>CM023456.1:41486660-42179656 GCA_013339765.2 Haemaphysalis longicornis
TAAAATCCCCGGGCTCATACCTTTTAGAAACAACGCGTTTTCCTTTTATCTTCACACAAATTCTATCGTAAATGACGACCTCAGATATACCTTTCCGCTAATTTTGTACCCGGAGATTCGAAGTACTTGACCATGGTATTAATGATCGATTGATGATAAACTGGACATGTTTGATGATTCCAGAATACAGGGGGTGTGCTCATTAATTTTTTAATTCCTTCTAGTAGTCATCGTATCTGTTTCCATTTGGTAGACTGAAAATGCGGTTTTTGTCGAGAAGAATTTTCGAGCACGGAAGAATAGTGCGATTATCCAAATACTGGATCAGTCAATAAAACAAATTAAATTAAACGCGTTGCCGACCGGTTTATGAAGTGCGTTGCTAACTACAAAACATATATTCCAGAGTTTTCGCCCGTATACAACGAGATGCGGTGCGTCTTCGAAGACTGAGACCGAGGACGCGGGTTTGATCCCAGCCGCGGTGGCTGCTTTTCAGATGTAGGCGAAAAGCGAAAACGCCCGTGTGTCGAGATTTCGGCGCACGTTAAAGCTGCCCAGGTGTTCAAAACTAATGCCGATTCTCCTCCACTAAGGAGCGCCCATAGCCCAGGTGTATCTTTGGCGCTTTAACCTGCGAAATTAAAAAAAGAAACAAATTTTGGAAACGACTTTGAAGAAAGCTTCGAATCCGCTCCATGTAGGCTGGGAAGGATAATTGATGTATGTGCTTAAGATATGCGTTAGTTCCAGGTGGATTCCGAGGCGTTTAAACGAATCAAGGTGAGCATAATGGACCGGACGTCACCTTGAGTGTCGGTTTTGAGGTTGAGAGGTAGTTTAGAAAATTCACGTGAGTTCAAGGTGAAATGAAGGCTTATGAGGTCGTTCGCCAATCTGCGATTCTGCAGGCTCTTTGTCGACTAAAGCTTCCTGGCGGAATGAACGTTACATTGGTGTGGCTTCAACTGCCTGCAGCAATATAATAAATCCCATAGCACAAGTAGCATCCGATTGGTCGGTGTCCATTATTATATAGGTACAGTCTTTGCCAAAACGTTTTAGGCCAAGCCATAATTTTTTTGTTGCGCAAATAATTCAAGCAAACATTTGACGTTCAAGTGTGGGAGAAGTATTTTATAACAATAAAAAAGAAAGGTGTTTTGTCATCATTATGGCTTAAACACATTTCAGTCTCACTCTACAGGTAAGCTTGTATTGTGAATTATGAATTATTTGTGGCTCAATGACTTTTGACATGGCTTGAAAACTTTTGACAAAGATTACACGTTTGCAACCTGAAGAGGAGGTGAAGTCATGAAGGGTGAAATCAGAGGAGATTTTAGGTACCGACACTCCACCCCCCCCCCCCCCCTCCCTCTCCCACCCAAGCAATTTCTTCGATAATTCTACCAACTGCTATCAATTTCGGAGGCAGCCATGAATACAATAGCCAGCGTTTTTAACGAGAACCTATTGCCAAAACATACATCAATAAACGGTGGGAAAGACTGTGGAACTAAGCAGTTGGCCTTTTAGAAAATGACGTGAAATGTACACTGCATTCTCCTTATCATTTCTATTGTTGTAACTATCACCTCTTCCTATTCAAAGCGCGTGCGCTGTTCTAATCAAAACGTGCGGTTGTTAGTCAGCGCACGTCCTGCCACGTTCTTTGTTCGTCGTTACCGTCCAATTTTCTCTGGGTTACACAATGAAGCACTAGAGGCCATTATTCTTTGTTCATTACAACAACATTCGGAGCGGTTGATGGCTGTGTGTGAAGGTTGTTTGTTTGTTTTCACTATTTCAGGCATTCGAAGAATACAAACATGTTATTCCTGTAAATGAATCCCTGACACTGGTTCCGGGATCTTTGAGGACAGAGATGGTTTTCTTGGAATCGCTTCTTTATTTTTTGAAGTAAAATAATGCCGCTGAGTAAAACAAGCTGCACAAACACATTTCGAAATTTCACTTCCTTGGTCAACAATGTGCGCTATTATAAAGCCCTCACACTGCAGTGCTCGCGTATATCACATCTGTGACTACGTCTGTTCTATGCCGCTTCTGACTTTCATGTGTTTCTTCTGTCCTCATCCAAGCTGCTTTGCTGTTTTCCTGTTATGTCCAACAAACACGACAAAGTAGCAACTTTATTACAATTTATTTCATGCTGGAATAGAGGCAGTTGGAAAAGAGGTCCTTCGAAATTCCCAAACTGCATTACAAATTGACCTCGATGTAGAAATACCAAAGAAAATAGGACGAACAGATTTCTGCATGCACTTCAAAGGCTGCCATATTTTGTTAGCAAACATTGTGACGTTTGGCAAAGATGTCATTGTTGACGGAGGCGTACGCCGGAGCAGCAGGCACGTGTGTTCTCACTAAACGCCTGTTTTAAAGGCTTAAATGGACACTGATTAGTGGAAACAACTTAGCCCTTATTGGTAGAATACCGTGTCGCTAATCTAAATGCAAAATTCTCGCCACTAGCAGTTGTTTAATACGGCAAAAAAAAAAAATTCCGAAAACGCATCCCCGTATGCCTGCCCCATACGCTTTCCCGCACTACATTTTGTGATATCACTAAGGCGCGGGATTGGTGGAAGCGTTTTAGGGGCGAAGCCCCTTAGGTGCTCGGGCGTACGCCCCTCCAACGTGATGTCCAATGATTCTCACTTGCAAAAAAGATCAGGGAAGCTGACACTTATAGCAACAAAGATGGAGTAAAGGTCGTTGAGGCAGCGAAGAAGAAGTAAATCGGCTGCAATCGTGGACTTAAACAGTCGTGGTGGTCGTGAAGGTTGCGTACAGCTTCGCTACCTTCAAGTCTTGCGCGTTAGTGTGAGCATCCTTCATTTTTTCTGTACCTTTCTTAGGAGGGCGGTAAAGTGTGGTGAGGCTTCATGACGACAATGATTAGTCTTGCCTGGGGACCGCCATACAAAACTGTCGATGAAAACCAAACCCCCTTGTGATTGAGTTGTGCGCGTTGCGACGAAAGGGGCAGCCTATGAGAACATGTCCTTGGGAAGTAGGCGACGATAGAGTAAAAACAAAAGTATAGGGCTTAAGCTTTCTCCGGCATTTTACGACGTGCTATTCAATAATGTCGCGAAAATTCGAATGGAAGCAGGCCTTCTTATTTTCATACAACACCTACTACATTGCCATTGGAAAACAATCTTCCTAGTAAATAATTTGGGTATAACAGTACAGCCGACTTTCAGGGGGCTGGGTATACGCAACGCTTAACAGGACAGGACAAATGGGGTACCATGGAGGTATTAAATAAAAGACAGAGCTTTGCAACTTTTCTACCAGTTTGCTTACATGGGGCCTGAAACTTTCTAGCAATGCATGCATGTGGGTATGAAGCCGACTTTAATGGTGCTTGGTGTATGGCACACCTGCCCATCGGGAGCTTCTGCAGTTTTTACATCAGCGAATTTTGACGTTGCAGTTTCCGACAACTGACGGGGACCTTAAAGCTCTCCAGTGTGGCAGCTCACACGCAGCACCATGCCTCCAATCCCGAACATGACCCGGTCCTGTAACCCTCAACACATCTGGCAGTGGAACTGCCGTGGTTTTCGAACTAAAAGAGCCAACCTGCAAGCTCACATCGCCGCCATACCCAACCCCCCCCCCCCCCTCCTCCTGGCACAACAAGAAACGTACCACCCAACCAAGCTAAAAGACTTTGCATCTCACTCCCCGCCAGACTTCCCCCCGATAGCCACCCTTGTACACCGAAATATTGCCACCAAGCATCAAACTTTCGCCTCACCAATCCCACACATACTCACTGCTCTCCTCCTTCCCAAATCCTCTGTCAAACGTCGGCACGTTCTCAACATCTGCAGCTCCCTAAATCCAAACACATCTCCTTCAAATACATCTTTCACCAAGCCCTTTCTCTCGCTAAACGTGACCCTCTCATAATTGTAGGCGACTTCGACGCCCCCAGTGTGGAGTGGGGTTACTCTCACACGACTGGCAAAGGTCGTTTACTATCTGAACTTGTCCACTCCCTTCAACTCACACTCCACACCGACTATTCCTCCACCACACGCATTGGCAACAGTGCTCAGCGTGACACCACTCCCGACCTCACCTTTAGCACTGGAAAATTCACCCATCATACCTCCAGGACACCAGACACACTCGGCAGCGATCATTATAAGCACATCTCTTACCCTTAAGGGCATTACCACAACGCCCCCACTCCCACTATGAACACGCACAGATTGGGATCTCTTCCGTACTGAATGCCCCCTCTCGCCAACCACCACCTGTGACTCCGACCTAGAACAATGGATGACCCACCTTCTCTCAGCTAAACAATTTGCAACGAAAACCATCGACGCTGCTCCTCCAGTGCAATATGTAGACACGCACCTCCGTCACCCTTGGGAGGCTTACACCAGCATAGAGGAGTGCTGGTGTAAACATAAACACCGACGCAACCTTCGCCTCAAACTACACACCGTCCGTACAAAGATCGAGGCACACGCACTAACCTTAGCCAGGAACAAATGGAATAACATTTGCGACAAAATGCGAGGCCAGCTCTCCACTAAGAAAGTTTGACACATCCTCCGTGCCTTACTCGACCCGCGCTTTACTAAGACCCCATCTCGGAACCAAACCACTCAACTGATAGCGGACACTCAACTCTCACCCACTGCCCTATGAGGCAGCCTCCGCTCCAATTACATCCCACCGCCCTCACCACACCCTGTTGGTTTCCCACAATACACTGGCAACCCCAATACACAGCTCGATGCCCCTATCACCTTTGCAGAGCTACATGCAGCGATCCAAGCCCTGAAATGTAACACCGCGCCAGGACATGACAACATCCCAAACGCCCTCTTACGACACCTAGACGGGGAGGCCCTCGAACACCTTATGCAACTATTTAACCAACACTGACTTAAGCACACCCTCCGCTCCACCTGGAAACACTCCAAAACCTGGAAAACCCCCTCCATACACAACCTTCGCCCTATCTCACTCACCTCCTGCCTTGGCAAACTTCTCGAACACGTCCTGCAGAATCGTATTAATGCACACACCTTGAACACACTCAATCAAGCCTACCCCCCAACATGATCGGCTTTCGACCCAACATATCCACTCAAGGCGCCCTTATACAGTACCATCATGATTTCCACCAACACCCCACGCAACTAGACCACACCTCTGTTCTCTCGCTGGACCTTCAAAATGCATTTGACAATGTCTCACATCAGAGCATCCTTCAGGCAGTTTCATCCCAAAACCTGGGCCTACACTTCTATCACTATATCTATAACTTTCTTACAGAACGTACTGCTACCACCCGCTTCGGTCATGTCCAGTCTGATCTTTTCCACATGCCAGACCGCGGAACGCCACAAAGAGCGGTCCTCTCGCCCACGCTCTTTAACCTCACCCTAATCGCACTTGCCCGCTCTCTCCTCACCATGCCCACACTACGCAGCACACTGTAACCAGGTGACATTCATTGCCCTGTGGGTTCATTCTGGCTCCGACCAACACGTTAAAACAACACTACAATACGGCCTCACCAAGTCTTAGACCACATCGAACCTTTGGCGCTTCAGTGCTCTCCACAAAAATCCGCTCTCCTAACTTTCACGCCCCCTCGTAGCAAGCCCCCTCCAAACCCCCCCATACAACTTTTAATACACTCTGACCCAATACCCCACACACAGCAAATTAGAGTATTAGGTCTAACCCTAACACACAGCAGATCACCCGCACTCACCCTCCAGCACGTAAAGAAATACGTTACCCAAACCACGCATCTCATTAGACGAATCGCCAGCAAACACCACGGCATCACGGAACAGGACCGCCTCCGTCTCGTACACAGTGTTCTACTCAACCTTATCTTGTACCACCTACCATACCTTAACCTTACATCTACCCAACTCGACTCACTTGATGCACTCCTCCGGAAGACGTATAGGCATGCACTCCTGCTTCCCCCTTACGCACCAACGCATCGCTTACTCGACCTCGGCATACACAACACCATAGGGGAGCACCTAGACCCCCACCGTGTCTCCCAACTCACGCGCCTCGCGTCCTCCCCTACAGGGCACTACATTCTCAACTCTATAAACGTACTACCACCCACCATTCCAATCCCCCCACTCCACATTCAACCTCACATCCGTAACAGCATCCGAATTCGCCCAATTCCTCGCCACATGCACCCAACTTTCCATACAGCTTGCCGACTAGCACGAGCCAACGCCCACGCCAAACTATACCCACCATCACCATGCACACTATACACTGATGCCACACCCTACCCTCACAAACCTGCACACTGTGTAGCTGTTGTTGGCCATCACACATCACCAAACGTCACAGCGGCTACCATCCTAACTAGCAACACAACCACGGCGGAGGAGGCAGCCATTGCCCTTGCGCTCACCCAGCGCCCCACCCCCGAATTCGTCCTCTCTGACTGTCAGCAGGCCATCCGAAATTTTATTCGCGGTAACATCTCTCCCATGGCATTAAAAATTCTCTTAAAAAATCCTCCATCCGACATCGCGACCCCGCTGTGGACGCCAGCCCACACAGGCGTAGGCGCTAATGAAGTGGTGCACGTACGTGCTCGCGAACTAATTCACCGGGTCGCCATTTTCACTACACCTACACGCGATGCCCCTGCAGGCAAGCCAACCTCCCTCCTGCAATACAGGGATATTGCCCTGCACTACCGCCTTCTCCGCCACCGGTACCCACCCCCGCACCCACACCTCTCTCCGGAGGCAGGCCACATGCTGCGCATCCTACAAACACACACCTTCCCACACAGAACACAATTGATACACAGTCATCCACACCTCTTTACTGACCCTACCTGTCCAGCCTGCGGGGCACTCGACACTCACTACCATTCCCTCTGCGAATGCCAGAGTCAGGCCAAGTCCTCACCACCTCCCGGGCCCTGGCGGTCGCGACGGCCCTGTGGGCTTCCTCCACCCCCAATACCTGATCCCGATGGACAAAAAAAAACGTATGCCTTCTTCCCTTCCGTCGAAGCCTTTAGTAAATCAGGTGTCGGAAAGACCATGCCGAGGATGGCTTTCCTGATATTACTCCGTGAAATAATAGTTAACCGCATAAGCCACAGCCTAGACTTCCAACAACCAAGGAACAGGCTGGTTTAGAAAAAGATACTCTACAATCGACCGCATCCATAACACCAACCAAGTGGTTGAAAGATGCGAGGGCATAATATACCGCTTTACACGGCATTTATAGACTATTGAAAAGCCTTTGATTCAGTAAACACTGCCGCATTCATGAATGCCTTATAGGACCAAGGGATAGAGGAGGAGGCTCCTAGACGACATATGTGAGAAATGTACAGTGCGCGTCAGACTTGTCTAGGGGAAGCGAGCGCACTGCTCTGGAGCGGGCTGGCGACATCGGCTGGTGGCGGCTGTGTTGGAAATAGTGTGCCGTTGTGCGCGCATAGATCTCGAACAGGGTAAGGCCGGTCGTCACTCCGCATGGGCCACTCTAACTTGCAGAAGCCACCACCCACGAGGGGCTGTTGTCTTCCAAAGTGTCAGCTCTGAGGGGTGACGGGCCAAATAGACGTATCGTTTCACGCGGTGCAATCTCAGTGCAGGAAATTACTAAATCGTACAAAACTACCTGCGCTAATCTTCTTAATCTCACGCGTAGCAAACGATAAGCAAGAAAAAAGAATGCACTGCAGCGCTTTCCTTCGAACCTTCTGCGCGATTACGTAACTGTCTGCGCTGATAATGCATCGTCGAAATTACGCGCCGGTCACCGCTTACGTCTGGCACTGCAGAACAGAAGCGCCCCTCACGGGAGGCGGCGTCAGCAGATTAGACTGGCCCATGCTAAACGACGACTGGCCCGAGCCTGTCCGAGATTTGCGCACGCGCAGTGGCAAGCTATCCCCAACCTAGCAACCTCCGCGAGTATGCTCCGGTGCAGCGCGCTCGCTTGCCCTAGACAAACTTAACGCACATTGTATGGGCAGAATAACCCGTCACAAGCAAAGCGACAAATTCCCGATCCGAAAGGGAGTGCGACAAGGAGATACCATCCCGCCAAAATTGTTCGCAGCGTATCTGGAGGGGGTATTTAAGAAGATTGACTCGGAAAACTTAGGTTAAAAGATAAACGGGGGATAGTTGAGCAGTTTAGGGTTTGCAGACTATAGTCTTTCTCAGTGAATCTGCAGAACAACTAAAAAAAATCAGATCAACAGAGAGCTTCACCGATAAATATGAATAAATCGAAAGTAATGATAAGTAAACATGCTGATTGCGTCTTTTTCAGCATAGGTAACGAAAAACTGGAACATGAACAAGAATATAACAACCTTGGCCAGGTGGTCAGTGCTGGTTCCAACCACAAAAAAGATGCGGCACAAAATAGAATGCGTTGGGATGCACTCGGCAAGCACTCGCAACTAATGAAAAGTAAGCTACCTCTATCCCTAAAGAGAAAAGTACCTGAAAAGAAATGCACCTTGGCGATGTTGACACACGGAGCGGAAGCTTGGCGCCTTACTAAACAACTAGAAAGCAAACTTAGACCTGACCAACGGGAAATGTAGCGAATAGGAGTAAAGCTTAAGGACAAGAAACGAAGAACCTAATATAAGAGAGCAAACTCGAGTGGAATATAACATACTAGTTCAAATTTAAAAAATTAGGAGGCTCACACTAACACGCAAGACTTGAAGGTATACCGAAGCTGTACGCAACCTTCACGACCATCACGACAGTTCCAGCTGATTTGCTTCTTCTTCACTGCCCCAATGACCTTTATTGTTGCTGTAAACTGTGAGCTTCCTTCTTGTTTTTTTTTTTTTTTTCGAGTCTTTCTCGTTCCGAACAAGCATTGCCACGACTACGGCGAACGCTGGAGTCTTTCTCGTTCCGAGCAAGTGTTGCCACGATTACGGCGAACGCTGGAGGGTTTTCTTTTTGGCCCCTCTTTGCCAATTTCTTAGGTGGGTATGCTTGGCTTGCAATTGCAAACCTGCGGCGATGACGCTGAGCGGTCGCCGCGAGGCTCGATCGCTCGGCATTTTTTTTTAACTGCCGGGTGGTCGCCGCAATCTTGGCCAATCTCCCTACGTGGGTATGCTTGGCTTGACAAACGTGCGCAGGGGACGCTGGGCGGTCGTCGCGAGGCACGCATACACAAGCGCTAGGCCTTTTCTTCGCTTTGTTAACTACCGGGCGGTCGCCGCGAGGCCCACGCTCACGTGAGCACGCTCGGTGATTTCTTGGAATTTTTAACTGCTGGCACGAAAAATTACAATTTAATAAAGAGCTTCCCTCTTAAAAAAAAAAATGGACTTGGACTGGCCATTTAGTACGACGAACTGACAACAGGTGGACCCCGAGGTTAACAGCATGAACACCGAGAGACGGGATTAGAAGAGGAGGAAGGCCATTAACTCGAAGGAGAGACGAAATAAGAAAATTAGGAGGCAAAGAAGGAGGGACAACGGGCAGCGCAGGTCAGAAGCGGGTGGAGGTCAATGGGGGAGGCCTTCGTCCTGCACTGGACCTAATAGACTGTTCATGATGATTTCCTTGATTTGACCAAGAGTTGGCTCGTTGAAAAAAGTCCCGAAGGAAGTTTTTTTCAACGAGCCAGCTCCTGGTTCGTTAAGGAAAAGTCCTGTTAAAGGAGCTCAGGCTGTCAGTGATCTTAACGGCCACATAGAAGAATGTAGACGAGGGCCGGGCTGTAATGCAGTGAACTGGCCACTGGAGGACTATCCGAGTAACACAGTGGCTGCCGTGAGGCGGGACTGGAAGTAAGGAAAGAAAGACAACTCGATGGAGGGATGAAATCACCGTTGTGCTTGCCATCGAAGCTTCGAGGCCATCAAGGCGCAATCGGAAGACTCGTAGTCTTGTGAACCTTCCGTTTCAAGCGACCGCTCGGGACAACAGTTTAGGCGCCGTTAGAGCTCGTGTTTCACCTGCATAGCAGCCCGACGAATTAACGGGACACTGCAGTCAAAATACAAGTTGCTCTATCTCGATAGATTAGCTCACCGAGAACACGAACATACCCCTCTTACGAGTAGCTTCGTAAAAATAAGATAGAAAATAGCAAAAACGTGAAGACAGGTGCCGCCGCCACTGGCAATACGACGCAACTTCCACCGGAAGTGGCTAAAACGTCTGGCGTGCGAAACATCTTTCCTGGCTGCTACTGGATGGCGCTACTTATCCATACTTGGGGCGGTGGTACCGCTTTTCGATGAAGCTTGCGAGCTACGCACGAGCGGTTGGTTCGACGCCAACATTCGCGGGCCATCAATAGGAACATATGTTTATCTTCAATAGCGCGCCAATGCTGATCACAAGTCACATGAAAAAAACATTTTGCTTTGCGGCCCGGAGAAGCAAAAGACGTGGTAGTTCGGGAAATCTCGACTGCTTCGACCGAAGCTGACCATACAGGTCGGGTACGTGGTAGCTTCATATTTGGTTGCGTCTATGTTGCTATACATCACCGCTGCCTGCTTGCTTCCGGTTCATCGTGACGCGAACAGTCGCTGTTGGTGTCATGTTTGATCAGCGTTGTACCAGCGATTTTTTAGCAATTAAGGCCTCTTTATCACCGAATCAACGCTTAAATGGCCTTGGGAAGGTCAGACTTTCGTTGGAAACAAACTTGCTGGTAGGGCGACGGCATGCCCAAGGACCGGTAGAACAGGTGAAAAATTAGGTAGTGACGGGAATGCGCCTTCCGCATCCTTCAAGGCGGTGCACGCCCCATAGTCGTTCGTCTGAAGTTACAGGCACAAAACTGGCAGCAGAAAGAACGTTACAGCAGCTCAAGGCCCTTTTTCGCCATCTGTCAAACCGAACCAGCTAACAATATAGTGAAACCAAAATATTACCCTTCACTATTTACGTTGTTATTACACTTACCCTCGTTTTTTTAAACTTGTAAGACAATCACGGTGAGCCGCCTTCACTTCGGGGGCCAAGCAGGCGAACGGCGCAGTGAACGTGACGCTATGCTCAATCAAATAAAATACCCGATTGTGGAATAGCTACTGTCCCAAGTTCCCAGTATTTAGAAAATTTATTGCCCTTCATTTTCATGCTTCTAACGAAGGAACTTTTTTGTGTTACTTTGCATCGAAAAGCTGCTACCTTGCAACACGACCACGTGGCACTGTTCTGACGAGGCTCCGCACCAAACTGCGCAACAAAATTAAAAGCTCCCAATTTCATTTCTTCAACGTAAAAATGCACAAATTTCTCACTACTAACGCCAAAAAATGTTTGGATGCACCTCTCCGACAAAAAAGAGAAAGTAACAAAAATTAAAATCAAGGACGCGGACGTGACTGATACCAGCTGCATAGCGACAGCATTTAACGACTACTTCTCTTCTGTCTTTGTGTGAACGGGTGACACCCCTCCTGATTTTCATGCGAACAATCTCGAACTGCCAGACAATTGATCATAACACAGGAAGAAATTTTCACAGCTCTCCTTCATCTTGACATAAAAAAATCGGCTGGGCCGGATGAAATGCCTAATGGCTTTTTTTATCGGTATGCCGAGTGGTGTTCCAAATACTTAGGCTTAATATTTAGGGAAAGCTTGTTGCAAGGATAAGAGTAGATTGGAAGAAGGGAAAATTGGTACCCATTCATAAATGGGGTGATAAATATGACGTGAAAAACTACCGCCCCATTTCATTGGTATGTGCAGCCGGCAAAGTTATGGAACACTTCCTTTTCAAACATTTAAGTTCTTTTTTGGAGAGTAACCACTTTTTTTCACAAAATCAACACGGTTTCCGGCAAAGCTTTTCAACCACAACGCAGTTAATTCACACTACTGATGACTTTCCTCAAACACTTGAAAAAGGTGGACAAATTGAGGCGATTTTTTTCGAGTTCGAAAAAGCTTTCGATCGAGTTTCTCATTCTCACTTGATGTTTAAAATTCGCCGAATCCTAACTAAGGAAAGCATTCTTCGATGGCTTGATTCTTATCTATCTCACCGATACCAACACGTTCAGATAGCCGATAGAAATTTTACTTCTGCATTCCAATGTACCGCAGGGCTCCGTCTTAGGACCACTTTTATTTTTTATTTATCTAAACGACATGTCCTCCGAATCTACCGTGCGGTGTCGTTTTTTCGCGGATGACGGCGTTGCGTACCTGCCCATTCAATCAAGAACAGATTACGCCGCCCTAAATGAATACTTATCGGTCATTAAAGCATGGCGTAACTTCTGGAAAATGAGCCTCATCATACCAAAGTGCGCCAAGATAACCATAACGCGTAAAAAAAAAAAACCTTGGAATTCACGTACATGTTAAACAACACTGCTATAACAACCGTTAACCAGTACAAATGCCTTGGACTGACCATCACTTCTAATTTGAGCTGGAAAACGCATATCGAAGGTATAACATCAGCAGCACTACGGCGATTGTGGTTCTTAAGGCATCGCATGAGACACTGTACCAGCAAAACAAAACTAGTCGCTTACATTTCATTGGTACGCCCATTGTTGGAATATGCTGACGTCGTATGGGATCCTCGCACACAAACAGAAAAACACTTGCTTGAACGAATCCAAAATAAAATACAGTAGACACGTTTCAGTCACGGAACTCCGTAATAGATTCGGTCTTCCCCCATTAGAGTCCCATAGAAAGCTACATCGCATAAAATTCCCGTATAACATAGTCAACGGACACTCAGGACTCGCCTTTCACACTTACATGCGGTACAATACATCGCGAAAAACGCGGAACGAGCATGACAAAACCATAGCAATGCCGCTTACAAAAACAAATTATCGGCGATATTCTTTCTTTCCACGAATGATTTCCGATTGGAATGAACTACCCCATGACGTCACCAGCATTGCAGCGCCTGACGCATTCTTATCAGCTGCCACTGCCTGTTGTACCTAAAGTTATCTGTCACATGTGCCGGGTTAAGATTCCTCTTATAATGCTTTTCCACTTCGTGTTGTGAACCAAAACCTGGATTGTATTTCGATGCCGCTCTCGTGCTGCTCCTGTAACCTGAGAACATACATGTTCCCACGCAATCCTGTTATGTGGTGATTTTACTTCTGTGCCGTGAACTGTACTGTCTGTCATCGTGGCTGCAAGTATGCACCGTATTTGTATCCCTCCTGCCTTGGCAACGAAAGAAGTGGCTGGCCGTATGTATTAAATAAATAAATAAAAATAACTCAGATCACAAGGAAAGTGTTAGGACAGACAATACAAACAAATATTTACGTGTTGCACAGGAGGACTAGCAATCAGATTGATTTGATTGATTGATTGATGATATTGATTGATTGCTTGATGATTGATTGATTGATTGATTCGATTGATTTGATTGATTCTGATTGATTGATTGTAGGTTTTTAACGGGCCGACGCGACTCTAGGGCGATGACGCGCGGCCGTAGTGGAGGGCTCCGGATTTAATTTTGACCACCTGGGGATCTTTAACGTGCGCCGAAATCTCGTACACACGGGCGTTTTTTGCTTTTCGCCTCCATCAGGAAAGCGGCCGCCGCGGCCGGGAATCGAACCCGCGACCTCGTGCTCAGTAGCGCAAGGGACTAGCAATCAGCCTTATGAAGATGGACATTATATTTGCACAGACGTGAAAAGGAATCCCGCGAGTGACCCCCTTTAACGCGAGAGGTTTGAGAAGTTACACCAAGGTATTGAAAGTTCATCCTTTCGCGTGTCCCCTCGTTTTCTTTTGAACCTATTCTGATATCTCATGGTCTTTTCTTAAAGCAGTAACGTTTGCCTTATCGCGACACGCTGCGTGTAACCCAAAATCACTCCTGCAGGACGATGCCATTTAGCCGGCTGTAGTCTTTCATAGCACATAAAGGTGTTCACGGCGCGTCGAGATGCCTCCCGGAGCACAAACAGAATTTTATTCTGTATGTGCCAAGGATAATGCGCAATTTGACCGAAATCCAAGGTGCGCATCATATTTCCGGCCTCATTCCCCTGGTGGAGTTAAAGTCATGAGCCATTCCACTCTTTGAAAGTGGATTACATGCGCAGATTTTTTGCACATGACACAGAGGTGAGCGATAATTAAGGCGAAAGGTGTGAGAAAATTTGATTTCTTCTGAGTGTTGGCCAGGGTCATGCTTATCGAACGACACATGCGTAAACGCACACTTGTTTATTTCGGCTCTACACATCGCGAAAATGGTGCCTATCGATGACAAATATACTCAAAATGAAAATCCAAGCGATGAGACGTATAAGCTTGAGGTCTAAGTGATGTTTTTATCTTGCAAATGGTGCCTATCACTGGCTAATCTACTGAAATTCATATTGAAGAGGTGAGACGTATAAGCTTGAGGTCCAAATTATGTTTTGAACGGTGTGCGAATTTGGTGGTGACCACGTACTACTACAGCGCAGACATCGGGACGTATGTTGTCCAACACCTCTCGCAGTTCAGAGACCCATAAACATCGGCGGCTTTTGCTTCGGACCCCCCCCCCCCCCCCTCCACACAACACACAAAAAAACAAGAATCCCTAGCCGTATAAGCTTCGCGTAAAACTCAGCCGTCAACATCATCAGAGAACCACCACCACCCCTTCACCGTTCCTATCATCATCAGCCTCATCATCATCATCATCACATCAACAACAACAACAACAACAACCAGCAACAACAGCAGCACCTGCGGCAGCGGCAGCCACATGTTACAATTTTGGGGTTTTTGGGTACGTCCGTGCGAACCACAGCTGTCATGGACCCCTGCCTCCTGTCTTCTCACATAATCTCCACCCTGTTGACGCTTTAATCTCACAGTCACCCGTATTCGTGGCACCAGGAGTGGGCAAACTGGAAAAAAATGAAGATAAAAAAAAGTCCGCCAAACTTCCTCGCGCTTAGAGCCACTAAATAAGCTCCTCGCGCTCATCCCAGCGCGGAAAGTCTAAAGTTCTGCGCAGCCAAAAGAGAAGGGTGTTGCGCAGGATTCACTCCCGCGCATCTGTGGAAGCAAGCAGGGGTGGCCGTGGAGATACGCAGGCGACACGAGTCTAATGGGCGCCCGCGTGATGTACGGTCAACGCGTCGGCGCGGTTCCGAGCCGGCAGGACTCGATGCTTATCGCGTCTCAGGCCCGCGCCGGAGATAGAACACCTGTCGGCGTCCGCGTGGGATGGCGTGGGCACCCATTCGTGGTCCTGCTTGACTGGACAGCGAGTCGGACACGGGCCTAATGAGGACGCAGCGCCTTTTGTTTATGCTCGAGCCATGGGCGTTTGTTGGGCATCCCCGCATCCCACCCCTGCGCGGCAGCTGAGCAGCCTCCACGTCTGCGAGTTGCCTGTGTCCGGCGCCTACAGCGGCCTTCTGCTCCGCTTGCAATCTGACACGGTGAGTTTGTGCACCCCCGTCGCTCAGGGCGTCCATTTTGCGGAAAGAGATATTAGGAGGCGAGTATAGCGAGTTCAACTTTTTTCTTTGTTTTTTTTTTTATTTTTGCTGAGGGGGGAAACAATTCGAACGAGCGACTTCGCTGTTAGAATGGCACGGTCCTTCCAAAAGATAGGAGCAATTTCCAAATGAAGGAGAATATGTTTGAGTACTGGTATAAAGCGAAGTGTTCGTACAAAAAAAAAAAATTATAAACAATTGATTTCTGTTTCGATAAGAAAGATTGGGACATAAATTGCAAATGGAAATAAAGCTTCATCCTCAGCCCGCTGCCAAACTTTAGACGTGTAACTTCGTTACTGCGATCCAAAGTGCCAGAGAGATTGTTAGTCCATCAGTTTATTTATTTATTTATTTATTTATTTATTTATTTATTTATTTATTTATTTGCCTCACCAAACAAACTCTTTGAAAACATTAGCTTTCAAGATACGGGTTGTCTTATTCTGCGTTTTGCAAATTATCACATATTAATTTTAATTTAATTGAGTTCAATTTTCAAGTGGATGGGAGCGCTATTGCCGGCAGTGGCGCGGTGCAAATAATAATAAGGTCGTTGACGACGATGCAAGCGGTTAAAGCCGGCTTTAATTGAATAAGCTCGTATTATAAATCTTCTATAGCCGTACATAGAGTATATGCCTGAGGCTATATTGCCGATATCAATCCAGGTCGCTTTATCGCGAGCAATAAAATTTACACTCGGCTATTTATTATCTCATCGAGCTATTGTTGTCGAATGCATTAGGTTGGCACTGGAAGTTCGCTCCTACCTATATGTTTATAGACATGCAAATATGGACATGATTATTGTTTGGTCATACACTGCGGGAAGGCCTGTTTCCCTGGAGATATTTTCTCTTCATCAACATCTAACTGAGCTCGCTAATGCAGTGCCTGAGCTTCATTCTCGTCAGAGACGCGTATCCCCACCACATTGGCGGGACTTATACGACTATGCACCACGATACCGAAAGACTTTCATCAGACCGCAGCGCCAGTATAGAGCCTCCTTTTCTCGCTCAACAACAGTATCGCCGAACCCAAGCGGCACCTCGAGAAACGTTCGCGATATCTCCAGGTCGCCCGAGTGACTCACACGTCTACTCGGGTTCATCCCCACTTATCTTCCCCGAACCGGCGTGCGCATCCATTTCTGTCTTGATGCTCCTCCGGCGCATCGAAACTCGCTGCCTTCCCATCAGACCGGTGGAGAACTTTGCAGCGACGGCGTGGTGCCGCGAAGCACAAAGCACACCGCCCGAGAAGCCACGGGTCCCACTTTGGTGGCGCGCGTACATTGCGCATGCGCCCTCACCCCCCTCCTTTGTGGCTGCATCATCTCGCGCTTCTCTTAATGCTGCGCCTTATCTCTTTCTTTTGAAGTATCCCCGCTGGGCAATATACCCTCGATAGTGCTCGATATCAACGCTTACGTGCAAGCGCCATCCGGAGGCTTTTATCCAGAACACCGTTAATGCGGCCTGTAAATGGGAAATAGACTCAGATGCGGCTGGAAGGAACACGGGGCGAAAGAGAAAGAGAGAGAGACGCCAGCGTTTTCTCTGGGATCTATTACCCGAACTTGTATTATTGAAGCCCCTTGCCATCGGCCCCGCGTCGGTCCTCCTTGGGCGAGACGCGGCTGAGGCTAGACCAAAGACGACAGAGCGGGGACTACGGCAGCCACAGCAGCAGCAGCAGAAGCAACGACATTTTCTTTCCTTTTTTCCCCCCGGCCAGCGCGCGGACCAGTGTCTCCGTGGCGCCAGTTCCATTAGTGCGTCGAAGGCCCCGCGACCAGGACGTCGACGGGCTGGCTCGGTCAAGCGGCCGACAATGGTTTCGCTTTGCCCCCATCCTCGACTCTCTCCCCGTCTCGTCCTCTCCCCCTCGAGGGAGTCGACGCCGGCGCGTGTTCTTTCCTCAATGGGCGGTGGTGGCGGCGGCCGTCGGCTTTCCTACCTGGCGCTGCCTTCAGCCGGCCGCCCAAAACGACGCTGACCGCCCGGTGGTTATCCAATCTTGTTTGTACTCCTGCTAGATAACGCCCGCCTTCCGCGCACTGCTGCCGCCGATGACGACGACCCAGCGAGTTCGTCCTTCGCCTCTCCCGTCCATCCGTCTTCGCGCGACATCGGCCCAGCTGGCCTTTTCCTACTTTCTTTTCTCTCCGTCTCTAGTTTTCCTCGGGCCCTCTCGTTCTCTTGTCCGCTCTGGGAAACGGGGAAACGCGCGAGACCTCCTTAGCTTTAGCTCGGTGCATTGATTGGCATCTGTGTTTCCGGCGCCAGGCGTCTCTCTTAATTGTTTCAGGGCACCGTATCTAGCACGAATGGGTGACTGGCTCAGCGCGCGCTGTCTTGCGCACGGCGCGCCCAACTAGACTAAACTGTCGCAAAGGCCGTGGGGGGGAGGGGGGGGGGGGGGGGGGGGGGTGTTGAGGACGCGCTGAGAGCTCGCTCTAGACCACTCAATCTTCGGGGGCGCGGGGCGTTAATTCCACACGACCACACGTGAGATGATGGTCGCTGTTCTCGAAAGAGTGCTCAAGTTTAGTGCAAAGTACTTGTGCTTCCAGCTTAACCGGCGCTATAGTAGTATATAGCACGCACCAGATGAAGTGTCACTAGAGCCATAGATGGCTTGGACATGCTGCATCAGTCTCTATTGTAATTATTTGAATTGTAATTTCTTTCGTTCTTTCTGGTGATGCGCGAAAAGTTTAGAAAAGCAAAAAAAATCCAACCTCCCTTTTAAAGAGAAAGATGGGTAAAACACGAAGCTGCTTGGATAATGTCCGTATGGCGCAATCGGATAGACGTCGGCTTTCAACGCGAAGGACGCAGGTATAATTCCGACCACGGAAAGCGTTTTTTTTTTTTTTTAAACGATAGTCCTTCCTGGGTCTATCTGTCAGTCCTTCCATTCGGATTGCGGCTAAAAGTTGAACGTATACTAGAACGAAAGGTTTATTCAGGCAAGAATTACCAAG
Organism: Haemaphysalis longicornis; assembly: GCA_013339765.2. NCBI lineage: Eukaryota > Metazoa > Arthropoda > Arachnida > Ixodida > Ixodidae > Haemaphysalis > Haemaphysalis longicornis. Next base: position 41,505,191 of record CM023456.1, read on the forward strand.
CACTAAATCTGAAAGCACACTACACACTTGTCAACATTGTTAAAAATGAAGCAGAACATAAATATGCAAGAGTATTCGAAGTGTTCTTTCATTAAATGTACACGGCTGCTTGATTTTGCGATAGGAAATAAAAAAAAATACGCGTTGAAGACAATGTCTCGTCCCAAAGGTGGCTCGTGCCTTGTGGCGCTCTTTCAAATGTTCCAAGTTCAACAGTAACAAAAGGTTCCAGCAGATGGCACGAGAAGCGCGGGAAAATTTAACTGACTTTGGCGAACCTCCTCCTTGCTGATAGTGGGAAGAGCGAGAGAGAGGGGAAGAGCGTAAGAGGTGGGCAGGAGAGAGAAGACAGACATTTACGGGGCAGAGACAACTTATGACTATTGTCTTTCGACGGCATTTGCAGTGAAGTGAGCAGGACAGGCGGCCAATTTTTTCTTGGGGGGGGGGGCTTGATGTGCCTTAGCTTATCATCATCAACATCAGTCGTCGTCGTCGTCGTCGTCGTCGTCGTTTTGATAAGCCAATCTTTAAACTTGGCTTTCCTGTAATACGTTTTTGGCGTGACATCGAATGCGTTGGTGAGGCGTAGAAAGCTTCGCTTTAAAAAGTTACAAAAATAATGGGAGAGAAGTGCGCCGGTTCTTTGCCGTTATTTTCTGACGGAGCTGTATCCGGCTCGCCTGACAAACGATGCAGGCTAGGTGGTTCTAAAAGAATCAGTTGGTTAATATTATTATTCTATGGCGACCTACTTCAGCCCGTGTCAAAACCTGGATGTCGCTTCGAAGAGAAAGAAATCATGCACCCCTCCGTCAAAGACGCCGATGGTTGAACGCGAAACTTTCTCCTGACGGACCCTTTGGTTATCGTCCAAATTTTCCAAACCGCTTCGACCATGTCGAAATCGAGCGATCGTATAGACACCGGCTGCATAACGCGAGAGACGCAGGTTCGATTATCCCACCGGAAGCGTTTTTTTTCCCCACTTCGGTGTTTTCATGTTACAGATGCCATCAGTGCAGGGTACTAAAGCTTAGCTTTAAAACCACCCACCGCGGTGGCTCAGTGGCACTGGCTAAGGCGTTGTACGGCAGAGCCCAAGGACGTGGGTACAATTTCCGGCCGCGGCGGCCGCTTTTCTGATTCAGGCGAAAAGGAAAAACGCCGCCGTGTTCGACATTTTAGTGCACGTTAGAGATCCCCAGGTGGTCAGAACTAATTCGGAGCCCTCCACTATGGCGCTCCTCCGGACCTGTGTAGTTTCGGGGCTTTAATACACATAATAAATCAATCAAGACAAACACCGCAGTTTGAACATTTAAAAATCCCCACCGGGACTTTTAAATGCGAATGCATTTATTAGCCGGGGGTTGTCTTGCTCCGTTGGCCGGCGTGCGCCTGCCATTCCTCCAGCGCGAGCGCACGTGAGCGCACGCACGTGCGCTCGCGCCTCGTAGTTCTGCCTTCGTCGTCGTCGTCGCCGTCGTAAATGCGAATGCATTTCTGGACGCGGCTATGGAAAATGTGCGCGTGCGCTCCAAACCCTCTGACCCCATAGTCTTGGTTGGGCGACTCAACGTTGACGTGCGCAAATGAGAATCGGTGAGCCGGCTTCATAATGCAGACCAGGCACTCTCATCGCATTGTCTCTCTGCCGGTTTTTCGACACGTCCCCCATCCATTCACGGGACTGCTTTCGGTTTTACGCGACCACGGGTGACGCGCGTATGCAGTCTCAAGGACCCTTTGACCGTGCACTTTTCGATCACAAAGCAGAATTGTGCCGCGGTTCGACATATACACAAACAGGTGGTGAGAATAATTATTACGTTCCACTCTGTCATATTACGCCTTTACTCGCAAAACATTCATCGGGACAAACATCGCAGTTTGCACATTTCCCCAGCGGGACTTTTTTTATAGCATGCGTACCTCCGCACCCACGCATTTCCATATGTTCGGGTTCACTCCCGTCTTTAACAGTCAATGATCATTCATAACGAATTATATTGCGTCCACAAGTCGACGTTGTTATCATGGCTCGGGATGACTGTTTCAGCTCGCGCTCAGTAAGTCCGACATGGACAGGCAAGTCCGGTATTTATAACGTCGGTAGCATCTATGTGCCGCAATGCTACCGACCCTATATAATAGCTTATATAATCTTATATTGTTGAATCAATGTTTTCTATAAAGCTCATGCTTCTATCACAATTAATTGGTGACCCTAGTCGACGGTTTCTGGGTCCTGTATTCGCTCCTATCTAATTTAATTTCGATGTAAGCGTTTTCGTTAGCGCTCTAGAGCGGGATGGATTGCTCAGCATATTTGAACGTGTTCGAACTAGTATTATAGGAGAGTGAAACAACGCGCTAATGCAAGGAGCAATACGCTCACCTCTTATCGATTAGTGGCGTCTCATTGCCATTTTTTTTATATCTTTCCGCGAATTCATCCGGGAAACCAATTGCCGTATCATTCAGTATAAAAAAAAAACGTCAAAATCAAACAACCTTCAAATCTGCTTCTTATTTTGCTACCCGTGGCAACAGAAATTGTTTGGTGACGCGGAAAGCGCATTTTCGCATTGTTGTAATGCGTAGACTGTACCCAGGGCCGGGCACACCGCAGAGGTCAGTGCATGACCTCTAATCTCGCTTCTCTATTAAGTATATATTGAGTCTGACTCACCATTCCTGCGCACTGATAAGTGCTCTGCAGCAGCCGCATGGTAGATAAAGGGCTGACACGTATTTTAATGACCGAAGGGTGAAGTCGGCAGTTTCGGTTATTGAGGATGTTCAATTACGAATCCTTGTTTCTATGGGTTCTGGAATCACGCGCAAAGGCGCAATGCGCTAAGAGCTTCGAAAGACAAACGAGTCTGTACTCCGGCAGACTCATCTTCCTAGCTCACAGCGTATGCGGCGCCAGGAATATAGAGAGAAGGGGGGGGGGGGGGGGGGGTGTAAACGAAAGAAATAAACGAGGTGCAAGGAGAGTCCATCAGCGTTTCCGAAGACCCAAGGTCAGCAGTCGACATTCCAAACCGAAGTGGGTTCCTCTGTCAGCCTGCTGGGGACTTGGCGTCCGACGCGTGGGCGCCGCCGACGTGGTCTCCACTGCCGTCTCGACGACTGGCCGCAGTAGATGACGCGACACATTGCTGCGATTGGCGCAGGGTACGGTGTGCCCACCTTTCGATGAAAAAAAGCAGCGCGGCCGAAACGACGAAAACGGAGGCGAACAAATAGGACAGGATGGCGCGCTACTATCAACCGAGGTTTTTATTGAAAAAACACGGAAACAGATACAGGGAATTATTTACACGCGCATACGCAAACATGCTGTGTTTTTGCGACTCTAAGCACCCCTCGATTTAAACACCCTCCTCTACTTTCGGGGGAAAAAAATGAAAAGTACGTTTGAATGTGAATCTAAGCCCACCCTTTTCTAAGTAACCATCGCAAGATGGATTACAGACGCGTGCGAACGGGTCCGAGGTGAAGTTGTAGACAAGTCATTTATGAAGTTTACAATTAAAAACCGCCTAAGAGAACATAAGACCGACCTGTTGGGGGATACTGAAAGCGGCGGCCCAAGCGGTATAATGGACTGGACAGGTAGTTTGGGTGAATGTTCGCCAAATGAATCATTATTCTTTGCGCAGTCTCGTTAAGATACGGCCGAAAAAAAAGTGTGTGTGTGTGGGGGGGGGGGGGGGGGGGGGGGGGGGGGGCATAATTTAAGTATTCCGCATTCTAAGCAGCCCCTTTCACTTTGGCATCGCGATGGTGGAAAAAAAAAAAGGGGGGGGGGGGTGCTTAGAACCGAGTAAATTCGGTATATCGCAGTGTCTACCAAGCCGTCGGACGGCACTCCATCTCAGCGCTAAGTCATGTTTAGAGTGCCGTCCGACGACATTCGAATGTTTAAGACAGGCTTGGCAGAGACCAGAGCGTCTGCCGTTGTGGTATATAGGAGTCTGTCTTAGCATTCTGTTGCTAAGGGCGGTGGTTTGAGTCCGGCTCTTGCCCCCTTTATTTTCTGTTTTACATTTTAAGTTTTAATTGTAATTTTCATGGCTTAGGTAATTTTTTGGTGTTTCAAACCATCTTTCTTTTTCGTTATGTTATGTTACGTTAGTTTACGTTACGTTACGTTAATGGAGGACGAAGTGGAGCTAGACACGGCATTTTTTAATCGAAACACCGATGGGCGTCGCTTTAGTGGAGTGCTGATAGTGCCGTCGGAGGCCACTCTTTACACATCCAATATATAGCGTGAGCATGAAAGGCCCTTGAACACCGATAAGCTTTCACGCCTATCCACGCATACTTTGTCGTGCGGGTGCCAACATTTGTTCAATGAAACAAATTTTATTCTCACACCGTGACCAAGAGACACATGAAATTGTGGAGGCTGCCCACATTGCAAAAATGAGTGACAAGTGTATCAGCTCGTCCTCCGTATCAGTGACAAAATTTAGGTTGATTATCTAGACGTCACCTCGTCCAGCATTGCTCGTGTGGGGTCTGAGTCATGCCGTATCGTATCCTTTGTTATTTCTTTTCTTCATATATATATATATATATATATATATATATATATATATATATATATATATATATATATATATATATCGGTGTTTTTCAACAGAAGCATTAGTTGATAGAGCCCGCTGTCCTAACGTATTTGTTCCCCTCGGTTTTCGTCGTTTCTTTCGCATTTTTTTTTTCACCATGCGCCTAAATGAACTCGCCCACGGAGCTTTCTTTGTTACCACCTTGCGATGCTTGCGGGCCAGCCTGAAAAAGACGCGTGCAGAGGCCGACGAGTTCTTGCCTTCTTTTATAATTGTTTTCTAGGTGTGGAAGTTTCAATAATGTATTAACAACCGCCTTCTTTTATTTAGTGCTCTATTTTTTATTTAGTGTCTATATGAGCCTACGCTGACTCAGTTATAATTTTGGGATATTTATTTATTTATTTATTTATTTATTTATTTATTTATTTATTTTATTTAAAATTCCTTACAGGCCCTTTTACAGGGCATTGAGTAAGGGGGTAAATGGTGAAGTGTTACAGATCATACAAAATAACTCACGCGTTACAAAGCATAGCAGCACAACGAATTGCGACGAGGTTTTCCAATATAAGTTTAAGTTAAGAAGACGATAACAAGAAAAAAGAAAAGGCGATTGCATAGTGCACACACGACAAAATGAAGCGAATACAATCAGGGTAGTATATGAAGGCGACATCAACCAAAGATAGCCGACTTTACCGACCCGACACGCACCAATGACACGCACCAATCCTCTCAAAGCCGCAGGCATGAGTCGATGCATTCATTTTAGTTGGGTTTCTACACGTTTTAAAACATGACAGGATAAGGAGGTCGTGCGCGACTTATTTGTTTGTAACTTTAGAGCATACTAAATACTCAAAAACGTTATATGCGGAAATTCAAGGCAGGGGAAAACCAAGTCGCTTAATGTACTTTCGCGCAATTTCATCTATTAAGAGTGCCCTGAAATCTGCTGTGTCAACTCATCCTGCTCGACCATCTTGCTGCATACGCTCGTTTATAGTTCCGGGAGTAGTCACATTTACAGTTTTAACACCAGAGCTGCATGTTTATGCCGGCACAAATCCGCCCAGCGGAAAAATAAAATCCCGAGCGCACGTGAGCGCGTGCCTCGCGGCGACCGCCCGGGGTCGTCCAGGCTTGCGCGTGGGCTTACGGCATGAGGAGCTCCCGCCTTCGTGGGGACGGACGCGCCACGGGTCCGCCGCGGCGTAGACGATAACGACAAATCTGCCAAGCCATCCCTTCACGGTCCACACGTGGAGATGGTCACCGGACTAGCTGACGAAAAAGTGGAGGTCTATCGAGGCGAAGACGCGCTACAAGAGGATTTGCCCTAGGAGGTTGTGCCGTCTGAAGACGACGACGAAAAGGATGACGACGATTGCCACCGAATAAAACAATGTACATACTTTAATGGCCTTTTTTTTTTACAGTGCCGTCCAAAACGGCTTTGCACTGCTGGGGCCCGGCTGCTTCCTCTCTCCTGAGATCCGCTGTCAGTTTGGGGTGAAGCTAGGTCGACCCCCAGCTCTGCTGTTTCTCCAGCCTTGCACCAGTAGTGCAAGCTGCGCCCTTCTTTTCACCAATTTAAGCTGGGTGCTTTTGTGAAAGCGGCCATTCCAACTTCGTCGCTGGGCCGCAATTTGTGCCTGTTTGAACTAGCGAGCCGGGTAATTTTTTAAAGCTAAAAAACACGTTTTATATGCCCCCCCCTCCAATGCAACTTTGCTCATGATTCATTGTGGGGTTTAACGCGCCGACGCTACACAGGCGATAAGGCGCGCCGTAATGTAGGACTGTGGATTAATTTTGACCACGTGGGGATCTTTAACGTGAGCCGAAATCTCGAACTCACGGACGTTTTTGCTTTTCGCGTCCATCAGAAAAGCGGGCACCAAAGTCGGGAATCGAACCCGCGTCCTTGGGCTCAGCAGCTTGCCTGCACGATATTCTGTCGAAATCTCCAGAATAGTTATCCCCATTCCACGTTTCATTCGGCTGAATGACCCATCAGTGTGGCTCTCGAGAGGAGGGACCACGTCTTCACTCGCCTCCTCCTTCCCCACGTTAGTGAGCACCGGGATAACCGGGATGAACCTTATGTTGCAAAATAAAATGATTGATTGATTGATTGATTGATTGATTGATTGATTGATTGATTGATTGATTGATTGATTGATTGATTGATTGATTGATTGATCTCTCCTGCTAGTGAAAAGCTTCGTTAAGACCGGATAATGATGGTTACAGTGGTGACGCGTTGTTATTACGGACCTAAGGACAATTTTTTACCCAAGCCAGATGCCCATAACACTTCAATAACGAAGCGAAAAATCAGCGGTACTATACGTAACACCATTGGGAGCACGCAAGGTTCTGGAAGAAAGGAAAAAAATGATCTGCTGTTGGACCACAAGAGTGCGGTTTGCAAGAAGAAGGAAATGCAAACAACGTGGTAAGGGAAGCTCATAGTGCCTATTCCCTAGGAGGAGACTAAATCCACGACTGCGAGAGTTATAATATAGAGGGATAAAACATCTGCTGTATTGGCTTTAATTTCGGTACTACCCTGAAGAAGTTTCAGGATGGTGTATTCGGCCGTCGACAAGTTCTCTTGGAAGCGTGCCCGACATATTTTTGAGCCGCTCAGAAGAAACTATTCGGACTAAGAATATGTCAGAGCCGTATTCTTTACAACTAATCCGGACAGCTTTGTTACCATCGGGGCACCCCACAGTGGCTGTAATGCTGACTTAAGAGCAGTTGAACACTGTATAAGACGCACAATTTATAACAGTCATAGCTTAAGTATAATGTTTACTTGGGGACAAAGCCTTTCCGTTGGCACTATATCAATAAAGAAGCACAATGCATTTAGGAGCCGAATATGCCTAACGCGCGTTGGATGTTCACTGGGGGTCTTCAAAGCGGCAATTTCGCCCAGACTTGTCGATGTAGTAAGTTAATTAACACTACACGAAGCGGATTTGTACACGTTTTTATTTCACGTTTTACTATCGCCTGAGCTTTCATCGCCCAGAATACGGGATGAGAACCGTCGGGACGGTGACAGCGACTATTGCGAACATACCCGATCTAAGGGGAACGCCACGAACAATGGAGCTTTCCCTCTGCGATTTGCGAAAAGGCACTCGGCTGGCTTCTAATTCACTGATAAAGCACCGTGCACCTAGTGACCTCAAAGGGCCTCCGGGAATCTGCACTAGGGCTCACCTGGTCGAGAGGGAGTGCGGGCACAGAACGCGAGCTGTTGCCGTCGTCTCAAGCATGGTCCCGGAGACTAACTTCTGCATGACCACGGTAGGGATGTCTAGGGAAGCGCAGGCTCTCACCGATAAGGCCGGGGAACGGACGACAACATAGCATTGCGAAATTGACAGCAGCAGCGCAGCAACCTCAACAATACCGTGTCGGCGGTGTTCCGGGTCCTACGAGTATTGGACAGGCCACAGACGGACGCCATAGAGGTACCCAACTCGCTCCGCAGATTCGCGGGCGAGGCCGCCTCACTGCGCCCTTCCGTGCTTCGCTTTCCAAATAGTTGGATAAATTCTGCTACTATACACCAACATCCCAGACGTCTGGGGTTCCTCGCCGATGCGTCCCGGTAAGCACCGGCATGGGCACTTACACACATGGCAATCATAAAGATCCTTCGAAAGTTTGGCATCATTTCATGCAGCCCGGCAAATTCCGTAGTTGTGCAATAGCGATAGCCACCACTTCCTCATTGGACTCGCGAGCTCCCGGACACATTACCGGGGCTCAATATAGCCATTTGGAAAAAAAAAAAAAAGAAACGTGTATCGAGAGCGCTATGAGGAAGCTGCATGCGGCGATGACAAGCTGGCTACGCAGTTCCATCTACTTTTTAAGCGCCATGTCGCAAATTAACACCGCTAGAGTACTGCTACTGCTAATCTGCGTGTATAAGCAGGAGGTCTCTATGGGAGATTTCAGGCGTGCAAACCTCGAAGAATTGAGCGACGATAAATTATTCTCAAGAGAAGTGATGCTGCACTTACCACAGAGGAATTTAGAGCAATCCTGCTGGCCGAACGTTCCACCCATTCGCCCTTCATGAGCACGCAAGAAGGCAACAACACGGGCAGATGCGAGCAAAGTACACAAATTGCTAATGACTCAATGAAAAGAAATTTGCACCGACAATACACAAATATATGTATGTCTTTTTTGAAATGGTCGAGAAGTTCGCCATTTTACAGCGGAGCTGTTTGTGGTAGCAGTCGGGCTCTGTGGATTTTTTGTGTGCGTAAGCAAAAACTTTTTGAGTCTTTACGTGTCATGAAAGCGCGATGTGCTCCCGTGTTTGCTTTTTTGTTTGTTTGTTTGATTGATTGATTACTTGTTGAATTGCGTGCTTGCATTTACTTGGGTCCCTACTTGCATTTGAGTCAAAAGGTTTCTCAATGATTTGACGCTGTGCGACCGGCGTCGACCATATCTACGCTCGCACCGCCCTCTCTTTGTCGTCATTCCATGCCATTCTTTGCCTAGTTTCTCGTCCTTCCCCTCTCCTGGGGTGGCGAGTAGGTCGCCTCGTGGTGGGGGTGTCAAAACATCCAACGTGTAATGTTTCATCCCGCTTCTCGGAGTGGTGGTAGTCCTCCACGCGTACGCAGGTATATAAAACCAAAAAGACAAGAAAAAAATGAAGGAAGCTCTCACTGACGCGTAAGACTTGAAGGTAGCGAAGCTGTACGCAACCTTCACGACCATCACTAAGTTTGAAGTCCACGATTGCAGCCTATTTGCTTCTTCTTCGCTGCCGCAATGACCTTTACACCATCATTGTTGCTATAAGTGCGAGCTTCCTTAATTTTTTTGGAAGTGATAATTATTGGACATCACCTTGGAGGGGCGTACGCTATGACGTGTCTTTCTCATTCCGAGCAAGTGTTGCCACGATTACGGTGAACTCTAAAGGGTTGTTCTTGCCAATTTTAGCCAATCTCATTAAGTGGATATGCTTGGTTTTACAAGTGTACGCCAGCCGCTTACCAAGATGAATGCCGCTAATTTAAAATCGAGTGCGATCGGAAACGGCGGACGATGAGTAACAAATTAACGAGTACGAGGGTGAGTATGCGAAATTTCAGAAGGGCTTTTCTGGCAGAAATTCCAGATTCAGTTGGGCGGTGTACGACAGGCCGCGGTTCGAGAATGACCTGACGGTGATTGGTAACGTTCGAGATGTCGCGAAGCGTGAACGTGCAATGGGCGAGTTGCTGCATGCCTTTCCACCTAAAAAGTGTACGTATCAACTTTCAAAGCATGCGGAATGTGCAAGGAATCCTTGCTGTCTGCTGCTTTGCCACAGCTACGCACGACTAACAGATACGTGCGCCGCCCCACTACCCCACGTGCTTTACAGCCCAATTGGTCACCCACCGTCGCAGGGCAGAATAGACTTAAATTTGTCAGGGCTTCAGCATTTTTATGTCGACTCGACGAGGACGCCTGTCTGTTTATCTGTAACGCTTAAATGTCACACTTTTTGCGCATACGGAAATGCTATTAATGATTGCACTGGGCATTCATATTTTCAAACAAACCAGGTTATAGGGCTCCTAAAACTGTCTTCTTAGCAAAGCAGTAGTGTACAATAGTGAAGACGACTTATAGAACTGCGTGGCGCTTTATAGATGTACTTATTCAAACGTAACTCAGCCTCCATTCCAATAAACCACGTTAATATTGTTCCTAAAACTGTCTTTCTAGCAAAGCACGTGTATAGTAATGAAGCCGACTTTAATAAGAAGAGCGGCTTGAGCATTTATCCGGCGGTTCCTACTTGAGAGTTTACGGGTGTTTAAAAATGATAGTCTTTCTTCGGCTACTAAACGGCGAAATTTTTGGTCTGTCTGTCTGTTTTTATGTATCTATGTCGGTACGGCCCTCGATTCAGCCACCCGGCTGAAGTCGACAAAATTATTGAACGAGGCTTTTGTATAGGAAAAACATTTGTCATCTAATAATATAGAAAGATGCTCCATATCTGTCAACATTGTTTCAGCAAAAAGGTAATATTAGCAACAAAAAAAGGCACAGAAACTGAACCGAAGACAAGAAAGAGACAAACACGGGCGCTGGGGTTTATGAAGGCACATAGGGTTAAGAGAGCCCGATGTAGAAGAAACAAACTGTACTAGAGTGCGAAGACGGGCTAGTTGGTTCATACTCATGGCAAAAAAACACGCGCGAAGGTTATATTAGCGTAAGGTAATATTAGGCTTATTTGAGGAAGAACGTCAATACATAACTGGTGTTTGCAGTGTTCTTTTAAGTGAAAGTAGATGTGTGCTCGCTTTCTGCGAGAGCAAATTAAAAAAAAAAAGTTGAGGCAGCTTCGCGATAGTGGAGGCGAGGACTGGGCGAACAGCGAAGCTGGCGGCCCCGCCTATATATATAGCTTATTCTTGGTTCGGTTAAGTTCATGCGCGGATATGCTTGGAGACTCGGCAAAGTTATGCTTCGAGGTTCAGTCAAGTTTTCTGCGTGGCGTCATCGTTAGCCCCCCAAAGAGAGAGTGATGAACACTCGGTCATTAAAGTACGTACAATGTGCGCGTGCCCACCGGCTTTGCAGTGAAGCTCCAAGAGTAGCGGAGTGCGCAGCGGGACGAGCGCTTGCTCGAAATTTTAGGGGCGAGCAGCTTGGGGGCTCGGGCTGTTGGCGTCTCCTGTCGTCGTCGTCGTTTCATGTAGTCACGGTACTAAAACACCGGGATACTCGTTTTTCCAACGCCTCGCGCTAGAACGTTTCATCTCCGTTGACAAAAACGCGTTCTAAAAGAACCCACCGGGACACTCGTTTCCAACGCCTGCGCTAGAACACTTCGTGCTTTAAAGACGCGAAACTTTTACAGCAAAGCTGTCTAACTCTAACCCCCAACGGTTTCATCCTCCGTGGGCAAAAAACGCCAAGGTGTCAAGAAAACACTTATACACTGCATGCTTCGCCCCTCCGCAGGTTTCCCGTTAGAGGAGATGGCCCGGGATGTTTTGAACCCGTTCGGTGGCCAACGTTCGGCTTGTGTGGCCTGGCGTGTGGGACGCTAATTAAGAAGTTGGTTAACGTTATCGCTTCTTGACCTGGCCTTTTGGCTTCTTTCACTTTGACACTAATCCTCCTGTTTGCACCGTCAAAACTGCACTATTCGTCGCAAAAAGCGACAGAGCGAGCCACCTCGCGACGCGTTTCCGAAGCCGTGCTTGCACCGGTTGTATCGCGCCTCCGACAGGTGACGACACGAGTCCTGCCCGAGCGCGGTGAGGCAAAACTACTATATGTTAAGCGGTGCCGGCGTCGCGACGACCGTCATCGCTCTGCGAGGTTTTCCTGAGCACATTCGGCGGCCCAATCGCCAGCTTGAACAGAATCGCTGTTAAAAATACGCGTTAAAAACAATGTATTATCCCAAATACTAACAAGACTGGCGCTTGAGCCTCGCGCTCGTTGCTTGAGCGATAACTCTCAACAATCCCCAAAGATGGCGCGGCAGCAGTGTGAACACGGCACAATAGTATCCGCCGGGGAGGTGGGCGGATGAGACACAAGAATCAGTTACGTGGCAGGGCAGGAAAAAAACTATCATCTTTCGACGACATTTGTAGCGACGCCAGCAGATGCGCGGCCAATTCTTTTCATATATATTTCAAGTGTATGGTCCACCTATGTCCAGAGGCATTACCCCCTGGTCGAAGAAGACCGTCCCCGTGCGGTGAGGATGAGATTAGATGAGTATAAACAGTGAGGTCCATGCTACCACCACGAATGACGACGATGGCTTGGTGAAGACATGGTCCCCGAAGAGCGACAACCGCAAGGCCAGGGCGAACCGACAGGGGTGCTGGGAACTTGTTGACGCCAGGACACCAAAGATGGCTGATGATGAACGATCTATTTACTACATTACAAGCGGCCATAATAGATTCCGCGCAGACTGCAGTCCAGCCACTCCCTCAACGACATCGATGGTGTCCATGGCACGAAAGGAGTGATCGGGCGCCAGCCCCACCTTACAACTATCCGGTACTAAATAAAGGGTGACATAGATGACCCCTCTTGTTACCTGGCAGCTGTTCCTTCAATAGCACTGATGTACCCGCCGATAGTAAAACGCGCAGTGAAGGAACACATCAGATACAACATTCTCAGGTTTCCCGAATGCAAAGCACAGAGTGTTCGCGTCTGGAAGTTTTCAATGAACGGGATTCGTGCCCGACACCCCGAGACGAGTGCGGCCTTATACACCTTCTACATCGTGGGAAAAGTCAACTGATAAGCGAAACGTGAGACCAGAATGAACGGCATAAACTAGAGATAGCTTTACCCTGTTATACAACACACTGTCGACGACATGCAAGGGAAAACAACACAATTAAAAGAAGCAAACAATTCAAAATGGTCTCAATATCACAGTTCGGAGGCCTGAAATTTCACTTTTCAAAGTTGGCGTGCCTGCTATAGACTAATAAGGTAGATAGCTGGGCCAGTTGGTTTATCATTTTGGGGGCAAAACCCTTCAGGGGCTGGGGCTGTTGGCGTCTCCTGTCGTCGTCGTAATCGTCGTATCAAGTAGTCATGGTACTAAAACACCGGGAAACTCGTTTACGCCTCACGTTAGAGAGCTTCGTGCTTCAAAGACAAAGAGACTCTTACAGCAAAGCTGTGTACCTCTACCCCCCAACGGTTTCATCTTCCGTGGGACAAAAACGCCAAGGCGCCAAGAGTACTTATACAACACTGCATGCTTCGCCCCTCCCCAGGTTTCAAGTTAGTGGAGATGACTCGGGATTTTTTTTTTTTTTTGAATTAGAACCAGGTGATAATAGACGCTGAACAAAGAGGGAACAAGACACACACGGACGGCCACCGGACTTACAGCTGTTTTATTGAAAACAAAACTCACTTTAACTAAACCTATTTTTTCTTTGCTGGTGCAAGCGCATATTTTTGCTCACCCTCTCGCATATAAAGAGGCAATGCGAAGCACTAACCAAACTCACACGTGTTGCAGTTACTGTACTTATCTAAGAAAAGCCATTCCTTTGTTTGTTATTACTAGAGGACGGATTATTAGGCAATAAAAAGGCGCGTTTTAGGCGCCAAAAATAGGCAGCCAAAACAACCTTTTAAGCCTGCAACGTTGTAGAAATAGGCACCATAATTTTTTACATGAATCCAAATAATTTCAAAGGAATACGTGCGCGACCTGTATTTACGACAGGAAAACCACGGAATATTTTTTTTTATGACGCAAAGGCGACAACAGCTAAACGTAGACGTTCAGTTGTCTTATAAAATTTCGGGACTAATGGCGGTAAAACGGCGGTAAAATGGCTTAACACAACAAGCGCGCTTCTTGATATTCATGTTCAATGGCTACTGCTCGCTTTCATCAAGCGTCGCATATAGTTGAACATTCATGAAAAAAATATACTTGAAAGCTGGGAATACTGAGTTAAAAGAGCGCTACTCATTGTGTGATTGACAACATTAAACTACGACACAAAAAAAACAGACATGAATATTAGACAAAACAGAGATGACTATTTGATAAGAAGTTGGCATGTTCTTACATGAGGGATGTTAGGTAAAACTCTGCCAAATTTATCATGTACAATGAGTATCCGAATTGTACAGGCAAGACGTCCCAACACTGCCACTTCCTCACATTTAAACAGCATTTTTCATAAGGTGTTTAGCAGCCGGAATGTATTTGTGATGGAAAAGCGTATTTTAGAGCCCGGAGGCAGTGTGAATTTTAAGGCGTAAGGCAAAACAAATGCGTGCTGGATGCTCAACTATTGAGCTGAAAATAGGAGCTGAAAACAATAGCAAACTACCATAATCTCGAAATTTTGGATTAAAAATTGTTACTCTTGCCGCTGAGAATGAGCGTCCCATTTCACTGCTGCTAGCTGTTGCTTTCCGGAAGGATGGTTGGACAAGGTTGAACCCCACAGAGTTCAGTACAGTCAATTTGCCCTGGTAACAAAATAACGATCTCAGACTGCATCCGAAAAGGAAACTTGAGGCTGAATAGTGTTAATATAGGCGCTGATTTTAAAAACAGGCTTTGATTAGCACTTATATGTATTTCGGCACAATTGTCAAGATATGCACTAATAGGCACCATAAAAAATGCCGGGCCATCTCCACTAACGTGAAACCTGGGGAGGGGCGAAGCATGCAGTGTATAAGTGTATTCTTGGCGCCTTTGCGTTTTTGCCAACGGAGATGAAACCGTTGGGGTATAGGTTATACAGCTTTGCTGTAAAAGTCTCTTGTCTTTGAAGCACGAAGCTCTCTAGCGCGATGTGTAAACGAGTGTCGCAGTATTTTTTAGTGCGCGTTACGAAGCGCTCCAGCGCAAGGCGTAAACGAGTGTCCCGGTGTTTTTTTAGTACACGTTACGTTTTACCGCAAGGCGTAAGCGAGTTTTCAGTCTTTTAGTACCGTGACCTACATGAGACGACGATTACAACGACGCGATTACGATGACTATGACAGGAGACGCCAACAGCCCCCAGCCCCCTAAAACACCATAGAAGCCCTTCTTAACGACTAATTTACGCTAATATATCAAAATGGGGTGATAGGAGCGGAAGGAACAAAATAGGCATTTGCCTAAAATCCGGTCTCTAGTTAGTATACCACAGAGGGTTCGCTACCGCATTTCTCGCCGTGTTTTTTTTTCCTAAAGGCTTCGATAATCTCTCGCTCCTGCCTCGTCGCGCCTCGCCCCACAATAAACACGCTATTCAGATCCGGGGAGCGCCGAAATCTCGTACACACGGGCTGCCCCTGCCATTGTAGAAGCACGTGTGGTGTTCACGAATTCTGTCATTGATACATCGGCACGTTGGGCCGATGTAAACCTTTTTGCAAAACAGTGGCATCGAATAAAGGACATGGCCAGCGCAGTCAACGAATATCCGTTTGATGCTGCGTTTTTCTTTGCCTGGTTCCTGTGAATGCGAGCACATAAGCCAGAGAGCTTGCGAGGGGCAGGAAATACCATGCTAACAACATGTTTCTGGGCTACCCTTCTCATGTTAGGAGATATTGCGGGGTAATAGGGTCTTACTTGAGCCTTGCTACGTTCAGTTTCCTAGAATCAGAATTTTCGGGGTGCTTCTTCAACTTCCTGGACAAGGTTTTGTCCACTGCGTGCACAAGAAACGGTGGGAACCCAGCGGCTAGCACAGGCCTAGCAGACGTTCGACTTCCTGTCGAAAGCTTCGTTCTACTGAGTGAAAACAGCTCTTTTTTTGTGGTATTGGAAAAGCATATGTTGGCAAATGCTGCGTTTGACCAGTTTCGAATATGCGGAAGCAAACGGAAAAATGCCTTTCTTGGAGCGTGGTTCGTGCATCCAACACAAGTGTTCTACATTGCAAGTTAGTCTAAGATCTAAAAACTTCAAGCTTCAAACTTCAAAAACCTCATGTTGTTGTCCGGGGGTATCTCTCGCATGAAGTTTAGTTCCTTCGGGCAGTCTTGAAAAACTGCCATAATGTTATCAGCCACATGTGGAAGCTTATGGTTTAAATTTAAAATGATCAATAAAGCGTCAACATATCTACAAATTCTATTCAGACGTGTGTCGTCAGTTGTAAATCCAGTAGCCATCTGTGTGTGTCTTCTTCCTTGTTTGTGCAGTGTGTAAAATTCCTGCTATAAAATATTACCTGTTAATATCATGCAGTAGCAGAAAAATCCCACTTATCTCCCCCCCCCCCCCCCCCCCCCTTTTTTTTTTTTGCCTTACATGAGCTGCCCACGACCAGCTCTCTGCCCTTTCTAGCTTCTCTCTTTGTTTCGTGCACCTGAGCCGTGTAACAAAGCCGACCTTACGGCTACAACCTTGCTACAGTTGATTTTGGCACCGACTGTATTGTGCTTTTCTTTTACTGAGAAGCTGTTTATGGTATAGGTTCCTTGGATCTTTCATGTCCGTCAACAAGTCCGAAAGGGCAAAAACTCAGTCCTAAATCATACCTTGGTGCGGGAAGGGTTCTCTATGCGTGAGCCCGCTTAATAAAGTCCCAGAATTTAATACAAAAGCGTGAGGCGTTCCATAGTGCAAGGTATTCGAGTGCGTGCTTGCGTGCGTCTGCGCGTGCGTGCGTGCGTGCTTTTATTTGTCGCCGCACTTGCTCTAACTCGACAAGTTGCCGCTCTCGATTTTGAATTTCACTTCTCTATTGTAGTCGTATTGGGGAATTGTGGGTATAGGCCGGCCTCCCGGACGCCGGGGAGGTCTTAAATTTCCGAGTCTGCGTGACGTCTAAAGACTCTGTGCTTGCAGTTTCCCTGCCCCATATTTCTCCACCACGAACGGATGCGTCACCTTCCGGTTTCAGACCACTTACGGAGATTGAATGACTTCGAGGAACGGCTACTCGCAGCGCGGCTTCCGTCAAGAGCTCGTACCGTTGTTCGAAATTCTGCATCACATCACATCAGCTTCGCTGGAAATCCACCCTTACACAGTGGAATCGTTTTTATGTCATTCATACCTCATCTTGTCACGTGATGCTATCTGATTGTGTTCAGTACTTTTGTTATTATTATTCTGCGTCTAAAAATGAAAGTTTATCGCTGCGGTGAAAACAACGGTGAACTTCCTTTTGTCATTGCTGCGCTAAACCTTTATTTATAGTCATGAACCAGCTTGCCTGACAACCAGTTTTATTGAAGTACTATTCTGTGGTGAAATTTTCTATTTCAGGTGGAAATGCTTCAAAAGTGGGATGGCCACTGCGACATGGCGATTGTATTAGCGTGACGATGGGCAGCCGGCGACGAAACGTCTGGGAAAGGAGATAGAATTGACTGCGGTTTTTTATTCGCCATGGCCTGGTGGCACTTGCACATAAGCGAGCAAACACAGTCGCAATCCCTTATCCCTTATATTAGCACGCAAAGTTGCACAGAAGCGTACACACTGATGCGCAGAAAAGTTTTAAAGCGAAAGCTCTCTTAGTGGGACCGTTGTCGTTCTGTCAAAAAACTAACGCATTTCCCCACAGACCGGTTGGTCGACCGAAAAGCTCTGGTACGATTTCTGGACGCACGGCACGTGCGCGGAACCGGGCTTTCATTGTGTGAAAATGGTTGCTTGAAAATTGCGGAAAAGGAACGGTTCTAGATAGGAGAATACACACATCATCGATCATGAAAAAAAAAAGATACAATAGTATACCTGTATCAAATCATCTACGTATCGGTATAGATTTAGATGGTTCGTAGATGCGTTTACTTGTGCGCGAAAAATTGTCGGATGGGTTCGTTCTTTGCTTGCGATTTCGGTTTTTTGAAGATTTGACGATCGATTGGACGCACGCTCAGCGAAGGTTGGACTTACTTTTTGCTTTAGCGCTTCTCTCAATTTTCTTTAGGAAGGAATGGTGAATTTTTTTGTAATCTGGTGGCGATAGCGCCCAGCGGGCTTTCGGTTGTAACTTCTGCACTAGAAACTCTTCAGAAATACAAATGTACCTCAACAAACGAAAAAAAAATAGAACAGTGCCAAAAATGGTACCGTAAATGGTACCGCAAGGTCTCGTATGGCCTCAAAATGTGAAGGCCAGGTATGACGTTCCACTACCTTTTTTACTGCCCCAATAACGAACTCAGCGAATTTGTCTTGCGCATTTCTGCTGAAAGAAAACATGCTAGGTCATACGTACGTCGTATAACGCGGCGAAATACGACATTTGTTTTATTTGCTTGAATGTTTACGTAGAACGTGATGAAAGGTGGGTCAATGACCGATGCAAATTTGAGATCTAACGATATAGGAACCAGAGGAAACGCTACTTTTGAGAGGCATCCGTGACACGTCTCGCAGTTGGTATAATACTGTTACTGAACTATGCATTCCGTCAAAAAACACAGGTAATGTCCCTCCAGTACAGAAAAAAAAAATACTAAAACGTTAGCCCCCGATCTGTAATAACTCGATAAAGATTACCTGCTTGTTTTCATTACACCATAGGTATACCTTATAGTTCCTGTAATATAGTTGCTCAAAAGGGCTGTTAAGGTATTTCGGAAACTTTAGCTTTTTTCCCTAAACGAAATTTGTTCGAGTAAAACAGAACCAGTGTGATTAAGAAGCGAGCTCAGACATGTCCTGCATCTTGTATACGGAGGAGGGAGGGATGCCTTTAATGGTGAAGAGAAGCCAGTCTGGCAGTGAGCTTGGCTTGATACTCCATATGAACATGAGAGGGACGAAAATGGGCGAAAAAAGCGAAGACACAAAAACGCATGCGAACGAACTAATTCACTTAGATAAATGATTGATTTATTATGAGGTTAACGCCCCGACGCTACACAGGCGATGAGACGCACCGTTGTGGAGAGCTCCGGATTAATTCTGACCACCTGGGTATCTTTAACGTGCGCCGAAATCTCGGCACCACGGGCGTTTTCGCTTTTCGCCTCCACCAAAAAAGCGGCCGCCGCCACGTAGACACATGTCATAAATGCAACAATTGTGAGGTGAAATAGGTATATATCTCTCAAACATAATGCCATTCGTCAATACCAAAAATGCTAAGTGCGTAATATAACGCGAAACTTCCGGCGTAACTCTCCGCGCAGCTTCCGGAGTGAGCGTGGAACCCTGAAGAAAGCCTTGCTGCGTTCATTTTTTTTTAAATGCGTGAGCATTACTCACCATTACGTGGCTCAGTTCCGGAAAAACGGGGTGTATATAGGTCTGCGTGAAAAAGCAGAATGGGCGGAAGCTGTCGGCAAAATTTTGCCTGGCAAGCGATTCACCAAAGGGCGCTGCGCACGTGCTTGGCTGCTGCCTCATGGGCGATTGAATGCATGGCGATTCACTGGAAGACGCGTAGTCTGTACCCGACGTATAGAATATCAGCAACAGCAACGGAAAAATCGTCTGCATCCCCGCCTAAACTCACATCGTTAGTGGGCAGGTAGCGGATACACGGCCGCGCGCAGCGGTTCATCGCCGTGCTCAGATAAAAGGTCGAAATACGGCTGGTTTCTCGTCTTACTCAGCAACCATAAACTCGGTAGTGCAGACTTCAGCGACATTAACTCGATAGGAGAAAGGTTAGAGGCACCAGTAGATGTTTAAATCTGCGATTTCGATGCATGCGTGTCTCCAGAGAAACCCTTGTCGGCACGTACATACACGTACGCAAGTACGTCGCTATAAATCCCTCGGTCCTTACCTTATCCCGTTCAGTACGCGGGACATACGTTAGAAATCGTCGCAAACTGCTATTGAGGGGGAGGAAGAAACTTTATTGAAACGCAACATTAAGCGTCGAAAATGCTTCGGGGGATACTCTGCTGCACAAGCTTTCTGGAGGGAGAAGGAGGAGAGCATGATCTTAGAATACCAACATAACGGAGCTTAATTAGGGTGGGACAATACGTTGGTCTACATGTAAAATGCAAAGCAAGTGAGGGGGGGGGGGGGCGGTTGCAGAACGGGAGATTTTCATTCTACGACCATTGAGAGTGTAGGACCTCCTGTGTATCGCCGGCTTGCCATCGATCAACGAAGTAGCCAATTTATTGACAATTCAGGCTTAGAAATAACGTATGGCAATTGCGTAAGAATATACTATCGACTTACATGATTCCCACAGGTTGGCTCCTGCAGAGACGCTAATAACGACGCCTGCAGGTTTGTCCTTGTTCAACATGCTAGCGGGGCAAACTTTCCGGGGAAGCGTTATTTGTGGTATAATATTCCGCAAATATTTCTTAGAACTTAAGCTTGGCTGCGGCCTTGGAAGCCCAGAATGGAGCTCTACAGGCCCTTTTCTCCCATGTATAAGCGCACCCGTTTCCGATCCCACCTGCGTGTCCCGATACCCAGTGTTCACCCCGCAATCTTATCTTTATAGGTTGTCCTGAATTCGTGAGAAAATGGCCCTTATGCGGTCACATTAGCTCACATGCATTCCGTCTGAGCAAGATCGAGCCAGGTCGCCGCGACTGTAAATGAATATTGCACACTTGCGCTTTACTACTGCTCTGTAGGTCCTATTGACACGTACTGTAGCGAGGAGAAACGCTTCGAAGCGTGTGCGGCACGGGCATGGAGCGTTAAGAAACCGAATCGTGCTTGGCGTGTATGAGGCCGTCAATACAAGCCAATGGGGCACGCAATGTCCTTTCGTTAAGGATCGCATTGGTGAAGATAGCCCCTTCTCGAAAGTCGACACGGCTGCTGTGCGCCCTTGTTGGTGATGGTCCGGCTAAGGATGTGCCGAACTATAAAGAGGTTGAACTAAGACGTCTTGCTAAAGTTCTATGGCACTCCGCAGATGCGCGAGAAGCGGGTCGCTGCTATCGGGACCCATGTTCACTGCGCAGGTGGCCTCAGTCCGTTACCATGTCCGTCGGACTAGCTTCCGTTATGATTGCCCTAAGTAAGGCAGCAGGGCGTAACGATGGAGTACATCTACATGTGTGTGTTCAGGTGGGCCGATAATAATTTTGAGGCTTTAACGGTGCAGAATTTGCAATGGATGTGGTGTTGTGCTTTTGTACGTGTGAACCATAGAGCTCCGTAACACGCCTTACATGTCAGCCCGGCCTCGAGTGTAGCCAGTACCTCCATCGTCACGCCTTCGAAGCGACTTTCCATCCTCTCAATGATGCGAAGCTGTTGCTTCCGATTACGTTTCAGCTGTCAGAGTAATTCAGTTTCCCCTCCGTCGTCGTGAAACATCACGGCAAGTGCGCTGACCCATCTGCCGTAGCAGCCCGCTTGATGGGTTGACTAAACAACATTGAATGTCCATACTAGCGCTCGCATGTGGTCGATGTGCCCAATGACGAGGTATTTCCTCATTTCTGGTGATGGCGTATTATCGTGCGCGGCGAGACACCTGTCGACAGCATCAAGAGCCCGCTGAACTGTGTCAATGTCGTTGCGCGCGCCAAGCATGGTATATCAAGGGTCAACCATTTGGCGATGTCTTCCTTACACATTGTGGGCAGCATGCAGATGCGGAATGTCACGAAGCTTGTTCGCTATCTTTCGCACTCCCAGGTTGCACAGCGTGGGCGATAGTATTGAGCCCTGCGGCGTGCCAGTGGCATTGTTAAAGGACCACGGATGCCTCGCATCTTCTCTGACGTCCAATGCTTGGCCATTCCAAAGCACTTCGTAAAGTTAATCACGTGCCTAACCGGACAGAATTCCTCGAGAGCTTTGATCACTGCGCTATATACGTCGAACAGTGTCAAACGCTTTCTCGAGGTCGACTGCTGCGAGCACGACAATGGCATTGGTTTTGCGTAGGCGCTTGCGGCCAGTCAATCCATGCATGAGCATCAGGCTGTCATGGATACAAAATCTTGGGCGAAACACGACCTGCAACTCGCCGTAGTATGGCTCTGCGCCGGCATGCTAATGAGGGTAAGTTAGCCTCGTCTCTACCATGTGTTCAAGTAGCTTGCACAGAGCGTGAGTCGGATAACCCGTATGTAATTGACAATCTTCATCTTCTCTCCGGACTTGGGAACACGTTAAAACCCCGGAGTGTTTTTACTCAACTGGTGGCTCACAAGACATCTACACATCATTCAATTCGGACAACAGCTGTATCTTTGAATTTTGATCGATATCTTATAATATAATGCATTATCTGCAGCTCCAAACAAAAGTTGTTTCCACGCATGCATTTGTAATTATGTCCTATTCCTCCATGGCGTCTTCCAGGTGCGGGGTTGACGCACTGATATTTCAGTTATGTGTTGTCCCGCTCCTCAAGGTGGTCATGGAACCAAGGAAGGAATCCCGTTCGCTCACTTTATGAGGAACACTGACGGATGAGCACAGAGTAAAACAATGGAGATCCATTGTCCCTTCCTTTCTACAACCTGGCCTTGATATTTATCAGAATCATTGATTGATTGTAGGGTTTAACGCGCCGACGCAACACAGGTGATGAGGCGCGTCGTAGTGGAGGGCTCCGGATTAATTTTGACCACCTGGGGATCTTTAACGCGTGCCGAAATCTCGAACACACGGGTGTTTTTGCTTTTGGCCTCCATCAGAAAAGCGAAAATTTAAAGCGAGACAAAAGACGAATGACACAAGGACAAGCGCTCGTCATTCGTCTTTTGTCTAAATTTGTTGCGCTTTAAATTTTCACTATGGAGTACCAACTAGCTCGAACCCTCACGTTATCAGAAAAGCAGCCGCCGCGGCCGGGAATCGAACCCCGGACCTCGTGCTCTCATCAGAATCATGCCTCCTATCCTCAAAAGAGTCTATTCTACATCACCTGTGCTGTTTTGCTAACGTGAAGACCCTATTAAGAAGCATGTGTGTGCGTATGTATGCGTACATGCGTGCTTGTGTGTGTGTGCGTTGCGCGTGTGTGCGGTTTTGTTTATACATACATATGCCATCACCTTCTTTATTATAACCAATGCATTCTAAAGGGAAACTGAATTTTTTTATAACCATGTCAGTGTCATCGTATACGGCGTCAATCTGTCATTCAATGTTCATTTACGTGGTGATCCATTTTTGTTAACTCGACAACATTTTAATACGTGCTGATCGAAGCGGATCGTACGTTGCGGCGCCTTCTAGAGCTGTGGCTGGTGGTTTAAGCAGTAAACCAAAATTATTACTTTTGAAAGGCCACTCGAAACAAAAAGAGTATTTCAATGAACCAGATGGAAAAAAAAAAAAAAGCTCCTTAAACACGGCAGCCATATATGGTCCCTGGCAGCCACAATATCGATATATCTCCGTTTTCGCATTTATAACATTGAAATTTAATGCAATGAACAGAACTTTCAGTTTGGCTGCGACGTCAACGTACCAACGCCCGTATATGTCACATACCCACCCAGGGGGTTGGCCAGTGGGGTTGACAGCAGCCACCAGAGGCTCATGAACAGCTCACCAATCACCCTTGGCATCTACGTCAACGTACCCACCCGCACATATGCTTTCCCAACTCAACGAGCAATGATGCGCACGCATTCTCGCATAATTAGGCAAAGCTTGGGTGTCCAGTGAGCTTATTGCTTTTCAACGCATTTTTTGTGGTCCTCTTATTCTCCCTATTTCTTTATTTAGTAGACATTACAAGCGCTTGTTTAATGCGGCACCTCTGCTTGACGACCGAAACTGCTGTTATTCCCTGCGCAGTCTCTGTGAAATACAAAGTTGGCAAGTTATACTGTATACTTATCGTAGTGTGCGAACGAAATTAATAATAATAGTACCCATAGCCCCTATCTGGAATACCAAGCGATAAAATTGAAAACCAACAACATGCATGCATTGTGTTTATGTTTAGGACTAATTATGGGAAAATGAAGGCTGTCTATTAACCCAATTTCAACAGCTCTTGCAATCTAAAAAAAAGAAAATGGCTGAGACCTGACGAAAATTCCTAAATTGATACTTAACAGAACGCAATTGATATTGTGCTGATTAACTGCAACAGTGAAATCAAAGTAAGAAAAAAATAGCCTGTGAGCACGCAGTAGTCGTAGACAATTCGGATGGCGTCTTTTATGGAGCGAAAAGCAACCGTGTGTAGAGACTGACGGCACAGAAAAGACCCGTGGTCAAAAATAAGGAGCCTCCAAGTTATCCGAATGTTGGCTGCGGTTTGCGTTGGCGCAAACCTGGGTGTTCATTTTACAGCGTCTGAAAGCATGTACAGCAAAAATAAAGAAAGAAAAAAATACCCGTAAACGCCCCTCCAGAGTAGTGGTTCAATCGTAAATGAATTTGTCATCTCATCTCGTTGAGTGCAGGAACCGCGACATAACTGAAAGTACAGCAAAACTATGAACTCCGGGCTTCTTCGACACGCACTAAACCGCCTGAGACAGAACTGCGTTGTCACACCGGGGAAGTTCATTTTACAGCGTCTGAAAGCATGTACAGCAAAAATATGTCAAAGAAAAAGAAAACGTAAACATCCCCCTCCAGATGTGAGGTGCGTTCAAATCGTAACACTGAATTTGTCATCTCACCTTCGTTGAGTGGAGGAACCCGGAGGGCGTAACGTAAACTGCAGCAAAACTATGAGCTCCGGGCTTCTTCGCACACGCACTAAACCGCCGATGAACACAGAACACCGTTGTCACACCGGGGAAGCACCTCTGAAAGCATGTCTGAAAGCTCGCGTTGCAACGCCTTGTCGCCGTCGGCGAGCGCAGCATGAAGACGTCGCCGCAGCCAGCCGGATGACGACGCTGACGTTGCTCGCATGCGATGACGGAGGCGCGTCCAACTCGTCGGCGGCGCGCCGGGGACCGCAGCCCACGCGATAAAGGCCGCGGAGCGCTGGCATTATGCGCGGGCCCCGAGATTGCGTGCCGCCTGTCTAGTGGCCCGAGGGCAGGCCGAGATAGTCGCTATCGGTCTTGTTCCCTCGGTGCCCTTGCGCCGCATGTTGCACCTTTCGGCCGCGCATAAAGCGGCTCCGCCTTGAGCTGTAGATGACCGGCCGACTGCGCTCAAGTCAAGAACGTTGCGTGCGTTGTAATCAACCGCCTGCGTTGGGAGACTCCAGAATTGCGCTTGGTTTCTCGAGTGAGTGACGTAGGAGCGTTGCAGCGTAAATGCGAGTTCCACAGAAGCGAAGAATAAGGGACGAAGAAAGTATCGCACCAGCGAGTGTCATTGGCGTTTGTGATCGCCGCGCTAGAGTTGTATTTCGTTGTAGTCACCGCCATAGGCCCCCCCAAAAAAACTGAGCTCATCTTTTTTTTTTTTTTTTGATGAAATCACAGGGATCAAAATACGAGCGATAATAGTTTATTTATTGAGGTGTTTCCAGTGAGTTTTCGATACCGGCTATAGTTGGTCCTTTTATCCTTTAGAAGTCGACACGTCGTAGGCAGGCTTCAACCTGAAGTTATTTTTATGTTGTGCTTGTTTGGTACGTGGGCGGTCACACACAGGAGCGCGTATTATAGTGCGCTAAAACATAAAACAAATACGTTTCACTTACATTTGGATCAATGTGCTTCTGCGCCTTCATAAGCACACAAAAATGAGCAAAAATGATGTTATTCGGATTAACCACTTGAACGCGAAACCCTCATACGAGCCCTGTGATGTCACTGACTGTTGCGTAGTAGGTTAATTACTCTATCCGCTTAACTTCTTCAAATTTTATCGGTGCACATGCTCACGGTTAAGGAGAAATTGATGCTAGTGGGCGAAATTTCTCAAACTTTGATAAACCGGGTACTGCAGAATGATGTATGTTGTTCCAAGAATTCTTGGCGTTGTTTTCCGAACGTAGCTAACGCATAGGGGTACTACATCTCCTTAAGCCTAGATGAAGCGACTACTTTCCGTTGCACACTTGTACGAATCAGCTTTGACTGTCAAGACATTGTTGCTACATCTCCTTATAACCTAAATAAAGCGAGTACTTTCCATTGTACACTTGCACGAATCAGCTTTGACTGTCAAGACATTGTTGCCACATCTCCTTATAACCTAAACGAAGCGAGTACTTTCCGTTGTACACTTGTACGAATCAACTTTGACTGTCAAGACATTGTTGCAGTGCATCAAAACCTCGTTTGGTAATTATTCTAGGCGAACAAATTCGACAAATTTGTGTAGGCGCCTCCTTTAATTCTGGCCGACAAACATCTCTTGATCTATTCTCCGTTGATATTCCGTTATATTTTATAGCGACCATTCTTTTTTTTGGAAACCTTTAGTGGGCTCTGAGCCTGCCGCCATTACGAATTCGATAACATACAGTACTCCTGGACAGGATGGCTACGTGCTTTGGCGTAACATGGAAGCAGTCCTTACAAGAAATTGCAGTGGAAACGCTAAGACATTCAAAAAATGCTTCACCTGTAAGTTTAAGGATAGTCTATCGTGCACGGTATATTCTTGATACTTGGTGGGCGGATATTAGATGATTTAGCTCAAATATTTTTCTTCTTCTACTGGGATTCTTTGACAACTTTGCCTGTGATGTTTCTGAGCATTCTCGGATTGATCAATATTCGTCTGCACCACGAAAAATCAAAACAGCAGTAGGGGTATAGTTGCTGGCGTAATAATAAACTAATGTCGTATTCTGAATAACGACGCAAAGCAGTTACTTTCATACTAAGACGAGAGCCTTCTATGGCCCGTTTAACAAAAAATCAGGTGTTGGTGTGACTTATGACTGTACAGAAAACACTTGCCGAGAGGAATTGTCCGACAGTGCGTAAGCATTTCTATAGGGCCTTATCTATGCGCATACGCCTCTACTTATGTTTACGAACAGCTGCAGTGGCTCAGTGGCCAAGGCGTTGTGCTGCTGGTCATGAGGACGCGGGTTCGATTCCCGGCGGCGGCCGCCGCTTTTCTGATGGAGGCGAAAAGCAAAAACCGCCAGTGTGCACGAGATTTCGGCGCACGTTAAAGATCCCTACCTGGTCAAAATTAATCCGGAGCCCTCCACTACGGCGCGCCTCATTACCTGCCTTGCATCGGCGCGTTAGACCCTACAATCAATGAATACTTATGTTTATCTTGGAGGCCTAGGGCCCAGGGGCTTTTTGCTAAGGGGCTTATTACTAATACAGGATCTTTTATTAAACATTCCATGTGCTTATGTCTATCGTCGGAGCGCATCATGCTGAGCGTAATGTACGGACAGACAGAAGGACAAATTTTGTGGTGAAACAGCCTGACAGTACTCACTCATTAAAAAAATATGGAGGAAATAAGCAATTTATATGAGTAAATGCGATAGAATAACTTGTTGCCGAGTGTGTGGCTGTGTGTGTCGCTCAGTTATGTCGCTTCAGCCGTATTGTATTCACGTTGTTTTACTGCAGCAGGTCACTTCGTACACTACTCTGCGTTGAGGTGGTATCGTGCTCGTTGGTAATGAACTTGCGCAGCGGACAGCTGCCCTTGCCGCCGCCCTCTCCAATTTAGCCCGTGACTCTGCTCTGCCCAGGCGTTTTCTAGCATCACGCGCTCCGTTTCTGTGTGTTTTATTACAGCGGAGCTGCTATGACTAACTCCACCGTGTGGTGTGTGTGCGCGGGTGTGCTTGCGTGCGTGCATGCGTGTGTGGTGGTGTGTGTGTTGTGTGTTCTGTTGTGTGCTGTGCTGCGTTGCGTGCGTGCGTGCGTGCGTACACAGAGAAAAGCCCCTCCCCTTCTCCTCACTTCGGTACAGCGTCTCCTTTTGGCCACATGTGCGCCCCCAGCGCTTCATATTTCAATATAGGAAGGAGCATATAGCCCCTGAAATGAATCTCTTCTCAGCAATTCATTTGTGCTCATAAGTGAGGCCGGCTTTACGGATATCGGTGTAAGCCAAGGAGGTAGTAACTCTGGTAAGCCGGCCTTCGCAAGCTGGCTCTACCACACTGTATGTTGCGCAGTGAAGCCCACTAAACAAAATGGTCGCCATCCCGCTCTGCGAAAGTGGATGTCCAGCGAAACTGTTGCAAACCACTACACATGCTGATGGGGGAGGGTATGAAATGTTTCGCCTCTTCTCGGCGGGCTTGTCGCTTGCGCTCGGCTTCCCTGGCGGAAAATGCTGGGTACTGCCTATCCTGACGCATGCGCTCGTCTTGGGCAATAAATGCTCTATTTAGTGACACTAGTCCTGCCTAGCCTTCAAACATAACCTGCTAACATGATCTTAACCAGGAACACATGAAGATGGGGGCGGGGTTCATTTTTCACTGGCTCCTTGTCGTCCATAATGCGGTTAAACGAATACTGAGCTCTATGTTGCATGCCTGATTAGCCCGACGCATGCACTCAGCGTCTTACGCGAGAACTGCTGGGTCCTGACTGGGTTTTTTTTTTTGTTTACGACACGAAGTTTTCGACCAACTAGAGGCTAACAGCTTTTTGTAAAAGAAAACAAAATATTCAGTGCCACTCCATTCTGTAAAGATGAATGACCAGCGGAGCTGTTTGTGGGTCATTGGCTGGCCACAAACTCCCGTTCTGACCGCGCCGTCGTTCCGTGGAAGCGCTGAGCCCGATTGTAGCCACTGTTAGCATACATTCTCGGAAAGCCAGCATACAAACACCAAGCTTACACCGATCTTTTTAAAGTCGGCTTCACTTCTAACAGAATGCATGCTAGAAAAACATTTATGAGGGCAAACGTGCCTTCTTATATCAAAATACGAACCGCCGGAGGTGAACAGGTGGCCGAAATGAGAGGGTGTGACGAAGTGAGGAGGAAGGGAGCGGCTTTTCTCAGCATACGCACGCAAAAAAGAAAAGAAAAAGCTGGTAGTTAGCCTATAACAGCTCCGCTGTAAAAATAGGCGGCAATGAGCGCGAAGGCGGCGGAACAAGACCACCGACGACGATCGGGACACGAACGCTAAGCGCAACGCGATGCATGTCGGGACCCCGAATACCACAAGGCGGAAAACGCAAGACGTCGGTTGTGGCTGCAATCCCTTTGAACGCTTCCGCGGCGCGACGGCGCGGTTACAGCAGGAGTTTGTGGCCAACCGAGAACCCACAATTAGCTCCGTTGGTCATCCGCCTCCACAGAGTGGAATGACGCTGAATTCTTTTAAACGCGCGCTCTGGAACGCATTGCAGCCAATGGGAGTAATAAGGCACGCTCCTTTTTGTCTGTGTTTGATTTCTGCGTCAAGCGGTATGGAAGGGAGCCAATAGGAGTTTGCTGGCTGCTTTTTATGCCATGACTTTCAGACGACCACAAATGTTTTGTGCAATGAGCCAAGCAGTGATCTGGCACTAAAATATCTTATGGTGGGAATGTGCCACGTGCAAATGTGCCACGTGTGGGACCCAAAAAGGAGTGGGGTAATGACAAAGGCTTTGCCATTTCGGTCAATCGCTCGTGTGGATGCGTGCCATGGGTCATTTGTGCGTCGGCATGGGTCTGAAGCCGCAGCGGCATGCAATTGTGGTGTTCCTGTTTTAGTTGCGCGGAAATCTGTAATCTATGATGACGTTTTTTTTTACTTCTATGCCTTAAAACTGGCAAAAAAAAACGGAAGAATATAAAAGCCACGACTGTAACTTATGAGCGTGGGCTCGGAACAACCAATTCCTTCAACAGTTTCCTCTCTTCTATGCTTGCCTGTGTTTGCCAGAATTTGTGCTTTGCTTCCATTCTGCTTGACGGCATCGCCATGTAACGTCCCAGAAACGTTGTTTTTATGTTGTGCATGCTGTCATGCATTAACTAAAAAAAAAGGTTGTGGCCGAGTGGTTATGACTCCCGTTCAGGAGATTATGAGCCCAGGCTCGACCCCCGAACTCCCGAAGCGTCAGAAGCATTTTGTTGTTCCAGATCTATGCTTGGCAGCGCGTGCGGTGTTTTACCGCCGACAGGCACTCACTGTGGTAAAACACTCCCTATATCGTAAATTATTGATAACTGTCTCTTTAATTTCGCGACGATCATTCAACGAGACATTTGGACTTTTTTTTTATTTCACCCGCACTAACAATCGCACATGGAGCACCGTTTTATATCCGAGTCATTGCGCGCTCTCCTGGTCACCATGGCGACGGCACTGGCCCCGCGGTGGCCTCTACTATATAGAGCCGCTACTGCAATGATGATTACGTAGCGTGCCCATAAAAGCTGCGCTCTACCTTTCCAGGCACAATTTGTTGCCTTGGGCCATTAATTTCAGCTGACCAGTGTATAACGACAACCAAAACTTTCGTTTATGCTTTATTTGCATTTTTTTTTCAAGTAGGCCCTCAGGGTGTCTAATGGAAGTACAATTAAACGGAAGAACACTTTAAAGCCAAAATAAAACAAATTGGTCAAATTAAAACATAGTGCTACCAGCTGAACACTTGGAAAGAAACTTCGCGATGAAATTAATGCACGAGACCGTCTCCTTTGACGTAGTGTGCTAGAATTGATTCGTATGCAGGGCAGCTACAGCTGGAATTATGGTAAAATGGTGAGCCACCATTCTTCGTACAGAAATTGAACTCTTCGATATTCCCAAATTAGAATAAAATGAGGTAAACGCAAACTTGACGACTTGCCAAATTGCAGGTAGATTTTATAGTCTTAAGTGTTTTTTTTTATATAACCTGAGGTTTCTTTATTGCGCAAGAGTAACATTGAATTAGCGCGACCGCGAGTCATATTTTCCAGACAGAATTTTCTCAGAGGAGGGGCCGTGTACGCTT
This sequence comes from Haemaphysalis longicornis, assembly GCA_013339765.2. Taxonomy (NCBI): domain Eukaryota; kingdom Metazoa; phylum Arthropoda; class Arachnida; order Ixodida; family Ixodidae; genus Haemaphysalis; species Haemaphysalis longicornis. The sequence continues at coordinate 41,536,021 of CM023456.1, forward strand.
TCCGGATTGGGTCACAAGTGTGGTATCTATCTGCCTACCTCCTATCTCCCATTCGGGCATTGTCAGGCCTCTCGGGGCACAGAGGTACATGGAGATTACCACACAAGCGTCTTACGCAGTTGTGCTTCTTGGGGAATGTAAGGACAATAATAAAGGTAGCGGCATTGCACTGTTGACGTCGCGAATAAGCCCGGAATATCTCAATCCGGGTGCTGCCATCATGCCCAACCCTATCTTTCACAGAGATGTGATGCGAGTTTTGATTACCCCGTTTTCTTGCTACTGGAGGGCGCTCACTCTCTTTAAGATTCCTAAGAGACCCCTAAATATACGCCCGGAAAAAAACTTAATTCATGTTCTTACTTTTAGGTATCTCCAACCTTTCAGTCAAATCTTCATCGCACCCATTATATCCTTGAACTTCGGCAGCGTACCTATCACAATCACTTGACAACCATATCAGTGAGTGAGTGAGTGAGTGAGTGAGTGAGTGAGTGAGTGAGTGAGTGAGTGAGTGAGTGAGGAGTGAGTGGAGTGAGGTGAGTGAGTGAGTGAATGTGAGTGTGAGTGAGTGAGTGACGTGACGTGAGTGAGTGATGTGAGTAGTGAGTGAGTGAGTGAGTGAGTGAGTGAGTGAGTGAGTGAGTGAATAAACTTTATTCCCCATGCTTAAGGTGCTGATGGTTGGGCGCCGGCCCTGTGGGGGGCCTCCTCTATGTCCGGGAAGTCCTGGTCCGCACTGGGTGCCCAGGCCCTCTCCGCCAGGCTACGCTGGATTCAGAGGTCGGAGCTGGCCAGCTGGCCCACCCACTGCTCGTATGTTGAGTGAGGAGTAGGGGTAAGGGATGGGATTTTCTGACACTCCCATACCATGTGGTACAGGGTGCCAGGTTGGGGACAGAAATTACTGGTAGCATAGTAGAGGATGGGATGACACCGAGGAGAGTGCCGTGGGGATAGGAATTCGTCTGGAGTAGGCGAAAGGCAGTCGCCTCGGCCCTGGATAGGATGTGGTGGCGGAAACTGCCGTCGTTCTTGACAGCAGCGCGCTAGGATTTCCATGCTTGATGAATAAGGAATGGGCTTAAGTGTGCGAAGGAAATGTGTGTCTTCGCATTTCCTTCGCACGCTATAAACGTGGAGATATTTAAAACAGCCCGGTGTACTACAACCGACAAAGCGATTAAGGATCCTCTGCACTACACCGTAGAAGGCTTAAACGAGAGATCAAGCTCTTTATGAGTTCTGAGCTGCTGCTAACCAATTCGAAGGCCCATGCTAAGTACGTCCTCGACGTATCACGTCAGCGGAGCACTATGGCTTGTCACGTCTTCGGTGCGGCGTGGGCTGAACATCGCTAGGAGAAGGGCTGTTGTGTTGCATCATGCTTAAATGTGGTCAGACGAAGCCGAACCATGATATTTTTGGTTCTCCGCAAGTTTTCTGTTAGCATATAGAGGCACTGGCGAAGTGCCACGAAGAGCTTTCGCTTTAGAAACGCTTCAAACTTAACGTGGTACACTAAGCGCAACGCAGACATGCTATACAAAAACGCACGTTTCTGACGCCTGTCATGAACTTGTCATTACGAATGAAGGAGTAATATTTAGCGTGTATATTCATGTCATCATCATCATCATCATGAGAATGTTTGTGTCCACTTCAGGAAGAAAGCCTCTCCCAAATGTTTCCAGCCAGCTATAGAGTGCAAGCTGAGTCCATGTTTTCCCCCATATTTTCGTAGCTCATCTCACCAACCTTGGCCGACCCCTAGTGCGTTTGCGCTCCCACCGCAAATATACGCAGCAGTTTGGAGTTGCTGCGATTAAGTGTATACGGAAAGTACGTCAGCTATGCCGCTTGCTACGGACAACCAGTAAAAGGACCCCTGCCAAAACTTACCACCCCCGCCACGGCGAATAAGCACCAGTTCTGAGGACTAAGCAGTTTTCAAGCAGCAGGCAGCCTCAGGAAGCTATTTCTACCTAGCCTCCAATACTATTTTGCTACTATGGGGGTGATTCTGCTTTTCAGGAAGTTAGAAAAACATCCCCTCCTCTCTTTTTTTAATGTCAACATACATTGGAATACGGCAGCGCTCGTTTGTATACCTAATAATGACATAAAAGTTTATAACCATTCACTGTACGATACAATGATAGCTGTTCTAATAGGCTTGCCAGCGGCAAGTTGACTTAGCGGGAAAGGTCCTAACATTCTCTTTTAAATTTCCCCAACACCACACATAATTATTCTAGCATATATGATCTACGTCATTTATGAACTGATGTTAGTGCTCCTTGAAAAAGAAAATCAACCTCTTTGTCATTAACAATCATAGGCAAATGATATGAAAACTAGAGGTTGGAAACCAAGGGTTACTTTCCCGCAAAGCTATACCTCGTAGCTTTCGTAAAGGGTGCTTTGCCGCTTGGCTTACCTGCATGCGGCGAAACACGCCGCATGCGGTGGTTGTCCTGAAATGAAAAGCTACTGGCGCACCGAGACAAAAGCCGCTTACAAAACGAACGACAGGAATTTGCAGCACTTGTAATATTACGAGACGATAAAAATATTTTCGTCCTTCACAAACCCGCTTTTGCATAACTGCTTACTCAACGCGACTTTAGCGCTCGTGTCAAAAGATGTCAGATTTTGAAGATAAAAAGACGCAAATTCTTGACATGGTCAATTAAAGCGAAGTTTTCACCCTCTCACTGATGTTGCCTGTAGTCCACCGAAAGAAGCCACTGCAGGAAAGCCAACTTTCTCTGCCGATGATGGTTTTCGTGGGTAAAGTGAAAAAAAAAAAATCTTTCCGTGGTTACAATCCAACCTGAGTCCCTCGCGTTATGGAGCCGACGTCTATGTGATTGCGCCATTCTGGCAAGGTCGAAGCAGTTTGGATTTGGAGAGGTGTGCATGGACGTGCCAAATTAGACAGAAAATGCCCCATTATGACGACGATGGTCGATTGCTAGGGAAAACCACGGAATGCCCGTATTAGTAAAGTCCTAGAGAACGAAGTCGCAGTGCAGTCAACCGTGCCGTAAGGAATACGTTATGTGAAAGGTAACGTAACGTAATGTGGGTCCGTTCGCGTCTGGATTGGTTCGTTTGGTGCTGGACTTGGCTTTGGGAAGCTTCGCGTTTCTCCATTGTTGTTCGACCGAGAGAATGTGTCCTTTTTGTTGTTGCTTCGACAGAGGGATAGTTGATTTTATATTTAAATAACAAATGATCAGGAAAACTTAAAATATCAGCAGAATATAAAGTCTTCCCCCCTGGAACTTCCCTTCTTCCTCCGCCTGCACTGCTAAAAAAAGCTATAAACCCTGCAGTATCCTGAATGGAGGTGACATCATACTATTTATATTTCTTACAATTTTCTGGGTCTCCTCTCACTTCTGTTTCAAGCGTTCTTTCTTCTTTCTATATACTTAATTTTTACTTGTTTTCTACTTAAATGACACAGAGCGCTGGCCGAACAGACGTCTTCAAGTATTCTCCTATAGGCCTGTTAAGTGAGCTGTCTGTAGCCTAAACACAAAGCACATCGCACCAGCGAAGGATTGGTAGCCCGCACAGCCGCATACGCTCCAGCGTAACTCACTTGCTGCGGTGACGAGATCTATGGTCATCGATGTCACATAAATCTGCGTGTTTGTAAACAGCGCGCGTACCGCGTATCGTTTGACTCTTCGCATAACGTCGGAGTGAAAGCGAAGTTCAGCTACGACGGGATATATACGTCACTGGCTCCGATAGACTGGAAGTCGCCTTGTATTTGATGTTACATGTGGCGGGTAGCCTAAGTTAAACAGCAGCCTTGTACTATGTTGAGGAGTACGGATAGCCTTTGCAAACCCAACATAGACATGCATTATGAATCCTGTAAATTAAAATTTAGTTGCTGAAACTCGTGTGCTTTATGCGACATGTCATAAGACCTCCTCCTGGTGATGTGGTCGCGTGTGCGCGTGCGTGTGCGTGTGTGTGTGTGTGTGTGCGTGAGAGAGAGGGAGGCAGGGAAGAGAGAGCGGGACAGAGGGGGAGAGAGAGAGAGCATGCCGTGCGCGTTGACACCACCAGGGGGGGGGGGGGGATGTAGAAAAAGAGATTAAGCAATCAAGAGGAAGATTTGACAGCTTCTGGGAGCGATCGACAGCGTTCTGCATCTTATTCTCCTTTACGGGCCGTTCGCAATAAGGACATTATGAGTAGCAAGACCCAAGCTGCTGTGCCACAAAAACGGAAAAGGCCCCATTCTACCCTTTCGCACAAGCGCTGGTCTATTCAAAGGTACTTTGACACTCCAAAGTATTTAAGTGATTTTTTTCTACCCATCCATTTTTATTTTCATGGCTGAATTTAAGGCTGAGAACAGAGTGGTGAAACGAAAAAGAATCCAATTAACATAGGTTTCAAACATGGAAATCCACCCACATCCACTCCGGGCACGCTGCTGCAGACATCCCCGGGTCCGCCGCTGCCTGACATGTGCCAGATGGAAGCTGTTATCGCTAGCGACGCCTCGGCAAAGCGCATGCGCGACGGGCAACCACAACCGCGATGCCGGCCGAAGCAGCCACCGAGGCGCGTTTGATGGACGGGAGCTGTCGCGGAGCAAGAGTGCTGCGGCCGCTGCTGGCGCTGCAATCAGTGGCACATCACGGAGCCGCGACGTCACCTTCCGACCGCGTCATTTCTCACGCAGTCTGTCTAGCCTCGCTCCCAGTTTTCCCCAAGAACTTCTTTTCTTTTTCAGTCGATACCGGCGTCTCTTGCGTAGATTCTCAAACCCGTCCTTAGAGACGCGTTTTGAGAGAAACGTCATTCGTTTATGAATTCCCCTTTAGCATTGTGAAGTTGCTTCGCTTTGGTCGCACGAAAAATTCTCCTTAAATTATGTCATAAATGGAGCAGCGCTAGGATGGGGCAAAGAAAGTAGTAACAAATGCAGCGCCCGTCTGCGTTACTCCTTCCTGCGTCCCGTCTTACCGCTGCTCCATTTATGTACCATCTCGCCCAGCTCTAAACTCCCCTGAAATTAGGTCAGGTTACCCCGACGGTGAATTCTTATTTTTTCGAAGGCGTGTGGGCTTCTGTTAGTATTTACCGTAATTACCCGGTTCTAACGCGCCCCCGATTCTAACGCGCACCCGATTTTCCTGGCAAAAAAAAAAAAAACGAAAAAACTTGCACCTCCGATTGTAACGCGCACGGAACTTTGTGAGCAAGAAAAACGAATGCGAGAGAAACGGGCGATTTATTTCCCGAAGTAATCTCACTCATCTCACTCCTCGTCGCTCTCCGCTGACCACAACATCTCGTACTCGGTGCCGTCAAGCGCGTTCGCGATGCCACACTTCTTAACGAACGTTCAACCATGGTCGATGGGATCGTGGCCCACGCCTCGCAAGCCCATCCCGCGAGCTTCTCCAGAGGCGCACGCTTCAGCCGACCGCTCGTTTTGAACGCGAGAGAGCCGCTGCTGCCATTGCTGTTATCAAGCGCGCAAGTGGAACGATTTGACGATTTGTGTGAACGCCGATAGAAAAGCCCAGGCGCCTATGCTTCATGCGTCCGAAAAATTGTTGCTAAAAACTTTGGTGCCATCTTGAGATGGCGATGGCGATGGGTGGGACGAAATTTCCGCTGTTGCGGCAATTTCGGTTTCGTATCTGATTCTAACGCGCATGCGATTTTTCGACCTATTTTTCCGGGAAAAAAAAGTGCGCGTTAGAATCGGGTAAGTACGGTAATTCGGCTTTTTTTTTTTTTTTTTGCTGGTATACCGAAACCTGACCGAAGCCAAGAGGCGTCTTGTTGCAAGGAACAAAAGGCCAAAACACTAGAAATTCAAAATGAGATATCGCACATCCACATAATCACAGACTCGGTGGTCAAAAATGCATTGTTGAAAAAAAATTATTTTTAGAAAATGATATGTGACTTACGAGCATGCCCGGCTGGTCACACCGTCCGGTGGGCGTACAGAAAGATTCGGAAGAAGGGGGAACAGAAAATTTGATTGACTAGCCAGCCAAATGCTACCAGCCTGGGCAATCTGCGATCTTCTGAGGAGCCCGACAGGCCCGGGTTGGTCCACGAGCTACCCGAACGGGTGCCAACTTGGGTTGGCACCCGTTCACAAAAGCCACAAAAGCGTAAAGCGCCGCTTCCTTGCCTGCACCGCAATGAATCTTAAAATCGTGTCCGCTTGAGGCCTCGTCACTGAACGGCAGTTCTTGGAAAGCACAAATAGGTAAACGCACGAAGCGTTTTGGAATGGAGTTCGTGCATTTACCATTTGTGCTTTCCAAGAACTGCCGTTCAGTGACGAGGCCTCAAGCAGACACGATTTTAAGATTATTGTGGTGCAGGCAAGGAAGAGGCGCTTTACGCTTTTGTGGCTTTAGATGAGGGCGTGAAAGGTTACTGCTGCGATGTGTTTGTCAGTTTGAGGAGAAGGTTTCGAAGTGTTTATTTTCTAGCGCTGTGGCCTGTATAAACGTTTGGGTTTTTTTTAGAACACACAAACTTAGAGCGCCACTTGTTGAGAAAGATCTAATGCAAGATTGGAAAAGGGAGTACCGAGAAGGTAGACCCGAAGGGTAGAGCCCAAACTCCACAGCCCCAGCATCAGCTGACGCTGATCTTGAGGTGACAAGCTAGCCAGGACAGCCTTGCATGTGTCGATGACACGTAATATGCAATGTTTGACTTGTTCACCCGTGAGCATATCGTTCAATAGGAGCAGGTTGAGTAAAGAGAGTGGGTGTTTTCACGCCGAAGTAAAGCTATCGCATCAACATCTTAAGACCTAAACGTAGATGTTGCTCGCAATTTTTATTTTTATATAAACCATTTCTTGTACGAGCGTGAACCATGTAATTCCAGGCAGGTTTGTCGTGAATGCTTTAGCGAACTACAAGAATGTGCGGTAAACACGCAGGGAACGCGCGGAGACATACCTATAGGGGTCCCAGATGCGGCCCCCAACGTTGTGCGTGGCACTGCTAATAAGCACCCGCCGCCGTGGCTCAGTGGCTAAGGCGTTGTGCTGCTGAGCACGAGAAGGCGGGTTCGAATCGCGACCACGGCGGCCGCTTTTCTGATGGAGGCGAAAAGCAAAAACGCCCGTGTGTACGAGATTTTGGCGCATGTTGAAGGTCCCCAGGTGGTCTAAATTAATCGGGAGCCCTCCACTACGGCGCGCCTCATCGCCTGCGTTGCGTCGGCGCGTTAAGCCCTACAATCAATCAAATCAACCGCTAATAAGCAGCTAGCTGTAATTTAAGTACGGAAAGAAGCTGCGCGCGACTAAGCAGAAATTGGAAAACTGGGGGAGGAAAATTTAGTTTTTTAACAGCACAGGTGTTCAGGCCGAGACAAATCCGTCCGTCGCACCAAAACATCTCGAGGCCTCAAGGGAAAAATGTGGTTTGGGAGGTCCCGGTAATCGAACCGGGGACCTTTACGCCGTGAAACCGGCAACCTAACCACTGGGCCACCCATAATGGCCCGGGGGGTACGGGGTAGCAGCGGCAGGGTACAATAACATGTGCGGCCATCTCGAAAGAAGAAAACGCTTTCCGTCGTCGGAATCAAACCTCGGTCCCTCGCTTTATGAAACCTGCGTCTATCCGATTGAGCTATCATCGCATTCCAGGCGCACAGCATTTGTTTCGAGTTCGTAGCGCAGGCGTTGCCTTTGGACTTGGCCACAGGTTCCAGCGCGTGCTAACGTGGTTCACTTTGGGAGAGATGCGGAAGCCTGCAGCGGAGGAAACGATCCAGGCCTGTCGGTCATGGAGAACTTTCAGCGACAAGTTCGAAAATCCATGCGAGGGGAAACAGCCCGGTCTCCGACGAAGGGAGAGGGGGCAGCAGCTGTGCTTTTTCTCCAGCCTGGCACCTCTAGTGCAAGCTGCGCGAATGTTTTTAGCAGCATTCTTTGTTTTAATGTGAAAACCATAAGTGGCTCTTTGAGCAAAATAGTTGGCGTCCGGCGTCTGTAGCAGCGAAACGGCTCCTAAACCTCACAATGGCTGCGGTGCGTACCAGAGGACGCTCTGGCCGGCGGCTTTGCGGATGCTCGTGTGAGTGGCAGTGGGTATACTGTACCACTATGGATTAGAACCATTTAACGCGTAAGCTTCCGCAACTTTGGCAGTAGCGAAAGTTGGCCGTTCACGCAGTACACCGCAGATACCCTCAGTAACAATTCCCATTTATCATGCAAGAAGTGCTTAGGTGTCCTCGAAATCTTTTTTAAGGGGCTAAGCCCCTTAGGGGCTGGGGCTGTTCGCGTCTCGTGTCGTCATCGTAATCATCGTCTCATGTTGTCACGGTACTAAAACACCGGGAAACTCGTTTACGCCTAGCGCGAGAGAGCTTCGTGCTTCAAAGACAAGAGACATTTACAGCAACGTTGCATACCTACATGTACCCCCCAACGGTTTCATCTCCGTTGGTAAAAACCCCGAGGCGCCAAGAATACTGCATGCTTCGCCCCTCCCCAGGTTTCACGTTAGTGGAGATGGCCCGGGATTTTTTTGTATTTTGGGGGGCACACAAGGTAAGAAATCGGGCAGCGGTGTTCTGGGGACGCCCTCACTTACGGAAAGAAACTAGGGATGTTTGTTTTCAGGTTCAACGAGAAATTACAGGTTCATGTCTTCCCGGGGCACACAGCGTGACAGTTACACCATAGGCTACATCATGATCAGCCATTATTTTTCTCGCCGTAAAATGAAGGCCTCAGTCGTCAAACAAGGTGAACTTTTGAACATTTTTTTTTTGTAAATTCTTACTAACAAAAAATAAAAGTTGAACGATCAAGAGAGAAGCCGGCTGTCAGGGTCTTCTTACCTGTGTTTAAAATGTGCGAGTCTGGCATTTCAGTATAATTTTTTTTCCTCTTATTTCCAGTATTCGTTCCCAGACATATTTAACTGTTATTTCACAGCGAAAAAATTGGCCGTTTGTGTTTCTTATTAATGTTAGCGGGCGTTAACAAACTTCCTCTCCTGCTAACTTCTTCTTTTCCCCTTTTCTTCTTTAGCACCTAATGATTATCCGCAAAAAACCGTATTCTGACCTTGTTACCTATATGTAGCTAACTTACGGGGATACCAGAATTTAATCTGAAAACAGTGCCCTTAACATCCGATGTCGAGCAGCCAGGGCCACTTGTGCCGGAGCTCCCTGTACAACAACACGAAACTGAAACTTTAGCATTCCCCCTCTTGTAAGAACGAATCAGTCATGGTAATACAGATCTCTTTGATCAAGCACAATGTACCCAAGAAAACGTGGTTACCTCAGGTGCTCTATGCCTGAAATAGTATCATACAGCCTCCTCCTGTTTATTCGTTTTTCGTTGAGAGCACGCTTTTAGCGCGCGAAGTTTCTGTTTTACACTCCGGGTGCGACGGCTGTTTTCTTTATGCTGGCTGAAAAACAAGAACGCCAGTGATTTTGAGGTTTCCGCACACGTCATAAATACCCAGAGGCGAAAAATTAATCTGCAACCCTCTCTTCGGCCGAACACACAGCTGTAGCAGGCACAAGATCCCGAGCTCTAAATGATAAAATATAAAAACCAGGCTGGGCTTCACTTTTTATATAATTTCCCTGCACGCGCCGTGTACACTGTCAAAAAGTTCATTGATGCAGCTGGCTCATAGATGGCGCCACAGGCTACGGTCCCGAGCGAATGCGTAGGCTGCCGGGGTGATCAACCGCGCTCTGAAAGCCGGATGGCCGGACTTCAAGGTCTTTCCAAATGAATTGAATCCCCACCATCCTGTTTCCACGAGAGACACGGAGGAAAAGATATTTACATTGTATTACACTCCGCTGAGATTGTGAATGCCATTCCTTTTGTATACTTTTACGCTCAGGGGCGTCGGAACAGGGAATCTCCCCCTCTTTTACAGAGGGGGTAGCACGACTCCCCCACTCAAGGGGCACCTGAAGACTTCTGATGAGGCCCAGACGGCTCCGGGAAGGTTGTTATGTTTATTTGCAGAAGGCAAAATTCTCAAGTATCCGACGTTATTTACACAAAATCCCGGTGGCGCTGATCACTAATTAGACGAATCGCCTTTATGAACGACCGCAATTCAGAAAAAAATAGTGACTTCGGCGTTCCCCGTCTTCAGCAGATATATAGATGAAAGGCAAGCATTTGACAGGCTCATCTCTTGTCTCTTCCGCGGTATCAATCCAAAGATCGGCGGTATACTGGTTTTGCCCTTTGTATCCTGCTGATGCTATCGTGATACTAGCCAGCTCCACTGGATATATGACAAATATCTCTTTACGCTAACCAGCTAAAATTTCTTAGGAAACCGTGGTTCCCTAAGCGGCTCGCCCCAATCGCATACCTGCTCACACTCTAACAAGTTGTAAACCGAGATATCAGCAGTGCAGCTATATAATACGAAATACTACAGCAATTTTTCTAGTATATTGGCACACCAGACAATCAGAAATATTCCGACAAAATTAAAACAACTGATCCGTTGGGTATACACGTACTCTAATAATATAAAACACACATGGTTCAATCTAAATTCACATACAAATGCATAGCCTAACTTCTGTCTTCAAGTGACCTGTGTATTCAATTCACTTGCTGTCTCAATATTGGTCGTGCAAGCCTTCATTTGGTAGCAGGAATGTGCAGATCTCGTAGTATGTTCGCGGTTATGAGGCATGTATATAAATGTCCGTGAGTATGTATTGTTTTTCCATTTTTTTTATTTTAACAGAGGAGCTGTATGCTAGAGGGAGCAAGGTCAATTTGGATGGTGCACTTGGGGTAGGGCAGAATATGCACGAATTAAGATTTATTTGGGGAGCATTCGAGACCATAGTGGCGAGCGTAGGAGTCTGATCCATGCCGCCTGTTTCAGGTCGGTCTCAATCTGTCCCAATGACGCGTGGATTGCCCGCAGCGTGATGTCGTCGGCGTATAGAGCGTATCTAACGGCCGGGACGGCATTAAGTAGGAGGGGTAGACGAGAGATGGCAAGGTTGAATAGCAGTGGAAATAGGACGGTTCCCTGCGGGGTACCTCTTGTACCGAGTTGGTATGGCCCATGCTCTTGAATTCGGAGATAAGTTTGCCAAGCAGATAAGAACTGTCGGATGTAGTGAAAGACGTATACACCACAGTTCGTCTCACAAAGCTGGATGTGTATAACTTCATGCTTGAAATTGTCGAAAGCTCCCCGGAGAACCAAGGCGAGGGCAACCTTATCATTCCCGGGATGTTCGATGGGGCCGATGACTTCGCGGTGTAGTTGTAGGAGGGCATGCTACGCGGACAGGTGGGGTTGGAGTTCGTGCATGCTGTCCGCAAATGTGCGCTGGGCTTCTAGGTGTTTGGAAAGTCGATCTCGTACCATTGTCTATGAGCTTGCCCCACACATGAAGTCAAGGAGATGGGCCGGAGACTTTCGATGGTAATGTTTTTACCGGGTTTGGGCATGAATGTAATTACTAACCAATGCTGTTTTCCACTCGATTGGGAGGGGTGTGCCGCTTGCCAAATCGCATTAAAGTAGTCTTAGAGTTGTTGATACGCTGGGTCTCGGAGGTTAGCCAAGAGCTTAACCGTCACTCTATGCCGCCCGGGGGCAGTACCACGTTTCATTTTTGCCAGGGCTGCCCGAAGGTCGTAGTGCTAGAAAGATTTGTCTAGCTTCGCGTTCTCTGAACCTGCGTAAGAGTATACGCTGGGCCGCGGGGTCCTGTGTCCTGTTGAGGTACTTGTCTCGTAGGGCAGAGGCGAGTTCTTTTGTGTGTCTCCTTGGAAAGCATGAATTGCCCTTTACAGATATTTTTGGGCTCCTGTCCACGTTTGTTCCGGATCAATAAGCGCTCGGAAATGGCGCCTTGTGTTCCGGGTTGGCATTTGCCTAGCGGGATAATTGCAGCAATCCACCCTGTTTGTGTCGGCCAGCTGGGCCGCGTAGTCGGCCGCTTCTTGAGTGGACACCGCAAGTCGGAGTTTTAGCTGACGGTTATTCTTCTGCCGGCACCTTCTGTGGGTCAGGCTGGGCCGGGCCTCCCAGAAGGTAAATGCGGTGGCTATCCACCGCCGACGTTTCCTATGAGAGTTAAACATGTTCAAACTCTGTCACTCCTTCCCGAGACGAATTGCAGGTCCCGCCACCGCTGCCTCGAGTCGATGACGAAGATCTGGTCGAAATCTAAAGTGCTGAGGATGACTTTAAATCCCCCACTCGCCGCGAAGAAGATGACGACCTCTTCGATGCATGTGACGACGATTACTAGCACAGCAACTATGAAAATAAACAATGATACTGAAACTTAACTATGTGTCGGGCAATGCTCACATACAACAATTTCGCCTTTCATGACTGGCTCGCACCCGCCGCGGTGGCTCAATGGCTAAGGCGTTGCGCTGCTGAGCACGAGGGCGCGGGTTCGATTCCCGGCCGCGGCGGCCGCTTTTCTGATGGAGGCGAAAAGCAAAAACGCCAGTGTGTACGAGATTTCGGCGCACGTTAAAGATCCCCAGGTGGTCAAAATTAATTCGGAGCCCTCCACTACGGCGCGCCCCATCACCTGCGTTGCGTCGGCGCGTTAAACCCTTCAATCAGTCAATCAAGTCTGGCTCGTGGGTGCAAGCTTCCCTGAATATTTTTCTATTGTTTTGGATATAAAGTGTACTTGGCAGCAATAAAGAAAGAAGGTATAGCTACCGTTGCCTTGTGTATAGGGCACAGTCACTGTGAAGTCACTAACTGGCCTTTTTACTGTACTCTCCAGCCCGTGTAATGCTCAGCGAATATTTGATTAGGTTTGGATTGTTTTATGTGGGCGGGTCAATTGTGATTATTTAACTATTGTGTAGTGCCACAGTAGAGACCCTGCAGAAGTAATCAAAGAAAATAAATTAAGATATTTAAAAACGACCATAATAATAATAATACACCTGATGATGATGATTACGATGTTTATGGAAGCATATTTTTCGCTCCCCAGGGAAAAGCTAGTCCTGACGCCACTGCTTACGCTTAAGTATGTGGCAGCAGCGGGGGTGTTTAAAATATACTATGTGCAATTCATAATGAAGATGTGTAAATGGGAAGCAGTCCGGGGAGTATGACATAATGGTCAATAGTAGGATAAAATAAAATAGCGAGGGTTCCGGCTAATTGGCAATCCATATTGCTTCACGGCGCAAAAATACAAACAAGGGACCAAGTAAAAAGCCATAAACAGGTGCTTGTTTGTGGCTGTTCACTTTGTCCCTTGTCTGCTTTTTGAGCTCTGAAGCAATAAAGTAGGATTTAGAAGAAGGACGCTAAAATCTCAGCAACCAAAAAGCCTTGTTTTTCTTTATTTAAACAATACTTCAGGCCAAATTAGGCCCACGAAACAGTGAAAAAATTATTACGGTGCATGTCAGCTAAGCGCAATTATAAGATATTTAGTTTTAGAACAAAAAAAAACACAAGAAATAAAAGATGTACTACATTGGGAAAATATTATCAATTGATGCGGCGGGCTGATTATCCGAAGTAAAAGTGGCGACTGGGAGATTATTCCATGCAGATATTGTCGGAAAGAATAATGAATATTTGTAAGTGTTTACGCAGGCGAACACGGGGAAAATTTATAACGATGGCATTGCCTGGTGCCCATTTATAGGTCTAGGTGGGGGTGCAAACTAAATCTTTTTACACGCAAATCCTGTATATGAGGCGTGGTATAGGTGTGACTAGGCTGGCGGGAGGTGCTAAACTTCTCTTATTTAGTTTCCCACACCTTTAATTATAATTTACACCCATTTTCTGAAGCAAAAGTGGTAGTATCGTAGTGAGTATGCCTTCAACATTTTTTAGTGGGGTTGGGAGGGTGTGGAAAAGATGTTCATTTGTCAATCGATTAAGGCTATGCATGTAATTTTGAAATCGTGAAGTGCGAAACATATCCCTCCCCACCACACGCACCTCCCCCTTGCGGGAAAAGTCCGCCCTTGTAACTTCTAATTTCGAAGCATATCTTCATACCTGGTCAAAATTACCGCTATGCTCTACCGGTTGCTACGCAAAATTTTAAACAACCAATCAGTACTAGTCTCTTGAACAATCTATTTTCAGTACCGATAGGAATTAAAATTTCTGTCCGGAATCAAGCAGAATTTTACAACACGATATTTCCATGTTCTTGAAATCTATTTCCTCGAGTTCCCACCAAGCCCTGACCACTTTTCCCTAGTGGGTATGCATCCTCTGAAGGATATATGCGAGCATTTGAAAGCGCGCAACGGTTGCCCCGATTGCTGCTCGCGCGTCCACATCACGCGACGACGATTTGAAAGAAGAGGATCATTCAATCGGAACGCAAGGCTTGTTTGCCACACCGACCACCCCACGCAGCCGCTCCTCAGCGAAGCACCGAGTTTCAACAACCAGCTATGTCGACGGAGTCCTCGGAGGAGCTACCCATGCGGTCTACGCCACTCGCCCGGGGCAGTGGGCGCGCAGCCTCGCCCGACCGCTCGTCGGCCGTCGCCGTTGACGTCATCGTCGCCAGTGGAAGCCCAAGGGCCAACCGCGACAGGGGCTCAAGTCACAGCAACATGGGGCTTTACATCCTGGCAGCAAGCGCCATCTGTGTGTCCGTCGCCTCACTGCTGGTAGGACTGTTCCCGTGGCGTCTGTTCGGCCTCGGTGGTGCACCAGCCACCGACGCCCTGGGACAGCCACTGCCGAACGTAGATGACGTCGCGGACGTCCGGGCACCAGCCGTCATCCAGCCGCACGTGCTCGAACGTGGACCGGAGTATGACGGCAATTCGCGAGTCTGCTCCACTGCTGCCTGCGAGAAAATGGGCGGTGCGCTGTTCCAACAGCTCGAGTTCCACCAAGAGCCGTGCGACGACTTCTACGCCTACGTCTGCAAGCGCTGGGAGACGGCTCACAAGCTGCCTAACGGCGCGGCTCGCGTCTCCGTTGAGGACACGCTGCTGGACCAGTACGAGCTGTCCCTGGCTGACGTGATCCAGCGAGGCAGGGCCGGATACGAAGCCCTCAAGGAAATCTATGTTCGCTGCGAGTATCCGCGAAAGGGAGAGACACACTGGCTCGACACCTTGGCCAGGTTGGGTCTGTACCCGTTGCCGGGGACGATCAAGAACGAGGCTGCGCTGGTCAACCTCGTCAAGGAACTCCTGGTCCTCGGCATCCAGCCGCTTTTTAGCCTTTCGGTCGAGCGCAGCGCCGAAAATCCGGAGCAATCGTACCTTCTCATCGGACAGCCGGACTTGTTAATGGGTCCTTTGCGACTCGGCCTGGATAACCAGTACTCGTACCTCGATGATGCCCTGTCTGGCGTCATCAAAGCGATTTCCCCGTCGCAACACATGAAGCGTGGCTACGTGCTTAAGTTCGAGCGTTTCATTTCCGCTTCTATGGACCGGCATCAAACGGAAGGATCTGGCCTCAACGACGAGCTCGTCGATATGTCAGACCAATTTCCTGCTCTGGCTCGCCGCATCAGGAACATCGTCGCAGATGCCTTTGGGACAGATCTGTCCAAGAGGCCGCTCAAGACATACTCACTCAAGTACATGCACGCACTGGAGAGTGGCGAGTTGACCAGGCCCATTAAAAAATTCCTGCACTACGTCACCTTCCGCACGGCAGTCGAGCTTGCGGCCGACAACAATATTGACCTTGGCGATTTAATGGCTGTTGTTTACTCACGGTACCCCGGTTATCCCCCTCCGCGACCAATCACGCGTCGCCGCCTGTGCATCCGGATGATGAACAGGTTCGAGCCCAACCTCATGATGCACATGAGCATGGACTCTTCTGCCAGAAAACTCGGAGGTAAAGCCTCCTTCAACTCTCTTCTAGACCTTCTGGAGACCGTCTTAAATGACACGCTCTATGCTCAGACTGAATTCGACAAGGAGTTTCGGGACTATCTGGTTGAAGCTATGGCTGCTATCAACTGGGAGCCGATCGTCCCAGACGCCGTGGCTTCGCACAATGAGCTCTTCCGTCGACTTGTGTCCATCTACGAGACTGCTGCTCAGAGCAAAAACGTTATTGAGAGCTACATGAACTTGTCTACCATATTTCGGTACAGAGACTTCGCCCAGAAGGACCTTGACAAGTGGGTAGGTTGGCGCAGAGGTATGCTGAGCACATACTCGCGACTCGAGGCCCCTTTCCTCAAGCTCGAGATACCCCTGCCGGTTTTCAACTTCCTCGGCGACCCCGATTCCTCGCTCGAGCACTTCCAAATTCCGCGGATTGGTCCTCGGGTCTACTACGCCCTTTATCACGGTATTTATCATCTTACTTACAACTACGGGACCGGGAAGAAACCCGCCGTCTTCGTGTCCAAGTTGCATGCGCTCATGGATTGCCTTGGGCGGCAGTACGGCAAGCTTCGTTGGAAAGAGTCCCGACGCCGCTATCGGCCGGAACTCGTACTACTCGAACCTTCTGGATTTCTTGAGTCTGGAGCCGACGTACCGGGCCTTTCCTTCGCTACGCCGACCACTCCACGAAGAACGAACGGCTGCCAAGGCTGGAGAACCTGACGCCGCGACAACTCTTCTTCGTGGAGTACGCGCGCAATTTCTGCGAGGTCAACAATGCAACGTTTCTCGACAGAGTGCTGGACGAAGGAACCAAGGCTCCAGGCTGGTACCGAGTCAACGGACCGCTGCGAAACTTTAGGCCGTTCGCCGACGCGTTCATGTGCAAAACAAATTCTTTCATGAACCCACTGCACCGCTGCACCCTCGAGTAGAGGGTTCCCAGGTTGATCTCAGCTGTGTGATCACGCCTCTTTCCTAGGCGGCCAGGGCTGTCATACGCCTATGAACACTAGTACCGGATATTGTTCTTGAGTATTGCTTTGAACGTCCCCGTGTATTGGCTTATCAGTTTTAAGTAAAGCCCTCAAGCGCTCTACTGGCCGTCATCTGTGACTTCAGTTTTCTGCCCTAGCGTTGTGTGCAGTGTGCTTAAAGAATGTACGGATACCGTGCAAAGTAAAGGCAACGTTGTGCAAATGGGGTGGTAACACCCTTGGCGGAGCTTCTTGCTCTGGGTTTATCGTCTTATGAGACAATGTTGTCGCGTTAATACGCTGATACACAAGCATTCATGGACAAAAAATACTCTCGGTGTTCAACGCTATATTCGGAATGACTTCTAACGTAGAACAGTAATTTACGTTTCCCTGGAATCGATATATGTCACAAAGCATGTCCCGAGAGACTTTTCAACAGTTTGAAAAAACTACAGCTTGTTCGGTTCAGCGTTTGTAGTTTTTTATTATGAGTGTAGTTGGTGTTATTGTCCAAGCTGTACAGAGAGAGGAGAGAGAGAGAGAGAGAGAGAGAGAGAGAGAGAGAGAGAGAGAGAGAGAGAGAGAGAGAGAAACGTTTGTTTGAGCTTTCTAAGGTTGGAGTATTTTAACTAAGTCTATAGCCTCTTCCCCCCCCCCCCCCGAACAGCTGTTTTAGAAAACAAAAGCAAATATAATGGCTAGCAGTTCCTGATATTATCTCGTTCAATTTGCCCGCCAAAATTACGCCCACCCCCGAACCCGAGACATGATAGACCAGTGAACACGCGATTCTGTAGTAGAGCGGAGTTACTGGTCTTCTGTGCTCCCCTCAGTCACTTTCCGCAGGGCCACGTATCGTTCGGTTATCTCTCCTGCTTCACCGCCTTAGACAAAAATGACACCGTCTACAATCAGTAACTTGTGGTGTAACTTCCGGTTATGACATCGCCTTCACCTCCGGCGATGTCAGCACCCGTGACATCAATGAAGTGCGGTGCAGAGAATTTACAGGGAGCCCGGAGCTGTAGTTGGTCCTGGTGATTTTCCCAAACAGCATACGTAAATGCACTGCTTATTGAAATCTTGTTCGCAATTTTGTATGATCGAACTTAACCGTGAAAGACAGTATTCAATCCAGCGGTCCTGCGGCGCCCTTGCGTTTTTTCATGAGGTGGCTTCTATACTAAGGTGGACTCACCTGTTAACGTTCCTATGGCATTCACTACTTCATGACCCACTAGCTTAAAAACCATTGTGCACCAGTTGGAAAAAGTTTTGCAGATTTATGAAAATGTTCCAAACGGCCCGGTTTACTTATTTTGAAAATATGTCACTTCTTTTCTGAAATAAATACACAAAACTCTCGCTTGCTAGACAGCTAGTGCCTTCGAGTGAAAGCTGGATAAACCAAAATGTGTTTCTTGATTAATTTTAATTTCACTAAAGAAACAACACATTTCTAAAAGAAGCAAACTAGATGGTTGGGAACATTTTTATGTATCTGTAAAAAAATTGTATCTGCACACGATGCTTTTAAGCTCGTACGGTCATGAATTAGTAAATCCTATAGCAACGTGATCAGGTTAGTCCCCCTTAAGCTTCGCTGGTAATGTCTCTGGCACGTCGCGAATTAAAGTACGAAAGGGCTGATGATGGTGGTGATGATAATGACGCTCTCAACCAGTCTCACGCGTTAAAGCGCCTGTTTTGCTCCATTTGAAGCATGTAGGTGCAAAGTTAACTTTACGCCACAAAAAAAAAAACGCAAAGAAAGCGCAATTATAAAAGCAGCGTTGTAATTCGCCTACACTACACTCTCATTCAGTAGAGATGATGATTTTTCTCGGTAAATGGCGCAGACCGAATCGATGGTGAGGACTTTTTTTTATGTCTGTTGTTTAAAGTCAGCTATGCTATAAGACTGCGTTGCGAAGCATTATTCACACGCCTCTGCCTGACCGTCGACATAACGATGGCGAGAACAAGATGGTTTACGTTAACCTTTCTGTTCGATCCCTTGCGTCGCCAATGACAATAACAGCGAATATGATCGTTGCTTGCTCACAGACCGGAGCGAGATTCCGTGGCACTTACGGTGGGTTAACGAACCTTAATTAAACATAGTGATGGGCTGCGCGCCGCACCAAAAGACCTAAAAGATACCAGGCCACCGTCATTTACAAAAGCAACGTGTATAATTGATCAGAGAAAACATTTTACAAAAAATTGCGAAAAATTCAAAGCCCTTCCACTCTGTGAAGCAGGATGACCAGCGAGGCTGTAGTGCGTTATGTTAGCCGTCTTAGCTGGTAATTTCCATATGATTAGTTTCCGGATATTTCAGGTAAAACAACAGTTACAGCCGTTTTCTGCAACCATACTCCCTGTGACCATACTACTGTATACTAAAAAATTGATTGATTGATTGATTGATTGATTGATTGATTGATTGATTGATTGATTGATTGATTGATTGATTGATTGATTGATTGATTGATTGATTGATTGATTGATTGATTGATTGATTGATTGATTGATTGTCGGCTATAACACGCTGACGCAACGCAGGCGATGGGGCGCTCCGTAGTGGAGGGCTCCGGATTAATTTTGACCAACTGGGGCTCTTTAACGTGCGCCGAAATCTCGTACACACGGGCGTTTTTGCTTTTCGCCTACATCGTGCACTAAAAAATGATGACAAGTAAATGAAATTAAGCGTTATGGTAGAGTCGTCTCAGCGGCTAATTGTGATGCTATTAGTTGATAACACAAGAGTTAGGGCTGTTTTCTGCAATCATACTCCTTCCATAAATGGCCAACAGGCGATGGGAGAAAGCCAGCTTACAGAGACAAAACTTCCGCCGATACCCTGAAAGTCGGCTTCACATCTAAACCCAAAGGCACTGCTGAAAAGACATTTTTAGCGGTAATATAAGCCGTTTTATGCCGAAATATGAAGGCCCTATGACCTTTTTTTTCGATTTTTTTTCCCATGCGCTCAAGAGGGTTGCGCAGTTTTACAACCCCGAGGATTTGAGCGGGCGCCGCAAGGTGGCGCTACGCTTGCTTGCGATCTAAGGTCCCTGACCTTACTGCGATCCATCTACATCGCTGTGTTGTCGGAGATCATTTTCTTGATCCTGGACATAAACAGCTTCGCTGTAAAAAGTTGTAGAGCTAGTTGGGCTAGAGCCCAGACCATTGGTGGGAGAACCAACAACTCAACTTCGAAACAACACGGACCGAACGGCGGGCCAGCTAAAGAAGTTGCTCAAGAGAATAGCGGGAGTGTTCATGGCGAGCCAGCAGATGGTGCTTCGTTATACAGGAAATGCTTTGCTTGTAACTATACATGGGAATGTAATGTCACCGAGCCGAAAGACGGGCACGAGAACCTACGGAACCGATCTTCAGCAGCTTCTCTGTGTAATGAAGTAGAGACCGCCCATCGGTTAGCCGTATTTACCAACGCGCAATTATGTTTTTTTTTCTATTATTATTCTTTTAAACATACTGCTAGCCTCTTAGTGGAGGCTCTTTCGGGAATCAGAGGATACATTCAAAAAAATTGCGCCCACCTCCCCGCGAGGGGAACCCTGTGTAGATGCGACGCATCGTGGGGTTCACTTGGTGTTTCCGTTGGATTGATTCTGAAATCGCGTGAAACGTGTCGGTAACGCGTATGATTATTATTATCTTTTACTGGCCAATCTAGGTCAATCTCTCTAAGTGGTATGCTTGGGGCTTCGCTGTCGCAACGACCTTTACTCCATCATTGTTGCGGTAAGTGGGAGCTTCTTTTCTTTTCTTTTATTGCAAGTGTTAATCATTGCCACATCATGCGTTGTATCAGTAGCTTCTTGGCGTAGTTTGAATGAGTCAAGGATATAAGGCGCGTTCGTAGCGTTCGATTCGGTTTCGGTTTTGTGGCGCAGTGGAAAGAGCACCATGTACCTCACGTTCCGCCCACAGGGTCGTGGGATCGAAACCGGGCGCCGCTAACTATTATTTTTTTTATAGTGTTAGAGGGAGGGGTGTGGACGAGAGAGGGGCATCGGAGGAGGAGAGGGGGTGAGCGGCGGAGAGCGCAGCTCGCGCGGCGAGAGAAATGGGGGAGGGGACTGGACGACCACACGCCGACGCTGCATGGACAAGGCGAGTGAATGAGATGCAGTCGCATCTAAAATGACATTAGCACACGTTCAGCGACATCAGCTCGTTTCATCTGGAAAACATCGTTTTTGGTATGCTAGGAAAGAAAGAGAGTGCGGTGCAGAAAATGCTTGCCGGGGGAAAATTTATTCCCGCAACCCTCGAATGACGCATCCGATCGCTCTAACAATTTAGGTATGGAAAGAAGTGCCACGATGGGCGAGTGTTTTTCTCCATTTTCTTGTTCTCCTAACGTTTCAAAATTCACATTTTCATGCAAAAAGAGACGAACGTCTTCCCATAGCCCTCTTCGGTGTCCCTGACTTACGACTTTCTTTTACGCATATATACACGTATGTATTACGTGCGTATGTGTGAGTATGTATTTTTGATCTAAAGCCTTTGCAGGGATCGAAGCGCAGGGTGGCCGTATATAATGTGGTACCGTATTATCAGGTACTGTAGTACCAGGCATTATTCGCGAAACAACCCATCGTTCATAGATTTCCTATTATTGGCACGAGTTTAAGCAGCCAACTCTGAACAGCTAATGATATACATATTTTCTAAGAATGTTTTCCCCCGTCGAGCGAGGGGTGGTGGTGGATTGGCTTACGAAGTGAAGAATTCACATTAGCGTCACGCGTTCTTGGGGCGCCAGAGGAGCATCCCCGCAATGTGCGCGGAATTAAACTTTTGATAACTGCAGCAACGTGAGACGCAGAGCACGATACTACGAAAGAAAAAGAGAGGGAGCGAGAGGAGCAAGTAGGATATTGAAGGGGTGCCACTTCCATAGGGCATAATTCCCCGAGACGATGAGAGGATATCGTTGCTAGACGTGTCTCAAGAACGTGCGCTCTACAAGACGTTCACGCGCGCGTCGGATAATCCGGCAACAAAGTCGCCTGTGCCACTTCATTCCCCATTCAGAGCACGACCCCGTAGGACACCCCTTTTTTCACGCTTTAAACAGCTTTTGGCGCGGCAGCCAACGGTCGTGTACGGATCTTATCAAGAGTTGCTTAACGAGAAGGAACAAGACGCCTTGAGTGTCGTACACGACCGGTGCCATCATGTCTGCTTCTTCAAGCCGCAAGAAAAGAAGTCCGAGATTAAGAGTGAATTGCTTCCTGGTTGTCGCTTCTGCGATTTCCTTTTTTTTTTTTCTTTGTTGGAATAAAAATTTGTCGTTCGCGATGAGAAATTCGAATCTAGAACTTCGAAATGAAACGAGGTGAAATAACCACAGCTAAATACCCCATACGTGATCATTCCGTATTAATTAAGCCCACCTGTGACTTATCAATGGGCCGCAAAACGCGGGGCACAGAACGCAGCAAATGAAACGACCGCCCGATAATGTCAGTGAACGCAAATTTCAGTTCAGGTATATTGTTATTTAAGAGGGGGGGGGGGGGGGTGCAGGAGCACGATATGCATCGGGTACACTTGAGGGCTTCGATGCCCACAATTTTATCATAACAAATAAACTACATCCTCATTAAGTGCTAATTGAATAGATGAAAAAGAGAAATCTGCATGTTCTGGTTATCATTTTCCATAAATGTGGGGGTTTAACACGCCAAAGCTACCACTTGGCTATGGAGCGCACCGTAGTGGAGGTCTACGGATTAATTTCGACCACCTCGGTATCTTATTAAGCGCATACTGAAATCTCGACACAACAGTGTTTTCGTTTTTCGCCTCCATCGGAAAAACAGTCGCCCCGGCCGGGATCTTTCCCGCGTTCTTGGACTCAGGAGCAAAACGCCATAGCCACTGAGCAACCAAGCCGGGTGGGCTCTATCTCAGACTACACTAAAAATGCTTGCTTCTAACTGCAAGGGCTTTTCAGTGATTCCTTCGTTGTCCATTGCTGAGACCGGAATCGCGGTGGGTATACATATAGGGTGTTACATCGACAACCGCAACACTTTTAAAATTTTTTCCTGAGCGAACCGTGACTTCACTCGGAGGTAGCATTTTGTGGTTTATTTTGTTTTAAACCGGGAACAAAGACGGTACTTACCTGTTTATTCTGAAAATAAATAAAAACAATTTTCGCCTATGGGAAAATGACGGCCGCTTTGGACATGCGAGCAAGTGCAAGGTGATCTTGTAACGACGACGCCACCTGGCGTATGCAGAGCGAAACGCACGATGGGGATTCATGGCAGGAAAGATCCAAATTAGGTAGCAAATGATAAAAAAATGTGAACGCACGTGAAGAAACAAATCAAACGTTTATTGGCAACGATGAGCCACGGGAATATTTCATTATGATTGGTAACGGCTGTTATGCAACTATTTGTGATCATCTTAACTTAGGGACGAAAGAGATTTTCTGATCGTCTGCTACCTCATTTGGCTCCTTCCTGCCGTGAATCCCCGCCACGCGTTTCGCTCTGCACACGGCAGGTGGCGTTGTCGTTTCAGGTTCACCTTGCGCTGGCTTGCACGTCCCAATCGGCGGCCAGTTTCCCGTAGGCAAAAATTGTTTTTATTTATTGTCAAAATAAACAGGCAAGTACCGTCGTTTTTACCGGTATCAAACAAACTAGACCACAAAATGTAACCCTCGTGTAGAGTTTGAGCGCGAACCGAGCAGCGGTTCGCTCAAAAGGAAATTTTAAAGTGTTCCAATTATCGATGTAGCACCCCGTATATACCCAAACGAGGATCTAGATTACTGCACCAAAACAGAAGACGTAGCGTGCGATACCGGAAGATGTCAGTCAGAGGCGCTCCATTCATCCCAAACCATGAGAAGACACCAGCATTCTGGTACGAGGACAGCCGACAAATACCACGACACCACGTTGCTGCTCACACCTGCATGCCGTAAAAATAAGATGCGCGGAGCCAAGGGGCTAACTATCGTTTGCTGAACACCGAGCGCCGAGCTATAAAGATGCCGCAACGAAAGGAAAAGATCGCAAGCCCAAAAATCGACGTGGTAGCGGAAGCATGTACACGAAATGAAACCAACTGTTGCATACTTCTCAAACGTGCTTCAATACTTTTCTTATTTCCCACGTGCTCAACCTTGTGAGCCCTGTGGATTTTCCCCCGTTGCACTTACCAGACTGTTCAGCACGCTACTGTGTTCTCGGTTATACAAACCCTGCTTATTCAGGTCCCGGAAGTTGAATAAGCAGAATTCGTATGACCGAAGCAGGGTTTGTATAACGAACAGGTCGAGGCGCGGGTGGCCTTTTCCAGCCAACGAAAACGGGCACCGAAAGATAGGAACCTGCCCCTTCCCTTCCGCTGGCAGGGACGAACGCTTGTTCAACACGGACTGCGGAGGAATACTGTGTGAGAACTGCGCTGATGTCAGTTTCACTCCGAAGCTCAAAGCCTATACTCGCCATCACGTTTCGCTGTCATCTCAAGTTGCATCTAGGCAGCCGACCTGTTCGACGTTAGGCTTCACAGGTACACCAGTACAAAGCCAGCCAGCCTAGTCCCCCACCTGTCCCTAGACGCACGCCCGCACGCACGCACAAGACTAAGGACAGTTTGTTTTTGCTTGCCTTAAAATTTCAGCGATCGTGTGAACGTAATTAACGGACGGATTTGTAAGGATGTGTAAGACGAACGAAAAAAATTGTGCTCCGCCATAGCATGGGAGAGTCTGTTATAGCAAGCATCTATGCCAACTTTTATCAGCCAGCCAGACTAAACTTGGCGGGTACAAACATTTAATAAGAAAATGACCTGAAACAATCGCTCATCGCTCCTAACGACCACGAACAAGATAAGTTGACCAGAACTATCCTCCCGAAGGCGCCGAAAACGCCAGACAACTACCGTCCAACAGCCTGCGAACCGGAGGCCACCAATACCTGATTCATTTCCTTGCGTCTCTCGATAAACACCTTTCGTCATCTTCGTCGAGCGCCACAACAGCACATCGGTCTATCGACCGGCTACTATTGTCCAAACAGCACCCCGAACAGTTCTCCTGGCCGTATAGGACGGTTCATTCCTTCTACCTGTTCCGTCCTCAGGTTTGCAATGTCCTCTTGCATGAGAGTTTCAGCAAACGACCTGCTCCACGATAGCACGGGTGCACGCGATCTGCATGCGTGCTGTGGATACCTATCGCCCAACCTAGCACCAACCACTTGTAAAATGAAAAAGAAAAAAAAAACATGCCCTGTGATTGGACCGGTCCGTTCCCTTTCTTTTCTGTTTCATCTAGCGCGCACTGTCCTCCCCCGTCTTCTGTCCGGAAAGCTGTGCGCGGCGTCGGAGAACTCCTGGAACATAAAACGGCCATGGGAACTACTTGGCCTCCTCAGCAGCCGCGGCTTCTGCACATACCAAGGGGCGCTTGCGATCGACTGCGGGCGGGCAGACGTTGCCCGTGGCCGAGGGGGAGCCTGTAAGACATGCAAATTTTGTCGCTTATCGCGCGGCAGTTTGGAGAGGCATCACTCTCGGGCCTCAACACCTGCGTGTACTAATTCGTCCGCGCCGTTGGCTCATTTCGCTCTGGAAAACTGGTTGTAATGCCGGCGCTATAATATTCGATGGCCGGAGCAATTGCCAGCATATCCAGCCAGCCTAGCCCCACCTGATCCCACACAACAACCACCACCACTAGCGCTATAATATTCGAAATACTGCTCTAACGCTACACTCTAAAACAACACGGTGGTTCAGTTTCATCGCACAGAACTGGATTGACCCATCCGTGAACCCGTGATTAATTTCGGTGAATGACGACGTCCAGCATGCAATTTGACCCAGAAGTTCGGTCGGTGCTGTGACACCCAGAAAAGACACCCCGAAACTATAGACCACCGGGGAATAATTGTGCATTCGCTGAGTTGCACAGGCAAGCACTCGACAGAGAATTCGCAGTCGCATTGTTTACCTCCGCATTTATGGTACAGATTCTATAACGTATACGGCTAAGATGAAGGTGTGTGCCTTTACGCACGTGTGCTATAGTTGAAAAAGGTACAGAGAAATCGTCGTTGTAAGTATTTATTTGTAACAAAATGGAACAATGTACGCAACTTGCACCAAGGGTTTCCCCAAAAAACAGACTTGTCTTTTATTTCAGCTAGAATGCGCTGGTGAGATTTGGGATTCCGTGCAGTGGTAAGTATCGTCAGCTCTATCAGAGTGCGCGTACCATCTCAGTTTTGTTGGGTGTCCTTTGTTCTTCCCGTTTGTTTGTTTGTTTTTATCTTATCTGCAGTAACTACCGCTGTCAGTCGCCATTGATGTTTTTGTGACTACGCGCTGTAAAGAAACCGCCGATCCAGTAAAGCAATAGCGCCTACCGAAAGCCGCACTGGTTAAGTTTTTCAAGCGTGTTTGAGAACGCGCATTACTTGCCCAGACATACTTCCAACAAAGGTTTCTGGACGTTGGTACTTAAAAGTCCATTACCCCATTTCTGTTAGTGAATGCAGGAATCAAATAACGGCGCGGCAGCATTCAGTAAATCCCCCTTCATGTCCGGCATACCAGCACATTTTACAAAAAGTCAGGTTCAATTTGCGACGTGCCTTCGAAAACATTTTTCCCGGGTACAATGATCCGCACGACTTAAACACGTCGTTGTGCTTCGCATCCACGTTTCACGGTCTAGCGTCTATCTCTGTAAGCAGCATACTTCTCGGCTAAAACCTTCCTGCGAGGTTGAGGAAAAACCACAAGTTTTGAAAAAATGTCGCAGCAAGAGCTGATATCAACGCGAATAAGGGTTCGAAGGAGCTGAGTTTCAGGTAAAAACGGCAAAACATGTTTGCCGTTTCTGGTGCCCCTCACATTCCGCAATCTGTAATACCTGTGGCCTTTACATGGCCGCATTGTTTGTGCAATCATGAGTTTAAAGATGGTGTTACTATTTACTATTTGGCTTTTACCATTAATTCTGTTTTTTTTTAGTATTTAACCCTCCCCTTTATGCAATACACATTCCCGAGGGCCTTTAGGAGTACTCGGCATAAACAAGTCAATAAATAAACAGGAAGGAATAAGTAAACCCAGTATTTGCATACGTGCAATCTCTGAACTTGCAATGGCCTCTTCTGCTGATGTTATTTTCCGTGCAAATGCAGGACCCCTAACGAGGCACATAGCAACTGCAACTCTTGATAAACAAGAGTCGCAATGACCGCTCAACTGTGCTAGTGTATACTCCTTAGTAATATACAGCCGTAGTTGTGTGTGCCGATAAAGTATCATTCACCACATGGCACTGTAGATTATTATATGAGCCTAGAAACTTGGGCCTCGTACCAACATTACCCCACAAAACACATAGTAGGGCGGCCGACAGATAACCGCGCGGGGCTCTCTCTCTCTCTCTCTCTCTCTCTCTCTCTCTCTCTCTCTCTCTCTCTCTCTCTCTCTCTCTCTCTCTCTCTCTCTCTCTCTTGTTCATTCAGAGCTGCTACGACAAAGGCCACAAACCATGCGCCGTAAAGCCGAGAGTTGCTCCTTGTACACTCGGCCCGCCCAACGTGTCTCTTGTACACCGGTTTTTCCCAATTCCAGGTAATTCACAGCGCTAAATTTGATGTTCATGCGCACCGCATCAAGTATCGCCTGGCACCTCTGCTTCGATTACGCAGTCTTAAGACGTTGCAGCATCTTGCTCTCAGTCATTTCGACACCACCAACGACGGCGGTGGGATCACCTCAAGCTGCGTTCTGTAAGGCAGTATGCCAACTGGCGTGCTGTCGTAAAAACTCGAACGCGCGAAACTTAACAGGTAAGCTGATTTTATCGATTCCAAAAGGAAGATGGGGGAGGGAACTGAGTAGTTCCGGCTGAATGGACTGGGAACATTAACAGGATATAACATTTGTAATGTTGCGCTAATTTGGACGTGGTGCTCTGTATTTGACGGACTAAAATGTAAAATATTCAAACCAACCGGAATATTTCCCTATCGATTTGCACTTCTATTACAATCTAGATATAAGCTGCCAGAAAGAGTATACCGTTCCGGAAATTGCTTATCTCAATCCCTTAAGAAAACGTGTATTCCTCTGCTGAAAAAAAAAAAAAAAAACGGGGCTTAAGCAATCGTTTACCACGAGACCTTCAACTGGCTTGTTACTTTGAACGAAGCATTGATAGACACCAACAATATGCAACACGCTTCGACTTCTGAGACTTCAACACAATGGAGAACTATCTCAAGCCTCCTACTCGCATTTGGTGAGCACCTTGGGGCCAACTTATCTGTTTAAGCACCACGTATAAATGGTGTTGTCTTATGGTAAAAACATTTCACCTAAGTAAAGCACTTTTTTTCTCAAAACGGGATGAATGAGGGCTGATTATTGGTATCCCGAAGTTCTATAGTGTGAACTAGACTGCCCAGTCAAGCGTACAGATGAACATCCCTTCGATGTTCCGCGTTTACAACTGAGTTACCAAAAGGCAACCCTCATAAAAACTGAAAATTATCAACTCTATTGGGGTTCAACCTAGGTTGCACTTATAACTGGGACCCCACTAAGTTTTGCTGTTGATATAGATCCTTAAGTATTTTACATGGTACACACATCCAGATCATTTTAGAGCGCAATGAATGGAACGATGCCCCGTCATCCTAAACAGCCTTCAACGTATATGTCTGTGAAACAGCATTCCGTAACGTTGTTGCTTTAGTCCCCTGACACAAGACGAATCTAACGACAGCCAGGGCAAATGACATTCGCTATCAGTGCCATTCGGTTTGGCCGTGCAGGTCTATACGGCGAGACTAAAATGTCATTTGATAGTGACAGCAGTGACAATTAGTAGTTATTAGCAAAATAAATTCATGATCCATTCCACTCTGTGAAGGTGCATGACCAGCGAAGCTTAATTAACTCCGGGCTATACGGGGTTTCCCCATTACGACGGCAGAAGAGACGTGAGATTCAAACTAGAACCTACTCAAAATGCATGTCCAAGTAATGCCTGTCCAAGCGGCAAGGACTTTTGCCAATCTGCTGCATTGCAGCTTTTTGTTCTTGCCCTAGCATTCCTGTTGTTCTTTGTTAAAGAATGCTGAAATAAAATGAAATCAAATGAAATCAAATAAGACGTACAAGCCGTCTCCTGTCGTCGTCGTCGTCGTCGTCGTTTCATTAACCCACGGTGCCAAAACACCTGGACACTCGTTTTTTCAACGCCTCGCGCTAGACGTAACGCGTACAAAACGAACACACCGGGACACTCGTTTTCCAGCGCCTCGCGCTAGGACGTTTCATTTCCGTGGGCAAAAACGCGTACTAAAAGTACACACCAGGACACTCGTTTTCCAACGCCTGCGCTGGAATGTTTCGTGCTTCAAAGACACGAGACTTTTACAGCAAAGCTGTACACCTCTACCCCCAAACGGTTTCGTCTCCGTGGGCAAAAACGCCAAGGCGCCGAGAATACATACTGCATGCTTCGCCCCTCCCAAGGTATCACGTTAGAGGAGATGACCCGGTTTTTTATTTTAAAAAATTGTGCCTAATAGGCAAAGCTTATGTGGCTAGGTTTCCATGTATTTTTCACGAACCCGAATCAAAGATCACGTGTCTTTAAAGCCCAAGGCGTTCTATAGTGCCAGCCGTTGGAAAAAGAGCGTCCCGGTGTCCGTGCTATTAGCACGCCATCACGAGAAAAGCCTCAAAACAATGATTTGGACCGGAAGCCTACACGTCTCATGACGCAGATATTTATTCTCAGCAAATTAGTTAGGCACCATTTTAAATATTAAAGAAATTATTCATAACTCAAGCTTGTACGTTTCACCCCTTGGAGATGAATTTTAAGTAGATTAGCTATCAATAAGCCTCCCTTTTCAAGATAAGCAAATTTCCACGTAGATAATAAAGGTTTCTCAAAGTTGTGCCGCTGCGCGACCCGCGTAGGCTATATATCGCCGCTTGTACCTCTCTCTTCTTTGCGGCGTTCAAACAAACGCCTGCATGTCTCATTTCCTCCGGCTCCTCGGGGTGGCCGCGACGTTGCCAAGACATTTGCCATTATCCCTTCCTGGATTTCATTCTTCTTCTGACGCCGTACTGGGGACGCCGCGGGTAGTCCTGACTCGAGCTTCACTGGTCATTCACTTTCACAGAGTGTAATGGCTGATATTTTTAAACATAATCTACTAAGATGCATAATCAGGTGATAAGGCGTACAAGGTTGAGGTCCAAATGAATGTTTTGAGTGGCATGCGACATTGATGATGACCGCGTGCTAGTGGTACACTCACCTGGACGTTGCTTTTCTAACGCCTAGCACTATCGCCCCGTGCTTCAAAGACACGTGACTTTTGGTTCGTGGACACCAGAAATGCAAGAAACCCCAGCCATAATACGCTTCGCCTGAAATACGAAATAATTATTTCACCTGATTGGTTAACGTGCGGCGATAGGCGTCACATTCAGCCTCGGACGCTGAGCTTTTAGGTTTCAGCACGCTTAGTTGTCGTTTAAGCCCGAATATTAACAATACGCCCGAATATCTTGCTACAACAAAATATTCAACGGTCTCGAGTGTGCACTGATAGAAAAGAAGTTGGCGGTTTTCACGCATTGGTGGAAATCAACAATACGCGAAGCTTTTGGCATTTTTTCATTGGTTGAATTGAATTCGCGTGCCATTTTAAAGCGAAGCTTCCTTGCCTCACCGATAGCAACCCTACGCGAAAACGCACTGCAGTAAAGCCAACGTTCTCTGACAATTACGATGATCGTGGGTGAAGCGAAATACCTTGAAACACGAAGTTTTCTCTTGTTGAAAGCCAATGTCTTCAAGTCAAAGTCAGAAATCCAAATCGTTGCGCCCAAAACGCACTGCAAGGAAAGCCAACATACGCATTGGGTTTCACAAAGGAGCATCAAGTGCAGGCGCACAGTCAACACAACCTTCGGTCATTCCCCACGAGTGGGTACTTTGGTTCCAACACTTCAAGTCCATCATCATCATCATCAAATTCAAAACTCAGACGACAACGAACGAACCCCGCACAAGATTGGGCTTTGATTCGACTCGGCGTGCGGCGGAAGAAAACTTCGCGTTTCAATAATCTCTATTATTAGACGAAGGGGCTTTGAATATTTAACAGCGAAGCTGTTTAGCAATGGGAATTTTGCGTGTCCGCAGTTAAAAATAGCAAGAAATTGCCGAGTGCGCGCACGTGGGCGCAGTCCTCGCGGCGACCGCCAGCAGTTAACAAAACGAAGAAAATGCCTAGCTTTCGTGTGTGCGTGTCTGGTGAAGACGACTGCCCAGCGTTCCCTGCGCACGTTTGTCAAGCCAAGCATACCCACTTAGGGAGGTTGGCCAAGATTGGCAAATAAAAAAAACCCCAGAATTCGCCGTAATCGTAGCAACACTTGCTCGGAACGAGAAAGACAGGTCAGAGTGTACGCCCCTCCAAAGTGATATCCAAGAATTATCACTTTTAAAAAATGGGAGAAGCTCACACTTATAGCAACAGTGATTGAGTAAAGGTCGTTGCGGCAGCGAAGAAGAAGAATATCGGCTGCAATCGCGAGACTTAAACGTTCGTGATGCTCGTGAAGGTTGCGTACATCTTCGCTATACCTTCAATTCTTACTCGTTAGTGTGAAGTTCCTTCATTTTTTAACATTGTACTTGGCGTTGTTTCTGATTTTTCAGAACGGTGTGCCGTGGTGAGTGCGTCAAGAAATACGATACGTAATGAGAAACGCTGAACGTCTCGCTCTGCCTGGCCAAGACGCCACCATATCTAAGCGCGAAGAACGTGAATACACGCGCGAACTGAGGCTACCCCGGGGGCTGTGCCGCCGACGGTTTCTCCTGGCTGGCGACTTGGGCGCGATACGTGGTGGCCAGCGTCATCTGGTGTAAGATAAAAGGCAAAGGCGCACACGGAAAGAACGCAACGCAGCCCGCGGAAAACTGGAAGAGCCAACGAAAGCTTCGCTATAAAATTATAACCTAATAAATTCGTATTCAACCTGTCTAATATTCGCACATTCCCATTTAAATAATTTACATCATTTTTATTTTGCAAGAGAAATCATCTGCAATGACTTCGAAAAAAACTGGTCGGTTGCTGTGCCGAAAAAATGTGTGTGCGTCCCAGGGATTACAGCACCAGCTTTTCGTTGGCTTCGGGTTCGAACGCCGCTGAATGCTTGTGTTCGGGTGGATGCCATACGGATTAGGCTAAATATCAGTCATCACGAAGTATATTAGTGCGAGAGCGCATTCCATAAGGAAAAACGCGTTTAGTCCGTGAAGTCTCCTGAACAACAAAAAGGCCCCTTTTTTAAGAGAACGATTGTTACAACGCGAAGTCTGTTCCATGCAACCCCAGTCAATGTCAAAGTCAAAAATCCACTCTACCAAAGTCCAAAATCGCAACTTCCAAAGTCCAAACCCAACGTCTAACCTCACGCCGCCAGAGGCCAAAGCCACCAATTACGAAACCAACCCAAAGGAAAAGCTGAGCGGCCCGAATCGCAAACCCATTCTGTAAAGTTGGCTTCTCTGCAGTGCGTTTTCGCGCAAGATTGCCACCAGTAAGGCATTGAAAGCTTCGTTTTAAGAAAATGCCGAGCCAGCAAGAAAGATCAGGGTCCGTCTTTCTCGCTGGCAAAAACGTTCCTTGCGCTGAGCTGCACCGCCTAGTTAGAGAGAGAGAGAGAGAGAGAGAGAGAGAGAGAGAGAGAGAGAGAGAGAGAGAAGAGAGAGAGAATAAATGTTGTTTTTGAGAAGACATTGGAGACTTTCGGGTGGCTTCCTCAGTCCAGGACACCTTGAGCACGAGCAGCGTCAACAGCCCTCTCGACCAGCTGACGCCGATCCTCGAGGTCGTGCTGGCCAAGGCTCGTTCCCAAAGTTCATGGGTGGGATGCGGATTGGGTCGGTTGCTCGCTGCGGTACGTGTGGTGTATGTGTTGTAGGGGGGTGGTGCCATGTATGAAAAAGGACCTTCAGTTTGGCGGGCTGTGGAACTCTGAGTGGAACCTAGGTTTATTAAGAAAATATAGCGTCACTTAAAGTCATATTTCCTTTAACTAAATTGATTTTCGTTTAACTTGCGAGTTCTTAGCGTCGTTTAACTAATCACAGTGGACTAGCCATCGGAAATATGCGCTGACAAAGCTGTAAGTATTAAGTTTTAGCAAGTTGTATACTGTGTGAATGCATTTGCTAATTCCTATGGTGCATAACCACACAACTAGGTATAACCTTCCTAAATCAAGCATAACCAGGAATCGCCAAAAGGTAGCCTTCCGCTCTCGCTCTAATTCACCACGTGAGGCGAGGCTAATTTTTTTCTTCACATTTATTTCGAATTATGAGATGTCCGCCGAGGATCTCGAAAAAATTGACTTTGTAAAAAACAATGACAGCTTGGGCCATGCAGCAGCTAATTGCAAATCACGCCTGAGATTGCATATTACAACTGTACGAAGACCTATGCAGATTACATGTCTGCTTCTCGTAACTTATATCAACTTTGAAGCTCAATTAAATCCGTGCATGCGGCATTATTGTCCCAATGGCATGCGTAGCAGGTTTTTATTGTCTGTAGTAAAATACAGAAAGTGTTCTGTACAGGAATTATTAACGCCAGCTGGGGGCCGTACCTAAAATTAATTCAGGAAAATTGCTACGTCACAGGCCCGACATTACAGGCGAGTTTAATTTTCTTTTTGTGCGGCAGCGTGTGTCTTTAACAAGATGTCTGAATTAATGCGGCACATTTCATCGTCATTAGCATCTTTATGTCTTAGCAGGACAGAGGCCTATTCCATGTACGGAAAACCGCTGCTATACTGCGCTATCGTAATCTATAATTTGTCCCCAATTTTGAAGATTTATGCCTACACCAGTTATCGATATACTTCTGGCCCGTCTTTCGGTAGCCATTTAATTCGGGTGGTCCACCTGTTGTAAACCTTCCGTGTTAATGACCAGCCCAAGTCCATTTGTTCTCAGTTTAATCTTAGAAGTCTTCCACCCGAGTTTTTTTTTAATTAGCTTTACTACACCAGCGTTTGCTTTAACCTAAGGTAAGGACCTAGAATAATATTTGATGCCCGTTGCAAATTTTTCAAGCAGGTTCAAATTTTTCTTTTCCTCCGCAAACCCAGCTACCTCACCCCAACCCTCCGAAAAGTAACAGAAAGCGTAGTAAGTATCTTTGTTTAGCAATGCGATGTTTCCGTTCATATTGGAACTCATTTTGGGGCGATTTCATTCAGTTTATTGAGACTAAACAGAAACTACACCGCAAATACCTCCCTTTTGGATACGGGTAAAAGAGATGAAAGAAATGAGTACGAGAGTTCGATCATTATAATTAGCGGAGTACTGCCAGAATTCTCGTTGACGTTGAAAGACAGTGCCCACTACTTACTACGAGAAGTTATTTTTCTGCCTTAGCGTCTGACGTCCTTGCGATCGGCGTGGATGCATACATGCAGATTCGCGGAGGCCAAAATTGTAACGAGCGTCCGTTCCAAATTTTGGCTTCAAAATGAACGTGGACTCTGCTACAGCGTTCCAGTCAGCAAGCACACACCAATGCCTATATTCGGGATGAAGTACAGCTTGAATGCTAGTTTAAATCAAATTTCGGCATATTGCCCCCTATAAGTGCACTCAACTGTATACGTCGGGTACATCATCACCATCAACCTACTCAGGTTGACGATGATACATACGGGGACATAAGAGATAAAAAACTATTATGATAGCATCAAAACTGCGAGCCAATTTATCTCATTTACATATGAGATAAATGGGTCGGGAACATATAACAAGTACAATTAGAGCATCAAAATGCAGGATGGCTCTCAAGGATGGTTTGGTGAGCTAATTGGTAATGCATCTTGAAAGGAGACATGCACAGCGCAATGAGATAGGGAAACGAGGCTTCCTTGACCAAGACAGGTCGTTAGTTCGCCTGCGTCGGAGATTGCGGCTCCAACGGCCCTTTCCCTAAGGTGAATCCGGGAGTCATGACAGGAGTTTGAAAGCTTCTTCCATTGATCATGGGAAGGATGCGGTATTTTACAATTTTAGGGTTCGCCGAACAATCCCGTATCATGTGCCACAGGGTGCCCGAATCACTCCAGAACTCATTATACTCAGTAATTTCTTGCATAGTAAGCGAAGCATGCGCAGTCTCGGCGCAGTGTACCAGGGTCCCCTGTCGGGATGAATTTCGAGTGGTTTCGAAGGCGATCATGTTGCCCTGGTGTGTCAAGCTACCCAGCGTCATAAGGCCAAACCCCCCGACGCTCCGACGAATTACGACGGAACCACGGGGTATCAAGGATGGGGACACCCTTCGGTTTCGGTGGTCCAGGCTTTTGTCATCCAACACCTGACCATCTACAATGCGCGCATCAGGGTTCTGTACAGTTCACCTTCTGAGAACAGTACAAGCAATAGGATGGCACTGCAGCTACCTAACACTAAATCTCCCTAATTCTAACTTAGCGCCCTCGTCGTTCGGCGCAACGTGGCAGGACGTACTCGTGCCTTCTTACCCATCAGCTGTGCGCAGACGTTTGAATTTCACTTTTGAGCGCGCGAAGTGGGCTCGTGCTCGCACGGAGCGGCCGCAGCGCTCTTGCGGTGTGCGCGTGCCTGGGCAGGAAGACACAGGCAAAAGCGTCGGTCCAGGAGCCCTTTAAGTAGAAGACACCTCCAGCCGTCTAGCCAGCCAGGAACACGGGAGGTCTGGGGCCCACTGCTCCCGGGAAAAGGGGGTAACTCAATGGCTACCGCCACCCCCTCATCTCCCATTGGAGCCTCCCGCCTTCAGGTGCAGGCCCAACCTGGCATTCCAAGCTTCGCCACTCCCCATAATTTATTTCCAAAATTAGAAAAACTCATAGCGCATTGTCGCCCATAACTGCTTTCGCACGTGTTGTTGGTAAACGTTTATTTGAGCTGAAAATTGTGTTGTGGGCAGAAAATTGTGTTGTGAAAATGCTCTTGGATACACATACCTGGCGGTCCCAAAGCATACCTTCACGGCCGGAGAGGCCACCACAGTCTGATGAAAAAATTCCTCGGGGCACTTAAATCTTCTTACGTGCTTTGAAGTCCACATCCTGGCGACGCTTATTGCAATTTTTGGTACTGCTATATATACATTGTATTTGCGTATCTTCCTTCGCTTTCGTTTTTGTCGCAAAATACTTCGACCGGCTTTTTTCGGCTACAGCGTGTTTGCAGCCCTTTCTTGGCTTTCGTTTCCGCGTCTCACAGCGCGAATCACGTCAGCACGCAGACTGGCACACGCCACAGCTTCC
This sequence comes from Haemaphysalis longicornis, assembly GCA_013339765.2. Classification (NCBI taxonomy): domain Eukaryota; kingdom Metazoa; phylum Arthropoda; class Arachnida; order Ixodida; family Ixodidae; genus Haemaphysalis; species Haemaphysalis longicornis. The sequence continues at coordinate 41,572,330 of CM023456.1, forward strand.
CTGGAATCGGGGCTCTGCGCAAATAGTGTGCACCTGTTTTACTTACGTGCTATCACGTTGAGGCGGCACCCACTATTCTACTACTTTCACATTTCGGAATCGTAGAACTTTCTGAGCCTGGAACATTCGCCCCCAGAGCTCCAGATTACTGTTTAATCCCCCAAGTGGCTATGTGCCACGAAGCAAGGAACGACAACGACAACAACATTGTTCTGCCGCAGGCAACGGGCATTCGCTGCCCAAAGTGAGCCCCCACAATGCCTCTACCATCTCGATGCCTTCCGGACTTTTAAGTGCGAATGCACTTTATAAGCGACCCTGAATTCCGTTGACCGCCGTCCGTCCACATAGCAACAGCTGCGGGTGCGCGCGCTCCTCGTCTTCCTTGGCAACGGGGGGAGATGGCACATACCCACGTGGGAGATTGGCCAGGAATCTCCTCGTCTTCCTTGGCAACGGGGGGAGATGGGCGCGCGCTGCCTGGCCGCTGACATGGCACATACCCACGTGGGGGGATTGGCCAGGAATCGGGCGTGAGAAGGGCTAATGCACCGCTTAAAGGAGTACTGACACGAAATTCAAGCTGAGATCCGCTCTAGCAATCAAGTACAACGACAACACAAATAGGTGTCTGTGCATGGCACATACCCACGTGGGGGATTGGCCAGGAATCGGACGTGAGAAGGGCTAATGCACCCGCTTAAAGGAGTACTGACACGAAATTTCAAAGCTGAGATCCGCTCTAGCAATCAAGTACAACGACAACACAAATAGGTGTCTGTGAATAAATGCATCTTTCTTTCTTTGTAGTTGTGTGTGTGTGTGTGGTCTCTCTTTCTTGAACATTACCGAACCGCGCAAATTCAACTCCTGCATTCGCACTTTCACATTCTTCCCCTCGGGGAAATGCGGGGAATTTTTTTTGTTCGATCTTTTGGCTTGTTTCCCGTCTTAAACTGAGAATGTTTTAAAGCGAAGCTTTCTACCTCTACCCCCCCCCCCCCCCCCCCCCCCCCCCCCCCCCCGGGGCTCTGTCGCGACCGTTGGGGTCAACAGAAAACTCCCGCGAACAAAAAAATGGCCGCGTATCTGCTCCTCTAGTTGCAAATGTCGCCAAAAGACGATAGTCTTTATCGACTTTTGCCAAGTAAATGCCTCCCTTCGCTTTCCCGCTCATCTCTCATGTTGTTCCTCTTGCGTCACCACTCCTCCCAAGGTAAAGACGCCAAAGGTTTGCTTAAATCATTTTAAATTTCTCGCGTTCCACTGCTCCAAACCGGGTGTCTCGATGCCAACGCTGCCGTACGGCGATGACGCGCGTGAATCGAGGCGCCCTACTTCAACGTTTATAGAACCGCGTTTCCCTACTCCACGTGCGTTGCAAGCAGAACGGGGAACCTATCTAGTAGAACCTTTCGTAACTGTTGCCGGTTGATTTCTTAAAATGGCGCCATAAGCTATAGTGGCGCGGGCGACAGCAGGCGACGGCGGAGTGATTTTGTTTTTCTGCAGTTGATTAATTATTTAATTTCGTAAGAAGTCAAGCATGTATGATTTTTATAAGGAACACTGCAAATATCACTTCTGTATTAATTTCTTGTCTTATATTTGCGTAATATCTTGTTCTTCTTCAACAATGTTGATAAGCATGAACATTACACCGGACTTAGACGGGTAGATTTAGCTGTGACAACGTAAGACTATTGCGCAGGCGTTGTTTTACTTTGGTCGGGTGGCTGAATCGATTCACAGACAGACAGCCAGACAGACAGATAGACAGACAGACAGACCGAAATTTCTGGGTTTAAGGAGCCCAGGAAACTTAATAAAAGAGGTTACTGGCACCGCCAGGATTCGAACATAGAACGAATAGTGAAATGGAGCGAGAGCCCGTTGTCTCACCGATTGAGCTACAAGCCTACGTGGAGACGGGGGCGAAAGACGGTGCACTCAACGAGCTCATCTACGGGTTTATCCCGTGCGTTCTCGCTGAACGCCACGTGATAGCGTCACGCGACCTATCGCGCCTCTGTGTGCTCGGCCCACGGCACGTGCAGTGGCCGTGTGCGCGCCTTGTGCATGCGCTAGGATTCTAGGAATTAGCAAAAGCTCACACTGACGCATGGTATCGCACTTTTCCTCCGCTCTGCCGCCGATCTCCGTCGGCTGCGGCAGAGACGGAGGGAAAGTGAGATCGCCTAACACCGGATTTGAGCTTCCTTTAATTTTATCAGAAAAGAGTTTCCACTCATGTGCTTCACCAATACAACTCAACCAGCCACCATTCATGGATCATGCATTGATTTAACGTTAGCAAAGAATATCTTTGAAGTAGTAAAAGGTGTGGTAATGTACATTTCACTTGTCTCTGGTTGCACGCTTTGTAGAGCCACTTGTGTGAATTCAAGTGACGTCGCATGGGTAATCGTTTTAGGTGTCGTTCACAGCTTCGCTTTCCAGCCACCTTAACAGGGTGGATTGGCAAGCATTTTAGACTGCTTATAATGTGGGCGCCGTGTAAGCGCATAAAATTCGTACGATTACCATGTAATAAAGAAAAAAGTGCGGAGACAACACAGTGGTAGCACCTCGGGCGGTGGCTGTGTAGACCCGAGTTAAAATCCCATCGGATCGCTCGTGCTTTTATTTATGCCTAACAGCGTAGGCCATTTTTTTCCCCCGGGAAACAACAACGACAGTTTTTTCGCAGAATGAAACACTTAAGGCTTTCGCCTTAAAAATTTCCCGGCAACTTAAGTGTGCTTAAGTACTTTCAAGGCTAACAAAGTTCTTTGCTGTTACATCGGGATTGCGTCTCTTTCTTCGCTTTCGTTTCCTTAGTCTTCAAGGTAGCCACTATTCACGCGGCCACTTCCCCACACTGAAATGTCTCCTCCGCGTGAACGTGTTCTAGTCACGTGCCGTCAGGTTCATCTGTCACGCAGCGCGCACCAGGATAATTCTGGCTCCACCTCTTCCAAGATGCCTTGCTAACACAGCGGTAATTAACGCATTCGGCTTCTGCTCTGTAGACACGTGGTCAGATCGACACAAACCCAGATCTTCTTTTATTTAGTTACTTTTCTCTACAGCGGTGGCCATTTTGGTACCATTCGTGCGGACGCCGACAGCCACGATGGCGGTCACGTTTCGCGTTTAATGACGCATGCACCGCTTTCGCCTTGATAAAGTGTTAGGTTGTTCTACAGTGCTTCGTCATGCCCATTCTTGTCGGGGAACACTTGCGCATGCGCAGTACGCCTATTCAGGATACAGTGTTATATGATGAGTGGTCCTTTAGAGGCGTCATACGCCTCAAGTGCTTCGAGGTTGTTTTGCCACAAAGCTACGTGACGCAGTGCAAACAAATCGTGTTCGAGAACCGTAAGGCTTTCAACAACGAAACAGAATTACCTCGGGTCCTTGCAGAGTCCAGTTGGAGCAGGAGCCTCACAGCCACGTTCGTTCGCAGCCATCAACCAGTCAAACAAGGGCAGAGACAGTTATTTCGTAGGCCAGCCCCATGCCAGGGACTAAGCTTTCAACGCCTCAGCTCGACATGAATCAATGCTGCCAACTAAAAATCTGAAAATACATAGCTTGCAAGTGAAGTTACTACAGCCCTTTCTGGAGTACTGCTCTCAGCTTCTCTAGTGCTACTCGAGGTAACAGCGGCAGATAACTTTACAGCCTTGCACTGTGCAAGCAGTGCTCCAACAGGGTCGCTATAGTGACGTCAGTGCAAGATATATGCGTATGCCGTACGAATGTTAGAAAAGCCATTTCCTGACGCTCGTTCACACCAACACCTCGCGACACTCTTCATGTTCTTCACTTAATTGGAATGAGGCTTGCAACATGATAATGCGAATGGTGTGCCATGCTTCGCGTCTATTTTTTGCTGATAACAGTAGTAACGAGTTTTAGCGTACCGTTTTTCCAATTCGCTCCGCTCCGATAGCAAGCGCATGCGTGACGCGCTTGGCTTACGGAAGTGAATTAGTTCCGGTTGTGCTGAGCGGGCCGCCGATACCGGAGCGGACAGTCCAAAACGGTCAGCTAAAACTCTCTATCCTGTCAAACCATAGATTTTCACGGAAGCATGGTGTACCAAGTACCGCACGTATAATTTGTAACGTAAATTTCTTTTATAGAACAAGTTTGGCAGCGATCAGGCATAAACATTGTCACGTATTACGTAGGTGTTTTTCACCTACTGTTTTGCAAGGCAACCACGAACCATGTTTCGGATTGTTTAACGCAAACTCCGAGACATCCTATTCCAAAACGTAGTATGCATGTGGACGCTCAGTGTTTATTTGGTCTTTTGCAGTAAAGGCCGTACGGAAGATGCATATCTGAGTAGTCTGAAGTATGTTAGAGTTGGATATTTAATACACTTTTTGTGTTGTTTTTATTACAGATGGCGTCTTCTTATGTTACCTACGTTAAATGTAACTGAAAAACAAGTTCATGAGGCTATCAAAGCTGCGTTGGAAATGCTATAGACAACTTCAACTATACACCACTGTCATTACATGACTTTTATTTGGCGCTCTTTACCCTAGTTGGCCTTGCGCCATTAAAAAACCAACCATAATCATCATCAACTGCAACTACTTCAGGGTATTAGTGTATGCTACTGAAGCTGCAGATATAGCTGTGAGAATGGCCACTTGCAAGCTGCTTTCTTGAGAGCTCGGCCAAGAAAATTCCCGATTTCTGCTTCGGGACGCTTGTGAAAGACAATTAGAGTGCTAGTATTACGCAGTGACGAATTCGCATATACATCACTAACTTTGATTCCTTCCTTGCTAACAAAATTCAGCATATAGCATTTTCTTAGTACAGCGTAAACAAAAAAATTCTCGGTGCACTTAAGTATTCCTACGTGCTCTAAAGGCAAAATCCTGCGGTATAATTGTGACTGGTACCTTTTATATTCATTCCCAGACATCGACACAGCAGCTACGTTCTTTTAGCTTCCTTAATTCATCCTAATCCAGATGATTCAGTCCTAATGCAACTTAGTCTCGTAGTAATTCGCCTGAAATCATCTTAATGCACCTTAGCCCGTCTCAAACCACCTCAATTTATCTTAATTCACCTTAATTCCTCCTTAATATTCATTACAATCAATGATTAATTAACTTCGGCAACAATTTGTTATCTTTTATACACGGCTGGCATCCTTTGGTTCACTTCTGGCCTTTCTTGTTTCACTTGGGTCTGGCATCATTACTGCCGACGCCGGAGTCGTTCGAAGCCAACCTTCCCATGAGACTTCCCCTACGCGTGGTTGTTAAAGAACTGAATAAAGAGTAATAGACACTATTTGGTAGAAACATTTTTTTCTATTGCTTTGAACATCGCACACCCACAAGTGCAGGAGGTAACAAACGAAAAGAAACCGAAGCGTCGTACATGTAACATCAGCGCTGACGTCTCTGATTGCTGTTGAAGCACGTACCGCACGTCGGGCAGAAACAGTGTTCGCACTTCACAGCACTTCAGTCTTTCACGTCACCACACACAACCACAAGAAATTTTCCCCCGGAGTCCCGCAAGGAGCGGTGCAGACGAATCGCCGCATGAAAGATGTATATACCCCGCATTCCTATCTACAGAAACTGTGACCTGTGAGTGGTAACAGGGAACAAAACAAATCGTCCGTAAGATTGAAAATACCGAAAGAAAAACGCAAGGTAGGCCTAAGAACTTGGATGTACTATAAGGAATAACCGTTCCCGAAATTCTCGATCAGTTTCACCCTGTTTATCTAATACTACACGTGAGTGAGGGTCACCTTGCAAAGCTTTCTGGGTAGCTTACTCGCAGAGGCACCATTGACTACGCCTGCAAGTTATGTCGAGCTCACACTTCCCTAGTAGTAAGAAAAATATAGTTGGCAACAGAACTGGCAAGTTAGGGCAAATAGGCTCATTATTCTTTGTAATCGTCACAACCAAAAAGGATTACTATTCAAGGAGTTCGGTAATTTTTAAAAGAAAGAACTGCAGTACGAATATTCAGGTTACGAAAAGAGTAGGTGTCCGGAAGTGGGAGAGGGTGGGGGAGAGGGTGAGCTATTCGACGAGTATTTCCAAGGGAAAGTAAGCTTCCCCACTTCTAGGTCGCGAACAGCCTTAATAAACCGGTGACTCCACGAAACCACACCTTGTTAAATGTGCGACGTTAATAAGTGCACTGTGCTGTTTTTTTTCCCCGTTGCATGACTTGCACCTACGAGTTCCAAAAGATGCTTTGGCTTCGCGTGCTGTTTCGCTCGTTTTGCGCGGTCTGTGAAGAGGGCTTAACGACTACACGGTCACGGCGGTTCTCATGGCACGGACGAAAGATTATGAGGGAGGCTGTGCGTTCTGCACGTCGCAGTGCAGGCGATGCAGACGCACAGTTCATTGCACGATGCAGGTACTTTAACGATCTCGAGGGAAGAAAGACACGGTCGATCCTACATTAAACCGCAGAAATATTCAGCGGCCAGTCTCCGGATCAACGAATACGAGTGGCCCGATCACATCATCGCCTTTGGTTGAAACAGAAACGACCACACAACAAGTCCTGCTCAACTCACTGATGACCAGCAGAGCTATGTACTTCCCAAAGTTCCCAGCGTGGTCTAGAAACTGGCTGGAATGTCTGAACAGCGTTGAAAGTTCGAGGATAATGAGCCGTCACATCAGCGGCGCGTTGTCTTCCCCTCCAGCCGACTGGAACACTTGCTTACACTCGGAATACGTCAAGGTATCCTCGAAGACGACAAGGAGGAACGGACCATGCTGCCGGCGTAGACCCAGTGGGGTAGCAGATGATGCTGCGTGTTTCCGGGCGTTTCCTTCACGTGCGACTTCTCCAAGTGCCTCTTCCGAGGTATGCGTGTCTTCTCCGAGTAGAGTCCTAACGTTGCACCGCCCTGTAGCGTGACACCGTAGTTCCCGGAATGTGACAACAGGAAACAACATCCCACATACGAGTAAGATTTACATAATCGAGCAACCGAGCCCTGTGCTTCAGGCATACGACGGCCTTCCAGGTGGCGCGGCGATCGCAGAACGCTCGGGAGAAGAGAAGCCACTTCAGGACGAGTGGTGATGCTGGATGATGGTGGAAGGATTGCCCTGGTGCTGCTGCAGCTTGCCCTGGTCGACTTGCACCAGCACGCTGGTCGGGTACACCATGTTGGTCGTCTGGATGTCGCCGGTCATCAGGAGTCTGCCGCTGGACGTCGGCGGCATGTCCAGCGGACTCATGGGCAGCCCGTGTAGGTGCTTGTTGAGGGCCGCCGACGACGGCGCGATGGGTGACGGAAGCGAGCGGGGACTGTGCGACTCGCCGCCGACCACGCCGCCGCCACCGCCGAGCATCTCGACGTTCATGCCGCCCGGAGAGCCGGGCATGGAGACTTCGTGCTTGATGACGGCTGTCGGCGCGTACGCGGGCAGCATGCCGGATCCACAAGAGAGCCCCTTGTCTGCAGAAAGCGGTGGGAAAAGACGGAGTTAAAAGGACGCGTTACATTCACAAATCAATGGCAATTGACTCGATTTTATATATAGCATACGTGCCATAAGGTAGGACAAATATCGTCTTGCCTAATCATGCCAAGGCAACACATGGCAGTACTCAGTGCTCTCAATTATCACAATCAGAATCAGAATAAACCTTTATTCCCAACAAAAACTTTGGGTCCCCCAGGCAAAAAGTGACCTTAAAGAAATTTTGAAGGTGCCCGAGAGCCTACACTTGCAGCGTGGACAGTAGCAGTCGTTCGAAAACAGTAGGCGCCATCGTTTGCACATAGTGAGACATTTGAAGAACGTGGTTACTGCTCATTTTGCGTTGCTGTCAATATAAAATCATAAACACACTGTACCATTCTCCTACAGAGGATCACTAGGCGAGACATCCTGCGCCTGGTCTTTAGTTTTTGAAGGACATAAGCCTATGGGACTCTTGGTGAGCTGGCCACAAATAGTTTTGTGCTGCTAGGGTCGACCAATTGCCGGTATTTCCTGCAAGGTTAGGTCCACCTGTTCACTAGCAGCTATCTCACTCGCTCACTCACTCACATCACCAGCCTATCTACTCCCACTGCAGGGCAAAGGCCTCTCCCATTATTCTCCAATTACCCCGGTCCACTCACTCACAGTCAATTCCGTATCATGTTTCTAGTGATGTAAACTGTCACACGGGTGCGTATACCATCCGAAACATTGCATTCTATTCTCTCTCCACACATCATTAAATCAGTCAATGTACTGGTATAGGTTGTATTTACTGGGGAGGCACCCATGCAGGCTACCATGTGGGTGTGCCGTCAGTGGTTACGTCGGGCTCCGCGGGATGGCGGTACTTGTCCGTGATAAACACATGATGTGTGTTGGACGTTCCAAACTCTACCCCATCGAACACCAAGGAATTCCTCGACTCCAATGCGAGTACGATTATTAGCATCTCTGTTGATACCACCGTTGAGGATCGGGTTGAAACGGAGCAGACGACGCACGCCGGTGTTTTTTTTTTTTTTTCTGCTGGCGTGCGGAAGCAGTGGCTGAAGCCACGCCATATCCGTGGCCGTTTCCAGTGTTGCCAAGCGTAGAAATTGACAGCTAAACTTTTCAGTGAATAGCATCTACTCCGTTTAGGATAACGGTAATCTGATTCCCAAGCGAAACACGTGGCGACGAGTGAGCGGTGTGAGCGACTCACCGGGGCTCGACCTGCGGACCTGCATGCTGTACGCGGCGATGTTGGGGTCGGTGGTGGTGATCATGGTGGAGTACATGGGCATCAGGCGCTTGGCGTCCATGGCCTCTTGCGCGGCAGCTGCAGCGGCGGCGGCAGCGGCGGCGGCGCTGTTCATCTTGCTCGAGCTCTTCGACGACTTGCCGTCCCCCCTGGCGTTCTTGGGCTTGCGCTTGCGTGTCTGGATGCCTTCCTTCTTCATCGCCAGAGGCCGGTTAACCTGAGCGGGAAGACACCGGCACCGTGAACGAAAAATTCTCGGTACACTTGAGTCTGCTTACGTGCTTGTAAAGCGAAAGCCAGGCATGCTATTGTGACCAGTACCTGTTATAAACCCGTACACCCGTCGCCACAGCAACCACGCTCTTAACGTCCTAATCCATCTTAATCTACCTTTATGCACCTTAATACGTAATCTACGTTAATCAACCTTACTCCCTCTTAATTCATCTTAGCCAACCTAAATTCATTTTATTCAGTCCTTACTCGACCTTAATTTATCGTAACTCACATTACTCCCACTTCGTTAACGATTGCTATAAATCACGAATGAGTATTAAATTCGTTTTATTCATAGTAATAAATATTACTGTGAATAATATATTCTAATCCAACCCTAATAATCATCAATCACTAACACAAATGTGTTAGCGAACACGAAGCCAAATGTGTTTTTCATCTTCCTTACAGCGCCGGCAAGTTTGGTACCATTTGCGTTGATGCCGATGACAACGACGGTCAGTTTTCGCGCTTGATGGGGCATCTAAGGCCTTCGCCTCAATAATGCGACGCCTTGCGCAGCGATGCACTGTATGCGTTACAGTACGCGATCAATTTTTCGCCATCAAGGAACGACTTTTTGCTACACCCGCGGTGCCAATAACTCCCTTGGGAGAATCTGAGGGAAACTGCTTTCGCTCAAATCTCCGACACAACTCGGCAAGAAGCTTTGCGATTGTTTTCCACCATTTGTGTTCCGTTTGCACCTGTTGAAATAAAGCGTATGATCCAGCAAATAGAGCGCAATTTTGACCTTTTTGTGACCCGTCTTTGCGTGTGCTTGCATGCGATGCGCCTCGCTCCATTTGCCGGTAATTCTTCGGCGCGCGCTAGGTGTTTAGTTTGTTGCTCAAATTTTCCTCAGCGGTGAACACCCACCAAGCGCACCCACGAACATCAGAGTGCGGCCGAGCGTCGTTAATATCGAAGGAGCGACGTTAAGGTAATTTCATCACTCGCCGCGACGGCCCCTGCAAGCTTCATGCAGTCGTTGTGGAAACGACGAAGCAACAAGCAACACAAACGCCGCCGAGCCTGCGCTCACTCCTGGCTCCAGCGGATCAGCCATGCAGGGAGGAGCCGACTGCCATGGCTCGTGTCTCCGCCAGAGCGTTTCGAAACACGACCAAAGTCAATCGTCTGATTGCTATCCTTCGCAGCGCAGCGACGTCGCGCCCACGCCCCCCGTGTGCGCGAACGTCCCTTTCCTTTCCCTCCCCAGCCTTTGTCTGGTATTTTTTTTTTTAGCTGGAACACTTTCCCTGTCCTCTTCGCAAGCTCTTGCGTCAGCCGGGGGCGAAAGCGAATGAACCGGTCAAAAGGACCTGCCGCGCCGAAAGTAACCGGGCGTCGATACGGCGCCCCCATGCTTTCGCTGAACGGAGCGGCAACGCTTCTGCGCATGCGCTACAGAAAACTGCGGTAGCGTTTCCCCTTCGGTCATCCAGCAGGCTTGATGTTACTCCGGTCAGCTAAACTAACTGTTTTAGACGAGGTCATTCGAGCACCGGGGCCTGCCGCTGCAGAAGTAAGCTGGCAGCTTACTTTGCGCCCTTTGGGCAACGCTTTGCGCATGCGCTCTGGAAAAGTGCGTGGCTTTTCCTTCTGTCACCCGGCAAGCTTGATGCAGCTGTGGTCAGTTAATCTGCTATCATAGACCGTTTGAGCGTTACGTTTCAATTGAATGAAGCGCAGTCGCAACTGCGCATACGTAGTACGTTTCTAGGAGCTTACGCGGAGTATACTGCTTCATTTTTTTTTATCCTGCAAGCGGTTTGCAAGGCACCTACAAGGTCAGTTTCACCGAACTTATTGGGTTCCAGCGCAGCCAGTAGCACACGGTTAAAGCAACCTGCGAAGCTGTAACTTTAGGAGAACGTTTGCGTATACTTGACGATTGAGTCGAAGAAGACGCCACTGATAACAGCGCAAAGGAGCGCTCTATGCTTTCCCGCCTCATTCATCAAAAACCGGGCAGTAAAAACACGCTGCTGCTTAACAAAGTTTCGCTTCACCACGTGGCGTCAGTGCACAAGCGCTTAGTACCTTCCCAAGTCGACGGTTCCCAATTTAAAAAAAATTAAGAGTTACATATGTGTTTGACAGTTTAATAGCTGTCCAACGTATGTTACGAATGTGAAGAGAGATTCGTTGTTTTAGTAATTTCGGTATTATCCAGTTCACCGAGCAGATTGACGAATCGCTATGCATAGTTGAATTTAAATGGGTGGCAGTCGCAACAGCGCTCGCTGGAATACTACTCACTAAGTGCATTTCATTGGTTGCTTTGTAAGCCTCACCGACACGAGGCAGAGTAATACGTAGCAGGAGAGAACGACTTTGAGTTTTTTTATTATAGGCAATGCAAAATCACGAACAAATTTATGCAGCAGTTCGAATGCGTTACCAGTCGAGGTTTCAATCTTTTACAGCCGCATAAGCGGGGATAATTACGTTGGGAGGTTCCACAAATCTCACAAGCTTGCGAAGTTTCACAAGGATTTATTGTAAAAATCAGTGCCCTTCCACTCTGTGAACAAGGAAGACCAGCTAAGGCGGACGCAGAGCAAGGAGTGCACGAAGCAAAACACCTTTGTTTGCAACTTGCGATTGAGCCTACTTCCTAGCTAATTAGCTGAAAGAAACTTGGAAGGATTACAGTTTTACTCTACGGAACAAACCTGGGGCTGCCCGTTTCCCTCCCGCGTCGTAGGCTTCTTACTGTCTGTGTAACACACCAACCCAAACTACTAGACCACGGAGGACAGCAGTAAGGTCTCATAGGGCCCTAAGACGTCCCCGTTTAAATCCCCCCCCCCCCCCCCATCAGGACGGTATGTCACCGGTGAGGGCATGAAGACTGCCTGTGCGTTTACGCACCCCCGTCCCCCCCCCCCCCCCCCCCCCCTCCTCCTGTTAAATGCACGCATAAATTGTGTAAAGTGGGGCTGTAACCATACTCCCGCCGTATATGATCATGCTTCACTGCGAACAAACTATGTGGGAAAACCAGCTTACAAAGTCCAAGCTACAGACCGATCTTCTTAAAGTCAGCTTGATCTCTAAACACTAACGGCGCTGCTGGGAAGACACTTTTTGAGAGTCAGTTAAACACAACAAAATATGACGGCCCTAAGACCTTATCTTATTCTTATAAATTTTTCAATAAGCTGAACACAAGCCCCTGAGTTTTCGTTCCACACGGGACCGAGAACCTGGGAGCAATAGACATATACAGCTTTGCTGTAATAAATGGAAGCTTTTAAGCAGTAAGTGTTGCTTACTGACGCGGACTGAGTCATGCGTAAAACTTCCGGCAATTGCTCCGCCTAAGCGACAAAATATTGTATCAAAGACACGGAAATTAACAACTCATCACTACGCCCTGTGGCCCGCAAATATCCTGCAGGAGACGAGAAACGTCTGTAAAGTTCAGTGGCCCCTAGGAGTCCTTCTCCCTCCCGATAAAGCTGAAATACAGGTACATAAACTTGTCATCCCGAATCAGCTCCCCGGCATCGGTCTCTGAAGTTGGTCGGACCCTTGAGAAACTTTACGCGGGAGTTTCAAGAAGGGTCGCATAGACTCTGAGTAACTTTACGCGGGAGTTTCAAAGGGGGTATGTATGCACTCACGTTGTGCAGCTTGAAGTAGAGTCCGCAGGCGTTGCACACGGGCTCCCCCTGGTTGTTCCGCCGCCAGAGCGTCGTGGTCGAGGTGGCGCAGTTGGAGCACTGGAGGCCCACCCTCCGGTTGGGCGGCTGCTGCTGCTGGTGCTGTTGCTGGTGCTGCTGGTGCTGCTGCGGGGGCGCTTGCTGGTGCTGCTGTGGCTGGTAGAAAGGAGAGGAGGGCTGCGGTAAGGGGTCGCGCGGTCTCATCTCAGTACGTGCCACGGTCAAGCAGAGGACATGTCAGAAGAACGGCAGGCAATGAAAACGGAGTCAGCGTTAGGGTTCCAACAGCGTGGTCTAATTGCTGGGGTGATGAGCCGTGGAACAGTGTACGCATATTACATCGCAGAGTCAGTTACTAAGACTTCTAGAACACAAGTGGCTACATCCCGCTGTGTCACACCGCATTATGGTAAGCTTTATGGTATGGTGTGGTACGGCATAACAGTATAATATGGTATGGTACGGTATTTATTGGTATTTCAGGTATGGTATAGTGTATCAAATGCGAACGGAGCAGTGAAGGCGTCCATAAAGGTTTCATTAAGAATCATCTGTTCGAAATTATGCTTCTCGGCACATTGCAGATATACAGTCTGGAATCGAGCCTACAACATTGGCATCACTAGACCTTTCCCGCAGTGTCCCTGTCTGAATACTGCTTCCACTACAGTGGGAGCGCTGGCTGCAGCCTGTATAGGGTGTCTACATGCGCCCACCCCGCTCCCAGTCGTTGGACCCGTTAACCTACCTGAGCGAAAAGCGGATCTCGAGAGTAATAACCACACGGTCTGTAGGTATCATTCCAAAGTGGCGGGATAAGACTACGGAATTGCGCTCGCTGTGGTCGACCGGCTGCGGGTTTATCGAAATACTGCTGGTTTAGGAGGTCCCGAATTAATTAATCTGTTTTGCATGACGAGTGTACCGACCACGCCGCCTTGTTCCTAAACAGGCCCGTGACCTTGATAAGATATGTATCACTGGTTGTAAAAACTGCTAATAGGGATACACAAATGCTTTCGTTTTTTTTTTGTGATTTGATTTGAAACGTTTATTTTATCTGAACAACTATAGCTCCTTGATTACTGTAATCATTTCGAAGGACAAGTAAGGTTTGACCGCTTGGTGACAAATATTCGGTCCTGAGAGAGAGAAATAGAGACATGGGAGAGAGAGTGAGTGCGTACATGAAAGATATTCAACATGGATTTCCACTCAACAAGTCATCACAAAAGTAGATGATTGAGTTCCTTAATTTTTCCCGTTTTTTTTTCTTTGCCTGAGCTGGCCACACACAACCACACTGGCGTTCTCGTGCTTTCATTATTTATTGTCCTACTTAACGCAGGAGGGCCTCGCAAAATATGTTCCACGTTTAGCCGGAATTACGGACCCAACTTCTTTTTCCACCCTTTTACAGTAACACCTCGCACGTTACGAACAGAGAGGAAGCGGGCACACACTCCTATAGTTCCGGGCAGACGTGCGCTTTGCGAGGGCTCGCTCGCTGCGCATCCAGGCTGGGCGTTAAACGAGAGCATATCCGCTTCCAGAACAACTCGTGTAGCACATGTCACCCTTCGCTCGCTGACACTCGGCCGTGCCACATTAAAATTATGGCGCGTCCAAATGTCGACCCCTGTATGTATATGTGCGCGCCCACACCTTTCCCCGTGCAGTATAAGCATACCGGTGTGCACGCACCGTGCTCCACTACGCCTTCCGTTTTCTTCTTCGCCGGCTCGGGACATGCATCTTCCCCGCTGCGCCGAAAGCAAGGGCGGGCGCGGCGAAAATCCTCGGCCCAACGAGCAGCAGCGCATATGTCAGTCGTTTCCGGAGGGGGAAGGTTCAACGCCACATCAGCCGGCAGCCTCCACCGTGGGACCCCGAGCTCTTCGCAACTCTTAAGCGCCCCCGACATTTATAGTGTGTATACGCCTCGATCTGCCTGTACAGACAGCAGACAGGTTATTGTTGTTCCGACGCCTGGCTAATCGTGGATAGTGCGTTATAGCGTCTACGATCGACTTGCACGAAGCCAGGATGCGTATACGGTAAACCTTCGTTTTATCAAAATCGCTTCATTCGAAATCCGGCTTCATAAGAAATTTCCGCTTATTTCGAAATTTTGTTGATATCAAAATAACGAAGTCGGTTTCCCGTTCCGTGAACTTGGTTTAAGGAGGTTTTACTGTGCTCTGGTAGTACTGCCCAGCCGCTCTGGCGACCGTCCTACCTATGAGCTATTGAATCATTCTTCCACTGTGATAGAAACTATCAATCTGAAACGATAAGTTGCGGAGCAAAAAAAAAAAAACGAGAAAAAGCACCAGCGTGAGGACAACGCCCTGCGGTATACCTGACGGGGTTTTTTAATGCCGGAAGGCCATGCGTGGGTGAAAGCCACCGACGGCAAGTCCTTTTATAAAACGCATTTTCTGAACGCACTTCCCCTAGAATTTTCACCCTGAGCGTCCACGTTCTGATCATTTTCACGATTTACAGTGATTCATATCCGCATGGTCGAGCTCCGCGTTATCATGTGCTCTAAATTCAGACAAGCATATTGTGGAGCACACATACACTTATACACTTCACATCATAGCCACATATATTCAAGACAACTAGGAAATCTTCGATGTTTTCAATGGAATTTTTGGTTAATAAATGCTGCCAACAAAATAAAATTGCCGCGAAAAACTGCGGGGCTTCTTTCATCCTTGCTGAGCGGCCGAAACGCAGTGAAATTGATTTCGCGACATTACTCACGGCAGCAAGATGCTGTAGCCATTTCAGCATCATAATCATCACAGTCATCATCATCATCATCCTGCTTGTGTTTACAGAAAAGACGAAGGCTTCTTCTATACTCCTTCCGCCGTTCCTGTCGATTCTTTGCTAACGAATTTTCTGATTTTGTCACTCCATCAGGTATATCTAGCAGGTTATCTGGTATATTTAAGAAAGTGCTTGCGATTTCGCTGTAAGTCGATCCTTAGCGCGGCGTTTTCTTCGTCGACAATTCAGAATTGCCGCCATTTAGAACTCTTTTTTTGTGACATGCAAATAACACGGCCTTATTATATAACATATTTTCGAGCGCCACAACACATACATCCATGCACAAGTGCAACGCGATCACAAAAATATGAACCAGAACACACCAATACCACGATTTCATTCCATGCAAAGCAAATCGACGCGTGACTCAATTGCAGCAACAAAGTTGAGAAATGTGGCTTTCGAAATATACGAATAGCGAGAAATCGTTTGACCTCAGCGAACAGAATATTTCGATTCTGCGTGTTTTAATTTATATATTTGTGTTCACATTTCATTCGTCCGTGTCTGTTCCTGTCGCACCGGACCGCCTGCATGCTATGGCCGTCCCGCCTCTCACGCGCTTCACCGCATGACACCGCAGAACGTGTGCAAACGTGGTCGTCGCAGCAGGAGCCTGTTTCCTTAAGCGTTCCCCACCTAGTACCGTCCCCTCCTCCCAAATAAAACGAGAAATCCTTATTACACCTCTCACAGACACCGCACATTTGTTTCCTTTTTTCGCCCGCGTTGTCTCTACCCGCGACACAGACAGGCCAAACGGATTTCGCTATTGGCCGGCGGAGCGCGTTTGAAGAGATTACTTAGAGCCAATTAAATAAGCTTCTACAAAAAAAAAGACGAAACACCCAACGAGACAGCGCGGCGAACCTTTTTTGCCCCTTCCAACGCGTACAACATCTCACTTTCTGTTTTCCGCGGCCTCCCGCAGAGCTCGGTTGCATGTCTCGCGACACTGCATCTGCTGGGGACTGCCAGAAAAAGCCAGCGGCAAGCTGTCCCCCCCCCTCTCCCCTTCCCCCAACCAGATCGACCCATCCCCGAGAAGAGACTGCCGTGCGCGACACACACAACCTGCGTGATTCTTTACGGACCGCTCCCAACCGCCGACGGTGCGCGCACACACAACCGGGCGCTGGCGGCGTCGCGAGCGCTAGGCGAGCCAAATTTCTCTCTTGTATACGCTTCTCGGGCGTGTACACGATGCCCGGCGATCGTTAAAAGAAACGCAGCAGGAATAAGAGCGGGGAACATCGGCTGCGCGGGATTTCACAAATCCGGATGAGCCGGCACAGATTTACGGTCTACTCTGCCGTCCGATGTCTCCGAGCGCTGTGACATTTACGGGCCGCCCGTGAGTGGACTGCGAATTCCCACAGGCCGGCTGGCCGCCTGGCTGGCTGGCTGCAGTCGCTTGCCGATCGACCACGGCCCGGCGTGACGGTTTGTCGCCCGGTTGCGTTTTTCCGTGGAGAAGTGCGCGTGCTTGTCAGAGAGCGGCGGGACAAGTTTTTGAACTGGCGGTTTCATAATTGCATTTCACGCCCTTCGCCTTCCCGTGGACCGTACTTGGCAGAGTCGCAAAGCCATCCAGGCGAAGAACTTCGATCCAGAATCACGTAAAAAAAAAAAAGTACCTTAGCAAGGAATTGAGCGCCGCCAATTGATTTCAGCTACTTCAAATAGAGGAACACCGCCTTTTACAGAGCCATCGTTTCAATTCTGCCATTTTTATTAAACGAAAGCCTTATAACTCATGCGTAGGAAAATTCACCATTGACGACCATCCACAGCGGGAAGATGGGACCAAAAAATCCCGGGCCATCTCCACTAACGTCAAACCTAAGAAGGGGCGAAGCATGCAGTGTATAAAGTGTATTCTTGGCGCCTTGGCGTTTTTGCCAACGGGGATTAAACCATTTGAGGTAGAGGTATACAGCTTTGCTGTAAACGTCTCTTGTCTTTGAAACACGAAGCTCTCTATCGCGAGGCATAAACAAGTGTACCGGTGTTCTTTAGTACGCGTTGCGAAGCTCCAGGGGAGGCGTAAGCGAGTTTCCCGGTGTTTTAGTACCGTGATTACATGAGATGATGATTACGACGACGACGACGACGACGACAGGAGACGTCCAAACGCCCCGGCCCCTAAGGGGCTTCGTCGCCCCTAAAACCAAAACCAAAAGACATGCCGGGGCACTGAAGTTTACGCTTAACAGGCCATAACAGTAGACAAGGGCCTGGTAGAGTCTTGAAAGTGCTTTTACGGCGAAGCTGGTAATGGCTAGGGTTTCGTGGATTGTTTGTGTCCTTCAACAAAGCATGCGCGAAAAGAAACCCTCGCGACAAAGCCACCTTTAACGCGAATGCCCAGCAGAAAACGGCTGTAACGCTCCTTTTACCAAGACTTTTCCCAAAAAAACAAGTATATTTCATTTGCCCGCTATAACGACGATATCGCTACACTCGGTTTAATTTACTTGAAATAATTATTCGGCGCACAGTGAAGTTGAAAACGTTAAAGAATTCCCGTATGCTGTCAATGAGTGAGCTTATACGAAAGGGGAACGGACAGCCTAATCTTTGTCTGCTAGCATGAAACTCTAGTCCTTTCAAATTTCATTAGTTAATCACCGAGCCATAGCCCTGCAATCACCAGATTATGAGAAAAACATGTAAATGTACATTCGCTAACCGTGTGTGTTATCTGTATTTTATACAGTCTCACTGGCCGTCCACGTCTACAGAGTGGAATGGTTCCTAATAAATACTATTTTTGTTGATTCGTTGTCAGGATGACCTAAAGTGTACGTCTCCCAAAACGCCGACGAGGACGCGCGGTACACAACGACAACGCGAAGCGCCCGGTGTTGTCGGCACTGTGCTGCCGTATATTGCCACTAGTTCTCGCCTCTTAGCGCCGCCATGTTTTAGAAGTTCCCGCTCCCACTCGCCCAACAATCCCAATCGCACAGGCATGTCTAATATGCGTAAACTACTTCGGGACACTTGCGCGTGTACTGCACGATCTGTATCAAACTTAACTCGCCCTGAAGCCGGCTGACGGGTCTCTGGCCAGTGTCATTTCGTTGCAGCTGGCAGCGAAGCCCGTAAAACCCGGCTTTAGTAATGAGTTTCGAATTCTTTCCTTTGTGCCCGCAATTAAAGCTGCATGGGCTTCTTTTGCCTCGTACTGCAATTTGTTCTCATGTCATTTACAGTGATGCAACAAATTTATTTTTACAGCGGAGCTGTTATACGCTAACTACCCTGTTTTTTGTTGTTTTTTTTTTGGTGTGCGTAGACCGAGAAAAGGCGCTCCTCTCCTCCTCACCTCGGCCCACCCTCTCCCTTCGAAAACCTGTCAGCCCCCTGAACTTCATACTTTCCTATTAAATGCCGTATGTCGCCCCTAAAAGAGATGTTTTCTCTGCATTGCATTTTTGTTTAGAAGTGAAGCCAACTTTTAAAAAAAATATAAAATTAGGCTTGGCATTTTCAAGCTCGATTTCCCGCATGACAAGTTCCACAGTGAAGCCTACTCATTAGGAAGAAAATTTGGCTGACAATTACGATACTCTGTAATGCGAAATTAGAGCGCAGCGAGAACTGCCGAGTCTTTTCGGCGACGGCACAAAGCTGCTGCGATGGCGGCGCTGTGCCTCTGCTCGGGTAGCACTTCCTTCGTCTCAAGAAACGATGGCGTCATCAGCGAACGCACGACGGCGCGAGCTACTTTGGCGTTATCCGCGTACACGTCACCGAACCGTGCCGCAGAGCAAGGTCTCAGAACGGCCCTCCGGCGTACTGGGCCCTCCCCCGTCACCACTTTCGTCATACCTTCCTCCTCTGCTTTCCCGCTCACTCTATCTTCGGTGTCCCCATCATTCTCTCAGTTCCAATGAGACCGACGGGGAGAGACGACCCGAAATCACAGGAGCGGGCGCTTAAGAGCTGCGCTCTAAAAATGTAGGCGGCAATGGGCGCGAACGCGGCAGAAGGAGACCACCGACGACGATCGGGCCGCAATGCCAAGCGTAAGTGCGATACACGTCGGGACGCTGAATACCGCGAGGCGGAAAGCGAAAGACATCGGCGTGGCTACAATCCTCCTAATCGCTTCCCCGGCATGACGGCGCGGTTTGAGAGGGAGATTGTGGCCAACCAACAACCCACAGTTTCGCTGGTGATCCACCTGCACAAAGTGAAATGACGGTATACGGTCGCCAGAAGGCTTTGTGGGACATGCGCGTGAACACTGGCGTATGTTGGGGTTTCGAAGCGCTTTCAAAGGGCGAATAGCAAAGAAGAACTTGTAGTACTACGAAAGGAATGCAAAAATTTACCCTATTTTCGCGTGTAACCCTCACCGAAAATGCGAAAATTTCAGAGGCAAAGAGGGGTGTGGATAATACGCGGGGCTTTTCCTTTAGTACAGCTTCACCGCAATGCAAGTTGTGCCGTGAAGCTACTACGCAGTAACACTGACTAAGCCTTCCATAGCAGCGATTGCGCAAAACATACAAGGACAAGGAAGAAAAAACAAAGACGAGCGCACTCTAACAACTGAATTTTTTTAGCGAATTGTGACTTTTGCCTTGCAGTCAGTGTATTCTGCTTGCTAAGTATACGCTTTTTCTGTCTACATAGTATGTGATGTGTTGCTTAAGCAGTAGCTTTG
Source organism: Haemaphysalis longicornis (assembly GCA_013339765.2). Taxonomy (NCBI): domain Eukaryota; kingdom Metazoa; phylum Arthropoda; class Arachnida; order Ixodida; family Ixodidae; genus Haemaphysalis; species Haemaphysalis longicornis. The sequence goes on from CM023456.1 coordinate 41,592,571, forward strand.
TTGCAGCCTTTCCTGTATCATATGTGCGGGCAATACGCGAGGATTTATTTTTTCCGGCGGGCTGAAAGTGCGGGTGCGGATTATATGCAGGGCGGGTTATACTGGCGAAAATACGGTAGAGCCTTTTTTTTTAAATCGAGTAGATTGGAACGCTAGAGGTGGAGTCGTGTGTGTGAATACTTGCATGCTTGCGTACTTGCAAAATAACTTTAGTGCCTGCCCACACGTGTACGCAGATGGATCACGGTCGCATTGGAGTCAATGCTTACGATGTCTATTCGTCGTGATGTAAGAACGCACGCACATCAGTAACAAATAACAGTCGTCATTTTCATCACTACCATCATGATTCTTTGTAAGGGCTAACGATGTTGATGACGAATACGGCGAGTCGTTGCGTACGTACGTACGGACGGATGCACAAACGTGTATGTTTGTGTATGTTTTGTTTGTACCGGAACAACGGTGGAGGCCGTGCCGGCAAGATCAAAAGAGTCTTGAATTTTGCTTTTCTGACCCATGTTCAAACCGGGATTCTCGTCGACAGTCGCAAATCTCCAATTTAATGTACGTCTACTAGATAAAGATTTAACGATGTAACGCACCAACGCACTTTGCAAAGGAGCTTGCTTTCGGAATGAAAAAGCACTTGCCGCGAAATTTATCTCTTTAGGTGACGTAAAACTCTAAAACACCTAAATTATCGTCACGGCAAGGCTACTGTTGCTGACTTGGAGTCCTACTTAAACTCTATATGGTTCGATCTCTGCCTCACGGCGCCCTTCCCGCACCTCTCTTCCGCTTTCCAGCTGCGGTATTTGCGTCTATTAACTTTCTCGACCCCGTGGCTAGAGCCCAACCGCATTATTTCTAAATTTCAAAACTGCATGCGAAAGCAGACCCCTTGTTTCGTAAGCTTCAGATTAATTTCTAGACCCCATGTACCGTAACGCATGCAGCAAGCCGTTCAGCGAAACGCTCTGTAGCTTCTTCGTAGTTCAACCAGCGAAGCTGAAGGCATGCAGCCCAACATCGAGGAGTGAATTTCGCTTTGGCACACGCTTTGGGTATAGACGGACACAGACTTTCACACGTTCTTTAACAACAGCCTTTAATGAGGGGGACACTCGTCTCCTGTGTCGCCTACAAAATCAGCGTGCCTAGCCGCACACACAGGGACGAGCTCGGTATTTCAAGGCAGCGTCTCAATTGTTCTTTACCGTCCGACGAACGGCATACGCCGGTGCGCCAAGGCTCCTTCACTTAGGAAAGGGCGACATCACTTCCTTTCTCCGAAGCCAATTAGAGGCGAGCATTCGGCACCCAAGGACGTCTCTTACGAAGAACTAAGAGTTGCTTAATCCCACACGGGCAAAAAAAAAAAAGCAGGAAGAAAAACGCATTCTGTGACTTCACCGTTGTTTGTACGAAGTGTTTGTTGCGAAATACTTTAAGCGTGTCCGTCACAAAGACCACCACGCACGGAAGGAAGCAGAAGGGAGTACATGGGGGCTTTGTCAAGGTGTATATATAAAGCTTAAAATTCAGTGCCGCCGAATGGGTGAAGATAAAATGCCCGAGACAAACTGGGCTGCGTCAAGTTATTGTATATGACTACAAATAGACGCCAGCTCACAAAATTGTCTTAAACATGTCTGTACACAGTGATGGGACTTGAGTTCTGGTATTGCCTTCCATTATCTTTCATTACGTCGCTCGAGTAGCAATTCGAGTTTTTCAAGACATTTGTTATGCCAGTATGTAAGGCTGCATGATAACGGTATATCGAGTACCCGAGAGCTTTGATAGCTTGATCATTAGCAACACGCGGGCGTGGGAAAGAGCCCTTGAGTCTGCTTGACGCTGAAATGAAGATATCCATCACCGCTGAGGTTGTGAGAGCAAAGTTCGGTATTCGTTTAACGACGCAAATTGGTCTATACCATGCAGCTTGCCACAGCCACGTACAACTGACACAGTGTATGTCAACGTCGGCTATCACCTGAACCTCTCAACGACTGTTTAGATACAAGTTTCGAAACTTTCTTTACTGGATTCATCGACTCAACGTCGTCGAAGGTGGTCCGAATTCTGCACTAATGGACTAGTTCCGTCGGTTTAGCAGGCGCATCCCTATATACACAAATAGAATGAAGACCTTCAAATAAGCTACGCAGAACGCAGGACGCAAGCCACACCCTCTGGTAAAATATTCCGACGCCATATAGTTAGGAGATTAGAAAAAAAAGACAAATCTACCAAACCGATTCGCCGATGCCGCTTAAAAAACGCAGGGAAATTATCTAGCGGGATAATACGCGCTAGTAGCTGTTAATTTATGATTGCTATTGTTTGTTAATCGCCAGAAGAAAAAAGCAACTCTACTCCGGGTACAGATACACGTGGAAAAGGAAAGATCGCAAATTCGAGGAAGTTTCAAGAAAAACCAGCCAGATCGTAAACAAGAAGCAGTTAAACTCGGCAAACAAAACGCGCACAAAATAAGCCTACAACAAGTCTCTGTCCTCCAGCAGTTGCGCGTTTATTTTCGGTGCCTTTTTTTCAGGACCACTTCTTTCGGCCACCTAACCCCGCAAAAACAAAGTATTTAAGTCACACGAGGGCTTCACGGGGTGGTCTGTACGCACACACCGGGGTCTACAACCCGAGTGCCTGATGTAGGCGGGTGAAATATCTGATGCGAGCCACGCCGGTAATTTTCAGGTCCCTCCGCCTTGAGCGGAGCTGTTTTTTATGCTTCCTTTGCCTACGCATAGGATTCCCCTCGAGTAAAGTGTGTCTCTGCACGCACGATCCGTGTTAAGCGTCCTCCGCGGTATCGCGTCCATCGCCCACTTCGCGCACGTGAGTCTGGTCTCAGCGATCCCGAAACTGCCGAGGACGTGGCGAGTTTACATTTTAACTACGTAGAGTGGAGGCCTTGCCTAAGCTCAAACACCAGAAAATGTTTCCGTGAATTTTGTTATTCTTCCTGTGAGCGGAGTGTTTTGCCCTTCTATGGGTTTAGTGCATCAGAAATATCCATGTCATACTCCAGGAAAAATGCTTCTGTCCTTACATCTAGCGTGGCATAGAACATGCAGCGTGCAACCTGGGCTGACGTCTCACCTCATTACGCACCGCTATCTTCCATTGACCCAAACTGCAAATTCAAAATGCCACCAGGACTCTCTAAGCGGGAAGAAGTAATTCTACACCGCATGTGCTTGAACGTCGCATATACGCGCAACTTCCTTTTTAAGTTGAAACGAACTACGCCGTCACTCTTCCCACATGTGCGAAAAAACCTGCAGCACCTGTTCTGTGAATGTTCTAGATTTTATTGCACAAAGGGTGTTTGTTCCTTGCAGTGTCTTTGGGACTGCCGCTTTCCTGGACATTCAACTGAAGGACGTCCTAAGTCCGTGGGCATGTACCAAACGTGCTTTACGGGCTACAAAAGCTCTGATCGTCTACCCGCCACACACAGGTCTAGACCAGTTTCAGTAAATAACTGAACGCCTCTGTGCGCATCAACTTCTTCAACATCATCCCCATCATCTTTATCACGTCATCATCTCGCGTAGAAAGTTAGGCATAATTTAGCCCGGCTAACATCGCCAGACTTCATTACGATCTCTCTCTCTCTCTCTCTCTCTCTCTCTCTCTCTCTCTCTCTCTCAACTCTCTCTCTCTCTCTCTCTCTCTCTCTCTCTCCTCTCTCTCTCTCTCTCCTCTCTCTCTGCAGTTACCTTCGTTATTAAACTAAAACAACGCGAGAGTTCAAGATTCCCAGCTTCTTAAACAGGTATACAGAGCTAGTGTCACCTTTTCTCTCGGTCGTTTCGTTGACTCTAATTTTTTTTTCACTCATTAAACAAACAGCGGAAACCGGTCTGTCCGCTGGATATAATTTCAACGGAGAGACGAAAGAGGCAAAGAGTGGTGGATCCTAGAAAACAAGAACAACGGAGAGTCAGAACACGATAACATGACATGATCCATAACAAAATAAACAAATCAGAACTGAACAATTTATGCTCATTCTCGCGCCCATCGTCATGAACACGATGACGAATATTATGTTCCTGTGAGGTCGTCCCGCACCTTACTTTAAGATTGTGTATACTAACCTCAATTACTGCGCGCACAATATATGGAGCGGATACCTTGATCAAATTTTGTTTCGCAAATAAAGGAGAGTAAAAAGCGTTGGCTGTACAAAATGCAGTTTTGTTTTTCGCGTTGTACTAAGCGTACGGCATCGTCTGCTTGATCTATGGTTCGAAGATCAAGCATTGCAATAACGCTGTTTAGGTTATATTAGCAAGTACATATACGGCCTCAGCAGAGCCACTGAGAAATGCTGTATGTAAGGACTTCGCTGTCAACTTTTATCTTGAACGCAGAGCCTAAGACCGAAATGAAGGTTCTCTTTTAAATCACGCTGCTTTTAATCACCCCCTTTGAGCACAAGGGATGCAAACTAGTTCTTGTGCATATAATACTGTAGGTAGAACATCGAGTTAGAACGTACCAAGGTATAGTATCATTTCTCTCTCAAAGGTGACGCGGATTGGCGTCGACGCGGCGCGGCAGGTTAACATTCACATCTTTCCCACCTTAAAGAGTCCGCTTACCTCACACTTGGATGAACCGAATCACGTTCGTGGACGCGTTATTGTTCCTTTTTTTTTCATTCCTTATCCTATCCAAGGCTTCTGTATACCCTTGCCGCTCTTGGAATGCACCTTCAATGTGAGAAATAGACGGACGTCCGCGCCGTTGCTTCACAGTTCACCGCGCAACAGGATGCACATCGAGCGTCTCGTTAAGTCCTTCCGTCGCTAGCTGCGAGGCAGTTTCTACATCCGCACGTGCAACATCAAGATCAAGTGAGCCGCTTTGCGGCCGTCGAATATCCTCGTCGGCTTTCAAGTCTGCCTGCTTACGCGCCCGCCGACTTTGTAGCAGTCTTGAAAAAGAAAACAACAACGAAATAGCGCAGCCACGAGAAACAGGTGGTCATTTTACGACTCCAGAACGCGAAAAAAAGAAAACGTCCTCGTACAGTCCCCCACTAAATGTGACGGGCTGCATACTAACTGTATATGAATTGCCGCGGGTTAGACGTGCGGATGAACGACCAAGCAAGGGGGTACGCAGTGACTTCCTCTTGTTGAAGGTGATGTTCCGTGGCGACATCCTGGACGTCCTGGTGGGAAGATGGCGGTGCCTGCGCGAGTCCGACTGCCGTGAGTAGTAAACTAGCTTTTTGCACGTGGTGTATATATACAGGCGAGGCGGAAATGATCAAGCAGCGGGTCCCGAGCGATCTTCCCCGTTCGTCCAGGAAGCAAAGGAAGTATAGAGCGATGACAATCGGGTCTCACTGAACGCACGTTTAAATTTCCCGCCACCCGCTGGGGCGCAACGTAAAAGTGCACGGGGGACTGACAGATACCAATCGGAGTCTTGGCGGTTTATAACCGCAAATGCCGCCCTATAACGAAATAAAGTTTCTGTAAGTATTCGAGCACTGTCCGCGGTCTTGCGGGGGCTGGTAATTTACGTCGCACGAACCGAGCCTAAATGACGATCGGATTTCTCGGTTTTTATCGCATCCGAGCGTCGAAAGATATATGACTGAGCATCGTTCGGAGTCTTGAAATACTGCCGTGTTGAAGTTCATTTCGGCATCGCTGTAGTCACTGCGCTGAATTTTTACTGTACGTGTACTTGTAAATGTTAAGTTTCTTCGCACAGTGATAGTACCTTTATCGCGTGCAATACAAATTGTATGTTCTGGAGCGACGTGTAACAACAGCGTTTCCGAACGATCGTAGCATATAGCGCTGTTACAGTGGACTTTTTTTTTTAATGTCAGAACGTTTTGGTTAACCCTTAGCGCCTCTTGCAAATGATTATCCCTTGATGTTAGGAGGCAAACATTCAGATAAAATGGGCAAAACCCATTTTTCATATTCAGATTACGGGGTTTAACGCACTAAAGCTACACCTGCTCTATGAGGCGCGCCGTAGTGGAAGGCTCCAAATTAATTTTGACCACCTGTGGATCTTTACGTGCGCCGAAATCTCGACACACAGGCGTTTTTGCCTTTCGCGTCCATCTGAAAAGCAGCCACCACGGCAGGGATCGAACCCCCGACCGTGGGCTCAGCAGCACAATGCCCTGCAAAGCCCCAAGGCCACTACCCTGTTAAGTTTTTATTTTCGATATAAAGGGAGAGAGAGAGTATGTATGCGTGTGAGAAGATAGGAGAGAGTGTGAAGGGCGTAGAGAGCACTCCAACGTTTGCTACACAGTCGTAAAGCGCGACAGATGTAGGGCAGAATGACAAACGCTTAAAGACCACGCAGGAGAACGGATCCCGAACGATTGCATTCTAAAACACGTCGACACGTGGTCAGCGGAGACCCGAACGCACTCATCGCATCGCTGGTACAACCGCGTAGCCATTTCAATAGCCCCGCGCGATAGCTATCCGAGCACCGCGAGGAGGGGGAGTTCAGTAGGCGATCTCCAGGCGGCGTCGTTTAACCGTTTATGGCGGCCTTAACATATCGGGCCGGACCACAAGCCCGATCGGCTGAGATAGGCCCCATGAAATTCCCTCCCCATCGCGCTTTTCCCTTTTCGACCTCCACCTGCCCCTTGGCGAAACTCGGAGCGGGAGACATGTCGTGTCCGCTTGGACTGCCGGCTATGTGAAAACGCGCCAGCACGCCCGCAAAGTCACAATGCCCTGTGGAAAAGCTTCCCTACCTACGGAGAGGCACAAGCAGCTCAGCTTCCCGCAGTGGACATACCTATGCTTTCACTACATGCGATGATCGAATATACATGGCTGCTGCTGACGGTCTTGTTTTCTCTTTCTTTCTTAAACACACACCACCACACACACACACACACACACACACACACACACACACACACACACACAACCAAAACACACATACATACATACATACATACATACATACATACATACATACATACATACATACATACATACATACATACATACATACATACAATAGAGACAGCGATGAAACTGAAGATGCTGTGCAGATAGAAACCCCTTATTCTTAAGTTTCAGTAATTGTTCAAAACATTCTGGTACTTTAACTTTCTTTATCGTACGAGCTTTGTGTGGGAGTTTGAGAGTATCAACGTTATGTACGAATCCCGTCCTGATGGTAATGGGCGCACTTGTGTTTTAGATAGATATTATAGTGCACCAAACAACTAGAACGTAGGCTTTGTTAAAGTGGAACATTGACTAAGATATTGGATAAGCGCAGGCCCTCATTCTTGTTATTTTTCTTTATCCGGGTTATGTAACCCTCCCCGACAAATATCTCTGGCTACGCCGCTGATGCATACATCTACCAGATAGGACTTTTCAAAAATCCGGCCTCTTTCTCTTTTTTTTTCACATTTTCTTTGTTTTGAAAAAGCATTAAATGCGCCTTATTCATTCAATCCGCCGTTAATCGACCAGAAATTCACTTGCCATGTGTTTGCCCCGCGCACCTACGGCCATGCTGTCAGCTCCTGCCCACCTCCTCTAGAATACTTCCAAGGCCCGGCAGGGTTTTATAAATTTCGTCGTGTAACCATTCCGCAAGGGGATCGAGGTGAGAACCACGCGGCTGACGGATGGCGACTAGGCGGTTCCGGTCGAACGAGCCGCGCCATCGAGCCGACGCAAAATTGATTTCGAGTGACGCGGCTATCGATGCGATCGCAGGAGCGCGCTGGGAATCTTCCCGGAGAGCGGCGCGTAGGAAGGGCAACGCCGCAAAAGTCCAACGATCCCGACACGATGGCAGTGAGACCGAAAGAAAAACGCGACTGCTGGCCGGCTGCAGAATCTGTCCTCGCTACGCCGTCGTCAATGGTCACCAACGTCACGTTCATTCCCGTGAGTCGTCGGCTTCGCCTGAGGCCGGAACAGATATGACCGTATAAAAATTAAATCGAACCATTCCACTCCGTGAAGGCTGATGTGGAGAGAAGCACTTTCGCTCACGACATAAGGGGACATAGGATGTAGGTGTCACTCTATGTCTGCCAATTGAGCTACAAATATGCCGTGGTAGAACGAGGTTAAACCAAGCTTGTCGAGCGATAGTTCGGTCTGCGCGCCGCGAGCGCGCAGTCAACGCGTACATAATTGCGCTATTACTTGAGAAAACTCCTTACTTGAGCGGGACCCTTTCTTAAGCGGTATCTTTACCTAACCGGGATCCTTACTTGAGCGGGATCGTTACTCGACCATGATTCTCTATTAAGCAGGACCCTTACTTGAACGAATCTTTACTTGAGCGGCATCCTTACTAAACCGGGAAACTTTTTAAACCCTTAACTGAGATCCTTAATTGAGTGGGATCCTTACGTAGGCGGAATCCTTACTTAACCGTCTTTCTTAAGCAGAACCCTTACTTGAACGGGATGTTTACTTAAGTGGCATCCTTACAAAACCTGGATCTTTTTTAAGCAGGATCTTTACTCCAGCGGGGAATCCCTACTTTACCGGGATTCTTTATTAGGCAGGACCTTTACTTGAACAGGATCTTTACTTGATCGGCATCCTTACTAAACCGGGAAACGTTTTTAAACAGGATCCTTCCTTGAGCGAAATCTTTACTTAACCGAGATCTTTAATTGAGTGGGATGCTGGCTTAAGCGGAATCCTCACTTAACCAGGATTCTTCCTTAAGCAGGACGCTTACTAATCCTTACTAAACCGGGATCCTTTTTTTAGCGGAATCCTTACTTTACCGGGTTTCTTTATCAAGCAGGACCCTTACTTGAACGGGATCTTTATTTGAACAGACTCCTTGCTAAACTCGGATCCTTTTTTAAGCAGGATCCTTACTTGAGTGAAATCCTTACTTAACCGAGATCCTTAATTCAACGGGATCCTTACTTAAGCCGAACCCTTACTTGAGCGGAGTCCTACATAAACGAGACCCACATCCTGACTTGACCACTGTCTCTGAGCAGGTGCGGGAACATTTCTCCAGTCGTAATTTCTCTCCCGCATTACTGCATACCGGGTCATAAGGACGGGCAGTGCCGTGATGCGCTGACGCAGGGTCAATACTTCTCCACAATGACGGGCGTACATCATACGCTATGGTGACACAAATTACGGTTCCTCTTTGCACCTTCTAATGCCAGATATTCTTCGTTGGAAATAATATTTAGGACATTGCAGTAAGAAAAATTGCCCACTGTAACAGTGCAGAGTTTTCCGAGCTTCAGGCACTGATGGTTGGGCGCACGCAGGGTGGGGGGCATCCTATAGTCCGGGAAGCCCAGGTCCGCGCTGGCTTCCCAGGCCTTCTACACCAGGCTACAGGAAATATTCATTCCAAGCTCTTTTCCGAGCTGGGAGCTTCATTCACAAAGTATTCAACCGGAACTGCGCGCAGAAAATTTATGGCCGTCAAACGAGCGAATCAATTTAGGCTTTCAACTTTTCTTCGCACTCTTGGCTGTCTTTATCTCAGATGGGCCCATCGCAGACATGCCAAAGGAACTGACTGACACAACCTCCACCGGGGATATAAGAAACAACTGAAAAAGGGCTCGGGGCGCCAGAAGAACGCTGCTCCGTCCCTGTGGAGACGCGCAGCACTCCGATTTCGAAGCTATATCATTTTGCTCCATCGGCAATTGGTGCCCACCGACGGACCTGTCGCCATCTAACCGTCGTCAGTTTCCGCTCCAGGGAAAGCATCAAGGCAGAAAACAAAAGACGAGGAAAGGCTTCCACCTCGAAATAGTACTCCTCCTCTTTCCCGATCTCACTCACGCGCATCACTCTCCGGCTCTCTCTAAAACTGTCGCGCGACCACCCCGCTGAAAGCAACGGCGTCGGAAAAAATGAGCGCCGCTTTCCTCTCGATCAATCCTGCAACACCTTCGACCGCATGGGTACTCGCTTGGCCCCTCGGCGAAGGCTTCCGCGGACGAGGGCTATTTATTAGGCGGAATTTCCGCCTCACCCTCCTTCTCCACTGAGGCCTCGGGTCTTGTTATCGTGCTCTCTCTTTTTTTTCTCCAAGGGCCCACACGCATTAGCGAACTTCGCTCAGATGACGATGGGAGTCGTTAGAGGCGGAGGGGCTGCTTCGCGAGCGCATGCGCAGACGCGGCGGCGCCAGTCAGAATGGACAACGAGTATGGAGAGCGCGGTAATAGGGGAGGGGGGAGAGGCGTCGTTACGGCTGCGTGTCACGTACTCGACGGTCATCCAGCGTGTGTTTGCCTCGACTAGCCGCCGCGTGCTTGCATGCTGCCGCCGAGAGGTTCGGGTAGCAGCTGCTGCTGCTGCTGCTGCCGCGAGCGCTGTCTGCCGGGGCGACGTAACGAGGCCCTACCCCCCTCTACCCGCCTCCGACCTTCCCTCGCCCTCCCCCGTCGATGCATCATGACGATGGCTGGTGGATAACGGCCGCCCAGCGACGACGGCGCTGCCGTCGTAGATGGCGCCACGAGATCACCCCCTTCGTCGAGGCCCCACGGAAAACTTGAGGGACAAAAGAAGTCTCTCTCTCTCTCTCTCTCTCTCTCTCTCTCTCTCTCTCTCGTCCGTCTCTCTCTCTCCTCATTCCTGTCCTCTCACTGCTCTCTCGCCTCCTCTCCTCTCTCTCCTCTCTACTCTCCTCGGCGTCTCTCTCTCGTCTATTTAGAAGCTTGCAGTATTTAGACGTTGGCACTCTTCTGCTGTGATCCGTATGTGCCCTCACCGGACGCGCTTATTAAGTCTTTTTTTAAGGACTTTATAAAGATATACCCAGTTGTTCCTTATTCCTTTGCTTTTCTTCTTGTTACTGTCATCCAGCCAATCTTCGGCCGGCCGGAAGCAAGTTAATTTGATCAATTAGCGCATGTATAGCTAGTATTCTACGTGACTGAAACAGTAGTTACCAGAAAGTTGACCCGAGTGATTCGAGTGATACTTCTTGGACACATGTTTCCCCTCCGAGACGCCATCACCCAGCCGCTTTGCTCTATTATGGTAATTCGATCTGTTTCCGCATCGTTATGGACTCGTTCAGTCCGTACTCGTTCACTAAAACGCATTCCCCTCACTCGCCAATAAAAAGAACCAGCCAACTTCATTGATCATCGACAAAGTTTTATGACTGCTTTACCTTGGGGAGAACCGCAGATAAGATAACGTTGTATCTTCAACCGGTGGTACCCCTCCAACTTCGGCTCTGGGGCCACCTCCTGTATATTTGGCTAAACTGTTCTCAGCCAAGGTAAGAGGATTCTTCTAATAACGACAAAAGAAAGAGAAAAAGAGGTAACTGGTCATCGCAAATGAGCAGACGTATACACCTGGAGCTCAAGCTTACGTCATCTTTCCCGAGATCCTAACAGAGATCATGTTATAGCTGTGCCTTTTCGATGGCCACGTCGCGTGTATGTAGCCAGCGGACGCACGCACGCACGCACGCACGCACACACACACACACACGCACACACACACACACACCACACACACCACACACACACACACACACACACACACACACACACACACCGATGAAGACTGGAGGACCAGCCTTCATCGGAGTAACAGATGAATACTGGTCCTCCAGTCGCAACGTCAGTAAACTTCATTTTTAAATTTTCCTCATATGTCTCTATGCTTCATAGCGCCTAATGAGGTGATTACGGCGGATGTTTTTTTCGACTTTGATTTCTTTATGTTTGTATCATCATGCAAAAATGACAATCACCTCATTCGGCGCTATGAAGCACCTTGAAGTAGCCGAACAGCACTGGCAATAAGGTCTGCATCTTCGATATATATATATATATATATCTATATATATATATATATATCCTATATATATATATATATATCTATAGAGAGAATAGAGAGAGAGAGAGAGAGAGAGAGAGAGAGAGAGACAGACAGACAGACAGACAAGGCTCGCAACTGGTGCCACTTTGGGCTTTGTTATCTGCGGGAAAAAAAACGTCTAACGTTAAACAGGGATACACCCGCTCTGCTTCTTCAGCATGAAAAATCAAGTGCGTCGTAAAACGATCGGGATTACACGATGTAAGCTGGCGTATAAATCTGGATTGAGCGCCAGGACGAATGATTATGTTGCGCTCATAGACGCCAGTATCTCAACGCCGCACTATGCACAAGCGTATACGCAGGTTGTGCCACAGCTATTTTATGGCACGTGCGGCAGGTGCACGAATGCACGCCGGATTTTCTACGAATTTACCACGGAAGTACACCCGCCGTGGAGCAATGGTGAAGAGTGTTGGACCACGTGGTTCCCGCTGGCAAGCTCGCTGGTTGGCTTCCAAGCCACAGAGGATAGCTCTTGTAAAGGAGAGACACTTACACTGTGTAGCGTAACTGTTTCCGGAGCTCGTGTGAAAACTCAAGTTTTAAATATGAACCTTCCTCCATCGCATGCACACGATCTGTTTGACAAAGCGAGAGGAAGACCATTGCGCACATGCACGTTACCGGTAATAGCTTCATTTTGCGTATTAACACACGACCTTCAAGCGCCAATTTGTTGTTAGGTTGAATATTTTAAGCGTGTATGGTATGGTATAGAAAAAAATGCATTCGCGAGGTGTGGTTCTAAATGCTTTTTAAAGGTATTCGTCAATTAGCAACGGTACCGGTGAGGACGACTTCGAGCTGAGCGTTATTCGCTGCAGCACAAACAGCGTCAGAGGGAATTTTAATTTCCCAAACACAGCTGTCCATATCTCCTCTATTTAAATATCCTTATGGACGTGTTTGTACGGAGCCTGCGTGTTTTACACGCAGGCAAAAGTGACATGAAGTACATGTTACAGCAGTGGTATTGCCTAATTACTTCGCTAGGAGTATCCTGAGTGTTCTCTCAGCGCGGAGAACAGAAAATTGGGACCTCAATAAGCGCGCATCATCGTTGTTCTTTTCTTTATACAATTGATGGGAAATTAAGTAATATTACATATTATAGCTTAGGTTTAAGTTCTAGCTGCATGAGGATATTCTCTCGAACCCGGTTCAGGACGACATCAAATGGGCACGTCAATGTTGGGGTTATGACCTCTTTCAGAATGCGTCGAAGTTTCCAGATCCCTCCCGACGACGGATAAGCAGGACGAGCGCCCCATCAAAGCAACAAGGGTGGCAACGTGTTTACGTATTTCTCAGGTCCAAAAGGAAAGGCGATTGCGCACGCGTCGCTGAAGTTGATGGATAGCTTTGCCCTCCGACATATTCGTCTGAACAAGCTTCAACAAATATATGTACACAACAGAGAACAAATAATGCGGATACGAAAAGATTCGCAAGCAAGAAAATCAAGACCGTAGACGTAAATATAGAACCAGGTAAACTATCCTGAGATACGAAAAAGACTTAGGGATAATACGCGGTAATGCGACGCAGGAAGTGTGTTAGTACCAATGAAAACGACAACAAAGATAAAATAGGCTTTAAAAAAGGTTTACACAAGGAGACCGTCAGCAACTTTCCGTCAAAGCAGCACTGAGCGCAGTGACGGCCTAAACCTACAGCAGAGGTGGCGATATTCGATGACCCAAAGTGCGGACGCAAGGGCACTTCTCGCGTTTTAGGGCGAGATAGCCATCGGGGTTAGGAGCAGCCGAAGGCTGCCCAGCTCGCGAATGCGGAGGAAAGGGCATGCCTGGGAAGCAAGCAAGAACGCAAAAACAAAAGAAAACTGGGGGAGGGGGAGAGGTGTAGTGGATCGAAAAAGGCGCCATCACTTCCCCTTCACTTCCCGCTCCCCCTCCGCCCCTCCAGCGTAGCGGAAGGCAGGCAGCACGTTCTTCCGAATGAAAGATGAAGTCTGCGCGACTGGAGCCGTCGGCGGGCGCCGACGGTGGCGGACCACTCACTTGGCACCAGCGAGGCGGCCAGGCAACGCGATCCCCACGGAGAGACCTGTTGAGTGTCACCACGGCTTGTCGCCTGCGCTGCCGCCGGGCTTCGGCGGAAAAACGGGCTCGGGGCCCTCTCGCGCTGGCTTCCTCCTCGTGCTCCCCATCGCATCCGCGACGAGTCTCGATAAATTGATCACCAGAGGAGTATGCATGTCACCCTCTCGGCCGTGTACTTGACTGCAATAGCCGAAGCTTTTGTTCGCGAAGCTATTGACTTCGTTGGTCGTTTCCCCAAGACGCTCTGGTATTCGCCAATGCCCTTCGAAATACGCCTTGATAAATTAAGTTTAATCTCTTTCCTCCGTGAATGATGAGACCGGAGTGGCATATCAAAAGGAGAATTATAATGACGGGCTCGGCGAGTTGTATAACTGATTTATGGCAGTGGCTTAAGCACCGCTGCCGTGTTATTGCCTCCTTGTGAACATGAAAGTGTGCATTTCCGGTCCTTTTAAGCTACGCCGCCAGCTTGAAGTATTCGTATTGAACACAACACACTGTGCGGAGGCGAATTGTAATATCCTCACAAGAATTGCGTTCATTAAAACAACTTACAGAAGAAGGGCGCGTCAAAATGTTGATCCTGGATGCTAACCTGCAGCTCCTGCATGTAACCCCAACTCGCTTCTAACTAAGCCCTCAGGCTATGAAATAAACGTAATCTTAACAACAAACGGGTTAGCAGTACTGGGTTGATTGATTGATTGATTGATTGATTGTGGGGTTTAACGCGCCGACGACACGCCGGCGATGAGGCGTGCCGTAGTGGAGGGCTCCGGATTAATTTTTACCACCTGGGGATCTTTAACGTGCGCCTAAATCACGTACACGCGGGCGTTTTTGCTTTTCGCCTCCATCAGAAGAGCGGCCGCCGCGGCCGGGAATCGAACCCGCGACTTCGTGCTCAGCGGCGCAACGCCTTAGCCACTCAGCCACTGCGGTGGGTAGCAGTACTGGGTAATGACCCCGATCTGCAATCCGTTGACGTCGATGTTTAACCTCTAGCAAGCAGCACTTACCAACAAGTACGGCCGGGTCGTGATAGCTGGCTGAACCAACATCGCGATGAAGCATATTTTAATGGGATTTAAAATAACTGGCAGGAAAACGCTACCGACACCCTTCTGTCTGTATTCGGTTCCGTTTCCGCGCAGGGTGCTTAAATGGACTCCGCAGCACTTCCTATAAACGCTTTCACTCTTTCCTTCGCGCCTGGAAGCATTGTGCAAGCTATAGTTACCGCCAGTATGGAGCGGCACAGCGTGATTTGCTCGTCGCAGCCGATCCACCTCCAATTTCTGCTCTGCTTTTGTGGCGATTTTTTTAAGTGGCTACCGACTGCGTTTATTGTCGTAACTGAAAGATGCCGGCCAATAGCCGCCACATCGCTCTAATGACGCCATTCGAGCGCTCGAAGAACGCCAAGACCGGGAACGAGAGAAAAATCTTTTTGAGCTAATTTCCAATTTATTTGATGGGCATAGAGCAACAATTTTTGGCTGAGGTAGTTTGTGACCCCCTATTCTAAGCACTGGATGTGTTTGTTGAGCCCGTTCTGAAAGAATTTAAGCTTTATGAAAAAAAGTTGAAAAAAGTGTTGCAGTGTCTCAATATACTGTCGTGGCAACATTGCCCTGGTCCATTGTCACAGCTGCACTGTCCTGGCTGAAAAGAACCTATGCTGTATACGGCTCACAGCAAGCTTTGACGCTCAATACAAAACTATAGCGCCTCTGTTACGGCTTTTCGGCGGAATTCCTGTATACCGTACACTTCATGGCAATCCTGTGGCTTAGTTTCACCACAATGCCCTAATAAAATTTCTGAGTGCACTGTGCTGAAGTTCAGTAACGGGATTGCCTCATCTTGACTACCGTGAAAAAGTTGCCGGAGAACTAAAATACGTGACTTGTTCGTTCTGTTGGTTTAAACAACTGCTCCGGTTTACTGTACTCACTCTATAAATGCAGGTGGATTGTCAGCGTAGAGTTAGATCGTCCCTAGAGGATTACTAAGATCCGATGTCACTTTTCAGGATAGAAAAAAATGAGGTAAAAGAGGAGTAAGTTTGTCAAAGTAAGGGCATCGGGCCGGGGGAGGAGTAGTCCATCCGCCACTGCACTAACGGAGGGTAGCCCGTTCTGTACAGCATCCGGCGACTTATAGCATCACCGCCCACCTTTCTTCAGTTTACAACGCAATTGCAACACTATCGGTCGGCTAAAACACAACGAAAAAGAAACTATTTCGTCGCACTGAGCGGTTCCCGAACCCACCCTCCCGCACAATCAACCACCGGTTTTCTCCTTCGACAGGCGGCAAGCAAGCAGAACGGCCTTCAAGGTGCACGGAAAAGCAACAAAACGACTACAGAGAGAAACAGGAGGAGGCAATGAACTGTCACCGCTCAAGGAGAAGGAGGATGCTGGAGCTGCGGAAACAGACAAGCACGAGCAACCCGAGAAGCTCTCCTCAAGACGTCGGACGGTGGCAAACGCGACAGGCGTCGTCGCCCGGGGGTTGCCGCCAGCGTGGCGGCGGCACGCGTCCCTGTGTCGTCGGGCTTCTCGTCCGCCGTGCTCGGCGCCGACAGAAGCGCGGAAAGAGGGCGTAATTTGCCTTTAAAAGCCTCCTCCGTCTCCCACCCCCTCCGTCCTCCCCCGCCGCCTGCCCCTCGCAAGACACCCTTCGTTGCGGCTCCCGCCGCCTCAGGTTTGCGCCGAGAAAGTAGGAACACACACCGCGCATCGGCTGGACGCAGGAACGGGGCATGAAACAGGCCAGAGGAAGAAACGGGAGACAGCGTCTCGAAGAAGACGAGAAGTTTCTGCCAGCCCAAGGGGAGCTTACAGGGTTTTGGTCTTCGCTTTCCTCCATTCCCCCCCCCCCCCCCCCCCCGTTTTTTTTTTTTTCGCGCTCCACAACTCCTATCCACGACTACTACCTTCTGGTCATCGTCCTTGGCGTGGGCTGAGAATGCCTTCGACGGCTTCAAGCACTCCCGTTCGGCACAGGCCTTGTTCTCTCCGAACACTTTTTTTTTTTTTTCACTCGAAAGACGGAAGCTTATGTCCGTTTCTCCCTCCTGGTGGAAGTTGACGGTGGGTGGTTTGCCCTTGGGCGGACTGAGGAAGCTCCTGAGCGGCGAGCGATGCCATATTCATCACTCTCTGACTCTTCTGTGTGCTTTTTCTTTGCGGGATTTCATTGTCTGCAAGTTTTTTTCTTTAAAAAAAACTGTAAGCAATGCTTTTTCCATGACTAAGTTAATGGCTAACACCTGACGCAAATTATCTACACAAAAAGACATAAGAGAGAGAGAGAGAGAGAGAGAGAGAGAGAGGAGAAAGGACCTACAATTAACTGATATTATGCAGTCAGCAATGTAACGGCTGCAAGAAGGCGTTGCAAAATCAAGCAACGTTACAACCGTTTCTTTCTTCAACCTCCTTTTATACCTCGCATTATGTATTATGTCGTGCTGTCTGCCATTCGAGGCTGTGGTACATTACAACTCCGTCGATAATAAAGGCTAGCCTTTTTTTTTTTTATCCGTCCTTTCTTTCCCCTCTGTTGTACCCTTACACCACTGTTACTAATGAAAATAAAAATAGGCTCTGGCGTTTTCTTCCCGGTACCATCAATATTTCGTGCAGGACTGGCGAATGGCACCGTGCTGTCCCTTCCATAAATACCCGCATTCGCAACCATTCGCAATCACAGTCACGGCATCGCCGACCGGGCCGTTCGAAGCTGACGCGGTTAGTAATGGTTGAAACCACTTATTAATCACATAATCACACACTCAACGGTGAGCACGGCTGGCTTGTCAGGGAACGGGAATTCGCAGTACACCCAAGCCCATTCTGCAACTTACCGCTATTATCCCGCTGCGCGAAGGCACGTATTATTGTTAAGACATGCTGCGCGAAGTAAATACAGCAAGCGCGCTGGAATGTCTTAATTTTAGTTGGCCCTGTCGTTTGTGACATGAAAATACGAAATTTTACGTTACCGAACCGTACCTGAGGTTTTTTTCAGTTATTTGCCAGTTTTCTCGCAGGGTAATACCGAAGCTCGTTTTTCTTTTTTAAGCCAGCTTAGTTCACGTGTGTCCGAGGGTAGGATCGGCCAATATAATGTTATTCCTGTTCACTATATTTAACTAACTACTTAATTAGTGAGAGAACCGTAAATCACCTTAAAATCATTGACAGGAAACGGTGCCTGCAACTCCAGTTACTTGAGGAAGTGAAGACCTAAGCATCCTTTTCATGGCACCTTTCCTTCTAACTTTTTAAGTAGAGAGGTTTCGGTAATAGTTTTGCATGCAGTGCATGGGAAACCCCAAATAGACTAAATGTTATAAAATGAATGTCATTTCTTTCTCTCCCCTTCCCAATCAATCGATCGATCATCAAATCAATCAATCAATCAATCAATCAATCAATCAATCAACCAATCAATCTTTCCATCTATCACAACGGTGCGTATACACGTCAATGGACAAACAGCAACACCAACACAGACCGAGAAAAGGAACTTCCTATAAAGCAATATCGAGAAACCGATGAATCCCTAACTAAAAACAGCTTACAGCCATATACTGTATACATACTCGTGGATATGACTGGCTATGCTTTCGTGACGTTTTCCCCCTTCTAGAGTCACCACCCGGTTACAGTTAGCGAACGAAGCAGGTGTGCGAGAAAAAATAAATACCAAATGAGGACAACTACAGGTTTTCCAGCTCAATTTAATCCAATCGCCATACAATGTAATCCAGGCACCAGCCAATTTAATCCAAACGCCATCTAATTTAATCCAAACACCGTCTAATTTAATCCACGCACCGACCAAATTAGTCCAGCTGGAAGAAGGTTTCTCAGGGGTGTTGTGCGCGAAATTGGGCGCACCTTCGCGGACATTGCTGCGCGTGGTATGGTGAAAACGTAATGTTTCTTGATCCAGTACGTGCAAAATATCTTCTGCGCACAGCCTAATGAACATTTACAAACACGCGCAGACCAGGAGAGCTGCCATGTTTGACGGTTGTTACCGTGTGCTGATCATCTGCGAGATTGTCAGAAGTGTCGTCTGCTCGCCTATTTTAACGCCAACAGACTTGCCAGCATATGGTTAAGCGAGCAGACGATAATTCTGACGCGAGCAGACGATGTTATAATTCTAAATAATACTTAACACACCAAAAAAGCATTCATTATTCGAAAATAAGAATGCATAGGGCATTTAAGTAATGTGTTCTGAAGGCATTGTTACGCGAGGAGCAGACGATGCTTCTGACGTGAGTTATCGCCGGCGCTCTCGCAGGTGATCAGCTCACAGCGGATCACGCGGCACCAGCACGCGGCACCTGCGGATCAAAAAAGACCGCCTCTTGGTCTGCGCGTGTTAGTAAAATTAAATTGGTTGGCACTTGGATTAAATTCGCTGGCACCTGGATTAAATTAGATGGCGATTGGATTAAATTAAGCAGGAAAACGTGTAGTCCTGCGGGCGCGCACCTTCTGACGCGTGTTAAACGAAACCAAGGCCATACCATCGTTCCGACCTCCACCCTATGCTAGCCTCCGCCCCGTCACTAATGGAAGCCCCCTGTGACAAACTCAGCTCAGCTTAAAGAAAAAACAGACGTCGTCGGCCGCGCAGTCGAAACATCGCTGCATTCTCACGATTATTTGCGCGCCCAACTAAACGTCTCCAGGCGTTCTTTGAGAGTGAAGGGAAGGGGCCGCGGAGGATGCGTACCGACGACTGACTTCCATTTTTATGTGACTGCATGTTCCCTTTTCTAAGAGGACTAACCGGAATGGCCGTAAACATTGGTTGTGACAAAACCGCTTTAAACGACATCTCGCTTTATTTGAAATGTTTCATGGGCCCTTACTACTGTGCATAGGAAGTGTGTCATACCCACTTTTAGCGAATTATCAGTTATAACAAAAGCCAGGCTCCTCTCTAGACGGAATTGATTAAACAAGTGTTACTGTCGATTTGTACCGTCTCCAGAGGTCACGTGCATTATGTGTGGTCATGGGCATTCACTGCAGGGCAACCTTCAGTGGTGCGTGCAACGAAGTGCAATGCAGTCGAACACAGGGGCGTAGCGAGTGGGGGAGGGGGGGGGGGGGTGAGGCTTATGGGGCTTCAGCCCCTTCTTCCTTCCGACATGTTGTCGCGCTGTCACGTAAGGCGATCAAGGCAACCACCTGCGCCGGAATCTTCTCCCGTGAATCGTCTCGCATGAGCCAAATGTTACCAATTTCATTTTAATTTGTCAAGCTAGCTTTGATCTTCGAAAAAATACCGTCGTAAGTTCATTTCAGTCGAACGAGCTTCCCTGCAACAAACTTTTTCCTTCTATCTTCATAGTTAAGCGTATTGAAGTACGCGTATTTAAAAAAAAATTAGGTGTAGAATATATAAAATAGTCTGCGAGATAGTCACGTTAACTATACTGCAGCAAAGTTAGTACGCGTAGTTGGCGGTCCCGCATGAGTCAAATGTTAGTCAAAAGCTAACTTTCAGCTTTTGCTGATTTCAGTTGAGCGAAGTTTCACTACAACGGACATTTTCTTTCGAGCTTCGAGGTAAGCGTATTTAGGTATTTAAGTAGGCGTATTTGGTGAATTACAACTCAGAAAATATTCTGCGGGATAGTCCACGCTACATATACGGTAACAAAGTCAGCATTCCTATAGTCGGTAATATCGCACGCATCAAATGTTACTCATTTAGTTTAGACGCGTCAAGCTCACTTTGAGCTTTTTAAGACACCGCTGTGTGCTGATTTCACCTGAGCGAAGTTTTACTACAACGAAATTTCTTCTTCAACCTTCTTAGTTTTAATCAACCGAACTGTCACTGTATACTTGCAAACCACTACAGACACTCAAAAGTTGCTCCCTTCACTAGGTGTGTGAAGCTCACTTTGATCTTACAAAATATACCATTGCGTACTGATTTCAGCTGAACGAAGTTCAGCTACAACGAACCTTTTTCTCCAATTCCCTAGGTTCGTTGAACCGAAGTTTCACTGTACTAGAACGCCAGTACAGCCCACTCCCACGCTAACTGGAAGTGCTTCCACCTTGAGTCATCGCTCTGAGGTTTCCAAGCCACGGAAGGTCCAAAAGTCTGCCCACGGCTCATCGACCTTTTTCGTTAAGCACAAAAACGAACTCGCAACCGGCCGGCCGACGCTCGTGCGAAATGAAATTAGCCTTCCCAGCGGGCAGTCGCCCGCTCTCGAAGTCGCCCCTTTACGCCACGGCGTGACGTATGCAGAGCGATCCGCCCTGTCGACTTAAGCACGAATAACGACGGATTAGCGGGTTTTGCAATGGCAGAGAAAGCGGCGAACCCGCTCGCGGGCTAACACGCGAGAGGATTCTCCGCCGTGTTTATGCACTGCGAGGCTGAAGAAGTCCAGGCCGTCGCACGGAGTCAGCCTCGAAATTCCTCCGTGTATACACTTAAAACAACGAAACAAAAAATGCCGAAGGAAGTTTCGACATTCGGGGTGTAGCTCGGACGCTCGGGGAAGAATTAAAGTACAAAAAGATTAAAAGTGGAGGTGTATAAATATCGGCCATATATAAAGTTCCGGTCGTTTCGTGATCGGGCAATAATCGAAAAGGAGCTTACCTGTTTCGCGTACGTCCTGTAGCGAGGGTCGCTTGCTTCGGGCGGCGTTTGCTGGGGGAATAAAAGAAAAAAAGGCAGGAGTGAAGCGCCGCTGTACGCAAGCAGTGTAGCCGCGCGAAGGCGATCGTAAAAACTCGCTCGCCAACGCAACGAAGGGTTCCCGCATTCCGAGGGTAAGTGTGTGCGCGGTGCTATAGTCTGAAACAGTAGCTCGCGAGAACACAAGCTTACTGCTTTTAAACAGCCCGCGCGCGGGTATCGGAAGCGACAGGAAGCGATGTGGAGCGATAGGGCTTGGGCGGCAGCGTGTGTAGGTATGGGAGGCACTCACTCTCGAAGCCGCGAGGCGGCCCCCAAACCATTTCAAACACCCTTTACTTCCTGCAATAACGACAACACACGGATGATTCCCGGTGTTTTTACGGGTGTCTAAAGAGAATCGTTTTTTTTTTTTTTTTCTCTGCCTCCTCTGTCACTCCTGCATTGCAAAACTCGTTAGTGCACGAGGTTAGCCAATCCTACGTCCCCTCCGTGATCACCGCATACAAGTCCCCCTCCCCCTCCCCCCCCTCCCTCCCACCTTCAAAAAAAAGTTTAACACGAACGATAGTGCAGCAATAATTTTAATGGCAGGGGTGGCATCACAATCTCCTACGGTCTGTGTATAAAAGTGCGTCGTATAGTAATCTCTCTCTGAAAAGTTTGCGGTGTCGTTAGTTTGTGGCGTATATAGTTAGTTAAACACTGCGACTATTTACTGCTGATAAAACCATTCAAAAGCACCCCGAAGACCTTAGCGCTATCTTAATTTGCCTCAGCGGTAAAAAGTTAATCCCTATACAACTAGCCCTTCTGCTATCTCTTCCCTCTCTTATCGTTGTAACTCTTAGCCAACTACATCACGTAACGTTGCGGTGCGGTACGTTTCATCATGCAACACAAACGTAGACTGGTACCTGGAAATAAGTCGTCCCTTTAATTAGTGATTTGTAACAACAGCCTATCAACGCAATAAAAAAACATGTGACCTCAGTTTTAGTAACTCGACGTATACCAAAATTCTGCTTATAGCGTCGGACATCATCTACTCTCTTTCTAAACAGAGTGTTGCGTGTACAGTGCGTCAAAACTCCTGCTTAAAAAAATCAGCGCCATTAAAGGAGCCATGAAGAGAAAATACAACTTTGTTTAATTTGAAAGAACTAGGATTCAGTATCTCACTCAGCTCCATTACAGCCACAAAAGATGTTTTTTAACGAAAAAAAAAGCAAGAAGTATTTAAAACTTTCAAATTTTGCGCCACAGTGACGTGTTATGAGCAAGAATGACGTCATACGGGCCAACAATAAAACATAACTTTCCGCGCGTTAACTGCACGTTAGCATTCAAATGATGCGGTCAAATGGAACTAGAGGCCCCATTACAGACGTCCAGTCATGTGTCGTCGCGACAGGTCAGTTAGGCGGCCGCCAATCGCACAAACAAGGTTCCGTGACGTCATAGAAAACTTGCGGGAAATTGGCTAGGGGGTCGCGACTGCATCACACGTTTTCTTTAATATCTCCGCTATTTGTTCGAAGACTGCGATGATATTGGTATCATTGTTATCGGGACTAAGCAGTCTTTCTGATAAACCCAACTTGTATTTTGTCTTCATGGCTCCTTTAAGTTCCCTCCCACTCAATGAACAAGGATGACCAGCGAAGCTTGGCGAAGTGCGAGGAGAGCACGAAGCAAAACACCTTTGTTTGCAACTTGTGATTGTGCATACATCCTGGCTAATTTGCTCAATGATACTCGGAAGAACTACAGTTTTACTCAAGGGGAGAAACATGGGGCTGCCCGTTTCCCTCCCGCGTTGCAGGTATCTTAGTGTCAGTGTAACACACCAACGCAAACCTCTCGGCATCGTAGAACACCGGTCAGGTCGCATCGGGACGTGAGACGCCCACGCAGAAATCCCCCCTCCCTCCCGCAGCGGAACGGGTGTGTCAAACGGCGAGCGCGTGAAGCCTGCCTACGCGTTTATCTAGACGCGTTTATATAGACGTTTATATAGGGAATAAAGGCGCCGCGCGTGCCAAGCAGTGCACACGACTCAAAAAAAAAAAAAAAAAGGTGGCGGCGGTGACGAGGAGTAGAAAGTGGGGCTGCAACCAGTAACCGTACTCTTCACGTATATGGCATGCTTTACTGCGCAACACACAATGTGGGAAAGCCAGCTTACAAAAACCAAACTTACACCACCTTTTTGAAGTCGGTTTCACCTCTACGCACCAGTGCATTGCTAGAAGGGCACTTTTTCAGGGGCACTGTCAGACAGTAATCCGAGGGGAGTGGCCTAAGACCTGTATTTTATTGCTATGAATTTTTCATACGCTGAACACTCCACTCAGTGACAACTTAAGAACGGCACCAGAAGTTGCCGCTGTGCCTTATCACCGTAGCCCGATGTTTCTCCGCACGGCGCAAGTAGGGCGTTACTGGGAATATTTTGAACATGGCGTGAGCCGTTCCCCTGATTTTTTGGACTTAATATGCTTATAAACGACTCCAGTGATGACAAACAAACTGCGTGAGACAAGGCAGACGATATCACCCATTCACAGCAAACCCCTTTCAAAACGCGCGCGCACTGACGTCACGGGACCGGCGCTTTGGCGGAGTGATACACTACATGAGGTGGTGCCGTTCTTGAGTTGTAACCGAGTATAGTCCCCGAGCTTTTTTTTTTCTCCCACGGGAGCGAGAACTGTGGAATTACACATATACAGCTTCGCTGTAAAAAGACGACTTTCTGCTCAATGCCGGCCCGCCTATCCACCGATTTCATAAGGCAGTATAGGTCCAAATTCCTTGTTAGTGCACGCACTAATTTGTATCCTGTCGACTGCGCCAGTTAGGCTTCGGCTTTCATGGCGGGAATCTGAACTGAGTATGCTAGGTGTCCCCGTATACTACGTCTGCGTCGTACCATTCTCTTTGGCGGCCTCATGAGCGGCCTGTTGGCACCGTTCATCTTGGAGTAGAGGCCGCACGCGTTGCACAGGTAGTGGCCCGTGCAGTCGCGGCGCCACAGCGGCGTCGAGATGGCGCCACAGTTGACGCACTCCTTGCTCTCGTTGCTGTAGAACTCCTGGAGCCGCTCTGCGTGATCAGAAAAGACCGCGACGTGCACACGATTGTATAAAATCCTGAAAACCGCCGAAACAAAAACAAAGAAAAAAAGGAAGAGAGTAGGCATGAAAACGGCCTACGCTATGCAACCCCCGTTTAACTGTACGCGCATGTAAAGATTCACCTGCTTTTGTTGTTTCGTCGTTTGCATCGAAGCAGAAGTGCGAGCTCTACGCAAGTGTATAAGTTCTGCGGGTTATAGCCGGCATGTAATTTGCATTTTATGAGCTCCTGCTCTCTATTAGAGGCGACCAACTGGAATAAGGTGTATGCTAACCCCGAACCGTATTTTAAAGCGCAGCTCTTAAGCGCCCTCTCCTGTGGTTTCGCGTCGCCGTCGGCCTCGTAACCAAGAGAACGAAGAGGACACCGAAGATAGAGCGAGCAGGAAAGCGGAGGAGGGAAGTATGGCGAAAGTGTGAGGGGGAGGGCTGTATGCCGAGGGGGCCTTGCGAAGCGGGCTCCGCAGCTGCAGCGCGCTACGACATAACCCCAGAGTAGCGCGCCGTCGTGCGTTCGCTTATGACGCCTCACACTTGATGAGGCGAAGGAAGTGCTGCCCGAGCAGAGCTCAGTACAGCCGACGCAATAATCCAGAGGTGCGTGCTGCCGAAGCAGCAGCTACGTGCCAGCGCCGAGAAGACTCTGCAGTAAGCGTAGCGCCCAAATTTTGCATTAGGGATAACTAAACGGTGTGTGTGTTGGTGCTCTGTTTTTTTTCTTGTTTTTTTTTTAGTTTTTTTGTCTTCGTGTTTTGGTGTTTACCTTGTATATATTGTACATATATGTCCTGTTAGACCTGTATATTTGTATATATGTATCCTCTCCTTCTCTCTGTCCTCCCTTTCCTGTACAACTGTTTCCCATTCCCCCCCCCCCAACCAGCAGGTGTTCCGGTGTCCACCCTTAGGTGCGGATAAACTACGCCTGCTGGTGGTCCTTTCCTTTCCTTGTTACAATAAATTCATTCATTTCATTCATTCATTATTAATTCTCATTCATTCATATCGCTAATCATCAGCCAATTTTTTTTAGGAAAATAAAAGCTCTTCATAGCTGCGAAAAGCATTCCAGCGAGCTTTGATTGTAAAGCACGAAAAAGCTTTCCCAAAATTAGAATTATTGAACTGTGGTTTATATATGGGAGCATTTCATGAGATAAAAGATAAGCAGAATACGACAGAAACTAAGCAAGCTCACCACGTAAGGAGAGCTAAAGTGTGAAAGCCATTGTTCTGCCTGTCGTCGGCGTGGAGTGGCTGGTAAAGTCGCCCGTCACTGCGCATTCGTATACTTCCGATTCTGTGCCCTCCCACGGTTTCTTTATTTGTGTATGGATGTTGTTTTATGTTTATTGTTGTTGTCTTGTTTGCCCTTTAGACGACCCTGCGCCGCCCGGTTTTGACATACCACGTGGTGTGTACGGTCAACAACGCCACATTTTCTGACTCATTAGGCATATAATTGCTTTCGCCTTAGCGGGACTCAGCAACACTTCCTCTCTTTCCTCCGTGTCTGGAAGCGCTATAGTTATCGCCAGCACGGAGCGGGACTGCATAATTTGCTCGTCACAGCAGATACCCCTTCCGTTTCTGCTTTGCTTTTGTTGCTTTCTTTTTAAAGTGGATATCGAATGCGTTCATTGCTACGATACGATAGCCTTTCTCGGCCTACGCAAACGCGAAAATTTCGGTCCGTCTGTATGGCTGCCTGTCTGTTTGTCTGCCCCTCTATTCAGCCATCCGGGCCAAAAGTTGAAATTATTCTTGAACGAGACGTTTATATGGGCAAAACGTTCCTAAACTACCAAATCTAGTGGCATCGTTTATCTTGTCAACGTTGCTCTTCATAAAAAAAAGTGAATTGGGCATATTTGAGAGAGGGAGAATAGTCTTTATGGGCCTATTTGAGGCAGAACATCAATACGTAAAGTTATATCTGCAGTGTTCTTATAGTTAAAAATTACGTGGAAGATATTTTTTTTCAGATAGCAAATAAAAGATACGCCTTAAAAAACATTTTGATCAAAAACACAAGAAGCCTTCGCCCGCGGCACTACAGCCCTCCTGGCGCCATTCCAAGAAATCCAACAGCAACGAAAGGTTCCAGTGGATGGCGCGCGACCAGTGGAACGCGCTAAAATTGAACTGACTGGAGCAAACTCCGCGTTTTTATCATGGCAGGAGCGAGGTCGGGCGGGCGAAAGGCGCGACAGGTGGGCTAGGGAGAGATGAGAGGCATTTACGTAGCAGTAGCCGCAGCTAGACTATCGCCTGTCTACGGCATTTGCAGCGAAATGAGCAGATACGTCGCTATTTTTTTTCTTCTTTCCCCTTGTTTTGACGCATTTGCCCTGACGCTCTTACGCGCCTGAGTGGCGCCAGTCGGGCGGATTGCAGTGAGGCGCAAGCATCAGTAATGGTTAGAACTGGGCAGCTATAGCATGAGGGCAGAGGAAATGTGTTGGGCAAGTTGGTGCACTACGATCGAAAAAATAGAGCGCGACTTAGACAACGTCACAAGAAAGAACGACGGAACAAGCACTTGTCCCGTCACTTCTTTCTTGTGTCCCGCTCTATTTTTTCGAGTAGAAGGAATTCATCGCGGAGGGCATAAAACGTGTGCCATTTCTCACGTAAAAGTGTTCGAGTATGTGCTATCGTATATATGCACGCCACTTGAGGCGTCCTGGCGCACCTGCGCGCCGTGTGCCATCAACGTTCAAGCTCGAACAGCTGCGTCCGAACTTTCTGTGACGACAGTGAGCAGCGTAGACGTATACACAAACCTTGTAAAACGCAGCGTGCTGACAAAGAAGGAAGGAAGTGGTGACAAGTGGGTCGCTTTCCCAAACTCGTGCGTCACTCGATTCGCCCGCGAATGTGTCCAATACGGCACCTGTTCCTGCCTTATTGTTCCGATACGACAGAAAAACCAAGCGTAAACGAGAAGATCACGAGTTCTGACTCATGCTTAGTTGAGCAGCCATCAGCACAGGCATGTTGCTTTCTGACATGCCCCTCAGGTGGCGAAGGCCGTCGCGCAGGTACCGGATGTCTAGGGACCTTCTCCGAGACGTCTTTCGCTTGTGCGCGCGTAATAATGTCAACAGGAAGATTGCCACTGGAACAGTGAGCCTAAAATCCTACTGCTATACATGCAATAGAATGCAAGGGAATTAATAAAGACGATGATCTTGCCTGAGTTAGGTAAACGCTGACATTCAGTCTAGTCTGTACGCCTGTCACATGAATCACCGGTGCAGACAGCCCAAGAAGCCGTGCGGCATCGGGGAATCCTGGAATAAGGACTCTCCCTTAGGGCTGACTGTTCCAGAACGGCGTTTATTCCTCCTCAATGAAGAGGGATAAATTTAACAGCCATAAAAAAAATTCAGAACAGTCACCAGTGGTAATCGAACGAGCGACTAGAGAGCAAAACGGAAAAACTCCAGATTGGGCCCTGAATGACACGATGAATGACAGTTGCTTGCGTGTAACGTCATCGTGCCATCTTAGCCAGCGTCACCCGAGAAGGTGCTGGATGTGCAGCGTATGTGCGTACAATTAAATGCGCACGGTGGGGAGTGGTGGTGACGCATTCGCGCAAAGAGAAGGTGTGCGTATCGCACAGAATTGCTCAAGGGCACTCCGCAGGGGGCGGTGCTTTCCCCGCTTCTCTTCAATATTGCCCTCATTCCGCTCGGTGAAGTGGAGAAGGGGAAAATGCTAGGCCATAGCCTCCTGTATAACCGACTGTGCCTGCTCTGTCGCCCCGAAATCCATTGGAGCAGCCCGTTCACTGGTGGGGAGGGGGGAGGGGCGCTAAGTTTCCAGGTTTTTCGAAGGCCATGCCGATGCGAACTGCTGTGTGAAGCGGAGGTGAACTGAAACGCACATTGGCGTCGTCTGCTACGTGAAGGCGCCTTCCAGTTACAAAAGTCCGCAAAATGGCAAGCTTGGACTTCATGAGCCAATATTAAAGACCGAAGCTTTACTGCGTGGCGTCGCAGAACTACTAAACGGCGTTCGGTGTACTGTTCCCGCCTGCACGCTCACCCTTTTGGGTTCACTATGGGCAGTTTCACAACAAAATGTACACATGCCCTCACGGTTGTCACTGCGATAAAAGCCAGTTAACTTTCTCCCGCTTATAGGAGTTGATAAGTGAAAAATAATGATTCTTGATTCGGTGTTTAGTGATAATTGAGTCATACTAATTAAATTTTGTTTGAAGAAGTCCAAACAGTTGAGCTCCCCCTTTTTACTTACGAGTCCATTCAGTCTTGTTCTGCGGCTAATATTTTTTACGGTCCCCGAAAGGGATACGCGCCCACCCTCCTCCATCCCTTCACTATTTCTCGTCGCCGCTGCTCCACGAAATGGTGCCGTCGCGCATGTAGTAGATATATTGACGACGCAGTAATCGGCAATGCCTGGCAGCTGCGCAAAGAATGACGACTTCAAGCTTTAGCTCAAGGCGATGCTCAGTATTTGAGAGCCCCTATATACGCTTAGGATAAACATTCAGCATGCACTTAGCTCGTTTCTCTCGCTACTTCTCCCCGGTACATTCATTCTTCCCTCACCAATCACATACCGAATAACCGATCAATTCCCAGTGGGTCACAACCCCACTAGTGAACTCACCCGTAACATTTCTGGCTGAATCGAGGGAAAACGCAGAAAAAAAAATCTTTTGCGTTAAATTATTTACGAACGAACAAGGTAGCCCGAGAAAGACCATCTCTTTTATAATAACACTGTTAAGTTCTAGCGTCACCCTAGCTAGATGGTTTTATTTCTGGCCTCGTGAATTTCCATACCTTTTTTTGTTCAAACAGGAGTTGCCCGTCAGTGTTTAGAACCAGAGTTGCCTTTATACAACACGTGTTTTTTGTTTGCAAAGGGCCTTGACAACTTTTTTTTAAACCACTGATTGTTGCCAGGTGAGTATACAAATGTTGACCGTGCCCTCGCCAACACAGGAGAACCTGGGATTAGGGCGCCACCAGAGAGAACGGCGGAATTTCTGTCACTGATCAGGCACAAGGCGTTATACAGGAGGCTATGGCTAGGCAAAGAAGCAAGTAGCCGACGAGCAGGTGTGGGGAGTGCGGCGCCTCAAGGGAAAAACGCTTCCCGCGGTCGGAATAGAACCTGGTTCCATCGTGTTATGAAACCGGCGTCTATCCCATTGCGCCATCATCACATCAGGGGCGCACAGCATTTCATTTGGGTTCGTAGCGCGGGCGTTGGCATTGGACTTTGGCTGAGTTGAAGTGAACTTTGGCTTCGGGCTTTGGGAGTTTGGATTTTCGGCTTTAATAGGGTGGATTGTGGATTTAATTTGACTCAGTTTGCATGGAGAAAGCTTTGCTTTTCAACCGCATTTCGCTTAATAAAGGGGCACACATAAGAAAAGCCAAGTTAAAGCTATCGTGAAGACCACCAGCTCCGCTGTTCTCTCAGCCTTCGCATGCCAATTGCGACGGTGGCCGAATTTTTAGAAAGCCTTAAACTGTTATTCGTGCCACAAAGGAAGTGGATTACGTGGATCTGGTGTCCAACAAGGCGACAAGTTGCACTAAGTCGGAATTCTTGGATAGTCTGAAAAATACGAACACCGGAACCTGCAGGGGCATTGCTCGGCAGTGGCGTAAACGCCATCACCATTTATTTTTTTCTGCAACCCCCCCCCCCCCTTTCTCAGCTATTACAACGCACTTATCTCACCGTCCTGACTAGGGAATGAATGAGACGAGACGTGTTACAACTGATAACGTTGTTTTCATGATCAGTACCTAGTCTGTGTCAAGGATATCTGTGACTATTATACTTTCAGCGTTATTATTTCAAGCTGCAAGTGGAATGGCGAAAAGGAGGGCTTCATATTGATGTCTTACCGTGTCCTCTAAATGTACAAGAACGCAAGTTTCGGCTGTCATTAATGGACCGGTGATTTTCCCATAACTCACCGCGCCGAACCTCCAGCACGATGAGGAATTATCGTCAATATGTCTGCGTTCCTCTCGTGGCATCTGTTTGTCCTCAAGACTTCACTCATTGTCCGATTAGTTGCCACTTAGCTGGGACTAAGCTCCACTTACGCTACTCATTCTTGACTTCTGCCAACAACACTGCCCCCCCCCCCCCAAGAAAAGAAAGAAAGAAAGAAAGAAAGGAAGAAAGAAAGAAAGAAAGAAAGAAAGAAAGGAAGAGAGGAATAAAAAAGAACGAAAGAAAGAATGAACGAAAAACAGAGAGAAAGAAAGAGAGAAAGGAAGAAAAAAAAAGAAACGAACGAAAAAGAGACAGAAATAAAGAGAGAGATAGAGAGAAAGAAAAAGAACGAACGAGCGAAAGAACGACAGAAAGAAATGAAGGAAAGGGTATTGAATGGGTGATGATATATTCCCCAGCCCACTATAAGCAGTATATACTAACTTTTAGTTGTTTGTTTTTTAATACAGTGAATCGTGATGCTATTTCCAGCTGCCATCGAAAGTTGCGGGCAGCCTAGACGGAACTGACCTCTCCCAGCTTGATGTACGGATTATCTCTCTGCCTCACTCAGTACAGACAGGCAGTGTTTTTCGCTTGTATGCGTAGCAACTATGTCGCGACACAGGCATTCCTCCCGACTGCCAGCTCTTAACTATATGACAGGGTGACAGCGGCAGGATGCGTGGCTGGATTGTAGGTGTGTAAACTTTGCACCAGAAAAAAAAAATAGCGACGCTTTTTTTTTTTTCTCATGGGGGCGGGGGAAGGGCAGAAGTAAGTTTGCGCAGACAGTGCGGGGAGCGAGGAGCTTGAAGATAATGAATGACCAGTTCTACGCCACTTGTGTGGCGCAGTGAACACCGATATTTACCCAAACGGACCATAAAGAGAAAATACAACCATGTTTGATTTGGAACAACTAGCCTTTGGTAATTCAACACAGCTCTATTCCAGCCAGGAAAGACATTATTTAATAAAAAAAACGTAAAAAATGTTAAAATATTTCAAACTTAGCGATACACAACCTCAGAAGTGACGTAATACAGGCCAGCACTCAGAACTTATTAGCGTGTTAACAGCATCGTTACCACTGCGGTGACCATCAAACGGAACTATAAGGTTCAACTACAATCGCCAATTACGTTTCTTGGCGGTGACTTTGGTCAGCGGTAGCCAATCGGAAAAACAAGATTCTGTGTTTTTCGCCAGAAAGTGGCTCTCCAGACCGGGCTGGACTGGACTCGGAAAATGTTGAGTACAGGTCTCTCGTTTTTTTTTTTTTTTTTTTTTTTCACGTTCAAGGGGACACTCCACCGGGGCCTTGTGCCGTGTGCTACAGCTCCCGACGGGGTGCATGCATGTCTCTGTCAAGCTGTGCCTCCCATTTCTCCGCATTGGGGCTTCTGATATTGGCCGGAAGGACACTGAAGTCGACGTGAAAACGGTCCCACCCATGGCAACAATAAAGTTTAATCTGATCTGATCTGGGGGACAGCCGTTGTGTTTTGGCATTCCCATGTGGTGTGGTACCGGGTGGTATTTTTATTGCCCAACGGGCACGCGTCCGCATATTGTGTCCGGTGAACTTTTCTCGATATGTTTAAGTTTGGGGACGTGCCTGTCTGCAGCTGTCTCCAGTCGGTGTCCTTTGAGCAAGAGGAGTCGCCTCTGCTTCATCTGTTTTCTTTAATGTCTAGATGACTGGGTCGAAGTTTGCGATAAAATTGGTATCGTTGTTATCGGGACAAATTTCAGTCTTTTAATTCTCCAAAACTTGTATTCTGTCTCGTAATCCCTGTAACCCATCGCTTTCTCGCACAGCAAGCATGTATATGTCTAAAACCCCCAATCATATACTGACAAATAAACAGTCGAATCGTGGGTTGGAGGTTACGGTTCCCTTTTTGCAAAAAAGTGGCGCCTGGGTTTCGATTCCGGCCGAGAACCTTGCGATTCTGATTTTTCGCCTAGCGCGGCTTTTTAGGATAACACGCCGACATCGCGAAGCTTCACGAACCCTACCTCACTGAGCTGTCGCGGCAAAAACAGTTTTTTAGTGCAGGTTCGTTTTTATTGAGTTACACACACACACCACACACACACACACACACACCACACACACCACACACACACACACGCACACACACACGCACACACCACACGCCACACCACGCACACAGCAGCACACACACCACACACACACACACACACACACACACACACACACACACAGTTAGTTTCCGTATTATTCTGAAAGCTGAACTAAACTATTTTGCTCCTAACCACGTGCGGAGTCAGACCGCGTGCGTAGTCAGTGACCCATCTTACAAACTCTTGTTTCATGCCCACGTCCCAACAATCTCTCCATGCGGAAATGAAGATCTGCGGAAAGGTCTTGCATACACAACTATAATAAGCCAATTATAATAAGCCAACGCAGTTTTGTTCAAGCCAACGCAGTGTTATTTTTTTATTTATTTACTCGCAATGGGCCAGCAGCGTGGGGAGCCTCAAATCGAGCGGTGTGAAATAATATGCGCGATGGCGCTCATAGATGCGGTGCTTGTGCCAGCTATTAAGCGCCGTTCCGTGAATTATTCACGACTAGAGTTGCGGAGGCGCGGAGGAAGCGTTTCCGGGTGCATCCCCCTTCCACCCGTCGTCGTCGCCGTCGTCAGTTTCAATACGTGGTGCGGTTGGCAAGCCCGCGAACTCTTAAGTTCATGGGCTGCGGGTTCACCGTGGCGTGGCCGCGGGGGCCCCGCCCGTCTTGATCATTCGTGACTCTTTTTTTCGAGAGGAGAAGCCACCACGCGGGCAAGCGGAGAAGCGGATGGCTTTGCGCGTACACCGCACTTTCGCGGCTGAAGGCGGTAGATGCCTGTCGCGACGGCGGGCTGTTGACGAATACTTAAAAATTGCGAGAAGATGATTCGATCAGTGCAGCAGCTGCACGATCGTCCGACGACGCTGCGACCACGTATCCCACGGAATGTGTTTAGGTCCGCCTTCCTTCCAAAGCAGGCTTCCCCAGCGGTTTCAAATATTTCCCCAGGACCAAGCGGCGATTACAGAATGAGCGCCAAAAACCAAAAGGGGTTGCGGAGGAACTGCGTCTAAAAAGCTCAATACTTGCGTTCGCGAAATCTGCCCTTGCATTGCTTTGTTTATGCATACGTCGAGATGTTGTTTCTCATTACAGTATATGTCTCGCGGTGCCCGACCCGGCTAAGCATCGGGTATCGGGAGGGAGCTGAATACGTCCTCAAGCAGAATTCCCTGAGCCGCCTTCAAAGTCGATGACGCGGGTATTCATGATCAGCAAAGTCGCTCTCCTCTCTCTCTCCTCTCTCTCTCTCTCTCTCTCTCTCTCTCTATCCTCTCCTCTCTCTCTCTCTCTCTCTCTCTCTCTCTCTCTCTGAGCAACATGAGGGCTTCAAAGTCATATATCATGATCAAAAATCACGGGCCATCTCCACTAACGTGAAACCTGGGGAGGGGCGAAGCATGCAGTGTATAAGTGTATTCTTGGTGCCTTGGCGTTTTTGTCAACGGAGATTAAACCGTTGGTGGGCAGAGGTATAAAGCTTTGCTGTAAAAGTCTCTTGTCTTTGAAGCACGAAGCTCTCTAGCGCGAGGCGTAAGCGAGTTTTGAGGTTTTTAAAAGTACCGTGACTACATGAGGCGACGATTACGACGACTACAGGAGACGCCACAGCCTCCGCCCCTCAGGGGCTTCGCCCCTAATAACGCTATCTCCCCGCTCCCTCCCCCCTCTCTCTTTCGACGAAGTATTCGGATCTAGCTCCTTATTTCGAGTGGATACTGCGGACATCTTCCTTCTTTCTGTCACGTCACGCGCTAGCGTACCAACCAGCATACCGGTCTGTTTTCAGGAACTGCTTAAAATACTGCCGTCGCGCGGAAAATACAGCTGTCAAGCGGGTGTGTGTCCGCATACACAGCGGCAGCGCTAACAATACATTTTCGCATCTTTTTCCCAAAACACGTACGATGTCTCAGAGCGCGAAAAGCAAGCTTCAAATGACATCTCTGACGTGAACAAAAAACAGAAAAAACCCTGACCTGAAAAGTTTTAGGCTTGCACTTACACACGCACAGCTCCGTCCGACCAACCGTGTATACGCAAACATTGTATATTCAACACCTACACACGATTTACGTCGAAGCATCTAACTTGGACAAAGCTGCTATACTCCCAAGTTCAAAGTATCTTTGGTGTTACTGTCACCCAAGGGCACCCAACGTCCGCTACAGAAAACAAACCGCCGGGTCTTTAAAGGGGAAACTAAGAGGGGGGGGGGGGGGGGTTGTCATGGGAGCTTGTACCCTGAAACGATGTGGGTCATCCAAGCATGCCGCATGCGAAATGTCACCCCTTCCAACGCGACTCCACGGCCCAACAGCGCCGACAGCCGGGCGCCACATCGAGAGGCGTCAACGAGAGAAGAGAGAAAGCCACCCTTAAATCACCTCTTTTCTACCTCCAGCCTCCCAACACTACCGCCCCCTCACCCCACCTTCAAAACAAACCTCCGACCTAGCCTTCGCACTGCACACCGCGCAATTTATCGTTTCCTTTAGCCTCCATTTTTGACACAGAAATATACCTGTTCGTTTTCTGCACCGGAACGAAAACGAAAGCTTCCGGTGTTTTCTCAACCCGCGTTTATTTTGTGTACGCGCCCCGTTTCCCGTCCCCATGTTTCTGTCGTCTATTTTCCCTCCGTTTGCGGCGGAGCGAGCACGTATATGCATCTATGGACGTATATATCTACAAGCGCACGCAGCAGACAGCCGTTGTGTCAGTGCGACGATCCGCGTTTACGCGCCGTGACACATGTCCCGAACGGAACCGTGAGACACGTGCTCGACATCGTGCACCTCGCGAGGCGCCGCGCCGTATACCTGGCCTCTGCTTCCGGACCCGGAGTCGGCGGAACGAATCCCGTATTCATCCTGTATACACTCAGACACCACACGACAACGGAGCCGTCTACAGAATTAAAGAGCTTCCTTAGGGGGACCATGGCTTCCGGTCAAGAAACTAACGTTCCCCGTGGACCGGTTTGCCGACCAAAAAGCTCTGATAAAATCTTTGGACACGCGGCGCGTGCGTGAAAAGGGCCTTCCATTGTGTGGAAACGGCTACTTGAAAATCGCGAAAAAGGAAGGGTTCTAGATCAGAAAATAAACTCATCGATCACGAAGGACTACAATAGTACAGCTTTATCTCACGAATTAAGTTATCCGTATACACTTACATCGTTCGTAGATGTGCTTGCTTATTGTGCGAAAAACCATCGAGATTTATTCGTTCTTCGTTTGCGATTTGGGTCTTTGAGAGGTTTGACGGTCGATTGGACCCACTTTCAGCGAAAGTTGGATGCATTTCCAGCGCGGGTTTTGACTCAGCTTTGATGTGAGAAAACTTTCTCGCTTCTCTCAGCTTTCTTTAGGAAGGGGTGGTAAAGTTTTTCTAGAAAATTGTCGAAACGTTTTGTTCTATATATGTTAGTTCGAGGACTTCGGCGTTGTGCTGCTGAGCACGAGGACGCCGGGTTCGATTCCCGCCCCCGGCGGCCGCTTTTCTGAGAGAGGCGAAAAGCAAAAACGCCCGTGTGTTCGAGATTTCGGCGCACGTTAAAGATCCCCAGGTGGTCAAAATTAATCCTGAGCCCTCCACTACGGCGCGCCTCATCGCCTGCTTGCGTCGGCGCAGTTAAAGTAAACCCTACAATCAATCAATTAGTTCGAGGTCTTGGAGGAGGAACCTGTGAATTAATTGTTACTGGTAAATTCGTTTCAATGAAAGAAGGAGAGGCTCGTTTTGGGAAGGAGGTGACAAACCGTGTGCGCACGAAAGCGATATTTATCGAAACAATTCCTTCCTTCCCCTTGCACGTTCCCAGTGGTCAGGAAATCGGAGACTGGATTGGCGCGCGGTTACCGAAGTTCATGTTCGACAAGCTGTTAGAACCGAAGGAAGGGCGAAATCTCAGATACAGTTTCGAGAAAAGGTGGGGACAGTGCGGGAGGAGGGAGGGCGTGAATGTGGTCATAAATACAGCTTTACGAACTGAATAGGGGTGGTAGCTCTCCCATTAAACCTGACGTTTCACTATATGCACCATTAGGTACAATATTTTGCTGTCGAGGAGTCTTAATTTGTTAGTCGAACCAAGATATACATAAAATATAGAGAGTCCTATAGTCGTGTGTTAGCTATACGCGCGGCAGGCAAGATAAGGAACGATGTCTGTATAGATTTAAAAAAAGAAGTAGTACACAGCGACTACAAATTACAATACAATTAAAATTAACAATTAAAAATACTTTTGGCACACCCGACTGCACCAGAAATTGAATACCGGTATATCCGAGCTTGGTATACCGGTAACGGGATATGCGACGTGTCTATACAAGCTCACAGTGTTTTGACGCAAAATCGACATAAAATCCTCCCTTATTTGGTTCGCGATCAGTGCGCTGGAGTTGGTACCACACTAACGACCGATGTACAGGAGGAAAAGTGCGATCACCATCATCATAATTATCATAAGCGTTGCTATTTTGACGTAAGCACGAACAAAGAAAGCTTCTAACCATAACCGGTGGCTGCAAGCTTGTCTCGTATCATTTGAATGCTTTCTTTCCGACCAACATTTTGTATCTTGCACCTCCGCCAAAAGCATGCACATCTCTTCCCCTTTAATGCGCGCCGTTTGCACGTTCCCTGCCTTCCATGTATTCTGCAGCTGTACTCCGATTCTTTCTCTAAGGGCCAAACTTTAGAGCGCTGCTTACCTCGGTGAAGATGCCTGAATTGCGGCACATTTTTAGGGCCGAATTTTAAAATCCCCTTACCTTAAAATCCCCTTACGCGACCAAAACGCTCTACGCTGTTGGCGCTTTGAGGTGTGGCAATACAGCCGTGGTCAAAACAAGGAAAAACGCAGCACACCTGCCAAGTGCCTGCACGCGCGGGCAGAGGGAAAAAAAAGAAATAAACACTCCAAATTATACCCACACGATACTAAAGGCTCCCGTCATGCTCTCGCGAAAATATAAGCATAAACATTGAATCTGCGAATGCCCGCGAATGCCTCACGGAAGCAACTTTACACGGTGCAGCCTTCAAAACTTCCGCTGCGCCGATTAAACGAGCAGTGATCGATCAAAGGGGACGATAATATATATAAAGATAACGGCTGGCCTGCGCATCATTTGTCACGAGAGCATCCGCTAGTCAACGTGCACTCGCTAGAGTCGTTTAATGTTGCGCTTCAATGGCAAAATAGCAGATGTGCCGCAAAAAAGCTTTTCAATTTGGTCGTTGATTGCTTTCAATTTGACGTGATAGATCGACATTGGTGTCGATCTATCTCGTGCAATGTCGCTTGTGCCGTGACAATTGTGACAATTAGTGACTGTGACAAAGGAAATAAAGTTAAATAACAGCGGGCTCTTTGACCTGCCTCCCGACGGGTGACGACTTGCGCCTTGTTATATATATATATATATATATATATATATATATATATATATATATATATATATATATATATATATATATATATATATATATATATTCTGCGCGAAGCAACGATATTCCCTGATTTCCCTGACGATTCTTCGTTCAAATGCCAGTTAAAATGTGTTGTCCAAATTGCCAGCGCATTGTTTTCTTTTTGAAATTTCATTCATTATTCGTTTTTTTAACGCTATAGTTTTCTACCCACCTTCCGACGCGCTTTCCGCAAGAAAACACAGCGCCCACATGCGCGCTATTCGGTTAGTCAAGTGCAACAAAACAAAATGCCAACACGTAATAACGCAACAGAAATACCTGCCCGATGTTTGTGAAACGCGGTAGAGTCGTCGTAGTGTGCTAAGGCGTTTTTGTATATCATGTATGGTACTGCCCCGTAGACTGCCGCAGAGTGAGCTCACGAGGGGGCAAGAAATATACATAGCGAAAATTCCTCTGCCGAATCAGGCTACGCAACTTTGGTGGTTAATCCAAAAATAATAAAGATTTTTTAAACGCATCTGCTTGGGTAATCTTTGGGCGCGAGAAAACACGCTTACAGCTCTTTCACAAGGGGTGAAATTTCAAGAAACCGCGTTTTATTGAGTCTTATTACGTCACTGCTCCGCAAATAAGGCGGATAATTATATTATCTAATCTTTTTTTCAACACACGTAGCATCTAGGGGTATCAGCCAGTTTAAAAAATTCAAAGCGTCTTCGCCTAACGACAAAGATGGTTGAAGCGCAAACCTTTCTTCCGCCGCAAACCGAGTCAAACCAAAGTCCAATCTCACGAGGGATTCGTTCGTTGTCATCTGAGTTGGGACTTTGATGATGATGATGCCCTTTAAATGCTTGGCACGTGTCCACTTAGGGGGATTGGCCAAGAATACAGTGTTGACTGTGCGCCTGCGCTTGATGTGCCTTTGTGAAAACCCACCATGTAAGTTTGCTTTCCTGCAGTGCGTTAAGGGCGCAACGATTTGGATTTTGGACTTTGAATTTGGACTTTGCAGGACATTGGCTTTCGACCAAACAAAGCTTCGCGTTTCAGCCACATTTCACTTCATCTACGATGGTCATCGTCGCAAGAGAAGGTTGGCTTTCCTGCAGTGCGTTTTCGTGAACGGCCACCATCAGTGAGAAAAAAAAAAAAGCTTAAAAAAAAAACACGGGCGTTTTCACGCGCCCAAGCTACATCTGAGCGATATGGCGCACCTTAGAGGAGGACTACGTATTCATTTAGACCAGCTGAGGATCTTTAACGTGAGTCTAAAGCTACAGACACACGGGCGTTTTAGTTTTTCGCCTCCATCCGCCGAGAACGAGACGTCCTCGTGCTCAGCAGCACTGAGCCAACCAGGCAAGTATGTCTGCCAGGACTATCTGATAACATTCCCTCTTCATTTCAACTTTATCTTGCATACTAATATACCAAGGCTGTAGTAATTCACTGATTTATATACTAGTCCCGCCGATCTAACGCAGTCCACTGCTTAGGGTCAAAGCTAAGAGATAAGCTTGCATCGTACAAATAACTACATTGCTCTTTTTTAATCCCCATTACAATTAGCCTGCAAGACTTTTACAGCCTCCGCAGTTTATTGTTACCACTGGAGTTGTGCACGTATACATAAACGGTTACCCCAGGAGCAACAAACTGATAAACTCCAGCTCGGTAAAAAGCAATGCCTTTCAATGTCTCTAAAATATTCATAAAGGACTGGTACTGCTATAATATCCTTGCGAGTATACCTGACCTATAGGAGTTTGAGATAACTACCAGTATAAAAATCCCGGGCCATCTTCACTAACGTGAAACCTGGGGAGGGGCAAAGCATGCAGTGTATAAGCGTATTCTTGGCACCATGGCATTTTTGCCAACGGAGATGAAACCGTTGGGGGGTAGAGGTGTACGGCTTTGCTGTAAAATGTCTCTTGTATATGAAGCACGAAGCTCTCGAGCGCGAGGCGTAAACGAGTGTCCCAGTGTATTTTAGCACGCGTTACGTTCCAGCGCGAGGCGCAAACGATTTTCCCGGTGTTTTACTACCGTGACCACATGAGACGACGATTACGACGACGACGACGGGAGACGCCCATTAAATGGCGGAAATGTCTTTAATTTGGAACTGAACTCATTCCTAAGTCTGAAAGGCGGCACCATGTAGTGTCTAAATGTATACAAACAGCTCTGTCGGTTTTAATGAGTGATTCAAAAACCGCACAAAGCAATAGGAAAGGCTAAATTGTACTGTTGTTTTAGCTGGAGACACCTTTTTAAACACCTCTTTTCATACCTCTTTCCAAGGTGGTGTGATCTTTCATCTGTTATCGGTTATATGCACAGGCTTAAAGAAAATCTGCTTCATCTGAGAGAACCGGGGTGTTACAACTAGTGCACCGATATGCATATGAGGCACAGTCAGGCAAGTTTATTGACATCTGATACCCTTGGGTAACAGGCAGCCCCTGCGCGGATCCTAATTTAGGCTTGGAACAGCGCCCGGCGCTCGGTGTCTTATGCCCAGGTTGTATATAATCTTCAACACCTACCTGCATTTGTACGACATCGTGGGGCAAATTTCTAGAGCCATGTTTTCCATACGATTGAAACCAAAAATACACATTGGAACTTTGTCTCTTTCTTGGAACATGGCGTGATCACGCTGACGCGGCGCTAGGAACCAAGGCTCCCGACTCTCTTAAAGGGACTCTGCAACACTTAAAATAAGCGCTTTGACCCTTTCCTTCGCCTCTGGAACCACTGTGCAAGCTACAGTTATCGCCGGCACGCTGCGGCACTGCGTGATTCGCTCGTCGCACCAGATACGCCTTCCGTTTCTGTTTTGTTTCCGTGGCTTTATTTTTAAAGTTACTATCGAAAAGCGTTCATTTCCGCAACTGGAGAAAAACCGGCCAACAGCCGCTACATGGCCTCAGTGACGTAATTCGAGCCGTCCAAGAACATGAAAACCGGGAAAGAGAGAAAAACCTTTTGAGCGAGTTTCCAAGCTATCTGATGAGAATAGAACTAATTTTTGGCTGAGGTACTTTGCGAACCCCTAATCTAAGTACTGGGTGTGTTGGGTGACTACGTTCTGCAAGCATTTAAGATTTTTTTTAAAGTTGAAAAATGTTTTGCAGGGTCCATTTAACTGACTCAGGATGGGCCTAAGTTCTATGCCCTTGAAGCCCTAAGATCTTTTCTCCTGATATTGCAATTTTTTATACTCCGCCCCTTGTTTGCCCCCTCTTACTCGCCCTCATATTCATTGTTTCTACTTACTTTTCGCCCCTTCTTTTCTTTTTCGCCTCACTACAAACTAGCAAGCCCCGCCATTCGTGGGGCCAACACTTCCGTATTCAATAAAACTCCCTCTCTCTCTCTCTCTCTCTCTCTCTCTCTCTCTCTCTCTCTCTCTCTCTCTCTCTCTCTCTCTCTCTCTCTCTCTCTCTCTCTCTCTCTCTCTCTCTCTCTCTCTCTCTCCGCCATGCACACCCGCGCTCAACCAATGACGTCGGCCACAACAGGGGGACGAATATCACATCCACCTCAGCGACGCTCTTCGAATAAGTCCTTATTTAGAGGTGGTTGATAGTGCACGCGTGATAAAAACACCCCACACGAGTCATCTGAAGTATATATGATTGAATTGTTGCCCGGCGTGAAGCATGCAGACTGTGCATGTCTGCTTGCATGTGAGGACACAGACCCCCCAAGAGCGATGTTAATAAACGTTTCTATTAATAAATCTGCCTGATTGATATTGCATATACCCACTTAAGTGGCATTCCAGCTCGCGGTTAATCGAGAGTCTCATTCGGCTTTCATGCATTCCTGTTTAAATACTTGAGGCCAAACCATAAATTATGCCTCGCGTAGAACACCCCTTGATAACAGCTAAAAACCTAACGTTTCTTTCTTTACATTTTTTTTTTTCAGGAACGATAGCGGACGCATTCAGGCAATTACATTTTCTCGTACTGTTCAATTCAGACTCGTCTCGGGGGGGTCGGCTGGCGCGCATAAGATTAGTGAATAATGTTCCACTGGAGCACAATTCTAATTCCCTTCGAAGTCCACTCAATCTTCAAACAAGCTCCATTCCAACACAAAGGAGAAATTCCAGACAGCCGTCTTTCCTGTATGTCTGTTTGCATCGCACACGCCGGTCAGAGCTATGTACACTTCACTGTCACACAGTCTGCCCAGCCGAAAGACCTCAGGGAGAATACAGCTGACTTTAAAAGGTTGATTGATTGATTGATTGAATGAATGTTGGGCCGACGCAACGCAGACTATGAGGCGCTCCGTAGTGGAGGGCTCCGGATTAATTTTGACCACCTGGGGATATTTAACGTGCGCCGAAATCTCGTACACACGGGCGGTTTGGCTTTTCGCCTCCATCAGAAAAGCGACCGCCGCGGCCGGGAATCGAACCCGCGACCGAGACTTTAAGGGGGAAAGAGAACACACCCCGCATCTCTCCGCTTATTCAACGCCAGGTTCAGTCCTCTCTTTCTCTATTCGATCATTCATTCATTCTACGCAAAATTAAAAATTGAGCGACAGCCCTTGCAAGGAAATGTTTTTAACACGCGGTCAAGATATAAGCAGGAACATCCCGTGGACGTACTGGGGATGTAAACGAAAAGGCCTGCAAATTTATTAAACCTGCGGACACCGTATGATGCCCAGATTAGCTAGGAGGGGGAATAAAAACAGCATCCTGAAGGCTTCTGGTGCTTTTCGCAATTCTCCACGTAAATTATCACCCAGCACGCATTTATTTACGACCGCGCGTCAAAAAAGATACAGCGAGTACGGGAACAGCATGCATGGTTGGTGTTTCAGCTTATTTTTATATATGGTGCGGGAACAAGCTGTTATTCCCAAGTTTACAGGATTGATTAATAGCTGTATGTTCACAACCATATATACCGTTATCTCCCGTATACTCATTCCGGTATACTCTTCCTCCTTTGTCGTAGCAGTTTGAGGAGATCATGAAGATAAAATTTGGTTGACTCATTCGAGAGAGTGCTACGTCAAAATAAGAACCGTGCCATTGCAACACAGAATTCAATGGTGAAGCTATATATCATCAGGAAAACATGTGAAAGAGGGGTAACCATTCCCTGTCTCGCGCTGCCCCTGTGACGCGTGCACATGCACTAGTTCATTCTCTTGGCAGCCCCGGGCAAAAGCCACCCGCCAATAAACATGATCCGCAATAGTAGTGCTGCCTCCGGTTCCGCTTTATCGCCCCGCTTGAATGCTCTAGAGTTAACCCACCCCACTCTGTTTTTGGTATCTTATCAAACGCATCACTGGTGACGTTGTGACGATGTTTGGATGGTTTGAAGCTTGAGGGGTCCATTTTTGTGAGGGAAACATTCATCAAGGCGGGAATGGAGTCGAGCTATCAATGGTATAGTTCTGTCAAATAACCAATTATCTATGTTGTTGGTATGGTTCCTTTAGGTTATACCTCCAAATTCACCTCAGCTGAAAAACCGCGAAATCAGTATACGTTATTTTCAACACGTCAGGAACGCAAAAGAAAGCGTCTCTCTCTCTCTCTGTGCGTGTGTTTTAGACCATTCTCATATTCCCTGCCCAATTTTATAACCCGATAAATCGGTCGTAAAACATCATAGTTCCTGTACAGCGCTTCAAAAGCTGCAGGTGCAATTTC
The DNA here is from genome assembly GCA_013339765.2 of Haemaphysalis longicornis. Classification (NCBI taxonomy): domain Eukaryota; kingdom Metazoa; phylum Arthropoda; class Arachnida; order Ixodida; family Ixodidae; genus Haemaphysalis; species Haemaphysalis longicornis. Next base: position 41,636,661 of record CM023456.1, read on the forward strand.
ACGTTTCACTCCCCGCGAGCTTCTTTTTTTTTTTTTTAATTTAAACAAAGTACAACGTTTCCCCGGCGCGCAACAGGGCCTGCATACCAATTCTTCAGCTACTCCAGGCGTGAGGCCCCATTGTATCGGGTATTCGCGGAATATTCAGATTTAGAGAAAAAAAAAAAAAAACATGCCGGCACTGCAGCCACGGTTCGTGACACACACCCACAGGATATCACCACGTCTCAACGAATACCTAAAATCCCTGTCACGCGGAACTAATGAGACATTCAATACTATGTTATACAACCTCGAGCCACTCTATACGCCTGTGCTTTCACCCTCCAATTCATTCAAATCCATCCACCTATCCAAGAAGCCGATAACGGAGCGCTGCACGCCAAAGGGACGAACCCTTCGGGGTCTTCGACTTCGACGCTCACGCCGGCTCCTTCCGCAAACGGCACGCTCTGCGGAGCCAACGTATGCGGTGGCATTCATGTCGAGCATGGGTTGCCCAAGCGCCGTAGATAAGGCATACACGCGACTGGCGCTCCGCCGCAGTGCACGATCAAAACACGGGCAAGCGAAGCGGAACAGATTGTCGTCAGATGCTCTCTCAGCTGATGGGCGTATCTGGGATAGCCGGATAATGAAGCCGGCGGCAGCGCGGCGGGGTCTATCTCTACGACGGCCCCCGAAGTGGGCCGGCGAGCCGCTATCGCGCGCGCCGCGCTATCGGGGCCAGCGGCTGCCAATGGGCCGTCCGGCGATAAGCGGCCGGGAGCGCGCGATAAGGAAGGAGGGAGGGGCTCACCGGGCGAGAGTATCCTGCCCATGGAGTCCGTGGCGTAGGCGTGCTGCGGCATAGCGGCCAGCGACGCACTGTTGTCGTACACGGGCCACGGCATGTCCGAGCGAACGTACTGCGGAAAAGGCGCGAAGCCGTTGGCCGCGCCGCCGCGTCCATCCTCCACGAGCGCCGCCGACCCGGGGCTCAGCGCGGCCGGCTGCAGCGTGTAGCCGTTGTGCGTCGTCGACTCGAGGCCCTGGCCGCCGGTCTGCCAGGCCTGCGCCTGAGGCACGTACATGCTGAGTGGCGAGTACATGGACGACGGAGGCGAGCCGCCCAGCTCTCCTCCGGCCTGGTGCGCCGTGGCGTATGCCGGCGGGCTGAGGCCGCCGCCGCCGCCGGCCGCCTTCACGTAGACCTGCTCGGTGACCTGCCGGTTCGGGTAGGGCGAGCTGGCAACGGCGTAGCCCTGCGCGTACTGGGGCGTGCCGTACGTGCTGACCATGATGGTGGAGGAGCCGAGCGACTGATACAGCAGCTCCTTGTCATCGCCCGCCGGCGGGAGGGCGTCCGCCGGGTTCAGGGCCTTGAGGCTACTGATGCTGCTCGCCTGGCTGTGGTGCTCGCCCGGATCTTCGCCCGGCGCGAAGCTGCATGTCACGGCCACCGGAGTGGGGCCCTGCGGACCCGACGGGGAGCCGCTCGGGGGCGGAGCCTCGCCGGCCGCCGCCGACGGAGGCGTGCCGTCTGCGGTGGGGGACTCCTCGGCCGCCGGCTCGGCCCCCTGCGCCCCACCGCCCGCAGTTAGGGACACCTGGGGAATTTCTGGGGAATGGGTCCCGCCCTTGGCCTCGGGAGACCATTGCTGCTGCTGCGGCGGCTGCGAAGCCGCTGTCGTCGCCGGCGGCGCCTGCGGCGGGGCCTGCGGCTGCTGCTGCGCCTGCGACGAGACAGGTGCTGCCACCTGGTGGCTGACCTGTTGTTGCTGCTGCTGGTGGGCCGCTTGTTGGACGGCTTGCTGCGCGGCTTGGTGGGCGGCTTGTTGTGCGGCTTGCTGAGCGGCTTGCTGAGCAGCCTGCTGCGCTGCCTGTTGGGCAGCCTGCTGGGCGGCTTGTTGGGCAGCTTTCTGTTGCAGCTCTTGCTCCATCGCCCTGCGAGTAGAGAACACGCAGAAGTGAAGCGTCAAGTCAATTTCTCCGCACAGCTCTCGAATATAACCTACCGAGTTCAACGCCAATTCCATATTTAGCATGGAAAGAGTTGCCCACGCTTTTAAGAAATGCGTTTTGGGAGATAATAAAGGCGGGAAAGACGATCCCCCCTCCCTCCGATTTGGGGTCGAAAACATAAACCTCAGAGCCACAGTTAAATTGGTGAAGAGACAAACTGGCTATCATATCGTCTAAAAATTCCATGAAAATATTAGTTTTCTGGCTCTTCGTATTTCTCTTTTACTCTTGAAAACAATATTAAACCACTCATCTTAATGCCGCCGATACAGTTTATATTCCTCTTCCATTCTCAAATTAGTAAAATATCTGCGGTGGGCCATTACAGTCACTCAAATAAACTTAAGTGTCTGTTTAACGTATATAGCAAGGTAGGATTAGCTATCGTTGACCTTGCGTTAATGTTCCGCAAATTTCATAAGTCTCCGAAGTGAAGTTATTGCAAACATTGTTCTTTCAGCGACCCGTGTAGTAGTTAGCTCCGCGGGTCCTTGATTAGTTTTTAAAAAGATCTATATTCAGCCAAAAACTTCACAGCACCTCTGGGTAAAATTTCTCTTATAGCTGCACGGTTAAGAATGTAAGTAAGGACTCAAAAAGTGGGACTATGAAGTAATAACTACACATCACGACGTTCTAAGCGTGCACTTTTGCCATTAAAGTTCGCTGGGCTGTCCCAGTACGAGAAATAATTTTAATACATGACATGACTGATGGAAGTGTCCCAAGGCATCCGGCTAGTCCATTCCGCCGTTTCGAACAACGGTTTCCTCATTGGGGGTCCCAACCCTGGGATCCTCTAGGGTGTTTCAGTGTCGGCGAAGCCATTTCCGAAACTCTTCTTATCATTCTTTTTCTCCCTTTTGCCAAACCTCGCTTAGTATGCCAAAAGGGTGCTTTGCTGCATGACTTGTACGTTTAAACGGACAAACAACCGATTTTTGTGGAGTGTAGGTCGTCTAGCTCCTTTGAAGGAAGGAACGAAGGGTGTAGAAGGAAGGCAGAAAAGTTAACCTGGCTGGAGCCTAGTTTGCTATCCTGCACTTGGAAAAGGGAAAATAGGCAAGAAAAGATAAAAGAAAGAATGAAGAAACGTTGGAGTAGACACGTATGCCCAGCGCTGAAGCACTGACACTGATAGACACTGGAGGCGTTCAGTCTATAGTCTGGTGTTTAAGTTTCGTCGCCCGTAGAAAGCGTAAAAGTTCCTTAGCGAGTCAGCATTTTATATACTGGGGTAACTGCTAGGATTTTTTAAATAAACGGGCGGAAATCATTTTAATTTTCGCCAAAATTTCTGAAGCCTGAAAAGTGGCTCCGTGCGGCGTCTCAACGTTGACACTACGTTTAGTGTCCCATGGCCTCCGCCATCGGCTGCGGAGGCCCTGCGTGTCCACACATTTCCGTCGATTTCAAAGCGCGATTCAAAAACCGCATGACGGAATATTAAAGGTTACAAATTATTGTCGTTTTAGCAGGGGACAAGTATTTAAATACGTCCTTTAATCTCACGTGTAATTAAAAGTACGTTGCTGCAGGGCTTACCGTCGTGTTTGCCATCATTACTTTTGGAGGGACGCGTATGGCTGGTAGAGCTAAAAATTCCGATTTCAACAGTTCTACGGCTGTATCAGCAGAACTGTTTGGGATTAATGTGTTTTAAGTGATGCCCTTTCGTTTGGGATGAAGAAAATATACTCGACAAAAATCGGCTGTCTCTAAGGTTGGCTTTTTGCACAACACTTGAGCTATGCAAAAAAGCCAGACACACCGAAGGCTACATGTAAGTTTGGTGACTTTTAGCTGTAAGAGCAAATTGCTTGACAATATGACACGCGTCAGCATAGAAGTGAGACGCGAAAATTCGGGCATTGAATAAGTATGTGGGCGATTTTAGCGGAAAGCTCAAATTTTTCGACACTATTTCTGATGACATCGTTTATCATGGGTTCACACATCACTATCGCCAGCCCGAAAGGGGTCGCCGGCGTACTCATGGTTGAAAACCACTCACTTAGATTATTTAATGCATGGGTAGTACAGGACCTAAATTAATAGCAGTCTGTATTTGAGAAGTTTGACTGGAAAGAGTCACGGTACAAATAAATAGAGAATATTTTGAGCCGCTCGAGAAGTGAGGATGTCTTCGTCTTGTTTAGGGAATCGGGTGATGACCCACTTGAAAGGTCAGTAGTATAGGGTTATAGGTAAATATGATGAAAGCGAGAGTAATCTCAGATAGAAATACAGAAAGCGCCGTCTCTCGTCTGAGCCAGGAGCGGATCCAAATTTATTCTGAGAGGTGGGGTGGGGGTGTTGTCAGCTTCTATGAACGTCGGTGATGATGATGGTGGTGATAAGGAGGAGGAGGAGGATAGTCACTGAAATTTTGGAAAACCGGAAACACAACCAACAAATGGAAGAAAATCATCAACTAGACTTTTTACGACCTGTGGGGTCATCTTGGCCGTATAAATTCCTAAATTAAGAGGGGGGGGGGGGGGGGGGTCAGGACATCCGGACCTCCCTTGTGGATCCGCCAATGGCATGAGCAAGGAAACACTAGAAGAGGTGGATGACTTAACTATATCGGACAAGTTGTCTCTGCTGGTCGAAACCAAAATGAGGAAATCTGGCTTTATATAGTAACAACGATGAAACCGCAAGCACACTCGAGTGATGAACAATATAGGCTACCCCTGCCACTAAAAAGAAATCGATACGTGCTCCCGGTGATGAGGTAGAATGGACAAAGAAAAAAATTGGTAAGAGTGTGTTTTTCTTAAACGAGGGGGGCTGGGGTGAACTGGACTTCGGATGTGGAGACGGCGACAACAGTATGAAGAGAGTGGCAAAAGATAGGGTAGAGGCGATAACCCAAAGGAATGTCTAAAAATGAATTAAACGAGTGTAATGTTAGGGGCGGAGCTTACGCGCAATGACGTTAAGGATTCCCAAGTTGGGGGAAAAGGACGAAACCTAAAAGCTAATTTTCTATGAACGATTAGATGAGTAACAAATCTTAAAGCGATCCCACGACTTGCTGAATTAAGCCACTGAAACCATTAAACAAGAATTTCAAACCGAAAGAATGAGTGCAAATCGGCTTGCTTCGCTGCAGGTATCCCGAAAAACGGTCGTCTTCTGCCGCCGCTGCCGCGTTCACTTTTTACTTCTCGACCTCCCATGATGAATGCGATGGAGTTTTTCTGAATCCAATTCCCATTCACCGCGTACGTGCTGCTCGCGCGGGCACCTGTTGGGGCATTTTGTTTATGTTCTGCTTGGAAGATCTCCAATGTCCAAGCTTTCACTTAGCATTATCCCAGAGTGCCTTGATGCTTTAAAGGACTCTGAATATATTTACCTTCGTCAGCAACAAACGAAACGTTGCTTATGCATCACCTGTTGCTTATGCATCACCATCAAAGCTTAACCTGTGGTAGGTTAAGCTTTGTGGCCAACTAAACCAATAAAGAAAACCAAGTCAATGTAACGGGCATTGCCGAAGAGAAAAGAACAGGCGATGACAGTTGCCTACTTTGGATTTTAAAAGCAACTAAACAAGAAATGAATTCAAGACCAGAAAATAAAACTTCGGAATTCTTTGAACGTACTCCTACGTAACTTTCAGCTTCTTTTATTAGTTTTTTTTTAGGTTCGTTGTTCGTTGTTCGTTATTTGTTGGGTTGTGATTGTTCGTTGTGGCGATAGCAGACGTCGAAGCCGGGTAAGATTGGTGCAGCGCTCACGACAAGGCAGTTATTATCGGTAGCCTCCATTGAATGATAGGCAGAATCGGTGGCGTCCGCCGCTTTCCTCCCAACCCTCGCCGCCGCTACCCGCCTAGAAACCGACAATTATGGGAGAACGGCGCAGCCTCCCTTATTTTCGTATGTGCGACTAGGCGATGCAAAAGTATACGTTTTTGTCCTGATCACCTGATTATTATTATACAGTGAAGGCTAACTTTCTACAAAAGAGGCTGACAATAATGACAACCAAGACGTGAAAAATTCGGGAACTATTTACTGATAAGTAAGAAAAAGTTACGATAGACCCACCGGACTGGACATGCCGCTCGACATGCGTTTTTCAATCAAATTCTTCGAGTGAAATCACGCGGTGGAATACAAAACTCAAACTCTTTACGTACGAAGTAAGAATCTAAGCTGGAACTTCGCTGTTAGGAGGAGGAGAAAGCGAACGGAAAGGCCGAGATATCCACGTGCATAGCCCGCATTGCTACTCGGCACTGGGAAAGGGATGTTCAAGGGATGAAAGAGAGGGCAGGCGAAAGGGACGGGATAAGAGCTGGGATGAGGAGGCACTTTATCACTTTGTGGGCACTACAGTCTTTCATCTAAGCCTGTGACCTGCATGAAACGCAGAAGAGCTTTTGTTGCCTTCCGCGAAGTCGATTGTAGGCGTCGATGTCCTAGAATAGCCTCTACTGTGAACGGTTGATTGTCCAATCGGCTGAGCACGACGGCCAACACGCGTCTTACCGATGAATACTGGGGGAAATGACGAAGCACATGTTCGATCGTCTCTTCAACCTCGCAGGCGTCGCAGTGGGCGCTACTGGCCATCCCGATGAAAAAGGAGGAGGCTTTCGTGAAGGACACTCCCAACCACAGTCTACAAAGTAAAGTAGACTGCCTGTTCTTTCGTGACTGTTGGGGCGTTAACGTGATGTAACGTGATAGGCCCGACCTCCTCTGTAGGCGGGGCACTGACTCCTGGCACCCTGTACCGCCAGTTGTGGGAGTGACAACAAAACCCTAACCTCACCCCTATACATTCCCCTCCTATGAGCAGTGGCTAACTCAAGGCCGGCCTGGACCTTGGATTCCAGTAAACCTTGGTGAAAAGGTCCTGGACCGCAAGCTGAAGTCTAGGGGTGTCCCGGACTAGGGATTTCCTCCACCGGGCGAGTGCCCTGCCAGCAGCACGTATGATGCATGAATCTCTCTCTCTCTCCTCTCTCTCTCTCTCTCTCTCTCTCTCTCTCTCTCTCTCTCCTCTCTCTCTCTCTCTCTCTCTCTCTCTCTTCCTCTCTCTCTCTCTCTCTCTCTCTCTCTCTCTCTCTCTCTCTCTCCATCTCTCTCTCTCTCTCTCTCACTCACACACACACACACACACACACACACACACACACACACAAAACCAACGTTTTAAACAACAAGATCAATCCGGAAGGAATCTGTAATCAAACATGCGTCACAACAGCCATCGTTCCGCGCAGGAGTTGCAAGATCGATACCTGCATAACCGACCTTTATGAAGCCAAGAAATATCACTGCCTGTTCACTGGATGCTGTCTTCAAGACAGGCAAACTGACACATGTTCCATTCTTATTATGCAAAAGATGACGTAAGCCTCAGCCACCCCACGAGTGTGTTGCTGAGAGTGCCTAAATACGACTGCCTTGCTTTTCCAGTAGAGGCACCCGCCTCTGAATACGCCGGAATACGCAAGATTTGCTCTTTGGTGATATTTTTTTTTCTCAGAAATTGAGAATGTTTCCCGGCCACGTAGGTATCTGACGCAGAAAAGGCAAATTAGTTGTAAATCACTATTAGGCCTTCTTTTTCAATTTTCAGCAATTCGCTGCCGAGCATGCCAAGATGAGCAGTTCTGCTTTTCCGTTAAGCAAGTGTGTATTGCAACAACGCCGAACCAAGGAGAGAAACGCAACGCAACGAAACATGTGCACTGCAACTCTGCAACGACGTCATCCACCCCAGGATGTAAACGAGCGCAAAAATTCCACACATTGTGCATGCACTAGTGAATACGGTCCACGTTTTAAATCACATAACTATTTACCAGCTGAAGAAGTCGCTTTGTTGGCGTCGCACGGTTGTAAATGAAACTCGGATCGTGCAACGATTCCAACCTCCATTGGCTTCTCTACATAACAGCAGTGCTCGGCAAAAAGCCGACTGAGTGCGTTGTTGTGATTTCTGAAATACCTGTTCAATCCCACCCCCTTACCTTCCCAATACGAGTGTTTAGCAGCCGATATGTATGACTATATCACAAAAAAAAAAAAAAAAAAGCCCGGTGGTGTAAATAAATCACCTTGATAATTTAATTAAACAAGTATAAATACGAGTCTGCAGACGAGTATAAAACTACAAGTATAAAATTCGTATAAAAGCAAATATGATTTAAAAACACACGGAAAACACTATTGGTATAAGTCAAAACGCGGTTGAATAGCCACGTTACGTGAGCGCGTTTCATTCACCCCGTAACTTATTTTGACGCTTCCGTACAAGTTATTTGGTACATATCCTCGCTTTGCACTCACACATAAAGCACCCTAAGATTTAGCAGAAGCCCAAGATTTAGCAGATTGCCCAAGAATAAAACATAAATATGCCAACATTATTTGGGGCCCACCATTACCGCCATGCATTCGTGCTCTTTAGTCCCTCACACTGCCGGATACTGTGGTCTGTGTATAGTTCCTGTGAAAATATACGTTTACGTCGCAGACAATAGCGCTAGTACACCGCGCTTTTACTTCCACCGACTTTTCCCTGCAACACCTGAATCGCACCCACACATTTCTCAATGCAGCAAAAAAAAAAAAAATGCGTGGAATAGTATCTGTATGAGAAGGCAAAAGTCTGTTGCACACACAGACGCACACAGGCGCTCACACGCACGCACACGCATATGCTCCTCCAGGCTCTCCCATTACGACCCTTTTCTTCCATACGCAGCTTCAAAAAAATGCTTTTGTTGGTTTAGGCGCACAAACTCTCCATTTCGTAAGACGTGGGGATATGAACGTTTGAATACACGGCGACCGACCAAAGCTCGCTAGTGCTGATGAGAAATGGCGAGCGGGCCAAACTAAACCCGTAAGCTAAGCACGCACTCTGTTTTTACGTCACCCTCACCGACTTCCCTCAATCTCTAAGCAACTGTGAGCAAGCTTTAAGGTGAAGCAATCGTTTTGTGGTCAATGCTGGCACCGAGTGCAATGTCTCCTGCTAATGGACCTCACTCCCAAAAAATGTCATCAGCCCCTTTGTTCCCACAATACCTTCATTGCTTTCCTTTTACCTTCGTTTTTTTTTTTTTCCACGAATGTATCTTAGAATAAGGACGCTAATCACGGGATGAAGGCACTAACAACATCCCCCTGCTCGCGAGTTTATAAGACGTATGTATTTCTCTCTCCTTCAATTTATTCCCAATTTCTTTGCACCCCAATTTCTTCCATGTTTGTCGTTTTTAACATCGAAGCTGTTCAGCAAATCGCAATTTTTGCGTCCGCAGTTAACCCTTTGAGGGTCGAAATTTTTCGTCAAATGCGGCCCCCCAGGGTCGATTTTTTATTGCTGATTGAAATTCTTCGGACGAATCTATTTCGAGAAAAAATTATCGTAATTTTTTTAGGGTGCCCATAAAGTGAAATTGCTGAGCGCGGGCCTCGCGACGACCGCCCGACGTTCCCTGCGCACGTTTGTCACGCCAAGCATACCCACGTATGATTATTGGCCAAGACTGGCCAAAAAAAAAAAAAAAAAACTCCAGCGTTTGCCGCAATCGTGGTAGCACTTGCTCGGAACGAGAAATACACGTCATAGCGTATACGCCCCTCCAAGGTGATGTCCAATGATTATCACCTCCAAAAAAATTAAAGGAGCTCACACTTATAGCAACAATGATGGAGTAAAGGTCGTTGCGGCAGCGACGAAGAAGCAAATCGGCCGCAATCGTGTACTTAAACCGTCGTGATGGTAGTGAAGGTTGCGTACAGCTTCGCTACATTCAAGTCTTACGCGTTAGTGTGAGCTTCCTTATTTTTTTTTTTCCTTTCTTCCTTGTTCGAATAATTCCCAATTCGTACCTCGTTACAAAACCTTGTCGACGTTGAGGTTTATCTGTAATCAGTAAACGCGAGCTTTATGAACTAAAAAAAATCAAAGAAATAATATTTTTGTTTTTGAGGGAATGGCCCCAGGAGAACATTCACGGAACAAACAGGTCAAGTCTGTCCTTACAGGCGCACATTTAGGGCACACAGCCCCGTGGCGAACGACGGTACACACCACACCACGGCTTCGGGGGATATCTCCACTGGTTATCCGGGCGACTATCTTAGAACACGACTGCGTGGGTCCGAGATCCCGCGGCCTTTTATGAGGCCGCTGATACACAGAACCGTAATTTTCGGTGACAGCAGCCCCGCCTGATTAGCGCACGCGTCCCTGTGTGCGGGGAGCCGCCAAGACACATCGGTCACGCGCCGCGACAGACGGTCTTGTAACTCCTCGTGCAACGGCCGCTCAACATCTCCGTTGCGCCTCCGTGCGAACTATAAACGTTGGTGCGAACGACGATCGTCGGTGTCGCGCCTTCCGGATGGCAACCTTGGTTACGGAGCGAGACCTTTCCCAAGCGTCCGTGGTAGGTGAGTGCGGCATGAGTCCTGTTTTGTACGATATCAAGTTGTCGTAGGGAAGAAAGAGAGTGAAAAGTCTTCTTGGGAGGCAGGACGGGTTCTTGACGTGTTTCAGTATAGGTTAAAGGAGGTGAAAGGATTGGGTGAGGTTTAATGAAGCCTTGAATGGGAGGGTCTTCGTCTCGTCGTAGACTCGTAGGTCCTCTGTGAGAACTTATGCATATCGCCTAGCACAAGAAAACACGAGAGCATAGTTACGGAATGGGGACGGGACGGACTTCAGTCGTAAATTTAATGTTACAAAACAAAGCATAGAACCGTAAAATCGTCGTAACCCAAAAGCTTCGAGTTCCTTGTGAGACAGTGCCAGTTCCGTCCGCATTATTCTCCTGGGGTCTCAGAAATATGGATAAGTTCTCCCAGTAACAACTTTTTCATGTTTTAGCTCTTGTGGGAAAAGGAGTCTAGTGGAGATCGCGTTACGATGAGGGGAATTGGACGTTGTAGGCTATCAGGCATATGAAGCACTCTGAGAAAATTTGTACCAATTATGTAAACAGTTCGACATTGACACGGAACTCGTTTATGGCAGGAAGCTATGCAATTTCACAATTCCCGTACGATCGCCTGTCTGTGGGTCCGTCCGTACGCCAATGCGCCTGTGAATCCATGCGCCCGGGTGGTTTTCCTGTGGCCATACGACCACTATCTGTTTCTCTTCTACTTACGAAAGCATTTGAATTTGTTTCCGGGCTTGCGATTGCGTTTAAATCCCCGCTAATGTTCTTACCTCGTTGGTCTTCAGTTTTGTCGTCTCACTACCGCTGGCGTGCTTTATAAATTCACTACACACTCCAGGCACATATCAGGCACAAAGCCTAAACTACACAGTTTATAGTTAAACTACGCTATTACCCACTCGTCAAACACGAATGTGCCTTTATATGTTTCAATGCAGTGTCGCCGACGTGAAAAGCAACCCGATTTAATTTTGCCGCCCTATAAGGTAGTTACGGCCATCGTCCACAGAGGGCGCCACCATTCCTTGCACCAAAAACGTTTCCCATTTTCTATTGTCCTGTCTAGCGACAAGGTCGTTCGTTCTGGGAACGCCGAACTGCTGGTCCCTCTCGTGTTTTCCTTGGCGTGTACAATTGCTTCGCTATGAGAGCAAATAAAGTGTAAGTGCGGCCGACGGAAAGAAAAAAAAAAAGACGAAAGGAAAATAGCAGGCGAGGCCTAGCAGCGACCCATCGCCGTCTCACGACCCCGGCTATCGCTTTGGCACGATAAGTACTTTCCAAAGGTCCTCTTGCCGCCCAGTTTTGCCAGAGCAAGCGACGACGGTCGGGGAACGAGGAATTCGGACGTGCCTTGCTGAAACGGCACCGCTTTTCTGTCCGCGTCGGGGCTCGCTTTATCTTATCGGCGTAGTGTTGTTTGACGAGCAACCCACTACCAAGCCCCCGACGTGTCCCCGAAGTCGAGGCGAGGCGCGAACCGTTCTGTACTCGCAGCAGTTCCCACTGCTCTGGTCGAAGGGGCGGCTTCAACGATCTCCACAGTAACTCTTGCAGCACGTTCCATTTCTAAGAATAGGGAAGCGGGAGATGTAGCGCTGCCACTCGGAAATTGTCGAATAAAAGGGGCAAACATAGTGCAGATATTTTTGGAATGTTAGGTCTGCTCTTTACAGAACTGGGGTGGTAACGCTAGCCTAATGTAGTAACGGCTGAAAAACGTGATTTGTATTTAACGCAAAAAAAAAATTACATCACGGGAGAGGTGAGGCGAGGGCTAGTTCTTGTATCTGCCTCATCCCTACATTCATTGCAGGAATGTATGACGCACACGGGTAATCTGAGAGCAGAAAAACAACATGAGGTTCATTGTGTGTTGCTCGGTGGCTATTTTTTATATCAGCCCACTTATATAATATATAGGTGGGCTGATATATTATAGCAGCTTATATTTTGCCCCGTTCTATGGTTGTGTCACATTCGGTGAAAAGTGGTTCAAACCTTTTTATCAATTTTAAAATAAAAAAATTTCCCCCAGGTTGACTGTTGCTGTTATGCTGAAAATGAACAAATTTGCAGTGAAAAAGGCAACAGCAATGGTGCGAATTAAGCGTCATTCACTACTTACACCTCATAGGGTTTTTCTTCTACATCGAATCTTCGTGTAATAAAAATACCGATGTAGTGAAGAGAAACAACACCCTGAAACCAGACTATATTCCAACATCCGGTGTACAACTACGCTGTTGCTACAGCTAACGCCCTTCCTGCCGTGAGATCTGCACGGCCTCTACAATTCGAAGACGGCCGTCGCAATAATCAATAGTTCCCGAATCGGCGTGAGCAACCCCGTGCAGAAAACCACAGGTTGACTTCACCGTATAGCGGGCCTCTTGAGTTGCGTTCGTCATAGAGCTTTCTTATTGATAACATTTCTTTCACCACAGCTTGCTCGGGTGCCAGGCGGAGCGACCGATAACGCTGTGAATGCGCGCGTGTTCTTAGGTTGTCAGACGCACGCCGTCTTGTATTACTTTATGCGACAGCTGGCCTTGTAGCTGTTCTCAGCAGTTGTCGTGGCTGATATGCTAAGCTGTTGTAACGCCTAAGCCGACCTCGTGCCATGTGCCACGTGGACAGATAGCGCTTCGTGCCTCCGAAGTTGACACAAATCTACGACAGCGCTGGCTTGTAATTGAGTTTTAACAAACCCACAGTGTACCAACGCCATCAGCAGCAAAAAATGAAGCATGACAACTGCAAGACTAAAGGTGATGAAACTGTACAGTGGGCAGAAACTCTACAGTAAGCATGCACGGGTTACGGAAATATTTATTTGTTCGAAAGGGCAATCCATCACTCACATATTACTGATCATTCCCGGTGTTTCAGCTCTCTCTCTCTCTCTCTCTCTCTCTCTCTCTCTCTCTCTCTCTATATATATATCTATATATATATATATATATATATATATATATATATATATATAATATAGACATAAATGAGGGTTGGCAGTCAAGAAAACCTCGGAAAGCAAAGGGGAGAATGCGGTAGGTCATAGAAACAGATGAATTTTTTGAGACAGAAAGAAAGTGGTAAAAATGCCCGCCGGGTGGGATCCGAACCCACGACCTCCAGAATACGCGTCAGCGGGCAGCAACTCCCCCAAGGTGCTTCGCACCCTGGGGGAGTTGCTGCCAGCTGATTTTCACCTGCGTCCCCTGTGCGCCCAGGCTGCGCAGAACCAGCAGCACCCCGAGCACCGACATGGGTAGGAGCCGCCGCACGCAGCCTCAAGTGCCCACTGTGCTGCAGTGGAACGTGAACGCGCTTCGCCCCCGTCACGCAGAACTGAGCGCATATCTGCTGCAGCACGGGCCCGACGTGGTAGCACTGCAGGAGAGCTACGTGCGTGCGGGAGAAGGCTCGGGGCTCAGGCTGCCTGGATATACGGGCTACCACAGTCCCACGGCTTGCGACAACGCGCAGTGCTCGTTGGTGGCGTGCAGCGAGCCAGCCCATCCCCCAGGACCCTCGCGCGCATCCGTGTTCGTGCGCGACTGCGTGCAGCACGCGGTGCTGGACACCAGTGGGGTGACAACAACTGTGCAAGAGTGCGTGGCAGTGACATTACGGTTAGGCACGGGTGGTGACATGACTGTGTGCAGTGTCTATGTGCGTCCATGCCAGAGCTAGGACTCGGATCTCCTGGATCAGCTGGTGTCTCTATGCACAGACCGTCATCTCCTCTGTGGTGATTTCAACGCCCACCGCACTGCTTGGGGAGATGGCCGGATCGACACGCGGGGAGATCAGCTGTGGGACACCATGCCGCGCCTAAACCTCACTGCGCTGAACACCGGTGAGTGCACCTTTAGGCGTGGCAGTCGCACTGCCACTGCCATCGACCTCAGCCTGGTGTCAGCCGGGGTTGAGGCCACCTGGAGGCGGGAGCCCAGCACATGGGGCTCCGACCATTACCCGCTGCACATTGCACCACCTGGGAAGCCGGCCAGACGACCCGCACTGCACCACATCACCCACTGGGACCAGTTCCGGCGCTGCCTTGCTGAGGAGGAGCTGGGGGAGGGAGCAGAGATGTTCCGAGGCTTGGTTCGCTGCGCCAGGCGAGCCATGCGGAGCTGCACCGTCGCCGAGGGGACCACCACCATGCCAGACCTGAAGCTGCTGCAGCTGCAGGCAGTACGGAACCGGGCGGAGCGGAGGGCGCAGCGCTCGGGGGACAGGGCAGACTGGACGGAGTACCGTCGCGTGGATGCTGCCTGCCGACGACATGCCCACCGCCTCAACCGGCAACGGTGGGCCGAGCTGTGTGTCAGCTCGGAGGCAGACCCGCGCTGCCGTCGACTCTGGGGCATCTTCCGCTCCATCTTGAAGCCCCGGATAAACCGCAACCCCCTGGCCGCCTTGGCCATCCGCAAGCAGGCAAGCTTTGGGGAGCTGGCCGAACTCTTTGCGGATCACTTCCTGCCACAGCACCGGACGGAACCAAGGCCCGCGGCTGCGCTGGAGGAGCCCGAGGGACGTCACCCGCTCAACGACGCCCCCATCACGGAGGGCGAACTCCGCGGTGCCCTCCGAAGCTGCAAGCGCAAGTCGGCGCCAGGGGCAGACGGCCTCACCTACCAGATGATACGCAACCTGGACGAGGTGGGGTTCGGCAAGCTCCTGGTGGCCTACAACCGCATCTGGGAGACGGGGCAGCTGCCGCCCGAGTGGCTGCTCGCCATCCTGAGGCCCATCCTCAAGCCGGGGAAGGGCCTTGGGGCGGTCACGGCATATCGCCCCGTGGCCCTCACCTCCTGCGGGTGCAAGCTGCTGGAGCGGGTGGCGCTGCGCAGGATGGAGGCCATCGTGGTGGAGGAGGAGGCGATCCCGGAGGTCAGCTCACCGGGGTTTCGGAAGAGAGCACCGAGCGGCGACCGACTCCATCACTGACGTGGTGTGCGGCCCTGGAACACGTCCCGTGCCAACCAGGCAAGGTGGCTGCCCCTGGTGCTGCTCGATGTGGAAGGGCGCTTCGACAACCTGCAGCCCCCCGCCATCTCACTTTGGCCATGGAGGAAGGCTGGCATTGCAGGGGAAGCTGCGGGGGCTTCGTCGAGGCGTTCCTGACGGAGCCGAACGGGCCGCAGGTGCAGGGTGGGGACGTCTAGTCGGCACCCCCCCCTCGGCCAGTGGATGTTCGGCCACCCCACCAGGGACATTGTCTGGGGTGCTGGGACCGAACAGGAGACGGCAGGGGCGGTGCGTGCAGCAGCTGCAGGCAGCCATGGATGCGGTGCGGTACAAGCTCGAATGTGTCGTCCTGCAGCTGTCGCTGCAAAGACAGAGGGTCCATGCTGTGGCACCCGAGCGCAGCCGCCCGGACGGAACGAGGCGGGGACGGAAGGAAACTCCACATAGACGCGAGGAGCTCGAGCGGAAGACCAGGGTGTGCGCTACCTGGGGCTCACCCTGGACCACAGGGTAGACTTCCGTCCAGGCCGCCAAGGAGCTACGTGCCAGGGCACAGCTGGCCACCTCGGCCTGTGCGGAAGATGGTCGCCCGAGACAAAGGGCTGCTCCCAGCAGACAGCCCTGCGGCTGTACAGCGCCTCGGCCGTGGGGCTACTGATGTACGCGCTGGCCGCTGGTCCACCCTGCGGAGACCCAACTGGCGGCAGCTGGAGGGCGACCATCGAAAAGGGCGTCCGCGCCTGCCTGGGCCTGCCCCGAAACTCGCAGTGCGACAGGACGCTGGCTGAGACGGGGGTGTGGGACGCTGGAGATGACGGCCGAGCAGAGGGCCCTGGGCCACATTGACCGGCTGCGCCGAGCCGAGGGGGGGCGGCCCCCCTGCTGCAGCGGCTGCGCACCCCCCGGCACTCGCGCATGGGGCGCATGGCTGGCCCGGTACGAGCAGGTGGTGGGCACCACAGACTTGGGGCCCTCCAGCCGCCCTCCGGATGCATGGCGGCCGAAGCTGCACCTGGAGTGTGATGCCGGGCCTGCTCGAGCGAGCGGCGAACGCCCCACTGGGGTTTGCTGCAGCTGCGCCCGGGCCGTCGTTCTGAAAGACCTGCAAGGGTCCACACCCTGGGCCTACTCGGATGGCTCTGTGCGGCAGCGGCAGGGCTCGGCTACAGCGGCCGCCGTGCTGGGGGAGGCCACCCGGCAGGCCCGGCTGCACTACGCCGCATCCTCGGGCCAACGGCAGAGCTTGTGGGGTCCAGCTGGGCCTGGAGACGCTGCTGCTGGAGCTGGAGCCCTCACCCGACGCGCTGCGCCCTGCTGTGCGACTCCATGGGTGGGCTCTGCTCGCATCCGGGAGGCGACCCGCACTCCCTCTCTGGTTCGGGGCGTGCGCGAGAAGGCGGAGCGGCTGGCAGACAGGGGGTGCCCGGCTGCGGCTGCAGTGGGTGCCCGGCCACATCGGGCTCGAGGGGCAACGACGGGCGGACGAGCTGGCCGCCGAGGCCCACGAGCTGACGCCCTCGGCCACGGATGCCCAGGCAGCGGCGGACGACTCCCGCCTGCTTATACAGCGGCACGTGCGGGCACAGCACCCGGACCCACGGCTGGCCGCTGGAGAGGCCCCACCACCTGTGCGGGCCGCACGGCTGCCCCGACAGCAGCGTTCGGCAATCCTGCGCCTCCGCGTGGGGGCTGTGTGGACGGCGGAACGAAAGCACCGCCTGGGGCTGGCCGACAGCCCTGCCTGCCGGCACTGCCGCGCACCTGTCCAGTCCCTGCCGCACCTGCTCTTCGAGTGCCCCGAGTATGCGGCAGGGAGGCCGGAACTGCTGGCCGCCCTGGGGGGAAGGGCTCGGCCGCTAGACGAGCTGCTATGGCCGCCGGGCAACACCAGGGAGAGGGACAGCGTCCACGAGGCGCTGGGCGGCTACCTGGATGCCTCAGGGCTCCGCCTGGCACTTGACTCCCTGGCCCAGTGACTGTGTGAACTTTTCCGGTTTTTTTTTCTTTTTTTTTCTGGACCAGACTTTGTGTGGGTGTGTGAGTGTGTGTTAACTTGTAAATATGCCCCTGTCTCCCCTGTGTTCTGTAAATATGTCACCTCTATCATCTGTCTCTCCTCTCTCTGAATCTGTCATCCTCTGCCCCAACTCCCACACCAGCAGGCGTTCCGGTGTCCACCCCTAGGTGTGTGACAATTTACGCTGCTGGTGTCTTTCCTTTCCTTTTTCTTGACAATAGATTCATTCATTCATTCCTAACATTTTGTTACAAGACCTTCTTTATGGGTTAATCTATCTCCGTCATGTTCATTGAGTATTTGCTTGTGTATTTTCAAATTTTTCACGTGCCTTCAACGTTTCCTGGCCGAGTGTCATGGCTTCTAAACACCAAGGTTCCTTTTTTTTGCTGTTTTGCTTTCTGGGATCTCTCTGTAACTATTTTTACTTTTATTGTTTCTGTCATACATATGGTTTTCTGTGTTGTGTTGTCTTGATTTAGTTGTTGTTATGAATGTTTGTATTATGGTGTACCAGTAATCAAGACCCCTACGGTTGTTCCTGGGCACCGAAATAAAGGTTGATGATTTGATTATTATGGTGTTTATGATGATGATGATGATGATGATATGGAAAAATACGTGTCTCTAGCACATAGGAAACCTTGTGGGGATAGGAGTGACGCGCCAGGAGACTTGGAAAGGAGCTTTAGGGCGGTTGCCTCCGTGCACCAACAACGCCTGCAGCCGTTTTTTTTTTTTTTAACTACAATCTACCTTTTGACTTCACATCAAGATGAACTTTGCAACCTGCGTTGTGTAGCCCGCGTGGATAATAGATCAGAAGTGCTGTCTGTATTGTTGCTCCTTTTCTCCTCTTCTATTCTTCCTTATCCATAGACGTACCGCGCGCCGGGAGAGTCTAGCAAACACAATGAGTTCTCTCTCGCAGTGAGAGAGGTGCATGCGTGAACTCGGCGGCAGCTGCGAGCTTTGTTTTTCTGCACTGGGTTTTATATCGATGGGGGCGTGTCCGGCGAGGTGTACATCCGGGACACCCGCTAATAGAGAGTTTTTTTTTCTCATTGGGTGTTTTTTATACTGGTCATTGAGAAGCGATCACGGCCAGCCGCACCGGCGGAAAAAGGGGAGGTTACGCAGATATAGCTTAGTTTGAGTAGTATAACCTTCACTTGAACCAACATTTCAGTGCAACAAACATTTCTGAAATACCCTGCATGGGAAAACGGGGGAAGTTTAGCCGAATCAAGGTACAAGCGGTAATACTGATGGGGAGTGTCTCAATGCATGCATATACTGCGGCGTAATTACAGACATAAGTTCCAGCAGTGCAAACGTATGCGGGTGAGTTTTAAAAAAAGAAAAAGAAAAATCTGCAGGAATTCAGAAACTTGTCTACTAATGCAGAGCATTGTTATGCCGCTTGTATAGGTGTGAGTTCTCTACAGCAAATTTTCTTAGTTTGTCAAAATTCTGTCCGACCAATTTATCTCCCATTTACGCTATTATAACGATTAAAAGTGTCACCTCTGCCAAATCTGCATTTTTGTGGAAATGCAGGGCGTTACACGGTTCTGGCTTGGGGGGGTATTGGGCAAAGAATGCGACGCATTTAAATCGAAAAACCCGATGACTCCCAAGCACCTCCTATGAATTGTGAACGCGAAAGCATTAATGTTCACTTGGACGCCTCTGGGGGCTCCTTCGATTTCTGCGCCGTGAGTAATTGCAACTGGTGCGCGGCTGTGAGGGGTCAGTGGAGTTAGTGTTCGATATGCAGCCGAGTACCGCACTCACAGCTTCAGCTGCAACTCTCCGCTCCCCAAGTAGCTTTGCATTTCTTTGCAGCCTGGTTAGTCAATGAGTTTTTACTGCGAAGCTGTCTGTAGCTTGCACCGACGTCACTTAAGCTGCCATGTTGGTGCACGCGTGTGCAATGGAATGCAGTGTAACTCACCTGCCGCTCCTATATCGAGCAACGCTGAGAAAGACGATAGCAGAGCAGAAGAAAGGGCGGTGGTGACGTAATGTGCAAGTAATATATGCCCCTCACGGAGCCGTTTCTCTGTCCCAGACGCCAACACCGGACTCCGGCTTTTTCGCGCAATGGGCTATTTAACGCTGCAGCGGGGATAACGAACAACTTCTATCACGCTATAAAGTAGCTGCGCATGCGCACTTAACCATATGGTGGCCTCTTTATGCACGGTGGTCTCGGTGGCAATCGTTCCGCCATAGCAATGCGACTCCCGTTGTGTGAGGGATTTATCTTAAAGACTTGAATTCACGTAACTGCGGCCCATCCAATTCTCCTCCTCCTCCGGAGGTGGAAGAGGAGGGTTGTGAATACGGGATGCAAGGGCGACTTTTCAATCTTTTATGAGTTTGACGAGTCATGCAGGGAAAGGCGGAAGAGGCACGCGTGTTGCAAGGTGCTCTGATAACAGCACGTGCAGCAGACCGTACTCCTGGCTAGGTCAAGAGGAAGCAGTATAGATAAAGTAGATGGCGTGTAACCTTGACGTGGGGTTTGCAAAAGGACACCGACACGAAAGGGTAGAATTAACTACGTTGTCAGGCATATTAAACTGGCCCTCGATTACTAACGCCGGGATACCTACGTAACTGGTAAGAGAGAGAAGCTGAGAGAGGAGAGAAGAGGGAGAGAGAGGAGAGGAGAGAGAGAGAGAGAGAGAGGAAGAGAGATGAGCCCCCGAGAGAGAGATGGTGTGAGGGGGATGGGGAGGAGAGAGAGGAGAGAGAGAGAAACTTTATCTACGGTATTTATGAGGCAGCATCGTCTAGAACCCGTTGACACAGAGCGTTTTCAGGGAGGTCACCTAAAACAAATATTCAAAGGTATCGAATATAAGCTTTCCGAATCGAATGCGAATCCAATCACAATAACTATTCAGCTTGTATTCGAAATTTCGAGTATTCGTTTCCACCCCCCCCACCCCCTTCACCCCGGTTTCCGCAATCTTCGCCGTCATTATTAAAGCTTGGCACTGCTATCTGTGGCATAAAATATTCCCCTCTTCTCACTTACAACTCTCGGTTTGTTCGTTTTTAAATCAACTCTGAGATGTATTATCTCCACGAAAACTTCTTAGGCGAGAACTTTAGCGCTCCATTTAATCTCTTTATCTTCAATACTCTTCCTGCAACACTCATTTTAAAGGCCAACTTGCAGAGCCAAACAAGATAACCTTATCGTATACACATGTCGGTAAGAGGATTGCTCGATTAGAAACAAGGTTTACTCTTGAACTCAATCTCTCTCCGTGATAACGCATTACAACATACTGTCGATAAAAACGGGTGAAAATAGTTAACGTCAAAGGATCTCGTTATTTTCCTGACCCTCTGTAACGCTCGGTTCAAATTGTCCTCGCAGCCGTCGTAAAACTCTTAATCCACGACGTCGTCTGACGTCTCAGCCAACCGAGTTACGTGAAACGCCGTTTTTCACACATTGCCTAACGCTTGCAGCCTTGCGTATCGCGCATGAGATTAGCAAAGGTCGGCGAATGTTTTATCTTGAGCCGCAGGCACTGCCTGCCCGTCGTGAATGATACGATAGGCAACACATTTGAAAGATGCGTAACAGGCCGTGATAGCCTGTAGCGATGAAAGCTTGGTTCAGTGAGTGCGGCATGGGGCGGAGCTGCAGAGACCGAGATGGGGACGAAAAGGCAAGTATGCGCAACTACAGCGCTATGCACATATATCGCTGAGTTTTTGCCTTCTTTGTCGTGCGTCGTCTTATGAGTTGCAATTCGCTAATCATTACACAAACTTGCTAGTGAGTTCGGACTGGGCATGTTTGAACAAAACTGCGAAAACACAATTGTGGGAATTAAAATAAAATTACTGAACGTCTTCGTAAACCGCCGACAATAAATTCATCACCGGCGACAAATGGCAGCGGGCTTCAGCCATGCCACGACGGAGGTGACTAATACTCAAACATGTGATATTCTCGTTCTCGCCCTAAGCAGCATTCTGGTACAATATTACCCGCACCGAAGGTTTTCTTACGTCTTAAAACAGGCTTTAATATTTCTTCGTCTCAAAAAATAAAAACAGTGAGGTCCTAATAACTAACAATAAAGAAAACAATTTTCTTCGCTTGAACCAATTATAAATAGTCTTCCATTGTTACACCCAGAATCAAAGCTCCGCTGCAAGAAGTGACACTGTACCCCGGACTTTTTCCTTATAGAACGTAGCCTTTCTACTACCATATCCTGCCGCATAGTAGCATCTGATGGGCCCTCTCAACTCTTTTGAATCTTACACAGTGCAAATGGCTGAATATATATATATATATATAATCTATATCTTATATATCTAGTAATATATATACATCTCGTTCGCGTTTGCGATTGTTTAATTTTTAGTCTTCTGTTCTTCCCTTTCTCCTCGCCGTTATTTTTATATTGTGACCCAGCGTTTGCCTTTACAGTTTCCTCTTCAAGTTATGTTTATGTGCGAGGTTAGTTTGCAGCATTTTCTTGCATATCATTTTCAATGGTTTTTTTTTTTCCTCTCAATGCTATCTCCGTAATTCCCAACATTCATACCACATCACTGCAGTCATCCCCATGTGGCGTAGCAAGTACTGCCGCCAGCAGGCCTGGCCGCACCAGTTCACATTAAAGAGCTCTCTGTCGCTCGCTCTCCCTAAACAGGGTTTAGACAATCATCTGTGAGTTACATTAAAGAGCACACTCTTTACCGTACTTTTTATTTTGCTCTGACTGAAGAAGGAGGCTGTGCTTCTGATGCCCACTCTTTTATTGTATTATTTGCATTGGAACCAGCATGGTGACATCTTCTGGTGTTTTGTACGCTTGGTCACTGACTTCCACAAGGTCGCCTCGGAATAGCGATTCCGTGCAGATTTTTTTTTTTTTCAATATATAGATATATTGGATCTCCAAACAATTGCAAGGCCCACATGGTGCATCGCAGCACCTTGTGAACCAATCACCACACTGTCTTACATGCAACATGAAACTCGAAACGTTCATAGCAAGTTACATGTGTCATGCCTGATTGTTTTGGAACCAAAAAAAGAAGGAAAAATGTGTAGTTGTGAGGGGCAGATAAAGCCTCCTCAAGTAAAAATACCATGTTTGGAGTTCAACTTCAGGTGTCTTCTGAAGCAATTCAACTATAAATATATGGACAATGTATAGCTCTTTAGTACGGGCAAGTGTGGCCCGGGAATCGAACGCATGCCCTTGTGCTCACAGCATAAAGTCTACAAGCAGCCCGCCACTGGCTTATCTATAAACTTAAGCCTGAAAATGAATATGCAAGAACAAAATGCTGATTGCGAGCATGCTTATCTTGGACATGAAATTGAGAAACACAAGCTGCAAGGAAAAAAAAATTCCTCGGGCACTTCCGTCTGCTTGCGTGCTCTTACAGAAGGGCTTCCCCTGCCGTGCTATGGAGCTATTATGGTTGTTTTGTTCGTGTTTTCAGACCTATTAGGCCCATAAATTGAACTAAAGGTAACGTCTCTTGTAGATTTTTAACACGAAAGTGTTTTATGCCGGGATACACAAACATTTGAGTGACGTCATATCCGTCACTGAAATGACGCCAGTACAACGAAGCAAGCAGCATGTAAAGGGTGCACCCCCGCACACACGGTCTTTTTGTGGGAAAGTAACCTTTACTACCAAGGAGTACGTTATACTTAGGGTTGTTCGTTTTCCGGTTTTATATTTTAACACGAAAGTGTTTTCTGCCGGGATACACCAAGATTTCACTGACGTCATATCCGTCACGGAAATGACGCCAGTACACCTGTGCCGAAGCGACCCGCCAGCAGGACGTCGCTCGCACCCACAAATCATGCTCAGCTGCAGATTTCGTTGCACATTTCACTGTCGAGTTTTACCTATTCTTATGACAGAAGAATCAACCACAGTTTCTTTTTTGTGTGTGAGCATTAAGATATTTTATGACAACGACAACAGTGAATGATTTGTTCCAAGGATGGGATCTCAGAATACCGAACTGTCAACCTTGAGAAACGCGTCGGACACGCTTACAAACTGGGGCTGTTGGTGTCTCCTGCCGTCGTCGTCGTCGTCATCGCAATAGTCGTTCATCTCATGTAGTCGCGGTACTAAAACACCGGGAAACTCGTTTACGCCTCGCGCTAGAACGTAACGCGTACTAAAAAAACACCGGGACACTCGCTTACACCTTGAGCTAGAGAGCTTCGTGCTTCAAAGACAAGAGACTTTTACAGCAAAGCTGTATACCTGTAACCCCCAACGGTTTCATATCCGTTGGCAAAAACGCCAAGGCGCCAAGAATGCACCAATATACTGCATGCTTCGCCCCTCACCAGGTTTCACGTTTGTGAAAATGGCCCGGGATCTTTCCTGCGTGCATTTTTGTGTACGTAGTTGTGTCAAAGTGTTGCAGCCTCTAATCAAAGCTTCGATTAAGAAAAGGTATATCAGGCAATGCTAGTGCATTGTTACTGCGTGAACCTCGTGTGACCGCACGTTATCTCCGTATTTTTAGTTTTCCCGCACGAGTAAGTCAAAGATAAGCGGAAGGGTCTTAAATAAGGCCGCCCCGTCTGTGAGCCGATGACCTGGCTATCTAATCTCTGGAATTTAAGAGCGACGCCCATATCCACACCGCAGCGCGTAGCAGATATAGCCGTTATCGTGATAACGGATAAAAGGGGCCCTCGATACGAACACTGGGAAAGATACTGGCTTTCAAGACGGAAATGGATCAGGCGACTCGGATTTCCACTCAGACGTGCAAGATGTGCCACGAGTTCTTTTTTGTTTGTGTGGAGAATTGCCAAAATAGGTTAGCCAGTGCCTGCACGAGAGAAAAAAAGAATACTAAGAAAGATGGAGAAGGGAATCCGAAAGCGAGCGATAACTATAATCAATGGACTAAGGTTGAATATCTGTTGACAAGTTTGTTTTGGAAGTTAAACTAGCACTGACACCGAACGAATAGGCTCTTTTGAGTGAAGGGACAACCCAGTAGTTAATGAAATGATTTTTCTCTGGACAACAACAGTTGAAATTTTCCTGGAGCCATTTAACGACAATGAGGTAAAGAAGAAACTAATCTTTGTTTTAATTTCCGGTTAATTCGTCCTTACATGTTGCCCGGCTCGATTTCGCATCGGTTAGGCTACCTCAAAGCATAAACCATGACTTGTCGTTTTTTTTTTTCTATAAACGGCTATGATGACGCAACAGTTTCCGAGGAAGCGACGCTAGATAACGCCGTTTCTAGTTTCCACGAGGCCCCTCACCTGACATGGCAATACGTCGCCAAACGAGTATTCTCAGGCGCGTACACAAGCGAAGCGTTAAATTAGTCTCCGTGCTCACCTAAGGTAGATCAATTTCATAGCGCCCGTTCAGCCGTCCCCGTTCACCGCCGCCACCACGGTGGATGACGACGAGTATATCGGGTGGGAGAAGAGGAGCGGCCAACACGGGAAGGCCTCCCGAAGCGTCGTCGAACACCGTCGAACACAATAGCGGCAGTACTAACGGCGGGCAAGTACACAGGCTCACGGATTTCCACTTCCACAAGACGCCTGGAGCATGAGGCGACGAAGGCAGTTCGGGCGTCGACGCCGACCGGGGACATCGCGACGCGCGAGACTTTGCCAGCGTGGCCCGAACGTGACGAGGCGAGGCTTATCTGATAAGAAGGCGCTCGACCGCTGCCCTCTCGAACCGCCCCCCCCCCCCCCCCCCTTCCTACCCCGGCTGAGTGCGCGTGCGTGTGTGTGTATGCCGAGCCGGGCAAGTCGGGCGATAAGGAGGACGACAGCTTCGGGGAGGACGACGACGGCGCACAGCGAGAGATGCTGCTTGCTGGCAGGGCAGCCGGAGAAAGACACGGCACTCTTCAGCGACGTCTCAAGTCCCGCGACTCCACTCGAAGGGTCACACCTTGTGACGAATCACTTAAACAGGCGGTCCGGTTACCTGCCGTGGCGTGTTCTGGAAGCTCAAAACGTGAAGCTTCCAACCTAAGCAGAATTGGGGCGGCATCAGAGGTCGCTTACACGGTAAACATCTGGGACCGTTACAAATGCAAGGAATAGAATGCTTTCGCTGCAAGCTACACCTGTCAGCAGTGACTAACGTAATGACAAAACCTTACGCACATTTCTATTTTCAATTGGATTAGACGTCTTCTCGGTCTCAAAAGGACCCAAAAACACGCCATTCGGCGAATGTCGATGCGCGACCGCAACACTTATGTGCACTGATAAAGACATCTCTTCTGTTCACCGATAAACACACGTCGCGTTCACAAGTTTCAAAGCTTACAGTGCTGAAGTATTTGGACCGCGAGACACCGTAAACATGGTTTCCGTTTCTTTCATCGAATCGGACCGGAGATAGCAGATACATTTTGCTTTGTTCTAAGGGCCGTCGGACGACAATCGATGCTGCTTGACTGAATAACAGCAACCTACTGTAAAATTTCCGTGCTTAGCTCATCGTTCAGCTTAAATACTACAGAACGCAGACGAACGACTCAATAGTATGAAAACTGGAAATTGAACTAAACATAACGATAAAGTAATAGGAACAGAAAGAAATGTACTAAACTAACCGTTTATTTTTGCTCAGCCTCCCCCGTACAGCATAGTCTTCACGAACGACAAAGGAAAAAAAAGTGGCTCCAATTCACACTGTGGAGATAGTTTGACTGCGAAGCTGTAAACGACACCCACAACGATTACCCATGCGACGTCACATGAATTCTCACACGTGACTCATCAAAGAGTGAAATAAAAGACAAGTGAAATGCACTTAACCACACTTTCTATTACTGCACAACGCCATTTACGACGGCTTTATGTTCTTCTTCTTCTGGCTGTTCTTCTGGCGTCTTTCCTTTCAGCGGTCTACCCAGGGTAGCCTTACCGTCACTAAATAAAGGCTTTAAGAGTATCGGCACTCTTTTCTCTCATTGTTATGTGCCGCCAGGATTTTCATTGGTCGGTCGGCACCACGTGATATTTGTTTACATATGGGCGCAGCCATTTTGTTTCTGGGCGCCTCTCTCCCCCCTCTCTCTCTCCCCCTCTCTCTCTCTCTCTGCTGCGCGGACGCTAGAGCGTCCGGTCACACTGTGCCCGTCACAACCGGCAGCGGTTTCGTTGGGAGAGATGGCAACACTGCAGGCCGGAAACAAAATGGCCCCCAGACGCTCCCGGGTGCCCGAAGTGGCGGTACTCTTAAGCGTAGCTTATGTAGTGACGCTAGGTAGCCTAGAATGAACTGAAGGAGGTGCTATACCGGTCTCTCTTTTAATATATGAAAGCGTGGTGACGTCACTACGTGATTTCTACTCTGTTGGGTACTTTTGCACTCGGAGTAGCTTACGCAACCGTTATCTTTACCGGTATGGCCAGTCCCCCTGCGTAGGTATGTTCCTTCCTTCTTAATGGTGATAGTTTTCTGCTGACATCGCCATGAAAATTTTATTGGATGGTAGAGGTATACGCTTTGCAGTAAAACCAACTTGCAAATTGAAATAATGTTTCTAAGCAGCAACATCCATGCGCCGCTTGCTCGAGAAAAAAGAACTGCTTTTATTTTAAGCACCCTACCACGGCCTTTCTTGAGTACACGGTGAGAGCGAATTTACCCCAGCTGCGAATGGTGCGCCAGTGCGCCAGCAATGGGCCTCTTCGATTTACAGTCTCGGGCTCACCGCGGACTCCCCGAGAAGCAGTCCAACATTCGATTTTCCCGGGTATCCCTATGGCTTCGGGGAATCCTCGGACTACCCGCGGGCAGCCCGCGGGGAGCCAGGAGTGGAAAATCGAAGAGGCCCAATACCTGTCTCACAGCTAATGTTGTTTTGGCTTCCCGGCCGGGACATTAAAGACCGCGTTTTAGAGACGACAGTCTTTCTTGGGTTACCAAGTAAAAGCAAAAATATTTCTCAGCATGTCTTTCTGTATCCCTGATTTATAAGAGAGTTTATTCAAAACCATAAATCAGGGAGCGGCGACTAGCGATTATAACAGCGCCGCCCCGAGAACAAGTGCCCTTTCTTTTCTTTTTGAGGGGAGGGGGGGAGAGAGGAGAGAGGGGCCCGAAACTGTCAAGTGCCCAATAATGATTATTCCGTCATAGGAATCGGTAAAACACGAAAGAGAAATGTGCAGCGAAATCTGCAGCTGAGCATGATATTTGCGGGTCGGCGGCTGTGTTGTAGGTGTACTTGGCAAGCGACGTCCTCCTCGCGGGTCGCTTCGGCAAAGGTGTACGGCGTCATTTCCATGGCGGATATGACGTCAGTGAAATCTTGGTGTATTCCGGCATAAAACACTGTCGTGTTAACATATAAAACCCGAAAACGAACAACGCTAAGTATAACGTACTCTTTAGTAATAAAGGTTGCTTCCCCGCAAGAAGACCCTATGTGCAGGGGTGCACCCTTTACAGGTCGCTTACTTCGTTCTACTGGCGGACGGGTATGACGTCAGTCGAACCTTTGTGCATCCTGGAATAAAACACTTTCTTGTTAAAAAAAATAACAACGCATTACAATGGTGTCGGGGAGGGACGAGATAAAAACAAGCACTCAAACAGAAGTACAAGCTCCATCTTTTCCAAGCACAACATAAACAAAAGGTCCCACCAGGTGGCGCGTAAGCGTTGCGAACGTGGAAAAATTGAAATGAATCGAGCCAACATCCGTTGCATTCATCGGGAGTGGAGCGAAAGAGGAAAGGAGGCGCTTGGAATGTGGGATGGAGGAAGAGAAGAGGGCGTTACGTGGAAGGAACGGCAGAAGACTATAGTAGTACGACGACATTTGCAGCGACGCAAGCAGATGCGCGGTCAATTTTCAATAGCGAACGGATGTTTATCGCACCGGAGCTAATCATTCCGGATTTCTCCCTCCGATTTGGTGAAGGGGCTCATAACGATAAGCACGGGAACCTACACTAACGAATATAAATTAACCACCTAATAATAGTTTATACAGTTGAAGATTTAGTTAGTTGAAGGTTAGTTGGATACTGGTTACAACAGCATTGCAGTTGCGGATGTTGGGGAGAACAGCTGACCAAGTTAATTAAGACAATCGTAATATTGAGACACTACGTTTCTCTATTGCATGCTTTTAGGGAAAATACGAAAATGACACTAAAACCAGTTCTTACCGAGCGCTAGATGACTTCGTGGGAGTCCTTATACATTATTTCACCCGTACTTTCTCCCAAAATCTGTGGCCTGTCACGACTGATAAAACTAATTATGATAGAAAATCTGGTAATTCTCTGGCCAACATTACGGAGCTGCATTTTTCAATACATCCTGCCCTGAAACATGTTTCCAGGCAATGCATTTGCGTATAAAGTTGAAGACGACTTTACACAAGGGCGCATATGTTCTAGAGTTCCAATTACTTCTTTTTTACGTCGCGAGCGATAGAATATAGAGAATAAATGAACATACGTATCGCTGCGGATAAGGTTTAAATAAATAGGGATAAATGCTGACACGGACCATCCAAGATGTGTCTTTCACGCGGAGCCGGAAATAGGACACCAGTAAAGAAACCTGTGCGAAAGCAAAAAATTCTTTGGAACAGACAGGTAATGCTTCACATAAGAACGAATTACACGATAACCGCCCCAAAAATGCGCCGCATAAATGATAGTAGTTACCATCAACCATCGTATACTGAAATAAACTGCCAGCAGGCGTCGTCAACAGTACGCACGTCTGTAGAACACGTACTTAGTGCCACGAAAAATTATATCCTCAATAACACTGAGCCGTGATTCTCACCAATGCATATATGCACATATACACACTTGAAGGTTGTATTGTTTGTGTATACGTCATGCTTCATTCGAAGAATTTCGTGTAAAAACATTTTTGCAGTTGAATCAAGTTAGATAAAAATAAACAAACACGGGATGGGGGAACAGTTGTACTTTTGTAACTGTGTTGGTGTAGAGCATTACACGCGAAATTCGGAGGTTGCGGGTTCAGCATCCGCCAGTGACACGCTTCTTTGTTCAACGTAATTTAATATTACGACCGATTATTTATACGCACTATAACAAAAAAGATCACCTACACTTTTAAGGGCTTTAGCTTCCGCCTTTGTGCTACCTTCGTTGGAGGGAGCGATAAAAATCATTTGAAGTAAGGAGACTCCACTGCATATCTCCTGCCGAAGGAAGCGGCCTGCGAATCTCCTTTGCTGCGTCCTTAAGTCATGCCACTTCCCTAATGGCTGGTATCCAGAAAAACATCGCCATAAACTTCCTCACTTGTGCTTAGGATAATGACGGTGACAACTCTGAGAAGCGATAAGGCGAGCTCATCTTGGGAGTCAACACCTCCCCGATTACAATGCCAGCGCTATGAGTTTATTACGAATGTAGGACGATTAATTTGTCTTTCCAAAGGCAGAGAGAGATAGAAAGAGATATGACGGGATATCAGTAAGGGTGTGGGATCGTCGGGGTTCGACGAGGAAGCGAAACAGGAGCGTGAAGTCCTGTATGAATTGATGGAGTAGGTGGTGTTGCCTAACTGATCTTTTCCCGTCCAGATGGCGCCACCGACGCAGCATTGTTAAGCACTGCCGCTGGCAAGGACGTTGGCGATTACTCCTCCCACCAAATCAACTGGCGCGTGCGAAGCGAGCTATCTCGACACGGCGATTAGATGGCGTACTACGCTTGTAGCCTCCGCTATCCATTTCTCGCACCGCAATCGCACCGGGCCTATTTAAGAACGGCCGTGTATCTCAGAGGGCGGCAAGATACGTTTCGGGGTGTGTTTATAAATATACGACCTGCTGGTGTTAAAAAATCCTATCAGTTGGTCGCGGATAAAAATGGGGCAGACATCTGGGCAGGATAGCGCGTATCTGCAGTGAGCGATGTCAGACAAACTGGACTGATTGGTTAATCTTTACGGTCGCAACGATATGCGGGAATTCCCGTCACGCAAAGGCGAAAAAGAAACGTCACCTTGCGCCGCTTCCTTGATGCATGCGAGATAAGGCGCGCGCCCACACAGCCCGAGGAGATACGTCACGGCGGCCTTGAATGCCCGCCAGCGGCGTGTGGCAGTTTCAAATGTCTTATAAATTTCTCACTCTGGACTCGGCCCTTGAGCGATGAGCGATGTTTTGCTTCACTCATAAGCTTATACGTAGATTGCCTTCTCTTCCGGATAGGAAAACTATTAGGTTTCCTTCGACACTACAACAGTTCGAAAAAATATCCATACTATATGGCACTTTTAATTACTCTGGCTGGTTTCCTGCCTGACAAAGAAGGAAAGAAAAAACGGGGCAATGAACGTCTTGCCTACAATAGCGCCACCCCGCTTTCGCGCTGGAAGGCGCTTGCTGTGGAAATCCACGGTGAAAATGGGGAATAAAGTTTTACGAATTTGGCCAGGCCTCTCGGATGCAAATGTCTGCGTTAACTATGTAAGTATGGAACGAAGCCTCAGGCATGTGCCTGCGTTGCGGGATACGAATAGAGGTAAACTCACATCGTAACCGAATCGCTGTATTTGAAATCTCGCCTTATTCGGAGTGTTTCGCGGTCCCGACCGCGTTGTATAGAGATCTAGCTCATCCTGCCCACTTTTAACGAAGTGTCGCTTATAAAGAAGCTCGAGGACTTTGTTATGACGAGGTCTCCTTTTGTATATATCAATGTGCCTCGATACGACGCCGCGTGGCGCAGCGTTTGCGGGTTCACCCGCCTAATGATGGATGGCGCCACTGTATAGGGGCACCAAATACGCGCCGGGGTTACTGAAAGGGCCTCTGCAACAGTTTTTTGAACTTCTTCACTAAATCTTAAATTCCCCCAGAACGTAGTCAACGAACACATCCAGTACCTAGAATAGGGGGTCACAAAGTGCCGGTAAGCCAAAAATTGCCGCTCTATGCCCATCAGACAACTTGTAAACTTGCTCAAAAAAATTTCTCTCTTTCGCGAGTCATGGCGCTCTTTGAGCGCTCGAATTACGTCATTGAAGCGATGTAGCGGCTATTGGCCGCTTCCTTTCTGTTGCAGCAATAAACGAATTCGATAGCCACTTCAGAAAAAAAGTCACAAATGCAAAGCAGAAACGGAAGGCGGATAGTTGTGCTGCGACGAGCAGATCACGCAGTGCCGCTCCGTGCGGGCGATAACTGTAGCTTTCGCAGTGCTTCCAGGCGCGAAGGAGAGAGTGAAAGCCCTCATTGGAAATGGTTGCAGAGTCCCTTGAATAAAAGACGCCTTTCTGATAATCCGAATAGCTGAAGTGGCCGGGTTGTAATAGTGTAGACCACGCGTTCAACTGCGCTGAGAATGATACTCTGGAGTTCTGTTTCCAGGCGGGGACGAGTGGGTTAGCGTGGGAAAGTGAGGGAGCCGCTCCAGGCCCGGACCTGGACTGGCAGGCCTGGACTGGCGGACCTGGACCTGGACAGGCCAGGACTGGCAGTGGCCTGGCGCTGTCATGGGATGCGCCAGGCCAGGCCCACGCGGGTACGGGAAAGGCTGGCATCCGTATAAATGTCCACTTCATCCGGCAATATCGTCGCGGGGACGACCTGAACGGCCCTCTCACGAGCAACGGGACAGGAACGGGAAAGGAGAGGGCGTGACGAAGGGTGAGGTGGAGGTGAGGCCGATGGCGTCAATGTCCGCCGAAAGTGATGCAGCTGTAGAGTTCTTCGATGGAAGGGATTAGGCCAGCCCGTTCAACAGCATCGATGCGGTTATGCCTGAGAGGATCAGGGATGGTACGGAGCATGACCCGATAACGGACCGCTAAGTGCTGTGACGAGGATAATAAAGCTTAGCATATCCGTCGACGGGTTGCCGAGTACGAGGATTGTGTACACAACTCTTCTTGCCTAACATTGGCACTTCCGTGCGCAAAGAGATGGCGTCATCCAGTCGTTTCGAGATATCGCGTGACGAAACGCCACGTGTCGCGCAGAAGCAGTCACATGCACACCTGGTTAGGGACAGAAAATACATACGAGGGGAGCGCCAAAAGGGGTTTTAGTTTTTCTAAGAGAAAAAAAAACACATGGAAGTATCCGCGTTTCTTCCAGCTGAAGCCCCTCCATACAGCTCTGAATGGAAAGCATCCCGAACTTGGACGAATGCAGACGATAAAAAATAAAGGAGGTGCTGTTGATCAACAAGTGAATTTGTACTGAAGAGAGCGCAGGTATATGAATGAAAATTATCCGCATGCGCCGGTAGGTCAGTGATATATACCAACTCGCACCTGCGATAGGTACTAGATATGTACCCACTCGCGCAGATTAGGACCATTCTACTTTGCAGCTCCTGTCCGTATATCTGTGTAAGTTACGAGGTCGTAACAAAAGACAAATGAGAATGCTTTCTTGGGGGGGAGGAAGAAAAGTAGGGGAAGGAAGAAAAGTATGATCAATAACAGAAAACTGGGCGAGTTGGTTTAGATTCATCTTCACTAGGCGCAAAAAGACACGGACGAAGGACTGAGGTAAATACAAACAGTTGTGAGCGGCGCCGTTTGTGTTTACCTCAGTCCTTCGTCCGTGTCTTTTTGCGCCTATAGTGAGGATAAAAGTATGCTCCTGCCACAGCAGTTAGTTAAGCAAGTGCAATCAATGTCATCCCTTGCCACTGACCCGCAAGTTCGGCTCCGAGCCTCATCTTGCTGTTTTCCTGCATCGGCCCCTCCTGTCCTCCAGCCTTCCTGTCTAGCCGTTACTCATAAGAAATTTCATGTAGGTCCCCAATCATCAAAAACATTTTTGCATACTATACAAGGGCCCCTAGCTTTACTTCCAAACGTCCGTTAGCCGTTAATCCAATTTTTAAGGGAAACTTACACATGTGAGGGGTTTTCTCGAAATAATTGCAAAAAACCATTTTTGATATATACAGATCACTAGATAAGACTTCACGAAAACGGGTTTAGGGGAAATCCCGGGTAGTTTTTCCCGGCCCTTCCCCGGCCTGCCAAGGGCACAGGCGGCGAGGGTTCATCAGTTTGAAATTTAAGCAGAAACCGAACAAAAAAGAGGCGTAGAAGGGGGGGGATAAGTGGTCTCGAAACAGCCAAAGGGAGCGAGCGTTTTCCAGAGTGCGGAGGTCCCCCTGCCCAAGCCCCGGCCCCAAGGGAACGGCGGCGGGGGGCTTCATGGTTCGGCCGTTTGGGCCGGAAACGAAAAAAAGGAAAGAAATGCTAGTTCGCGGTAAGGGGCTTAGCGCTTTGGGGAGCGGGCCGGGGTCACGTGGCGCTCCCCGTGGATCGGGGAACCGATTTAGGGGAAGCGGAGCGGGTTTCCCGACGATGCGGATTTAACTTTCCTCACTGCTGCGCCAAGCTTCTGCCGGCCCGAAGAGGAACGCTGTGGCGGGGGGCGGATGGTTGGTCTCGTTCTAGGCATTGTTCCAGGAAAGGAAAACAGGTAAATGAAATGTGCTCCGAGTTCGGGCTAATGGGGCTTCGAGCTTGCTCGAGTGCCGACTTCTCGACGGCTATCGTGTGCATCACGTGGACGCTGCCACGTGGATCGGAGAACTCGTTGAGGGCTGAACGACGGTTACGCGGTTCGTCCCTGATGATGCGAAATGATTTGTAACATTCCTTCTTAGCTGCAGTTTCGCTGCTGGAGAGGCGCGGTTGATGGGGGTTTTCAGTGGAGGCGAAGCAAAAAGGGGTCGGATTTGGGGCCAAAGCCCTTCAAATAATCCGGACTTGCGGAAAACTTTTTGCTGCGCCGCAGATACAACAAACCAATCATATCATCTAAAATCAGTCAAACAACAATCAACAACAACAATTTCAACGAGTGAGTGGCCGGAAATTTCAGTAGGGGTTCCGTAACAAAGCTTTTGGCCCCTTGCAAAATTTTCTTGGGGAAAACATTTTTAAAATTTAGCTAAAAAGGCCCCCAATTTTACAGTGTAGGGAGAAATTTCTGCTGAAAAAAAGGAATTTTTTGAAATTTCTTTTTAAGGCGATGGGGCCCAAAAACGTTTCCTTGTGCAACGACAAAACATTTTTTGTCTAATTTCTGACTAAGTATAATTACAAATTCCCAGTTATTTCGCAGAGCTTTTTCTTGTTTTTCGTCTTGAAAAAAAAAAAAGTCACCACAATCCACTAATCTGTTCGATAAGTCCTTAGTAGACTTTTAAGATTAGAAGGGACTAGAAGAAGATTAGAACACGACGGAAAGCAAGGGAGGAAGATTGTGATTGGAGATTGTGACACACGGCTGTGGGCGGTCTATAAATAAACAAAAAGAAATCATTAAGGCTGAAAGCAAAAAAGCGAGCTTGCTTGGCTGCCTGCTTTCATCACCAAAGCAGCTGAAAACACCACTGTTGCGCTTCAGCCAGATTACTGAGTTGGAACTAATAATAGAACTTTACCATCTTAAAGAAAGTTGATCGTGGTGGTGGGGATGATGCTTATTAACGGATGGATCTAGCCTTGCGTGATATGCCGGCAATTGCTCCCCCGATCAACACCTTCTTGCCGCTATGCGCGGAAATCACCAGGAGTCACTGAGGCGTGTGTCAGTTAAAAACCCGAGGATCAGGCGCAAAACGCCTCTCCTGGTGATCTATGGCCTTATAGGAAAAATTATATCATCCAAAGAGGCATGCGGAGCGGCTCTCCTTCGAAGTTCTTTAAACAAACCTAACCTCTCCGTCGCATGCTCTCGTCAGTCCATAAGAAAATGTCCTATATCACCGGTTACACAACACGTTGCGCACAGAGTAAGGAGATAAGGTTCAGCTTATGAAGCCACGTCGGTGCCCGCGCTGAGTTGGTCCGGATGCGGAACAGTAAGGATGCCTCTGTCCTTTTCATTCCTTTGGTAACACGAGGTGGTGTTGTGGTCGCCAAAGAGATCTGAAGTGTTTTTAATGATGGTTTTTACAATTGAGAGAAGCGCGAATGCTAAAGTTTCGTTCAAACTTCGCTGAAAGTTCGTCCAATCGATCACCAATCCTTCAAGGACCCAAATCGCAAACGAAGAACGAAACCATGCGACGATTTCTCGCGCACTAAGTAAACGCATCTACGAACGATCTAAATGTATACCGATACGTGGTAATTACGAGATGAAGGTATACTGTTGCACTATTCCTACATGACCGATACGTGTATTGTCTCATCTAGAACTATTCCTTTTTCGCGATTTTCAAGCACAGTCGAACCTCGTTACAACGAAGTAGAATCGGGACTGCAAATTAGTTCGTTATATCTGATATTCGTTGTAGCAGTTCGTTATATATGATAGGTAAAAATCGGCTGTAACAAATCGACAATCTGGCTCACGCAAAAATACGTGATACAAAAATGCATTTTTCAGGCTTCGAACCCACTATACACAAGGTAACTCTTACCTTTCACCTTGTTGCATTTCAAGCTGAATGAACCGGACACGAGTACGTGAAATTACAACAGGACAAGGTTCACTTGACAAAGCAGGCCTGCGTCGTTATTTATTTGATGAAGGATGTGATCTTCATCTCGTGGCTACTCACAACACTGAGCAGGATGGAGTTTTCCACATTGTCCACGAACAAAAGGGACTTTATACTTCTGCAGTTTCGGATGCCGGAGGGTTTTCCAAGTAGCTTCTCAGCCTACTGGCCAATATTTTTTCGTTATATCCGATATCGCGCGCGGCTCTCACGGTTTCAGTTTCGTTATAAAAGAATAAGTGTCATTGAAATAAAGCGTGACCAACCAAAGTTCATATTTAGTTCGCTATAGCCGATAATTCGCTATATCAGTGTTCATTATAACGAGGTTCAACTGTAACCGCTTTGACACAATGCAAGCCCGGCTTTACGCACGCACAGTGTCTAGAGATGTTATCAGAGCTTTTCGGTCGGCCAACCGGTCTACGGGGAAATGCATCGGTTTTTCTATAGTTCGCAATCGGTCAGAATAAGAAAACTACGCTCTAATAACATCGATTTCACATCGTACAAATAAAAGAAAAGGGGTGGAGAGTGCTTCTTAGGTGTTGTGGTGAAGCATCTGTCTGCCTGTAACTTCAATGCAGCCTGGAAGACACGAAAATTGGCTTCATTAACACATCGCACAAACAACTGGACTTCATTATGACGGAGATACCGCGGAGTAATTTATAGGAACCGGAATCTTCCGACGCGCACGATGCACCGCGAAGTGGCCGTTTTCCGCTCTTCGCCATTTATCCTAGACACCGACGACGCAGCCGGAAACAGATCCCTTGATGTCGTGCTCAGCTACACAGCCTGGGCGTAAAAGGTTATGGATGGCCGCATTCAACCTTTATGGTACATTTTAATTCTGAAGCTATCTGCCGTTAATTACTGGAATGTGCGTGTAACGGCGATGGCTAATGTTGGCTTTCAATGTTCCCAAAAAGCTGCTATTGCACTGAACTTCCGCTAAGAGGAACTTAAAGGGACAGTGAAAGCTTATTTCGGCTTATTCAAAGGGCTCCCCCTCCCCCTTCCCCTTAAAAAACGGGCCCAGGTGAATCCAAATATATCACTTGAAGGCGGTCAATGAAGTAGACGTACACTGAGAAAAATCCCGCACCGAAACGATTTATTTACCTCATCTTCAAAGAAAAATTTACCGCCAAGTACTCTTGCTTGGTCTCAACCAGTTCGCGATGAACAATTGTCGCTTGCAAATCAACGTGCCGTCATGAATGACGCCATTTCGTTTAAGTGAGCTTAAAAATCCTTGGGTGTCCTCGTGCTGCTAAAAAAATTCGCCAAAGATAATAAGCATCTGCTGTGTCACACGTCATCGGTACAGGGTTTATGCTAGCGTCTTCGCCGTCGTCACAAGTACCATCCAAAGGCACTCAAGGGCCTCTTCAAGGCCGCCATATTCGCTGTGAAGCTTTCCTTTCTATTTTTTTCCTTTCCAACCGGTCACGTAGATGCCCCTCCAAGACTTCATTTTCGCTGTGCAGATTCGCCAGCGGTTGCGGACAGAGCGAAACTTTGTGTTAAGCGTTTTTTTTTTTTCATTTAGTTATGGAAAACGAACTTTCCAATGCTGTCCGGCAAATGTGACAATACGGCTTAACCGAGTTCATCTTAACTGGAGTTTGCTGTATTTGATTGATTTGATTGATTGTATGGTTTAACGCGCCGACGTAACGCAGGCGATGAGGCGCGCCGTAGTGGAGTGCTCCGGATTAATTTTGACCACCTGGGGATCTTTAATGTGCGCTGGAATCTCGTGCACACGGGCGTTTTTGTTTTTGCCTGCATCAGAAAAGCGGCCGCCGCGGCCGGGAATCGAACCCGCGTCCTCGTGCTCAGCAGCACAACGCCTTAGCCACTGAGCCACCGCGGCGGGTTGAGTTTGCTGTATATTGGGTATGCCTGCGCTCTTGATTTGAATAGACAGCGCCCTAATGAAAACCTCAACCTACCGCAATTGCGTTATAGAATTGCCAGTGTCTTCAAAATGGACCAAAGGGGGAGGGGCGGGCGTCTGGGTCTTCTTCGTGGACTGGTAAGATTGGCAATTAGCCCCAGAACAGTTTTATTTGTGGTTTTGGGGATGGCTGCGAAGAATGAAGCCAGGCGGCTTAATTTCTTTCGATGTACTATATTTGGGCCAGTCCCAAATTAAACGTATTATCATTGTTTTCGGAGAGTAGTGGCTGGTCTTGAAAACGAATTGCCGCCTCTTCTCCAAGGTGCCAGTGCAGGTTTTTTTTTTTTTTTTTGTAAGCGGCGTAAACGGAAAAGCCTCTCGAATGATGACATTTCTTATCCAGTGTCCTTACGCTGACACCGAAAAATATTACGGCTGTATTTTTCTTTATGTTCCTTGGGTTGCATTAAAATACGGATGTTCAACCCGTTAGATTGGTCCACTAATTTGCTACCGACGGCGTGATCCACAACAAAGTTCAGTTAGGTCTGTCTTTTCGGGTGCACGCATCCACAACTTTAACCATGCTGTCGTTGATTTATTGAACTCTTACTAAGGAAAATAACCTTACTGGAAGCAATGTATTAGGTCCGATAACTTCAGAATGGCATTTCCTTTTTAGTTTTGCTAGCGTGAAAGTGTAAAGTACAAAACCCCCAAAACTCCTTCCCCTACCCCTACCCCTACCATGTGACCGAAAAAAAATATTCTAGTAATTCGTACTTAAAAGAAGTGTGGGGTCGATTCCCTGCTGCGGCTGCTGCCTTTCCGACTAATGCGAAAGCAAAAAGAAACCCTCTCGCGTGTGCGAGATTTCATCATACGTTGAATATCCCCAGGATGGCTAACTTAACCAGCGACCCTTTAATTCGACGCGCATCAAAGCCCGGGTGGCGGCATTTAGCGCGCAAAACCATTATTCTTGTTCAATTTAATTATATTGACATATAATTCTCAATGGGTGACATGGGGAAATAAAGTGACCGCGTATCTGATTGCTTCGCTGTAAATTGTCGTCGAATGATGTTAGTCTTCTGCTGGCCTTGCAGTGTAACACCCTTTTTCTCTCTCCCACCCTCCTTATCCCTCATCTCACTCCCCTCCCCTTAGGCTCCTCCCGTGATGAATGCATCGGAAGTTTGCTCAACGCAATTCAATTTTCCCGCGTTCGCCCTGCTTCCGCGCCATTTGTTGGAATCTTTTGTTTCTGCTGTGCCTGGAGTAGCTCAAACGGACATTTTCCGTTTTTATCGTTTGCTTTTATCTATCTTCTCTCCGACACCATTTTCAACACGTTGTTGTCTTTTCTTTACCTTTTTTATTATCAAAACCAACCTAAAGGGCATGTTTTATTAAAAGAACGCTGGCACCCTCTGTTATGTACTAAGTGTCTTGCCGCAATAATGGCCTGATGTTTTCAATGTGGGCAGATATAAGCCATGCCAGCAGCTTCAGGAGTTTGAAACGGCGTTGCCTATATATACGTTATTGACAAACATTCTATCACCTGTTTTCTGGTCGGGTGGTTCAGACGAGTGTCTGACAGACATATAGAGAGATATACAAATAGCCTAAACTTTTCGCCTTTAGTTCGCCCAGTAAAAAGTATCGTCTTTAAAATATAGCGTTAACCACGGTGCCATTTCAATCAACAGAGAGTTTCGAACCAACTGTCGGCCATCTCATTGTCGGCTTTTATGTAGTGCTTGGTGTCGAAAGAAGACCACGGTCATTCCTGCTCGCGGCAGACCTCACCTCTTCCCCAGGGCAGTTTATTCTCCGAACCCTCATTAGCCCTTTTGTTTTCTTTACCTTTTATTCTTTCTCCGCCGCTGATAACATTGTGGCAGGGCTGGCGTTATACAGCAACGTGGCTGGCTACCGCGCGCGCAGACGTGGGAAAAAAAGAAAAAAAAACGAGAGAACGGCGCCTCGCTGTCCTGTTTTCGCGCGTCGAGCCGCCCTACGGAAATGACGACGCATCCAGAAGCGTCCGCGGGGCGTGTTGTTCAAATCCGCGAGCAAATAGGGTGCTCCTTGCTGTTTGCACCAGAGTGAACCCACGTGGTTAGGCAACAAATACCAGCAACCTGGCTGCTGTTGCTAACCGGATGGTGTTACAGAGTTTGAGTGATGTCGGTGCTTATTCAGGTCAATGCGAGCTATGTATTTAGGGAATATATCCGCACGAAGAAGTAATATAAAAATAAATCTTAGTTTTCCATGACTTAGCCACGCTACCTCATACCTATTCATTACCCTTACACATAATGGATTAATCGAAAATCAAGCGCCTACAAACAACGTAAAATGTATCTTACAGGTTCCCTGAAGCGTAACAACTAGCAAATACCCACCCGCAACTTCAGCGAGGTCAGCTCGATCGGGAGGCTTCGTGACGTGGTGTCATGCGTGTTGTGGACATATTGCACGTATAACTGCGTCGTTGGTGACAGAAGTCACGGAATTGTCGTCGTACGTGTCCGCAGACATATAACCTTCCAGCATCACTAACGACGCTATAGTCTCTATTGTGCTGAAAGACGCTATTGTATACAGCACTAACTCCCTCACAAACCCAACCGTAGCTCTATTACAATTAACTAGATACCGTAATTTGTCTTGCATGCGCCGCTCCTTCCATCAACCCGCATCCACTCGCAGCAGAAAGGGGTCAGAGTGCAAATATAAAGTTTGTTTAGTTTCCAGCAATAAATAACTTTCAGCCAATGATCGTTCGTAAACAAAAGAAAAATACCGACCAATAATCTCCGTAGAGGCATGAAGCTGGTTTTACTAAATGGCCGCTGGAGTCCGTAGGCATTTCCTCAGCGACATCGGATAGTTTATCTCTTATATAGCTATGAATGATATGTTCTTTCTTTCTTCTTTGGCACAAAAGTATTGCTTAAAGAGCTAGAAGTTAAACCACCCTGGTTCCCTCCTTCTGCATGCTTTGTATAATTTAGGGGGTTCGTTATTCTTGCGCAATAAAGCGATACATATTGTTTCAAGTAACGAAAGCCAATAACAAATAAAAATAAATACTAGCAAATAAGCACCGTTAAGCCGCGATTAGTATTGTGCAGATAAAATTAAGACATATAAAAGAGACAGATAGGAGTAGTAGGTGAATTCCCTTGCATGAAGATTCGGATTCCACAATCACACTCATTAGTTGGACCTTATGGTTAGCGCACGACAGAATCGCATTGCTGCTACATTCGAGCTTAGATCAGCTGGTGTCGATTAAAGAAAACGGGCGCATCGGTATTTTTTGTTTCGTATCACACGGCAGCTACAATTAATGCAGTTGATGACGTAGCTACTAGTACCCCTTCTGACGTAGCAAGTATCAGATTGCTTGGTGTGTATTAGCAGAACCAAGATACATACGAACGTTGGTGTCCTTTTGTATGTGTGCTCGTTTTTATTGATCAACCTACCAGTGTATATGTGATGAAAGTGCGCGTGTCATATATTCCGTACTGTATCTTCGAAAACTTGAATACCTCGGTTTATTGGAATATAGATTTAAAATGCGTAGATATATGAAAATAGACCTGCGCTACAAACAAACGTAAAATACTTTATAAAAGCTAAGGCTATGTTCAGACTACCGACGTAACAGCCATATCGTGCGCTATGGACGTAAAAAAAAACGGCGTTTCGCGCAGTTAGGTTGGCTGAGACGTCAAATGACGTCATTATTTTAAAATATTACGACAGTTGCGACAACAGTCTGAACCCGGCCTAATGCGACGTCTGTAGGCTATACCTTCACACGGAGGCGAAATCAGTCACACATGACTTCTGCGTAACATGTTAGTTTCTTGGATTCTTGTATATCAGGTTTCGACGGCCCGTGCGCGGAATGCAGGATACGCATTTCAAAAATAGAATAGTGCTTATGCATATAAAATCCTAAAGAGTGTAACGAACCCGATACCGTCCGCTATAGAAACCGGTGTAAGGCTGCTTAAAGCTAGAGCTTCCTGTTCGTGTTGACGTTGACGGCGCTTACACGAAGCGCGGTGCCTCACACAATGCTTATGCCTAAAACCTTATGCTCTACCATTTAATTATCGGCGAAAAGGGCATCGAAAGATTACAAATCAGCTTTGACATTTAAATGCTAATTTGATTGTAAAGCTGTCCGTAACCATGTCATATATCAGTCAAGCGGACATCCATCCAGTGTACGCATTGTTGTTCTAGCCTGCAGCAAGCATTGCGCAAGTCTTCCCCCGGAGCCCTGCCATCACAGCGCCATATTTGGGGCGGTGGCAAGTAAACGCTAAGCCAGGCGTCTCGCACTGCATGCTCATTGCGACCTGAAATCGATTCCAGAAATACCCAGCGAGCTAACGCAGCATGTGTAGGCTTAAAGACGCTGTTGTCGGTTCGAAGATGTCAAATTGCTTCGCTGACTCCAGATATCTCCTCCGAGCGAACTTTTAGTTCTTCGTTTCGACGGAACTGCACAACGAGCAGCCCAATGCCGTCATGGCTGCAGTGTTGTGAAGCCTATCCGAAATAAAAAAGCCGCCGTCTCTCCGTGAGCATATCTTAGCGACAGATGTTTGCCCGGCGCCCAAGATACGGCCCTAAGGGCAGCTGTGGGCATAACCATAGGTAACATTGATAAACCAGCCCTATAGCACCAATATAAGGCTTCCGCCGCGAGATAAGATCGGTGATATCGGCGGCCGCGGGCCACTGATTATAATTCCGGCCAGGTCCCGATGGTCGAAGCCCCAGTGGACGGGCGACCACTGCGCGGGAGCCGCGGCGGCGGCCCGCAGAAGGAGCCATTAAGTCCGTAATCTTTCGGTTCTGATTATCCGTATCAGGACTTAACTCACCAGCTGTTAGACTGCTCGGCCGGGCTCAGTCCGGACCGCTGCTGGAGACCCGCCGGTCCTGGAACTGCTGCGAGCGGCGGCTGCTGCGCTTGGTGCTGCTGCGGCGGCTGCTGTTCTTCCATGGTCAGTGCCGAAGACACCTCGAGGACGGCGCGAGCTACGGAGGAGGCGGGGGGGCGGACCTCGGCGAAAGCTGGCCTGGCGGCGAAGCCGAAGACTCAGTGGCCCGCTATGGCGTCCCGCGAGGGTCGTCGTGGCCGTCCGAAGTCCTCAATATGGCGGCCGGCTACCGCGGCGGCTCCCCAGCTCGTCGCTGATTGGCGCTCTCCAGACCGGCCGGCGCGCCCGGGGCTGTGTGTACTCTTGATACGCCCCGTTATCGCGGACTTTTGGACTCGGTGAGACTCTCCTTGTTTGCATGGCCAGTTGGCATGGAGACCGCGGCTCTGCGAGATAAGGGCTCGAGCCGGACCGACGGCGCGCCTTGCAAACGCACGCCGTCGGCGGCACGTCTGTTGGGGTGGGCTTCGGGCCCCCGCTGACAATGCGACGCCCGGCTCGTGTCCGTGCGAACGTGTGTTCACTGCGCAGCTCTCATAGTTTGCACTTCACAAATAAGGGGGGCTGCCTGTTGTCGCGCTGGGTGTCCAGAAACAAAGTCCGCGCTTGTTTGCGCACTGGTCAAAACGTCATTCACTCTCTCCGCGTGCAGCCTGAGTGCATTTTGAAGAGCGAACGAGGTCCAAAAGACCGCTCTAATGACGTTCAGTTGAGCC
This sequence comes from Haemaphysalis longicornis, assembly GCA_013339765.2. Classification (NCBI taxonomy): domain Eukaryota; kingdom Metazoa; phylum Arthropoda; class Arachnida; order Ixodida; family Ixodidae; genus Haemaphysalis; species Haemaphysalis longicornis. The sequence continues at coordinate 41,680,253 of CM023456.1, forward strand.
AATGTTAATAACGAGAAAGGAAGTGAAGGTACTAAGCGAACAGATACAAATTGCACACGCAGCTTCTGCGATCATTAAAGTTGACTTGCGCAAGAATAGCAGCGGGCCAATCATCGGCTTTGTTACCTCTTGCGCAGTTACTTTGTCGCGAGAACCCTCAACCTTTGTATTGATTCTGATGCTACCAAGTAACTACTCGCGCAGTTTACATGAGTCCCAAACGTTCCTAAAGTTCGTTTCGGCGGGCTCATACAGAGTTTGTGTCAGAAAAAAAATATTTTAAATGAATTGCAGTAATACGGTATGGACGAAATTGCTTGGGTAGTTTATTGCTTCAGTTGACGAGGTCAGAGAAAAGGAGGGAAGAACGTTTTTTTAACGCTGAAAAGCCCCACCGACTGTCAAATCTCTTCAGTGAAGGCTCGTTATCATTAGTATGTGTACCTAGAACGGTCAAGCGAAGGGTTTGTTGAGGCTTGTTGACTGCAAGGTAAAGAAGACACGACCATCCTTATACGGAAGTGATCTACCCGCTAGACAGATTAAGGTTTAACGGCAAAAATTATATGATGCAGACAGTCTGAGGCTTTCATCAGGACAAAACGACAGTTTAATGCTCTGGTATACGTACAGTCCGGAAAGGCTACTAAGATAATGTGCTATTTTTCGATTTCTTTAACATTTCTCTAATTCGGTTAAAATGACGCGGAATTTGTATGCGCGCAAGAAACTACTCAGGCGAGTTTCAACTGGAGTTAATCATGACGTTTTGGCTTGTCTTGGCTTGGCTGTGAACGGGGCAGCCGCTAAAAGAGGCGGGTCACCTGCGTGCTGGCAAAGCATCTGTCCTACAATGGCCACTCAATTATATAGCGCTGCGCTTTTTTATTATCCTCATCGCCATAAAGAAGGTGCAAGAGCGCTTTTTTTTCTCGTGTCCGTTTCATTTGCAAGTGCGGCCGTTGTAGGAGCCTCACGGCGCCGTTCACTTTAGCATCCATGGCTTATAACGCTATGGCAATAAAGGTTTATACCAACGTATAGTAGCTCCTACTTGCTTAAGGTCTCGGAGATGGGTCTTGTAAGTGAAAGTCTGCCTGGTAGGAGATGGCTTGAGGATGTAGCGAAAGAAACAAAGCGACATCCCGTGACTCTAATGCCCGAGCCAGTTAAAGCTTTCGTAAGTAGCATTTAACCAGAGAAGAAAAGATGCGGGCGTGAGAAATGCCGGGACACTCGCTGCAATTTGAACTGTCTTTTTTTCCTCTATTGAAAGCCCGGCGTAATGTACGCATATTTGGTTCGTTGCTTTAAGGCTGTCACCGTGTTTTTTTTTTTTTTTTCGCTCGTTAAGTGGTTCTTGAAGAAATGCCTCGCACCAATTTTCCCAGTAAACCTCACTATACTCTAAGTTCTTGGCAATAGAACTAAGCACCGAAACAAAGGAGTGGCAAAGCGCTTTACGCTACTCGAAGAAATACGTCGCTTGCCCAAACTCAAGAATGGAGCAAGTGGGAAAATTGTTTAATGTAAAAAAATGAAGACAGTGTAATGTTACGACGCGAAGTTTTCTTTATAGCGAATGCAATTATGCTACTTTCAACTACTACTGAGCACCTGAGTATAACTGTCGCCAGGTCTAGATTTATAGGCGAAACGAGAAATATGTGACGATTGAGTTTCAGTGCATTAACCTTCCCAGGCGACCAGCTGAGCCGCCTTCTGTAAGCACTGATTCATCCAAAGAAACACGGAAAAAAATCTGGTCTTACTATTGTTCCTTAAACGAGACAGTGTCACGAGACAGTGGCAGCTTCATGTCCCACTTTAGGGTCATTCATGATCAAGAATAGACGGGAGTCGTAGCAGCCACACTTTTCTGAGGCCGGTTTCCCCAGAGCTTTTGTGACACCACCACAACCACCACTTTTGCTCATACAGAATGTTCCAGTTATTTAATTTCAGACGCAATGCCCGAACCCCATCTAAACTCGCTACGAAGTTACAAACTTGACTTCGGAGGTTGAAAATTGACAATATTACCATGAAAGAATGCGCAAAAATAAATTATATCAGCTGGCCCGCCCGAAACACATGTGTACAAAGGCGGTCATATTGTATATGTGGGAGCCGGGCATATATATGCAGTCTCATTTCCCCTCGTCGCACCAAAAAGGAAAAAAAGAAACATGTTAGAAGGTCCTGTGATTTGACGCCCAGAATTGAATTTCCAATCTGCAAGCACCATGGTACGAGTTGTTCGCGTAAGCCAATAGAGTTACAAGATTACCTCCCAGCTCGCCCCTGGGTGAAGTGAAGCCCTTGGTCGAGTACGTTGGCAAGTTTATTCAATATGTATAGGACCTGTGTTATTGGACGATTAGAAAAGAAGAGAAAACCATCAGGCAATTCAGTGAAACCTTGAAACTTCAGAATCATTTTTATTACAGTTTTAACTTACCAGATTAAACCACGGTCGGAATTTAGGGTGGTTGTTACATGCATGTCTGTTAAAAATGGCAATGACGTTGACGAAAGGAGCTACTCCCGGGCAGCGACTATTATCCTCCTAATGTACTTGACGTCATTCCAACCTTTGTTAGTCGTGTTCGCCTATTGCATGTAGTATATCATCCTGGCAAAATTACAAAAATGTTGCTGGACATCGTCATGGGTCGTCAGAAGAGTTAATCACCGCATACGGGATTTCGTTAGCGCCCTTGGTTAGCGTTACTGCGGAACTAATGGGTGGCATGATTCGCATATTATTGATCCACCTGCGTGCAACCATCGCTGCCGTAACGAAACCCATCACATCCAATGCATGTCTGTACGTTCAAGCCACTTGCTATATTATACGCGCAAGCCACTCAAATAACCTATAGGCGGTATTTATTGAAAACTTTAGCTGCCAATTTATTCGCTTGGCAACACTGGAAACGGCCACAGACATTGCGCAGCTTGTGCCATTGCACCCGCACGCCAAAGAAAAAAAAAACACCGGCGTGCTTCGTCTGCTCCCTTTCAACCCGATTCTCAACGGTGGTGTCAACAGAGGTGTTATCAATCGCACTCACATTGGAGTCGAGGCATTACTTTGCATTCGGTGCGGTAGAGTTTGGAACGTCCAACACAAATCATGTACTTAAAGGGGTCCTGAAATACCTTCCGCCGATGCATGGATGTACATGTAACCAAATAAAGCAATGTATTAGCAATCTCCTCTCGCAAGAATTTTGTTAAAGCGATGAGTATTAGCTGAGAAATCGTAAATCAAAAACCGCGCATTATCGTCGCGCCGCGTTTCCTCCTCCTTTCAACTTACTCTCCGCTGTTGACGGCGCGCAAGCGTTCCCTCCCGTGATGCTGCGCTCCTCGGCGGTGACGTACTTCCGCTATTGCGCTGCTCATACTGCCGTCTGCTACGGGCAAGCTTTGTTGACACCTTGAATCCCGCACTCCGCTCAAGGCTTGAAAAGCGAACGAAAAACCTGGCCGCATGCGTGCGGCGGCCTGGCCTTGCCCTTTCGCGGTGTCCGTTGGTGCAGTTGCTATCGGCGGCACGTGACTTTTTATCGGCGGCGAACTCGCAGCCGCACGGGGAGGATCGTGCACTCGTTCTCTTTGATGCACCGCGCACTGTTTATCCAAAAAGTGCCGTATCAGATGTGGCCCCGCTGGTGCCGGGTCTTATTTTGCGGCGGTGGTAATTCCTGCTGGCGGCATGTGAAAAATACATTTTAAACCGATACAGAACCCGTGCACAAAACGCTTCCATCATGTGACCAGCTCAGCTTGGGGCGACGCGTGGTGGAGAGCGGCAACGTTGGCAAAACATGCTCCGCTGCGGCTCTGAGCTTTCTAGCGATGGAGTGAGCGCCATTTCTTTGACAATCTCAAACATCGGTTGCCTTGGCAACAAGGCACAAACCACTCTAGAGGTCAGTTACGGTTCCGTGATCCCGGTTCAGCTCGGGGCCCCACCTCGCGACATGTGGGCACTGCAGGCGTACCACTCGCTCCCATTGCTAAGTGCGAGATGCGTTTGGCATTACAGGAGGCGATGGTGTGTGTGTTGTGGACGCCTTTGTTTCGCGATGAAATGCGACGTTGTGCTTCTGCGGGTGGATAGTGCTTCCCATGGTCTGGATTATCTTTCTCGAGCGACGTACGACTCAACCTCGCATGGTGTATGTGCAGTGTGCGTGGCTAAAAGCCATCTCGGCTTGTGCGCCAGAGTTAAGTGACTTGCTGTTCGTCCCCGCAAACCGCGCGCGAGGTGACTGCCGAATTTACGATGGGCAGGAGGAGGCAACCCATCGTCGGTCAATCGCGTTCAGACTTGCAACGCATGTTGTGACGTTGTGTTCGTTCGAAACGCATCTCTGGATTGTTTGAAGTTTAATAAAATGTGTGCGTCAAACCCGGGCATTCGGCTCAGGGCGTTCTCAGCGATTGCACGAAAGAAGTGCCATGGGGCTTCAACGCTTTCTTTATGGAACGTACTCAGGTAAGAGAATATCCATGTCGTGGTATGGCCGTGTTGCATTCAATACAAACGGTTAAGCGTTTGTTTACACTTGTTTCATTTGTCGTAAAATGTCCAAGCACTCCGGCACTACGCTGACAGATCAGCCGGCGAGCCGACGCTGAGCAGACGACTCATCTCTTTGCCGGAAGTGCGTGAGAAAGTCGCCCAATAGCAGGATGGCTAGCTCATGACGAACATCTGGGAATCGATGACGTAGCCATGTGAAGATGGCGGCGTCCAAAAACACGAAGGGAAGGGTGAGAAAAAAACGACAAACTTTGCAACAAAAGTGTGAGCTTTCCGCTGCGCGTAAAAGAGTAATACTTGGCACAGATGATGTTGACGACCCAATCTAACGATTGCGCTAGTTCATTTACTGTGCTCAAAACGCCTTTCAGGGCCCCTTTAACGAGGAGAAGTACCGCCATCTCGCAGGGCCCCGCGTAACCAGTAATGGCTCACTCACGTGGTTACCTGCATGCGTGCCTGTCCAGTGAATACAACCTATAGTGTTTTGTTAACAGACTTCGCAATTTAACTTCTGAACTGAGTCCGATAGCAAATACAATAATAAGAGGAAATCAAAATTATGTTTCGAGTTTTAGCCATCGCATTACATTCATGACTGATTACTCCAATGTTCTTTAGTCTCTTTTAATTTTGCTTGATCAGATAGCTAAGGCAACACCTTTCATTTGGTTCAGTGTCACGCATAAGAGCTATGGAAGCCATCAGGACTAGCTCTATCGGTGCCAGCATTTTATAAGTACTTACACAATAATTGTAGAGATTTCTACGAAGCCCTGTCACTAAATTTGCATTGAAGGAAAGAAAGCTTGATGTGTGCAAGATATCATCCTTACGAAAGTGTACTGCCAAGTTCCTCCAGGGGAATTGATTACCCACTAACAGAAGAAAATACGTATATGTGCAAGAAAAAGTAAATAAGGGAGTAACAACGTTAGTAAACAGACCAATTATAGTTAATGATCATACAAACAAGTATTAAACATTTTACATCAAATAGAGGCATTGATTCAGCAAGCAAGTGCACGTCCAGAGGTTATTTAATCGTAATCGTAGTCGTAATCGTATTGACGGTGTAACTCTTTGTTGGCCATCCTCACGACGGGCGGTTTGAAGTTGTCTTCGCGTTGGCGGCACAGTGCGATTCCGGAGTTTTGAAGTTGTGAACAGGCTTTTGGGCGTTGTAAAAGCCGCCGCGTTGAAAGCGGAAACACTCGTAGAAACTGCTCAACTCATGGTCACACTCCTCAACCCCATCTCACACCATTGATGCGTGCCGTATTCGCTTAGCTCATGGAAGTGCCAGCAGCGATGTTGCGCAAGTACTGGAGGTAGGGGTCGTCATCCAAGAGGGCCAGCTCGCAAAAGCGGTTGGTAAGGTGTCTGACGTGGAGGCACGGGTCGTTATCTGGAAGTTCCAGATCGCAGAAGCGGTGGGCGAGGTGTTTGTCGTTGAGGTAGGGGGGTCGTCATCCGGGAGGGCGAGCTCACAGAAGTACTGGACGAGATGTCTGACATGGAGGCAGGGGTCATCTCCCAGGAGGGCCATCTCGCAGAAGACACTGGACAAGATGTCTGACGTGGAGGTAGGGATCGTCATTCAGGAGGGTCAGTTCGTAGAGGCGGTGAACGAGGTGTCTGACATGGAGGTAAGGGTATATCATTCAGAAGGGCCAGCTCGCATAAGCGGAGGACGAGGTGTCTGACATGGAGGTAGGGGTCATCATCCAGCAGGGCGAGCTCGTAGAAGCGGTGGGCGAGGTATCTGTCATGGAGGTAGGGTTCGTCATTCAGGAGGGCCAGCTCGCAGAATTACTGGACAAAATGTCTGACATGGAGGCAGGGGTCGTCATCTAGGGAGGCTGCTCGCAGAAGACACTGGACAAGATGTCTGCCGTGAAGGTTGGGGTTCTCATCCAGGAGAGCCAGCTGGCACGCGTGGTTGGCAACATGTCTAGGGATCGTCATTAAGAAGGGCCAGCTCGTAGAAACGGTGGACAATATCTCTCACATGGAGGTAGGGGTCGTCATGCAGCCGGGCCAGCTCGCTGAAGCAGTGGGCGGGTTGCCTGTCGTGAAGGTAGGGGTCGTCATCCAGGAGGGCCAGCTCGCAGAAGTACTGGACAAGATGTCTGACATGGAGGCAGGGGTCATCCAAGATGGCCATCTCACCGAAGACACTAGAGAAAATGTCTGACGCGGAGGTAGGGGTAGTAATCCAGGAAGTCCTGCTCGCCGAAGCGGTGGTCAAGATGTCTTGACATATAGGTAGGGGTCGTCATCCAGGAGGGCCATCTCGAAGAAGTACTGGGCGAGATGTCTGACGAGTAGTTAGGGGTCGTCGCCCAGGGGGCCCAACTCGCAGAAGTACTGGACAAGCTGTCTGACGTGTAGTTAGGGGTCGTCGCCCAGGGGGCCACCGCGCAGAGGTACTGTACACGATCTCTGACGTGGATGTAGAGGTCGTCATCTAGGACGGCCAGCATGAAAAGGTTGTGCACAATGTTTGACAGGCCCTGGTGCGTTGCTGTTTCTTTCGCTGAGGCTGCCGGATCCACGGCGGATGCAGTGGCCAATGGAAAAAACGGTCTCACGTAAGGTGCGCCAGCTTTCGCGAGGTGCGCCAGCTTTCACAGCTTGTTGTGGAACATTGCAAAACGGTTCCTCAAAAACTTCGAGGAACCCAGAGAATAAGACTTTTCTGTCAATGCAGTTAGTCCCAATGAGAGCGACAGAAAAGTCGTTACCTGCTCTGCACTGTCCAGGCGTTTGTGTATTAGTTCGGCCAAAGTGATAAATGGAGACGGGCTAGTCTTCCTGGGAAGCTTTGCGGAGCAATTTTGTGGGCGTTTGCGGTTTTCCTTAGGGGCCTGAAGAGGGGTCAACGCGCCTTTTTCATCGTCGGCGAGCCCAGTAGTCACGTTAAACGGCCTGCGCCTTGCCATATTTGAAGTCCTCCCATGGCAGAAGGTGGTTCCCTCGCTGGAAGCCTTTAGCGGGAAAACTGCATTTCGGGCGGTCGCTGGATGTGACAGTTCCAATTGCGGGTTGGGCGGTTCTGTCGAACGCAGTTGTTGTTGTTGTTCCTTCACTGACGGCACATATCCACGTGGGGGATTGGCCAAGAAACTAGGTGGCTTTTAGGGGCTAACACGCCATCTCATAGCACTAGAGCAATCCTCAAACAGACCCACCGTTTCTTTTTTTTATTATGACGTCATATCGGCGCCCTTCCCACCACTCGCGCCACTTCTGTGGCAGTTAATGAACCCTGCTAACGAATACCTATCAATCGCCCCCTCGGGAGAATCAGCTCGAAATCGCTGCCTTTTCATGGCCGTCAGCAATTCTGTCACGGCCGTCAGCATGGCCGTCAGCAACAATAATTCAAGCACGCCGCGTTTGGTGCAAGGAATTGTTATTTCAGTAGAAATAATCATTTGTTTGGTCTCACTTAAACAAAATCGAAGCTTCTTCCTTAAGAGAAAGATGTTTAAAACAAAACGCTTTCTGAGTCAAAAGCTAAAGTCTAAGATCTACTCTCCCAAAGTCCAAAATCCAAACTGCCAAATTCTCAAACCAAAGCCCACTTCAGCTCAACCTATGGTCAAAGCCAGTGTCCAACTCCTCTTCCACCAATGCCTGAAGCCAAAGTCCAACCCTGGTCAGAAAATGTATTTCCTCATCATCATCCCTAACCTTGTGTACTTACAAAATATATTTTGAGTATTACGAGGGGTCCCTTAGGTGTGCAAAGACATTCCATTGTTATGTTGTGTGCGATTGATGTATCCTTTGTAAAAACCGTTGTGTAAAGTTGGCTTTGTGCAGTGCGTTTAAAGCTGGCTTTTCTGCAGTTTATTTAAAGTTGGCTTTCCTGCAGTGTGTTTTTTTTTACGAAAGCGCTATCAGTGGGGCATAGAAAGCTTCGCTTTAAAAAAAACATCTTGCCATTTTTAACTTTTTGAGTTCATGGCGATCGGACCAACCACACAGACTATAATAAGAATTCTATGAGTACTGTAGTAATTTGCGTGGAAAATGTGCTAGTCCACGTGGTAAGTGTTTTGTTCTTGCGGTGGTTCACTTCCCTACAAAGTAGTTCCGGGTGAACTGCTTAGCGCCTGGGAGAAGGTGCATCTGCGGCCTACACCGATCAGGGCTGTTGTACTATCCCAGAAGGTGTTCATAATATTTCCACCCTATGGTCGTTTTCCTGTGAACTGGAAGCGTCATTTCGTGCTGAAATTCTTTTCGCAAATATGAACACTAGTATACTGTGGCGCTTCTTCAGAAGTAAGCACCAATATAACGGCATAACTTAAGAAATCTACAACTGTAAAATACACAGATTTCACATTCAAAAACTGTGGGAAAATTCCAGAGCTAAACAAGTTGCGGTATCCTTGCACTAGTGGCGGGAAAACTGGGAAAACGGCGAAGCTCCCCCCCCCCCCCCCCCCCCCCCCCAAAAAAAAAAAGCACTGAACACTCGGTCTTTAAAGCATTTACAACGCACGCGTGCCCACCTGCTTTGCGGTGAAGCTCCAGGAGTAGCGGAGGGTGCAGCAGGACGAGCGTTTGCTCAGAATTTTCGAACTCGTTCGGTGGACACCGTTCGGCTTATTTAGAAGTAAATTAACGTTATCGCTTCTCCGCCTTTCGGCTTTTCTGGTTTTGTCATTAAGCCTTCTTTTTGCAACGTTAAAACTGCACTACTCGTTGCAACAAGCTATACAGCCAGCCACCCCACGACGCGTTTCCAAAGACGTTTCCAAAGACTCGGACAGGTGGCGACACTATACATCCCCGAGCGCGACGAAGCAAAAATACGGTAAAGCTGTGGTGTCAGTGCGCGCGATGACATCATCGCTCGGCAAGGTTTTACTGCGCACGTTCACCGGCCCAGCCACTCGCTTAAACAGCATCGCTGTTAAAATTCCAGGGTGACCTCGCTAACGCTGCGAAAGGCCCATTTAGATTTTTGATCAAGCCCACGTCGACTAAGGCGACGACGATAATGATGATTTAGCATCTTGGACAATCCTTCGTCGGATAGGACGGCGACGATAGTGAGAATCATAATTCTTCGAGTAGGATTACGCCGTTTCCGGAACTGCCCGTTCACATCTGACGCTGTTTACAGTTAAACGATGACAAGCTGCTTTACACCTGTTACGACTGAGCCCGTCGCTGGGCTTCGTCTCATCACTCTTCGGCTGTGCGGCGAAGCCACTAAGTGTGCCTTTCCGTGTCGGTGCCTCATGTTTTCACGTCTCGACAAAGCCCGGGTCAGACGCTTCGCTTTCGGCGCGCTTCAAACTTCGACGGTGCCGGCCCGGCGAGGCACGTCTCAACGCGCTTCAAGGACACAGAGGCCCCGCGATCGCAGCGGAGTCCTCCTGTCTCCCCTCTCTCGGACTCAGCGTGCGCCGCTACTACCGACTGCTCACGAACTCTGGAAAGAGTGTTGTGTGTGTCTGTGACGTTCGTGCACAATCTAGAGGGAACGCTGTTTCGACCGTTAGCGCTTTGGGTATAAATAGACCCCGCTCAAGCACTATACCCCATTCCTGTTTGAGCAGTGAATCCATGCTGTCACTCTGCTCGAGTCCTGTACTGTTACCTCGCCCGTCGGGGCATTGTTCTTTGGCTTCGGCTCACCTCTCGCTATGAAGTAAACAGTTACGTTAGCCTACGGCTTCTAGACTTCACGGCTGCAACATCGGCTGGCCGCTCGCTTTACAACACGCTAACACACGTATGTCGGAGGCGACGGACCTCGGCTCGGGTGCGCCCACCCGGTCGCAACACCCCACAGCTGTTCACATCGCGTAGTCGGGAGATTGCGATGGGGTTCCCTCACTCGGCACGCACAAAATGACGGCGGTGGTGGTGGTGGTGGTAAACTTTATTCACAACAAAGGTAGAAAGCGAGGGGGTGTAGGTTCGGTTGAGGGGGTGAAGGGGGTGGAGGTAAGGGTGGAATCTTATTTCCAGGACTCCAGTGGCGAAAGCCCCTAGCTTGGCTCCTTCCAGCAGTTCTCGCTGACTGGAGAGGTCCGAGCTGGACAGTCCCGCTTCCCAGGACTCTATTGATGTGTTGTAGTTGTTCTGTTGCCATGTGGTTGGGCAGTTCCATATAGTGTGGATGAGGCCTGCCTTTTGATGGCATTTATGGCATTCTTCGTTATACTTATCCGGAAACATAAGTGCTAATCGGGACTTATGTGGGTAGCTATTGGTCTGGATTTTCCTAAGATTTCTGGCCTCCTCCGCGTCTAGTAGAAGATGAGGTGTCGGCATTGTTTTTCTAAACAGTCGGCATAACCTGAGTCGGTCGGTAGCCGCACTGTATGGAGGAAGAGCGTAAGAATGCTCAGACTCCCCGCGGTCCATGATTTGCCTCGCGAGGGAGTCCGCTTTTTCGTTTCCTTCCAGTCCCTGATGGGCCGGGGTCCATATTATTTTGGGTTTGGCTTTCGGTGTCAGAGGCATTATATTCTTTGCTGTTTTAGAATTATTCCACAAATTAGGTTTCTAACTGCTCTCGTAGAGTCAGTAATTATGGTGAGATTTTTCATTTTGTGCTCGCCCCACCTTATGGCCATTAGGATGGCGGTGGTTTCGGCTTCTTGTATGTTCTGTTTGTTGCTCATTAGGAAGTCTAGTTTTCCTGTCGCAGTTGACTACCACCGCTGAGGCGTTGCCACGGCTGTGTGTTGCCGGGTCGGTATAGACTGCGTCCGGATCTTTGCCGTAGGTCTTTCTAATGTATCTTGTTCTTGCTATTCTTCTTCGTTTGTTGTATGTAGGATTCATTTTTTGGGAAATAGGTGGAATTTTGAGGCTTGCACTTTGTTGAGGAGAAAGTTCTGTTGTTCTCTGTATGTACTCTGAGTGGACTGAGTACCCGGCTCTTCTCAGTATTTCTCTTCCAGTCTTGGTTTTCAGCAGTCGTTCTTTCTGGGCTTCTAGGAGAGTCTCTGTGACCTCCCGAAAGGTGTTGCACACTCTCAACTTGTAGAATTTCTCATTTGAGGTGTATATGGGAAAACCGAGAGCTGCCTTGTAGGCAGTTCTGATAAGTGCGTCGACCCTCTCATGTTTATTTGCGTCGATGTGGTGGTACGGTAAGCTGTAAGTAATTCTACTCATGATTAATGCTTGCACCAGCTTGAGAGTGGTTTCTTCTCTCATGCCTTTTCTTGTTCTTGTGATTCTTCGGATGACTCTAGTCAATTTTTGTGTTGTTTTCTTTAGCCTGTCCAAGGCGGTGGTGTCCTTGTTGTCGTTTTGTATGTGCACGCCTAATATTCTTATCGTCGGCTTGAAGAGAATGTTTTGGTTGTCAATTACTATGCTTCCAGAGGGAATTTCCTCTTCGGAAGGTCTTATTCTAATGAGTTTAGTTTTTTCCGGGGCACATTTTAGGTCATTTCTTCGCATTGGCTCTTGTAGCTCGTTGATTGTTTCTTGTAGGATCAGTAGTTTTTCTGAGAAGGTTCCACTTTTGGTCCAGATGGTGATGTCATCTGCGTAGATTTATTTGCCGATGTGTTCTTTCTCTTCTCATTTCTTGGCTATTTCAATCATTGTCAGGTTGAACAGCACTGGGGAGATGATGGCCCCTTGTGGAGTTCCCCTGTTAGGCATTTCTAAAGGTTCGGATCTAGTGTTTCCAATGCCAATCGTGGCTGTTCTGTTTGACAGGAAGTTTCTGATGTAATTATAAACTTTCTTGCCGCATCCTGCCTTTTCAGCTGCTTTCAATATTGCTTCATGCGATACGTAGTCAAATGCGCCCTTTCAGATCCAGGGCTAATACAATTTGATCGTATTCGTCATTGTGATTGAGGATGTCGTGTCTCAGCTGTAGAAAGGCATTTTTGGTGGATAGTCCACAGCAGAAACCAATCATACAGTGTGGAAACATGTTGTTTTCCTCCAAGTGCTTTTGAAGACTTGTCGTGATGATTCTTTCGTGCACCTTTCCTACGCACGAGGTCAGTGATATCGGCCTTAAATTTTCAATAGCCGGCGTCTTCCCTGGTTTGGGTATTGCCGTAATTCTCGAGTGTTTCCATTGCATAGGTAATCGGTTCGGCTTCCATAGCTTTTCATTTATGTATGCAGCTAATGCTTCCAGTTGTTAGTCATTTGGGTTCCTGAGTATGTTATTGTCAATTCCATCTTATCCTGGCGCAATCTTTCGTTTGCTGGCAAGGATGGCTTGATATACTTCATCACTGTCCTCGTCATCGTCGTCGTCATCGTCTGCGTGATACAAGAGACTTGCAAAGTAAAGCACCATAACGGCCGCCGTCATCATCGTCACTGTGGAGTCAGCAGCCAAAAGCGATAATAATAATTACAATGGTCGTTTTCGTCGATGCATGAATTGGCCGAAAAGCTAGATGTATATGTATAGCAAAATTCCGTTTCCAAGTCATTGAAGGAGGGGCACTCCCGGTGCGATCAAGAACTTGAAGAAACGTGGTGATAGGCTCCTATCCGCACCTAAACTTACTTAAAATACTAAGCCTCCCTTATTTACGAAAATAATGTGTCCAATGTATCTAAGGGACACGGTGTAAAATATATTTCTAAGGGAACATTTTTTTCAAATAAACAGTATTGTAAAAAATTAGAATTTCTCGACCTGTAACCTACGCTGTGAAAGTTCAAAGCCGTGAGGCCACAAACGCCGAACATCAAGGTTGTTTTATCAGTTGATCAAGCAGATTGCGGCATTGTTCAAACATAACCACCAGATGGCGTTAGGTGGAAGGAAGTGCCCCGCCTGTACTGAATTGGAAGCGGAATGTCGCATGTATACACCATTATAATTTTCGCCGTCATCTTTGTCGACGTGGGTAGATGCAGTAGCATATGTTGTAAACGATTCTCTGCATTTGCCTTACTCGCTGCGTGAGAAACCCGTCAGTTTTTATAGCCTACATGTTTACTGCACGTTGTAGGTATATCACTGCGTAGCTCGCTAACTCGCTCGGTCAGTAAGTGCAAAACAGGTTTACTTCGTCGAGTCGGATAGTAAGAGGGACGGCAGATGTGCATCAAGAGAAAGGGTTAACAGCGGATAAACAGTGAACTCCCACTGGTTTCAATGTCCATAACCTCTGGTTTAGAGGACGCCAACTGCGTTATAATAGAGTTCGCCAGGAGGCGTACAGGAGATTTAGAATCACCGCGTGTTTCTAAAGGAGGTAACCAGCTCAGCTCCGGTTCCGTGTCCGCCGTACGGCGCGGCGTCGCAACGCGAAAGTTGTTCGGCCCAGCTCAGCGACGTTTGGCAGTGAATTTCTGTGCATTTCAAAATCACCGACAGGATTTTGCAATATACCTTCGCAATGGCGCTACGCCTTCAGTGACCCTCTGCCAGATTTTCGTCCCCTGCGGGGAAATTCTACATTGTTGCTGTAATACCATAAAATCTTATAACTAATCATAAGCCGTGATTATAAAATGTATAACTTGGATTCAAACTTCCTAGATTTAACTATAAAAACACTCAAAAACGACCGACAGCAAAACATTGCCAGATATCTCAAAAGCGAAAGACTCCGGTCACTTTCGGACACTACTGTCGTTCGAATATTTTTCCCGACGTCGCAGATGATCTTCCCTACGTCGACCAGTTCTCTTTTTCCAACTAAATCGTAAACTGGTGTAAATCGTGTAAATATTAAGCATTGCAACACGTGATCCAAGGGAGATGAGAAATATGCAGATAAAGAAACTCAAAATTTCGCTCCCAGCATTGACTGTGTTCCGCTTTCCCCCCCAAACAATCGGATGTGAACTTGGAGATCTGTTAACTAAACGTTTTGCCAATGAATTCATCTTAATTATCGACGGACCGTCAATCCCAACTATGGTTCAAAGTTTCCGCCTAAAAGCGCATCAGACAGGTCGGTAGCGAAACCGAATCGGTCGAATAGTAAACTGCCACACAGTGATTACAAATCCGATCGATTAATACAGGGATGCAGTTGATATCTCATTTATTAAATAAAGCGATCGTATTTGTTTTCCGTGCGCGGAACAAATATACGGCACTTATTATATTCCCGTAAACTGTGACAGCAATCCGCAGTGCACACACCTAGATCTTCCTTCTCCTCGCTTCACTTTTCGACGTACATCTCCCGAGTTCTGCGGAGAGATTGACGTAGTTAGTAACAGACGGTTTCCGCAACCTTCATTTCGCAATCCGACGTCACACCGCGGCGAAGAAAGAGGAACTGCGCACTCCATGTCAGCTGGTCCTTTTCGCATCGTCAAAGCCACGCGCTTGTAGTACGTAAGCAATTTCCGGCGGTAGTTACCGCGCAACAAAGCACAATTTATGTCAGAATCTTTGGCGTGGGATATGCGCGGTATCGGTTCTACGAGCGGATGAACGGAACGGGGTAGCTTTTTTATTACTGCTTCGTGATGGAAGAACTGTTTGCAGAGACGGTTGCACGATAACACGTGTCTACGACGTTTATCTATCAGTTTATCTTTATTCTCTTCACCCATCGTCTCGATGACGTTTTGTTCGGCGATATTAATTCCGCTAACGATGTCCAGGCATATTGAACCGTTCAACGGTGACACTTTCGGCGTTTAAATGAGCGCTACTATACAGGAACGCTATACCAAGCGGGTTCAATTCCCGGCCGCTGCGGCCGCTTTTCTAATGGAGGAGAAAAGCGAAAACGTCAGTGTGTTCGAGATTTCAGCGCACGTTAAAGATTCCCAGGTGGTCAAAATCAATTCGGAGCCCTCCACTACGGCGCGCCTCATCGCCTATGTAGCGTCGGCGCGTTACACCTCGCAATCAATCAATCAATCAATCAATCAATCAATCAATCAATCAATCAATCAATCAATCAATCAATCAATCAATCAATCAATCAATCAATCAATCAATCAACGCTATACCAAGTATTTTCAGTTTTGGTTGTGAATTGGTTGCGTTTTGAACAAGAGGCGCTCAGCACTTTATGGCCAAGAACCAACCAACGGCCGAGGCAACGGTTGTTGCTGCCGCGCGTACACTGGTCTACTACAACCTGGCATTTCCCACTTCGCCCTCTTCAATTAATTATTTCCAAAAAAATTATGAGCTACTGGCGTCCAGCGACGTCCAGCGAACCCGTCTAGCACACAATACAGAGATGACACAGAATTTCAAACGAGGGTACGAACTCATTTATTGGGCTTTGATAATGACAAGTAAATTAAACTCGTCATAATGATGGAGTCGTCTTATCGGCCAACTGTCCTGTAATGTTTGGCTGGAAAGTTTCAATGAAACAAGTGCTACAGCCGTTTTCTGTAATTATAGCTTTCCCCTAGATGCCCATGGGTCGACAACAGACGGGAATTCTGCAACGTTTACAACTTTCCTGGGAACCGATATACAAGGAACCGATATGCAAAGTTAAGTCGACAGGTTTTTTTTTAAAATAGGTGCTTAGATTTACGCGAAGACCACCTCAACAGTGAGGCTATGCGCCCAGGGGGACACATAAATAGGAGGTAATTATTTATTTCGGAGGCTTAGTTAACTCATCATCATCATCATCACCACCAGCCTATCTACGCCCACTGCAGGGCAAAGGCCTCTCCCATTATTCTCCAATTACCTCGGTCCTGTGCCAACTGTGACCAATTTATCCCCGCAAACTTCTTGATCTCATCTGCCCATCTAACTTACTGCCGCCCCCTGCAACGCTTGCCTTCTCTAGGGATCCACTCTGTTACCCTTAATGACCAGCGGTTATCTTGCCTTCGCATTACATGCCCTGCCCACGTCCATTTCTTCTTCTTAATTTCTACTAATATGTCTTTAACACCAGTTTGCTCCCTGACCCACTCCGCTCTCTTCTTGTCCCTTAATGTTACACCTATCATTTTCCGCTCCATTGCCCGCTGAGTCGTTCTCAATTTAAGTTGAACCCTCTTAGTGAGCCTCCAAGTTTCTGCCCCGTAGGTGAGTACCGGTAAGATGCAGCTGTCATACATTTTCTTCTTCAGCGACAATGGTAGGCTGCTATTCATTATCTGAGAATGTCTGCCGTATGCACCCCACCCCATTCTGATCCTTCTAATTATTATCTCTGCCTCATGGTTGGGATCTGGGGTCACAACTTGGCCTAAGTAGATTAATCTATTTTAGTTAACTAAGCTTATCAGCTTAGTTAACTAAAATAGATTAATTAACTTTTTTATTGGCTGCAGTAACCAGGCATGTTTGTATTGGAAAGTTAGACGCAATCGTGTTTCTACGCAGTTTCAATTGGCAGAATTCTTCTAGCGCATCCGTAGTCCGAGATATCGAACGGACAAGTTTAATTGCCGTTCGCATGATTACGCATGCTAGAAGTCAAGACCGGCGCGTAGCTCCTCCCTTTTGTTCTGTGTTTCGATAGCGGTTCCGAGCACGGAGCAATCTTGCTCCGTGGTTCCGAGTACTGCAGATTGCGATAACGCCAGCCAAGAATGAATGGGTGCCAGTTATCACTTTTTCCTGTGCCTCCACCCCTTTTTCGAACTAAACACCGTACACAGCAGGCACGTCACAGAAGGGAGGAGCTTTGCTCCGGTGCAGACTGTCTTGCTTGCGTAATCATGCGAACGGCAATTAAACTTCACCGTTTGATATCTCGGACTGCGGATGTGCTAGAATTCTGACAATTGAAACTGCGTAGAAACATGATTGCGTCTAACTTTCCAATACAAACGTGCCTGGTTATAATGCAGCCAGTAAAAAGTTAATTAATCAATTTTAATTAATTAAGCCTCCGAAATAAATAATTACCTCCTATTACTGTGTCCCCCTGGGCGCATAACCTCACTGTAGAGGTCGTCTTCGTGTAAATCTAAGCGCCTATATATATATAAAAAAAAGACCTGTCGACTTAACTTTGATCACCCTGTATAATGACAAGTAAATGAAACTCAGAGTAATGACGGGAGTCTTAGCGGTAAATTGTCATGTAATTGTTTTGAAAAAAAAACTGTTAATAAAACAAGACTTAAAGCCGGTTCATTTTTCCTACTGAGCACTAGCGATAATGTTGGCTTTGCACAAAAAATATGCACGTTAGCGTGGCCATATAAAGCTTTGCTTTAAAGACGGGTGAGATTGAAACCGCGATTTTTTTACTGTTTTGAGAATGAGGTCGTTATGCTGTTCCTGCACTGTTCGCGCAAAGCCTTGGTGTTTCAACCGATAACCTTATTACCAGTATCGTGCTTATTTTGGTATGATTTTGGTTTGGTTGGTTTGGTTTGGTTTGGCTTATTTTGGTTTGGTAATAAACATGCGCTCAGGTTAGACGCCTGGTATAAAACCAGCAAGCAACCGCAAAAACATAAGGCTACAGTTATTCCAACTTACATTTTTGCGGACCTAGTGCATGCCAGAATAAGTGCACATTCCATAACAACGTAAACGAATGTGATACCGTATATTCGAACATTCCGCAACGTTACAAAACACTTATCTCTGCTTGTAAACGGTTACTGCGAATCGTAATGCCATACATCTCGCAAAGCCGACAAACCCTTGCAAAAAGGAGGCCTGGAGTTCGTTTTGGTGTTTCAATTTCGGTTTTTGACTGTTAGCAGCTGGATTATTTACTTCGTTTGAAATATTGCTGGTCGCAGAAGCAGACGATGTGTATTTTCGTAGCGATAAGTAGCTCTGACTCTTCGCGCTTCACACGAAAAGAAAAGCAAGCAACATTTACCCCAGAGTGGTAACAGAAAATAACCGTATTATAAAGAAAGCCGTTTTGAATAAATCCGACCTGTAGCTTTTCTAGTACATATAATAAAAAGTTATTATGCGCACGCAAAATCCTGTGCGGCCAAGCATCAAAGTTCAACCAAGCGTAAAAGAACAGCAGTGAGACGGAGACCGAGTGAAGCAGATCACGAATTCGCGCGTACCAACGCTGACGTCACGGGAAAGCTTTTCGAAGCGCCGCCCGCGATTCGCCAAGACTCTGTAAATCTTGAGAATGACTGGAGAAACGTGGGAGAGTCGTTCGTCCTGCAAGGGACAAAAATAGGACGATGATGATGAAAAGGGTAATGGTGATTATGACGACGATGAAGATGACTAACGACGACGACGATAGTGGTGGTACAGGAGAACTATAGTCTTATAGTTGACTGTGGTTCAAGTCCTGTAACATGTGAATGTGCGCGGTGTACAGTAGCTAGGACGTCCCTTTTAGTGTCCTTGGGCCAGCCGCTTTCTAGAGGACTAACGATAAGGACGTGCTAGGCCTTTGGTCTAACTCAAAACGAGAATTTCGAGCGACCAAAGCTTTATTGACTTTCCTTGGAAGTACAGGACTTGATCAGAC
Organism: Haemaphysalis longicornis; assembly: GCA_013339765.2. Taxonomy (NCBI): domain Eukaryota; kingdom Metazoa; phylum Arthropoda; class Arachnida; order Ixodida; family Ixodidae; genus Haemaphysalis; species Haemaphysalis longicornis. Next base: position 41,699,201 of record CM023456.1, read on the forward strand.
TCTTTAAATAGGGCTTCATTAGTGAGCACATCGTCGCCATCATAGTTATCATCATCACCTCATCAATTTCTATTTCTTCTCATACATCTGGTGTAGCAACCTAGGTGCCTTTGTCAGGCTAACCTTACCAGTACCGTTAAAGATTATTCTCTCTCCACATATATAGTTGACTGTATTGGCCGTAGTGGTGGTGTTGGTGTTGGGGTGATGATGATGATAGTGGCGGTGTGGTGGGGTGGTGATGTGTACTAGTGGGGTTTCGACATGGTAACTCCTTGCACACTACCCTTCTCTGGTTTTCACGAAGTACATTATAGAGCCTCACTTTGCTCTTAGAATTCACGCCTTGCCTGGTAGGCCGCAAATACTGCTACCTGGAAAAACACAACCTGGCTTCCAAACCACACTCGAGAGAAGACTGAGCGACGCATCTCTCGCGTCTCTGTTTTTATTTATTTGATATGCTCGCGCTCTATGGTTTCTCACCGTAGATAAAGAACATGACGACGCGGGGTTCTTGGAGTTTTTCGGCTGCTGCATGCTTACAAGATAAACATGTCATCCCCCCGACAGCCGTCAGCGCTGCCGACCAAGACGAGTGGTTTCTTCGGAGGGTACGCAATTGTTTGACGCGGGTCGAGGTCTAGATTATGGGCAGCGAACAGTGGGCTGCATCCAACGATTTACGACCAGACTTAGGCTGATGCTCTCGATAAGCAGCCCGCATAGAGCCAAGGAGTTCTCCATCTTACTTGCTGAATCCTTGGATGCACTGAAGCACGCGTTGCATTGGCATGAAGAAACGTAAGGGCAGGTTGCTGTAAGTGCCAAACAGGATGAAGGGAAGTACCAAGGGCAACACGAGCTCGACAGGAGGAAGGAGAGAGAGAGAGAGAGAGAGAGAGAGAGAAGAGAGAAGAGAGAGAGAGAGAGAGAGAGAGAGAGAGAGAGAGAGAGAGAGAGAGAGAAAATTCGAGCTTTCTAAAGTGGTAGTGGTTTCCTAGTCCGGGAATCCATCAAGTGAGCAGAGAGAGCCTTCGCTCTGGATGCCAGGAGCTGCTGAAGTCCAGTTGGTCGCTGGTCACCAGGTTCTCCCACAGCTCAGGGGTGGGAAAAGGATGTTGAAGAGAAAAGAAAACAAGACCGAGATCTTGTGTGCCAGATATATCTACGCGTAAAATATCCCCTATTAATCAGTTTTACAGACGAGGGGGTGACAAGTGGCAACAGCGAAAATTCTGTGGGTCTCGCGGGCAACGCGCTCTCGCTATGGTTTCGTGACAGCCGTTCTTTTCTGCTTTCGTATCGTCAGCTCAACCGCACAAACCACATTTGGCCAGGTTGCTCCGCGATTCAAGTCGCGCACATGGTCAGCATGTTCATGTCGTCTGCCCCGCATAGGAATGACCATGAACCCGCAGAATTTGTAATTTTCACCCGAGACGTTTGGGTTTCGTTTTGGTTTCATTCTGCATAAAAATGATCATAATACTACATTTTTTTTACTTACTTCCTGATGAGGTCGGGATAGAGGGAAGGAAGACGTACGGGGCCATATTTCGATCCATCAGGACAGGCGATGAAGGAGGTGAAAGAACGCACGAACTTATCAGCCTCAAACAACGTGCCCTCTGTAAAACCATTTGTGATACTGCCACGGCTCGATGGCCCCATAGTCACAGGTGTACCTACCGACAGGCGATGTACTTCGCTGTCACCGACGAACCGTATTTATCCACAGTGCCTCGGTAGAGAATGTTGCAAAATATTCTTTGCGTCAAAACGGAGTCTTTTCTGTCCAAGCGACCCGTGTGTGGCGAGCGATGGTTTCAAAGGTTCCAAAGGTTCAATCAATTCAAAAAGAAATTTTACATACATGCGTGTATACCTGTTCTTAGCGAGTAAAGGCCGTGAGATGACACTCGGTGCCAAGATGGGTGTCACGATTTTTTCGGACGTCATAAAGATGACCAGTTTTGTAGAGCTTGACCCTGACACGGTTCATTGCGACGGTCCATCTTATGAAGTACCCCTCATCGCAATATAGGAGCACTTCTTGCTGCCGAACGCACCAGCAGGGTATGGCGTTCTGTGTGAGTGCACACGCTTAACCAAACTTGTAAAAAAGCAAAACAAAAGCAAAAGAGGAACAGACGATAAAATAAATTATTTCCCGGCAAAGTGAAAGGGGGGTGGCTGGTTGGGCAGAGTTACATACACCACGTCCCCCCTCCCTCTAGATTTGGCTCTGCCGCCGCAGGTTACATTACATCCTCGTGCGTGTTGACATACCGACCCTCTCAATCTACGATATTCCTTCCTTATTATTCCCTTGTATCCGGGGTCCCGGCAACAGTTCGCCTTCAAGCCCAACTCACCCTCTCTCGACCTCCACCACGAAAGGCGAGAGAGTAGTTGCCTAAAAATTAGAACAGTCTACCTTTGCGCCGCATTCTTGCGCAAAGGACCGTGTATGTCCCCAAACATAGACAGTTATCTCGGGCCAGTACCCCAATGTGTCCATCCGCAGAAAATGGCATTCCCGCGCTGGCCGTCTCCATTAATTGTTTTGCACCCGGTACTCAACAAAGACCAGCTGTGGAAGATACGGACAGAGTGGAGAGGGTGTCGGGGAAATCCTAGAGGAAAGAGCATAAGAGAGAAGGCCGGAGCCATACGTCGTCGGCATCTCCTCTAATGGCTCCACTTTCCAATCGGAGAAAGCGGCGGGCCTCTCGCGTTTTTTGGGGTTTCGAGGTCAGACGGAGAGGAAGCGAAGACGCGCGCAGCACGCGCGCGAGCAGAAAGAAAAAAAAAGGAAGACCAGCGTCGCCCGATGTCGTCCGCTACTGCTATTTTCTTCTGCTCTCCTCCAATAGCTGTTTTCATTCTTTCTGCTCATTTCATTTTCCCCCTCTTCTCCGGCAGCGACGCCGATGGGGAACTCGGCAGCCGGCGTCCGGCAAGCAAAGTGCGACTGGGGCGCGCTGACGCACTCGAGCGCACTTTCCCCGTGCGAGCGGCTCCCGGTCACGCCTTCTGGAGTCTCCGTCGTCGACTGTCTGTGGAGCCTCGGCGTTGACACCGCCATTGTCGCACCTGTAACCGTACACCAGGTAAGGAGCGTTATTTTACGAATGGCGGTACTGATACACTACAAGAGTAGCAGCTGAATAGTAATAGCAATCGTGCAGACGCAGCATTAAGGCCCAACCGAACAAGGCTATCACAACCATTCTCGCTCAAACGTCTGGCCACTCAGGAACCTGGTAAAATCATTTCAGGAACGAGACATTCCGCGTAGAGCAAGGCGTCGACTTGGATGTAAAATGGCAAAAATAGTTTGCAGAACTCTAAATAGATTTTGTGCAATTCGTCGTCAAAAGTTGTTGACACTACATTTCAATGGGATAGTTTCCGTGGCCCTAACACCTGGTAGAGAAAAGCACTTAACTTGAAACTGCACACAAAGGAAGCTTCCGCGATCAATATTAGCTGTGAGAAAATGCTATACATTAAACGGAATCACGGTGGCCACTTCAGAAAGAACTGCGATGAACCGGCAAGCTGCGCTTGATTTGCGTCTGATGGCCATCGTTTGAAATGAAGCAGCAACGCATTTTCGCGCAAAATGAGTTTATACATACGTTAGCCTCCCAAGGAGCAATTCTCGTCTTTTTTCTTTCTTTTTGCGATAGTAGCGCACCTGTATGCGTGCTTGACCTTGTATGAAACGACGGTGGCATGCGTATACCGACACGTCTATTCATATATCGTAATTAACACGGCGGCCGAGACTTGTTGCAATTATACATCTCGCCTGCCGTTTCTAGCATCGATACGGGAAGTAAAAGTGCTGGTAGTCGTGAACAAAACAGGCAGGGCGTCGCGAAGTTTGGAAGACTGCCTCGTAAAATGCTTCCTTCTCGTACCGCACCGATGCGTGTGCTTGCTCGTGGGCATGAAGTCTTCACACGGAGGGCGAAGGGGTGTGAATAGAGGAGGGTAAGGATAAAACCATTCTCCAAAATTAGATTTGATTTCATTTGATTGTAGGGTTTAACGCGCCGGCGCGCCGTACTGGAGGGCTCCGGATTAATTTTTACCACTTGGGGCTCTTTAACGTGCGCCGAAATGTCGTACGCACGGACGTTTTCGCGTTTCGCCTCCATCAGAAAAGCGGCCGCCGCGGCCGGGAATCGAACCCGCGATTTCGTGGTCAGCAGCGCAACGCCTTAGCCACTTAGCCACCGCGGCGGATGCCTCCTTCTCGTACCGCACCGATGCGTGTACTTGCTCGTGGGCATAAATTATTTCGCACGGCGGGCGAAGGGCTGCGAATAGAGTAGGGGGAAAATCAAACCATACTCCAAAGTTAGCTCTCGTGGATATCAATATCTGTAGGGCGTTACTACTTTTTTCCTTTTTATTATTTTTCAAAATACCAAGAAGTGGGAAAACGGGAAGGAGGGATCCACGCAGCTCTACGATTTCAAAAGCCAAGTAACTCAATACTTAAATATGTACTAGATAATATACAGTAAACGGTCGTTATAATATTCCTCCGTAAAAAAAGTGGCTTCGTTATAAGCGGTACTTCGGTAAAAAAGGTGATCATTTGCTCTCCCTACACTGCAGTTGAGAAAGTAAAAAATTCGTACAAAGCGATACTTCGAATAAACCGATTTCGTTATAACGAAGATTTACCCGCGAACGCACGCACGCATATGCACACGCGCACCTTATCTATCTGCCTCACAGTAATGTAACTAGCGGATGACACATGGCTGTCCTTTCTGAAAGAGAGGATCGCGGTGACCAAGTCCCTCAACTGGTCCAAGAGCCTCCTGTTCTAATCTACGCTTTTGTCATCCGTCACTATATTTGCACGAGGTCGCGCGCTCTCTTTTGTCACACCTGTCCTCCCTAATGTGATAAGCGGGTCATCTCCCGGCTTGTGAGGAGCGGATAATACGAAGATGACGACGATAATGACGATGTCGATTATGATTATGATGATGATGCATCACCTCGTGTAATCAAAGAAGAGTGTTGAAGGTATGAGATTGGGAGGAGGGGGATCGGGGTTTGAAGCACCCAAGCGACACCAGGGAAAAACTTAGTGGCGACTCTCGAATAATAGAAGACGCACAAGGTTTCTTAAAGGGACCCTGCAACACTTTTTTCGACTTTTTTTGAAATCTTAAATGCTTGCAGAACGTAGTCACCCAACACACACAGTACTTAGATTAGGGGGTCGCAAAGTACCTCAGCCGAAATTGCTGCCCTATGCCCATCAGATAACTTGGGAACTCGCTCAAAAGATTTTTCTCTCTTTCCTTGTCTTGACATTCTTCGACCGCCCGAATTACGTCACCAGGGCCATGTAACGGCTGTTCGCCGGTTTCCCTTCAGTTTCAGTAGTAAACGCTTTTCGATAGCAACTTAAAAAAGAAAACGACAGAAACAAAGCATAAACGAAAGGCGTATCTGGTGCGACGAGCAAATCGCCCAGTGCCGCCCCGTGCTGGCGATAAGTACTATACCTTTCGCAGTGCTTCCAGACGCGACGGAAAGGGTGAAAGCGTTTATCGAAAGTTTTGCGGGTTCCTGGGTCCCTTTAACCTGCACTGAATCGCCGTCTATACAGACGCGTTAAATTCCGTTTCAGTTTCGGTTGCGACTGGTCGAAGTCCGCCGGCACACGAAAACCAACCCGCGGCTCGTCGCCCGATCATTATGTTCTCAAGATTACGTATTTCAGCTTATTGGTGACGGGGCGCGTATAAAAAGGAGTTTTTATACGGCCTGCCTTATATGACCGCATAAAAGGCGACACACCGCATGCAAGACACGCTAGGGGTTCACATCCCGCTTACTTCCACTCGCATAGCACGGGGATCTCTTCCGTTCTGCTTTCGGCACCCGTTCATGCGTGCACCGGCGGTGAATATCGCCGGAATGACCTCCGGCTGCGGAAGCCATTGTGCCGGGAAAAGACGGATCGGTCCGTAATGACGCAAGAGGTAAGAGAGGCGGTCCGGAGATTATCTCGGATCATCGCTGGCGCTGCTGACTGCTTCCGTGTGGAAACGCAAAATTTCCTTCCCATTCCGGTGCGTGCGCTGTGCAAAGAAAAAGGCCAGAAACGAGAAGCTCTTCCTTATGTGCCGCGGTGCCTCTTCGAGAGTGCTTTCTCCTCCCCTTTTAATGTCCTTCCGGCTAGGTTAACCACTGCGGTCGAGGGACGCTACAGCGAAGCGCGCGCAAAAGACGCCAGGAAACGGGAACATGCAGTTTTTTTCTGGGTGGTTCGTTGTTTTTACCAAAAGGGGTGGCGGGAAGAGAACAGAGTTAAGCGCGCTTCAAAAAGAAAGAAAGAAATGAAGAGAGAGAGAGAGAGAGAGAGAGAGAGAGAGAGAGGAGAAGAGAGAGAAGAGAAGAAGAGAGAGTGAAGAAGAGAGAGAGCTAGGAGAGAGAGAAGAGAGGAAGAAGAGAGAAAGGGGATGGGGAATTCAGGGAAGCTTGCACTGACGCACAAGACATCAATAGCAAAGCTGTTGTAGGTGAGCATTGCCGGACACATATATAGTTAAGCTTCAGTATCATTGTTTATTTGCATAGTTGCGGTGCTAGTAATCGTCATCATATGCATCATCATCTTCGCGATGAGTGGTGAATGCAAAGTCATCATCAGCATTGAAGAATTCCACCAGCTCAACTGGCGAAGCTTGCACTAAGTCGCGCAAGGCTCGAACCATAGCGAAGCCGCAGGATTTCTTTCTACGTGAGCCCTGAAGGACACACCACCAAGCATTCGTAGAAGTCGAAAATGTTTATTTACATGTTCCATCGTCGCTTTGCACTGTGCTAGTAGTAGCCATCGCCATATGCATCGATATCGTCATGTTCCTCACTGCCAAGCATTACATGACCGGTAGCGCTCGACGATAGCGCTGTGGGTTTTTTTTTTTTTTTTTTGCTAAAGCTACTGCGTGAGCCGGACGCTCCGTGGTCGCCCTGAGGCACGCGCTCACGATCGCTCGGCATTTTCTTGGTATTTTTTTTTTTCTGCAACGGCGAACTACAACAGCTCCGCTGTTAAAAAAAGGGATGCGCTTCGACCGTGCCGTATTCGTTTATGGGATGTTTGGCTTTCCACTAGCAACTTGCGCCCTCACTACCGAATATAAAGGTGTGCTATCTGCAATAAAAATTACGGACAGTGCAGTTATAGACAACCATGTGATTGCCAGCTGTAGAGAAAATACAGTTCCAGCTACAGACTTGCCACCCTTTTTTTTACAATAGGCCTTTCTTATTTTGCTTGGCGGACAGAGTCATAGCTAGTTAGTTCAGACATACCATCATCTTTAAAGGACTAACAAGTAGCTTTGAATAATGACGTCGTTGCTGTTACCATAATAATCATAATCATCACCATCGGCGCATTTACTCCCACTGCACGACGAAGCCTTCTCCGATAAGCTCCCAACTGCTGCCGTCTTGTTGTTCCCGAATCTAGTCTTTGTCCCTGATTCTTTTTTAATTTATCTCCCCCATCGAGTTAGTTTTCTTCCCCTACTTCAAGTTAATTAAAGTACATGCATCGCCGTATGCCCACACACCTACAAGAAGCACTAGTGGAAATGGCTCTCACTTGCTTTCAGGGGTGGACGATTTATCGATTTACCTTCCGATTAATAGATTATGCTTTAGTCACGATTAATTTGTTAACCGGTTAATCGGTTGAAGCTATGCGAGCAAAATGAACCAAGTGTGCCACGTTGAAATTCTACGCAAGCATGCCGAGGATCATGCTCGTGTTCACATAACCAGCCTTACGTCACAACAGGAAACGATGGAAACGGGCTCAGAGATGATAGTGATGGGAACCGCGGGCTGATAGCCAAGACAAACGGGAGAGGCCGTTCTTAATACAAACATACAGGGCACAAAAAACGGCTAGCGGGCACTCAGACTAGTCTAACTCGGCAGTGACTAAACTACAATTAATCGGCGCCGCCTGTAAATACTGCGAGTGCTGATGTTCCTGGTTCTAGGGTTCTGACGGCATCAGCGCCATGACGATAATCTGCTTATTTTATCTGGGATGTCTGTGAACAGAACGAGGGGCATACTGATAATATTCTCAATAATACATTATTATCAAAATAACCATTATTAGTGATATTGAAATTTTATTTGTATCATTACTGCTCACAAACCAACGCAGCTGGATAATCGATCAATTACTGACCTGGCGATTATGCAGGTTAAAATTTTAAGTGCGAATGCACTTCTTAAGCGAGCCTGAAGCGTCCGCCGCCGTCCGCATAGCAACAGCTGCGGGTGCGCGCGCTCCTCGTCTTCCTTGGCAACGGGGGGAGATGGGCGCGCGCTGCCTGGCCGCTGACATGGCACATACCCACGTGGGGGATTGGCCAGGAATCTCCTCGTCTTCCTTGGCAACGGGGGGAGATGGGCGCGCGCTGCCTGGCCGCTGACATGGCACATACCCACGTGGGGGATTGGCCAGGAATCGGGCGTGAGAAGGGCTAATGCACCCGCTTAAAGGAGTACTGACACGAAATTTCAAAGCTGAGATCCGCTCTAGCAATCAAGTACAACGACAACACAAATAGGTGTCTGTGAATAAATGCATCTTTCTTTCTTTGTAGTTGTGTGTGTGTGTGTGATCTCTCTTTCGCGAACATTACCGAACCGCGCAAATTCAACTCGTGCATTCGCACTTTCACATTCTTCCCCTCGGGGAAATGCGGGGAATTTTTTTAACAACAGACGCCCAGCCATGCTTGCTTTTAATGAAAGTTGACAGCCATAAAGCCATAAGCGAAACAGAATTTTAAAAAATCACAAGAAAACGTCGTCACTATAGGCTGACCTCCAACACACAATATTTCTTGCATTTTGTGATCAGTTGCACCGACATCGATGGCGCGTATCTAGCTGTCGTCCGTCTAATCAGGAAGCGCCCTGCAAACGACCCTTCACTGTAAGTATGTGGTGATTTAATTAAAAAAAGCCAACTTCTTGAAGCACACAGAATAGGGCCGAATGTAAACGAAAAAAAAAAAAATATTAGAGACGAATACACTGGGGGGCGGCCACTTCCATTTTCAGCTGCTTTTGATGCACGGGCACTCGCATCCGTGAATATTTGCGACGATATATGTTATGGCGAGAATCTGCGGTCAAAAAATTACCCCACCTTCCCGCGAGGGGAACCCTGTGGAGATGCGACGCATCTTGGGGGTTCACTTGGTGTTTCCGTTGGGTTGATTCTCTAATTGCGTGAAACGTGTGAGGAACGCGTATGATGTATTCTTTATTTCTTTGGCCGGTGCTGGAACGACAGCGGCTATGACGCAACGTGGCACGGCTATGACACAACGTGGCGCGGCTATGACGCAACACAATCCACCACAATCCACTTTATTCCAATCCAATACAAATCCAAGCCAAGCCAAGCCAAGCCAAGCCAAGCCAAGCCAAGCCAATCGAATCCATTCAATGCCCCTCGCGAGGGAGTGTTCGCTATCGGAGAGGAGAGGGGGTGAGCGCCGGAGAGCGCAGCTGGCGCGGCGAGGAGAATGGGGTAGGGGTGTGGACGGGCAACACCAACGCCGTATGGAGGGACAAGGCGAGTGAATGAGATGCAGTCACATGTAAAATACACTGATATTTATCAATTGTATGTTTTCCATGCATAACAAGGCCAACTGACTTCATCTAACTCCACGTAAATCATTGCATTATCATTGTTATTACATTTCACATACAACCGGTGATCATAACGTTACACAGTATTTCCCGCCTGCTCATTGTGCCGGTAGACATCTCGCGATGAGGGATGTCTGCCACGAATGTCTGCCGCGAATGGATGCCACGAGCACTTGTGGGGATAGTCGAAATTGCATTATGATTCGGGAGTTACGGGGTAAAAAAAAAGGCCCATGTCCATGCTGTTGAACCCCCTCTGTTGTAATCGTAAACATCTCAACTTTGGTACGCAATATCATACAAAACCAAGCATATCGTTGCGCCGAAGCAGCCTATAAAGTAAGCCGAGATGGTTTTCTTAGCCGTGTTTATATGAACACCCACCCAATGATTGCTTTCTTATTTTAAAGAAAAGGGCATGGTGAAGTAAGTTGCTATAACACGGCGTCGTACGAACTCAACTCCAGGTATGATTCCCGGGCACGGAGGCAGCAGAACCTAAAGACGCCCGTGCGATCACGTGTGCTCATTATCGCCGTTAAGATTATAATCTGATTAAAGCGTTATTTTCTGGTACTGATTATACATTTTTGGTCAGTAACATCATTTGTATTTATTTCATCTTTTTTAGAAAATCACCGCCATACTAATTAGTCTTACTAACTATCCCTTTCTCATTCTGTAGCAAATACATGTTATTTCCCTTACTTTTATCTTGTTCCTCCAGGTTATGATCTCCTGTTAGCGCCCGCAGAACGTCCTGCACGTGAACTCCGTTGCCTACAGCTATGGGTCGAGCTGTCATGGTAAGTCTAAATCGAATTATATCGTTTTAGGGATAGCAAGGACGATTTCAAGGTTTTCACGCGCAAGTCGGGGCCTTCTGCCTGCCCAGAAATGCAGGGCGCCGTTAATTAAATGCTAAATTTCTCTCTCATATACGCTATTTTCCAAACGCATGCGAAAGCCAAAGCCTACATAATTCATCTAATGGTTTTTTTTTTGTTTTGTTTTCGCGAACCTTCTAAAGCCTCGAATGCGTCGTTTCGTGCTAAGCTACCTAACAGATAACAATATTAATCGAACGGTTTGTGTAATTCTCATACAAAAACTGTTACGTAGTCGCATGTCTGCTGCTTATACCCGATCTCGCAGCATATATGCTTTCAATTGGATACGCCGAAGGTACAGCGTTGACAGACGAAGGGGGAAGCAAAGCAAAGTAATCCTGTTTATTCTCCTTTGTTCAGACCAATCCGTTATTTACATCTATATCTGTGAATTAGAATAAAGTGCCATTTGAACAGGCGCAGAAGCTTGTTTGATATCCTGGAGAACTAGATCAACGGTGCAGCGATTTCCCTCAAAAATTTTCCGGAGTATTAAAACGCTGTAGGCGAGGAATATGTGGTAGCAGATAACGGGGAATTCGTGAAACGCCACTGGCGTGTTTAAGGTTTCATTTCCCATTTTTACGTTTCATCGACAACGAGGCATTCCACAAGGAGCAGTGCTATCTCCCATGCTGCTAAACCTAGCATCCCGTAAAGATTCACAGGGCGCCAGATCAGGTGGAAGAAAAACACCGTCCTCACTGTTGCACAGGCGACATCAACATACAAATGAAGACTGGTAAGCTGCGGCGGATATTTTCAGAACACAATCACAAAAAGAACTTCAATAAAACACGAGAACCAGACAGAGCAATAGGCCTGACGTGCTCCATAGAAGAAAAAACGACACTTATCACGGTCATGAATAGAAGATAGAAACTTCCCGCCTTTAATCTCACTGGTACAGCGTAAAACCATTTATAAAATACATATTCAAATTTTTTTCTGCATCTTCGTCTTGTGATGCAAGGAGTGTGGTCAAAAAGCCCATACGACGTTGGCTTGGCGAGGACCCCACCCCGCGTACACACGTCGAGGGCAGCGCAGCACTGCCGGCCTATATTTTCACATCAATCAAGTGTCATTTCATGCATAGAAAGATGAACGTACACAGAAAAGTCGTAACCTCAGTCGACCAACGGAATATAAAACAATAAGGAGTATAAAAAAGGCATTTCTTTCCCGCAAACTACAAGATCCTTCGCCAACACTTCCAGGATGATGATTCGGTCCACACCACAGTCTCTTGAATATGAAACGCGTCTCGAATAAGCAAAGGATACTAAAAAAAACGACTTCCCCCAGACCTAAAAAAGCGCTCATCATAGCTCGCATACGATTTGCTATACCTTATAACAACATTAACAAGACCCAAGAGCAGCAACTGGACACCGTACTAAGAAAGGTCATATCTAGGGCTGCCCATCAACCCCAGCACTAAAGCCATCAAAGACACGCCGGGCACCTTAGCCACAATACAGTAAATCATAAAAGTTGACAAATACAAACCCAACTTAGAACACTAAGACAAACAAAGGCCACGATTCAGGTTCCACAACCTATTGGCTATGAATAATCCCAAGCAATTACCGAAGGCTACAAGTTACATCCCAGACAGAAAACAAAGACATCACTCATTGTCGGTTATAAGGACCTCTTGAATTTATTGTGTCGCACATAGCAAAGTAACCGAGAGGAAGAAGAGGAGATGGCTCGAGGACGCTAGGGGAGAAAGAAGAAGAGAAGGAAGACGAAGAACTTTCGGACGCCATGATCGTAGTGACAAACAATTCGGTGTGAATGAAATACAGTTATTCTTTCGTTGCGGCGGCTTCGGACTCCATTCTTCCGCAACATATGGTGCCGAAACCCGGGAACGAAGTCGGAGCTACGAGATCGGCAGATCAAAGCGGTGACTGTGTCTACCAGGTAGAGGCAACCAACGCAGCATGCACAAGCTGAAAGAGAAGAGAACGGCTCGTAGGCAGCAAAACACCAGGCTCATCAATGAAGCTAAGACGGTACTGGATACCACGGATGTGGAAACGTTGGGCTCACTCATAGAGCGGCTGCAGTCGAACAATGATGAGTTGAGTAAGCTGAATGCCCAGTTGGAAGACGCTATACCCGACGAAGAGTTCGCGGCTGAGTTTGAATCAGTGATGAGATATGAGGACGCCGCCAAAGGCATGCTGGGCCAGCTGAAGGCCAAGGAGAAATCACTTCGGAGTGGTTCACGCCTGCCTGGATCGACAGCTCCAGCTACGGCGGCGGAGTATCACCGTGACGAGCGTCATCGGCAGGTAGGCTCCGTGAAGCTCCCGACGCTGCAGCTGCAAACCTTCAACGGCGAGTTGTGCCAGTGGCTGAGCTTTTGGACGCAGTTCAAGGCAGCCGTCCACGAAAACCCCAGCCTGAACAATGGAGAGAAGTTCCATTACCTTCGGTCTCTGCTGGCTGGGTCAGCTGCTTCATCTATTGCCGGGCTGCAACCCACGGAAGATTGTTACCCAGACGCCGTGGAAATTCTTTCGCGACGCTTCGGTGACACCGCCGCATTGTGCAGGAGCATTTAGCGCAGCTTCGAGTGCTTCCTTCAGTGGTGTCCTCGAATGATGTCGGCGGACTGCGACGACTGCTGGACCACGTGCAGTGTCATGTTCGTGGACTCGCGGCTCTGAAGGTTTCCTCTGCCACGTACTCCACGATGATGACTGATGTGCTACTGAGAGTCTTGCCATCAGACATTGTCGTTGCCTATCACCGACAGATAGCGCATAGCTCGCACAGATCAAGCCTTCGAGAGGGAAAGAGTCCTCCGTCGGCGGAGTAGCTGCGCCACCGGCGTCCTTTGAAGGGGGCCTTGACGCGCTTTTAACCCACCTTATGATTGAAGTGGAATGCCGAGAACGGAGTGGAGTTGAAAGCAAAAAGGAACAAGCTCGGCCTAAAGCGCAAGATGGAAAGGGAGGTTTGGGCATGCCGCCAACGGCAGCGGTGCTAAACTCTAGCGCCTCGGGCGGGTCCAATTGTCAGTTCTGCGACTCAGACCGCACTACACGCAATTATGCGACGGCAACATCAGTCATAAGGATCGGATAAGGAAGTTGGCTGCTGACATTCTAAAGAGTGTCGCCACAATCTCACGTGCGCAAAAGTATCAATAACCAAAACCACGAACTTTTGGAGTCCCTCTGATTTATCTAAAATGTAAAACAATACACTATAAAGTGGCTGAAGAAAGAAGAAAAAAGAGGCGACCAGACGAACCTCATTTAGGAGGCCGTCACCGCATCCAGCCCCATAGAGATCTGATCCGGCCAAGAACCCATCACACTCGAAGACCTATGGAACAACCCGGAAGCTTGCCGTAGGCCACACATCCGCCTTATCAATGAAGAACATACAGAGGCAGGCGCGAATAGGTACCCCCAAACCCAGCACGGGTGGCCCTTTACCAAAGCAGACCACTCCCATGGTGCTCGAAATGCCGGGGGGTGCTGCACCCGCACCCTCTCTTGGGCGAGTGCAACAGAGGAGCGGACAAGACATCATCACAAAACTTTCATCGCAAGAAGACCACAGCAGACTTATCGCCTTCATCAGGAACCGCCTAGAACCCCATCACAAGGGAGACCGACAGGGCCCCCACTCGGGCCAAAGCCAGGCCACACGGTACAACGCCACCGCCCAGGAAGCCACGATGGGAAACCTAGGGGACCCCCACCGGCATCAAACCGAAAATAAAGTTTTCATTCATTCATTCATTCATTCATTCATTCATTCATTCACAACACACCCTGCAATCCCTCTCACACCAGCTCCTATTTTCGGGCGCAGCCCTTTGGCGCCCGTCTCTGACCTGAGCCGTGTCGCCGTCGTAACCGAGTGAACGATGGCAAGACCGAATAGGGAAAGAAAGCAAAGAAGGAGAGTGTCACGAAATTGTGCGGTGAGGGAGGGGGGCAGTATGCCGTAAGGAGGAGAGTGTCGCGAAATTGTGAGGGGAGGGCGGTTCTCCGTGGCGGCGCGAGCACTCTCCGAAAGTGTGCGGTGGAGGAGAGGGGTGGGGGGCAGTGTGCATTGCCCGCACGAGACGTTCGTCTGCGCGACGCTGGCGAAAACGTGAGGGGGCGTGCGCGTGATGATGGTGTGCGTTCCCTGCCTAAGACGCGAGTCACGGTCCCTTCCTGAGACGCACTTCGCGCTGCCGATGCAGAAAGAGAGAGAGAGAGAGAATGCTTTTTAATGTGAACTGGTGAGGTCAGCCCTGCTAGGGACAAGACTTGCTACTCCAGATGTTGAATGATTGATTGTGGAGTTTAACGCGCCGACGCAACGCAGACGATGAGGCGTGCCATAGTGGAGGTCTCCGGATTAGCTACGCCAGATGTGGGGTGACTACGATGATGAGTGGTGTATATTAGACATTAGGGGTACAGCAGGAAGAACACAAACAAGAAACGTTAAAAAAGAGAAACAAGAGAATGCTGCCAGCAGAGCCCGGACATGAAAATACAATTGTAAAGAAAATCGTTAATGTAAACGCTGAATCGAAATGAAAAGTAAACGACGCAAAAAAAATAACAACAACAACCCAAGAAAAATAAATAGATGAACGCCACAGTGCGAAAGAGTAGATATCGTGACACATTTGCTCTGTCTATGATGGAGAAAGATTTGTCCAGTTTAGTCTCTCGTAGAAACCAAAGCAGAACTTTTGTACGCAGAGGCTCATCATCGCTGCCGTCGAGAGAACCACGAGTGAGTGCTGCCTCAGCGCACTGCTGCTGCGCCAAATATCGCATTAGGGAGTATCGTAATCGCCAGCCAATTTTTCCGATAAAATTTGATCCTGTCTCTCTCTCTCTCTCTCGCTCGCTCTTTGCTCCTGCGTGCACGCCTCGTGCATAGAGGAAGGGCGATGGCGGTCGGAACTGTGATGCGCGCGGGACTGTACCGAAACGCACCGGCAGAAAGGTCGCTCCTGGATCCCTTGAAAAGGGGGACAGCACCGAAGCGTTCAGTCAGCGATGAGGTGCATGTGGGGCCCAACGCTCCGCTGGGGAGGCTCCAGCACCTTCCACCCACCTCGCCCCCCCCCCCCCCCCCCCCCTATTTAAAAAAAAAATTCGGTAGTGTCTATTATCCCGGCAGCCGTGAGAATTAACGCTCTAAATTTCTCACGGCAGCCGCCTCTCATTGGCTAAGCACGCTACACGGAGATTTTATGGGGTAAATATTCCGTACAAAGCCATGTTTGCAGCTTTCCCTGTAGCACTGTTTTTTTCTTCGCAGTGGACTGGGTTTGGGGTAGGTCAAAGACGCGGTTTGGTTTGTTTAGCTTTTGTTTTCGGTGCGGGTTTTGTTTATTTTTGGTTACGTTTTGTACTAATAAGAATCACGCACATTTTTTCGTCTAGCCAGGGGGTTTTATGAATAGTGCCGAGAGAAATTTTTTCCGGTGGGTTTTTAATTTTTCCCCGGCTGCCGTTTGGGGGATTAGACCCCAGGCCTAAAAAAAACGTAAAACTCCATTTTAAGATTTTTAAAAATGGTTAAACGGGGGAATTCTTCGCTCCTAATTGGGAGCCAGAGTTAAAGCCCAAAAAAATTTCCAAACCTTGCCCCCCCTTTTACTGTGTCGGAATGGAGCCATCAGGTAGACGTCGACTTCATAACGTGAGGGACGATTCCGAGCACGGAGAGCGTTTTAAAGACGATAGTCTTCCTTGAGCTACTTAAACGCAGAAATTTTGTCTGTCTGTCTGTCTGTCTGTCTGTCTGTCTGTGACTCAATTCAGACACCCGGTCAAAGTGAAATAAAATCTGCGCAAGAGTCTTATATACTCACAGCCAAATCTAAACGTCCAAGTCCGGTGTAAGTGTTCGTACTTGTCAACATTGTTGAACAAGAACAAGACATTACGCAAATGTAAGGCAAAAAATCAATACATAAATGATATTTGCAGTGTTCCTTTATTTGAAAAATTCATAGATGCTTGGTTTTTGCGATAGCAAATAAAATACTACATCAACGGCAGAAAACCGTCGCCTGCTGTTGCCAGCACTACCTCCTAGCGGCATTTAAGAAATCAAACGGCAATAGCAACGAAAGGTTCCACTAGATGGGATCAACGTTCCGCTTGGAAACGCTCGTGCAGTAGGGCATCGTGGTTCTATAAATGTTATAGTAGGGTGCCCAAAACTCACGCGTATCCGGCGTACGGCAGCGCTGGAATTGAGACACCCGACTTGGAGCAGTAGAACGCGGTAAATTTAAATTGGCTTGAGCAAACCTCTAGGGTGTTATCTTGGGAGGAACAAGACGGGAAAGGAAACAGCATGAGAGGTGAGCTTTTGATGCTCAGAAGGGAGGCACTTACTTGGCAGGGGCGCCAGTCGACTATCGTCTTTCGGCGACATTTGCAACGAAAGGAGCGATACGCGGCCCATTTTTCTTCTTGACGCGCTCATTGAGTAAGTTGGCTTTCCTGCAGTGCGTTTTTGCGTAACGATGGGCGGCACCAGTGAGGAATAGTAAGCTTCGCTGTAACAACATCGGGCATTGAAGTATGACAGTGCACAAGGGAGGATGCAGGAGTTGTCGGAGAAAGGGACGAGTGGCCAGCGTATTAATACGGGTGGTGTGATGACATCGCCTGCCGAAATTCGCCACAGCATACCGTTTTCGCGCGTTGTCATTCGTCACGAGATGTGGTGACCTTTTAGCAGATGATTACATCAGTTTTTTTAGAGAATACTCCGAGAAAAAGGACCCCCAAAGCCCAATGACCGCCGAGTTCTTGGCCTCCCTGAAAATTTTGACCACCTGGGGATCTTATCGTGCGCCAAAATCTCGTACACACGGGCGTTTTTGCTTTCGCCTCCATCAGAAAAGCGGCCGCCGCGGCCGGCAATCGAACCCGCGACCTCGTGCTCAGCAGCGCAACGCCTTAGCCACTGAGCCACCGCGGCGGGTACGTCCGAGAAATTACAATGTACAACACCGCCGAGTTCTTGGCCTCACTTCCTGACAATATATCGAAGTGCTCTCGGTGAAAGATTGTGTTTCTTCATCAAACAGTACGAAAATATGACGCAAAATATGCAACTAAAGAACGGCGCACTGACGCCTATACTGTTACAAAGAATTTACAGGGACTCTTATGTTATCCCTGATGAGACTTGAAGGCGAAATTTTCAGTGTTGGTGCATTAAAGACGTGTACATGACTTACTTTGTTTCCCGTTCTCTGTTTCGACATTCACGTTCACCGCCGACATATCTTTCTTCTTCATCCGTCGTCACTATTTCACCGGCAACCCTGATATTGACGTCCACGCTAGTTCACTTTGTCTTCACACACATTTTTCTACGTGATTAGCCAGGCTGACTGGATCAGCCTTAATTTGTAGGGTTAAACAGCCCCAGCACTATCGATCTGGTGTTATGTCCGTTGCGACAGCAGCCGACGCGACGTGCAGAGGGACCGTCACAAATAGAAAACATCCCGAAACAAACTGTATGACAATTAGCAGCTAAACAAACTCTAATGTTACGCCGCGTTTCATCTACTTTCCACATTACGGTGAAGTTGTAAATATTGTGAAATTCCCGTCCCTGAAATTCCCGGCCTTCTACAGGAAGGAAACAAACATCCCCACGTTTTCATGTACTGGCCAGTCTAAATTTAACTCGGGACACGCACAAACGAAAGACGAAGCACGACTCGGGCACAACCAACTGAATTTCATTTCACCTCGCCTTGTACATTCATACACTCCCCAGGCACGTGATCATGGTACAACAGTGCGCAGAAAAAGTTTTTGTTTGTCCGTTAGCGCAACTAATGCAGTCGTCACACGCCCGTTGATGTTCTCTTCATTTTCCTTCGCTTCGATGATTTCACGCGCAAGCCTATCGCTGTTTTTGTGTGTGGTAATGAAGCCATGGAATGACACCAGCCTTGTGCTTCGTCTTTCGTTTGTCTGTGTCCCGAGTTAAATTTAGGCTGACCAGCATACAAGTCATGATGATCCAGCTTGCTCAGATTCTCCCTATCCCCATGTTTGTCCCTTATAGAGTAATACTATAGGCTTTCTAAGTGTCATTCAGCGAGTTATCCAGGAAGTATGCTCAATCGAAAATGACCAGCAAACGTGTTTTGTTTCGTGCACTCCTTGGACTGCGTCCTGATTCGCTGGTCATTCTTTTCCACAGAGTGAAAGAGTGCTGGTTTTTTTTAAAAACATGAAAGTGTTTTATTCCGGATACAAAAAAATTTCACTGATGTCATATTCGTCCCGGAAATGACGCCAGTACAACGAAGCGAGCGTCCTGTAAAGGGCGCACCCCTGCACACAGGGTCTTCTTGAGGAGAAGTAAATTTTAGTACTAAAGAATGTGTTATACTTAGGGTTGTTCGTTTTCGGGTTTTATATTTTAACACGAAAGTGTTTTACGCCGTGATACACCAAGATTTCACTGACGTCATATCCTTTACGGAAATGACGCCAGTACGCCTTTGCCGAATCGACCCGCCAGCAGGACGTCGCTCGCCAAGCACACCCATAAGACAGCCGCCGACCCACAAATTATGTTCAGCTGCAGGTTTCGCTGCACATTTCACTTTCGTGTTTTCCCGATTCCTATGACAGGGAATCAACTACAGTTTTTTTTTTTTCTGCTGCAGACGCCGGACGCCGTCTTTTTTTTTATACCGATCAATGGTCCATTTAATGATTTCGTCTTAAAAATGACTTACTCCGTTCGTGGAAAGGAACCCTACGACGTACCGCACAGACATGGCCTGTGCAGTAGCAGGGATATTTTCAGGTAGCTATAGACCGTTCCATCGGGCGAGGGGGAAACGTACTCTCGTACTCAGCGGTCGCGGCGCGCGGCCGCCTTTCCTCCTCTCTGGAGTGGGCGCGTTATCACGGCGGGCCTCGGCGCGGCTGCTCCTTTGCCTTGACTACGCTTCGTAGGCATCGCGCGTGCGGGTTTACCACTAATTTACGCATTCTTTTAATTGAAATGTTGCTAATAAATGAGCGAGACTAGCAGCTTCTGAGTTGCACACTTTAAAGCACACAAAAGTTTTGGCAATTTTGTTCTTCTGAGCTCTTACTGTCCTACCTTGGAGTAGTGGCACAAAATTCTTCTACCTTCTTTCCAAACTAAAATGGGTCACTGAAACTTGCCTGTGCCGCAGATGGTATTAGTTCCATCCACCGTTGCTCCGGTCACATTGCGGCATACCCGGCTCCAAGTATTACGTGGGCTGGAGTTGGCGATTTTCACAGTGACTACTACCTACCTAGGTTGACCCTTTCCCCAGCCAATCTGAGCGGAAGGGGGAGGGGGGCTACTGAAGGGGATTCCCACCTCCCTTCTTCCCCCATCCCCGACTCGGGCAAAATAAAATTGTTCACTCACTCACTCCAGCAAAGATTTCAGTGTATTACCCAAATTTGATGTCTAGTTATCGGCAACAACAAACCTAGATAAAAGCAACGCAAAAGCGTACGCTTGTCTGGTTGGCCAACGGCGGACGCCTAATAATAAGTTGGCCAACGGCGGACGCTCTCCAGCAGCTGTGTGTTCATTTTATTTATGTTGTACATTAGTTGCACGGCTAAATTGGGCTGCAGAGCAGCTTGAAATTCTAAAGAGAGGAAGTTTTGTTTATAGTTGGTCGGCAGTGTTGATATATCGATAATATTTAATACAAACTATGTAATATGCCAAATATTTACTAAGTCCACCCAAAACTACCTGTATTAAACCCTGAAGGGTTGAAACCAGAAGTTTACAGGACGTCGACACGCGCTTCTGTTTGTTGCCCATGGGCGCCGAGCGTATCACGGTTAGATCGTTTTAATAAACATTAGTCTTGCAGTAAAGCGATCAAAATACCCGCTTTACGTGATCCGGGCACACACACGCAAACAAAAAAATTGTGATGAAGTATTGCAAACATGTTCGACATGGCATCGTTTACCCACCGTGGACCACGCTACCTCGAGGCGAATTTCAGCTCCCCCGCGGCCTTAAAAGCCGCCAATTTAAGCCAGATCGCTTAAACTGGTCCTATGCAACAACTTTCCCATTTAAGTACTTTCCCATTAAGTATAAGTATATTACGAAAAAGAGCGTACAACGCCCAAGCCAGCAAACCGGCCAGCTACGAGAGGGCGCTGCGCACGCAAGATGGCGGCGCCCTCGTTGGAAGTAGCTATACCCTGAATGAAGCCGAATCCACAGGAAGGCAGGCTCTACAAACTTCGTAAGACTGCATAGCCGTCAAGCCCACTACACAATCACTTGCTTTTCGCAACATTGGCGTTTCTGCATTGCTTTTGTGCATTGCAGCTAAGCCTTCCGACACTAAACGAGCCACGTAAATACATTCCCATGATTGAAGCGCAACGAAAAAAACAAGGACAGTGAATACAGAGTAGATAGGGCACCTGCCGTGTTTTTTTTATTTGTGTTTCACTGATGGAAAATACTCACCAACTAGCCAAGCAAGAAGTTCTTCTCTACGGAAATACATCTCGGGGTACTGATACGGAAAGAATGCTCACGCGCTACCAGAGAATATCTCACAGGAGTCTCTCTCTCTCTCTCTCTCTCTCTCTCTCTCTCTCTCTCTCTCTCTCTCTCTCTCTCTCTCTCTCTCTCTCTCTCTCTGAGGGCCGTCAGGAATAAACCAGCAGGCTGTCCCGTAACGCACGCACTTCAACTTCCTATTTTTTGAGCACTGTCGGTGTCCTTCAAAGAGTTTCTTAGTAAGTATAGACAAAACTGGGCCCGGGAATCCATATCGGCGAGGCGAGGGGGGTTATAGGATAATCAGTGCTGCTGGCTTGGGCTTGGCATGACATTTGAATTCTGAAGCGTTTTCTTTTTTTTTTTTTGGGGGGGGGGGGGGGG
Organism: Haemaphysalis longicornis; assembly: GCA_013339765.2. Taxonomy (NCBI): domain Eukaryota; kingdom Metazoa; phylum Arthropoda; class Arachnida; order Ixodida; family Ixodidae; genus Haemaphysalis; species Haemaphysalis longicornis. The sequence goes on from CM023456.1 coordinate 41,720,779, forward strand.
TCGCTTCCTTCACTATGCATTGATATGTCAAGAACCATTTCGACAGTTAAAAAGAATACGCTTGTCTTTCTTTTTCCTTAGCATTAAAAACTGCGTGTTTTTTTCTTCATATATAACAAAGCCCTCTTCCTGGCGTTTTTGTGGCACTGCGTTTGAATTTACGGCCACTAAAACGTTTCAATCCAAGCTAACGACGAAAGTAAGGCGAGTGTAGGGTATAATGGTGGCCCATGACGATACAGACGGCCTTGATGTGAGCCGCATAGACGCTAGGGCCAGATCCTTTTCTAGTGTACATTGTAAGAAACTAAAAGCATCTATAATACGTCGGAGGTGTTGTTCGTCTGGCTTACACGAACAACGCCTTCTACGTATCATAGACGCTTTTACCATGTCCCGCATACTGTACACAGTGCCATACCTGCATCCCACGCCCACCCAACTAACCAAACTAGAGGCAGCTCTCCGTAAGCTCTACCGCATAGCCCTCGGCGTGCCCCGCTACGCTCCTACTAACAATCTTATCGCGACCGGCACATATAACACTATAGAAGAACGTATTCAGATGCGCAAACAAGCCCAACTTCAGCGCCTTCAGACATCTCACCAGGGTCGGGCACTGTTGCAGACGATGGCCTACCCTACTTCTTCGCTTCCTCCAATCCCCACAACTTCCCCTCCTTGGGCCACGTTCCCTCGTATCCGCATAGAACCCCTGCCTAAGAATATGAACCCCTCCAGGCATGCCACCCGCCGCTTTCTACGCTGTAAAGCCCTCACCAAACGTGTCTCCTTTCTAGAAAAGCAAGGATCAGCGGTATATTTTACAGACGCCAGTCATTTTTCCTCTACGCAAATAGGAACGCCACTCGTCGCTGGTTTCCGCACAAACGCCTTTTTTTCTGCCCGCCAGATGCCACCTCCATAGAAGAGCACTCCATCGCTCTTGCCATAGAGCATGCTGCTCTCACAACCTCCACCGAACACCTCACTTTTATCTTCACAGATTCGCAATCCGCCATCTGAAATTATTTAAGCTATACCGTCAACCCCTTTTCTTCTAACCTAGTGACTGACACTCTCAAAAGACATCCTTCTCACCTCTTTGTCCTGGTATGGGTACCTGGCCACGCTAACACGGACGGCAACGCAAAAGTAAACGCGCTTTCCCGAGATCTATCCCCGGGTTTGTCTATGCTCTGGCCAACCTCATACCATCCTCCTTCCACTCGTCTTCATGATCATGAGACCGGTAAATTCACTTTACTACTTTCCCATCGCCTCGCCCCCCAAGTCTACCCTTCTCCAGACCCGCGCCTCACTCGCGCCCAAACCGTTCTTCTCCGCCAGGCTCATACCCGCTCCCTCCCATCTCACCACATTCTACATCGCATTCGCAAGTGCTCCGGTCCCCCAACCTGCCCTTCTTGCGGCGCATGCCCCTCTATTCCCCACTCCTACTGGGACTGCCACCCCCCGAAGCTTCCCCCTTCCCTCTCCCGCATCACCTCGTGGGACACTTGGCTGGCTCCCCCGCCCGGAACAGACGTTCGGGCCGCCCTGGAGGCTCTCTGACTTCATATCCAGAAGATCTCCAAGGACATTCTGGACTACTATGAAGACAGCGACGCCTCAGGATCCATCGTTTAGCTGACCTGGACTTAGGTCGGTGACTGGGCAATAAATGTTTTCTCTCTCTCTCTCTCTCTCTATGCTTCCAAGCTTCCACTTTGTTTTCTTTTCTAGGCTTAAAACAAGCAAACACGCTTCCATGCTTGAAACAACCGGACACGATTCTCATGCTCATTCTTGCATTCACAGCGCAACAAACAAGAGGGAAAACGAGACACACAGGGCTGGCTATGTGTCGCGTTTTCTCTCTCGTCATTGTTGTGGTGTGGATGCAACAATATATAAAAAAACTAGCCCAAGCATCAACGTTGACAAGTTTTAAAGTAAAAGCTTTCTTGGTGAGACCGATGGCGTTGCCAAAAAAATATAATTCATTTCCCCGTAGACCGGTTGGTCGACCGAAAAGCTCTGATAAGATCTCTGGACACACGGCTTGCGCGTGACACCAGGCTTCCATTGGGTCAAAACATCTACTCGAAAATCGTGTAAGAAGTAACGGTGTTAGATAAGACAATACACGCATAGATCATGAAGAAGGAGTACAATAGCATACCTTTATCTTAGATCGTTCGTATATGCGTTTATTTAGTGCGCGAAAAATCGTCGCATGGGTTCGTTCCTCGTTTTCGTTTGTGTCTTTGAAGGTTTCACGATCGATTTGACGCACTATCAGCGAAGGTGGGCGCCCCTTTGATTGGTTATGAGATTTAACTCGCCGACGCTACCTATAGGCGATGAGGCGCGCCGTAGTGGAGGGCTCCGGATTATTTTGACCGCCTGGGGACCTTTAATGTGCGCCGAAAACTCGAACACATAGTAGTTTTCTCAGTTCGTCTCCACGATAAAAGCGACCGCCGCGGCCGGGAATCGAACCCACGTCCTCGGGCTCAGCCGAACAACGTCTTAGCCACTGAGCCAGCGCGGCGTGTGGTTGGGCGCACTTTAAGCTTTCGCGCTTCTCTGAACTTTATTGAAGAAGGGATGGTCAATTTTTTTACGCACACCTTCGTTGAAAGGCTTGATTAATGGAAGACGAGCAGAATTCGTTCCTTTCCCTCAAAATTCCCCACGACGTCTCATTTTCTTTTCTCGCTTCGCCTAGTTTTCTCTGCTCCATGATGAATTATTGTATGTGATGTGATGATTGACGCGAGGGCAAAGTGTCATTTACCCTCCTCGTCCTTGGCACTCGCAGGTTGCCGCGGCCTGCTGCCTGGCGGTCGCCATGGTCCTGCTGCTGAGCGAGCAGCCCACGGGCGTGTCGGCCGTCCACCTGGCCTACCTGGGCAACACCACTGCGTGCGAAATCTGCGATCTTGACGTCGACTTCTCCGGGCGCAACTTCATCTGCTGCCTGGCGCACAGCAAATGCTGCGGGTAAATGCGTCAAGCACTTTCCCATCCAGACCATCATCCTAATCTGGTTAAAACGTATCAAGGACAACATGATGTAAAAGCATAGCGCTCTCAAACTTACAAGAATCGTTTAGAATTGCTGGTTAGAGCCTGTCGTATGCCCCTTACACACTGTTGCATGGGCGAGGGCGTACAAGTACGGCCCTCCGTCATGTTGAGGCGGCGTGGTTGGCGAGCGAATTGCAGGAGTTGCCTCCGTTCCGACGACTAAGAGCGAAGAGATAAATTTAACTGGCTTAAATTTGTGGCCAGTAGAGAACAGTAATGATACAGGTAGCAGCACACTGGCGTGCTCACAACATGATTGCTCGAACGGGCAGAGAAACGTTCTCTGCGTAGCCGGAATACGCACTGCTGTCGTCAGAGGAGAGAGCCTATTTAATAGTCTCCAATATAACGGTCAAAAGAAGCGTCCATACGTTCGAAGCAGAGGAGAAAAAACTCTCGCAAGCGAAACCCTCTTTCAGAGTCGGAGACGGGATCAGTCAAGTCGCGAACAGCCGCTGCGGCAAGTCCGTGCAAGTGCAAGAGGGGTCGTGCCGTATTCTCGAATTCGCATGAGCTCTGCGGCTTCCTCTCACATCACTGATGCTCTGCGGGCGAGTACTACGGCGCATCGCCGCGTTGTGCATTGTTGAAGCCTGCACGCCGCGTCGACACACGTACCACAGTTGATTCGTCATAACACTCGTTCAATGGCTCATGGTACAGGCTTTTTAATCACGCGTCATCGGGGAACGTTCCACTGCTTTTCAATTACGTCCCCAAAAATGTTGCGGGGTAAGGACTCTGGTGCGAGTAAGTTGGTTCATGGTCTGTATAGAAAAATCGTAAAAGCGTGAAAAAAACGCGACGGAGGATTCGAAAACGAGTAGGACACAGTTCAAGACCTTGCGGGGTAACACGTCGAAGGCAGATTTCAACATACCTTCATACAATCTACATCATACTGTCATCATATCGCTCCCCGTGACTGAACTTTCTGCCGGAGAAATAGTATTGAACTCATCTTCATCGAGAAAAGCAATAGCCTGCAGCACGACAGGATTTATAGATAGACACCTGCCCTTCGCAGCCGGTGACAATGAGATCCAGCGTGCCGAAAAATTGTTGTCTAGGGACGGCGCGCTCCGTCAAGTAGTGATAAATTTAATCGCGAAACTAGCCAGCTTCGCTTCGCTCGCAGTGCGACCTGTACTGTTGGTTTAGTATACAGCAATCGTACCAATCAATACCGATTGTACCGACCAGTACGTATATAACCGGTCGGCGCTACAATATTCTGGCGCGTCCGGACCCGATTCTCAGTTATGCGAAAGTCAACGTACAGAATTGTAATTAATGTATTACGTGTTTGCTCGACTAGCATTAATATTTTTTGTTTGGGGGTGGGGGGGGGGGGGGCATTTTGTTCCTTTAAAGGGACCTCGCAACATTTTTTCAGCTTTTTTTGAAATCTTTAGAGCTTGCAGAAATTAGTCAGCCAACCCATCCAGTACTTAGATAAGGGGGTCGCAAAGTACCCCGCCAATATATGCCAACCAGATAACTTATAAACTTGCACAAAAATATTTTTCTCTCTTTCCCGGTCTTGGCGTTTTTCGACCGCTGGAATTACCCGCTACGGCGGTTTCGTTCAGTCCGTGGTTCAGTTGCAGCAATGAACGCATCCGGTAGCCACTTTAAAAATAAAGCCACAAAAGCAAGCAGAAGCGGAAGGCGTATCTGCTGGGACGAGCTAATCACGCAGTGCCGCTCCTTGCCGTCGATAACTGTAGCTTTCTCAGGGCTTCCAGGCGCGAAGGAATGAGTGAAAGCGTTTATCGCAAGTGTTGCAGAGACCCTTTAAACATTCAGAATCTTTGCCAACTTTGACTTTGCGCTGAGGAGCTTTCTTTTTGCGATAAGCTCGCTTGCGCACGTACGAAATTTCACAGGAAAGGCTTGAATTGTGCAAAGCAGCTCCAACCGGTCCTTTTTGAGTGTGGCAGCGCGGTCATTCTTGCGAAAAAACAAAACGTTTTTCCGGTGCAGGAAGCCCTAGTCGGCGCCAACTTCTTCAGGGGCTGTGGCTCATTTATAAAAAAAAAATTAAACAACAGCACTTAAACGGGACAGGAGAGTGACAGGACAGGGCGGTGCCAGTCACTCTTGACAGGCCAGCATCGTGTCCTGTCACTCTTCTGTGCCGTTTAGGCGCTCTTCATTTTTTTTTAAGTATGTACCAACAAGCCCACACTACCACGATTTTTCACAAAACTGTGCCACTCTTGTAGCAGCTCACTCGAAGCAGCTTGCCAGCGCTAGAAACTGTACAGTTAGCTCTTCATTATTTCACACCGTCAGGCACACAGAAGGTGCGCACTTCCCACGGGGTGAATCAGTAAATATAAAAAGCAACTGACTTAGACAAAGTCGAAATAACATCTACGGCAGGCCAGAAAAGTAGCAGACGACGCATAGTAAACGGGGATCAAAAGCAGCGCGAGCCGGAGCAGTGGTGCACGAAAGAACTAAAAAAAGCCAAACAAGCAAAAACAACTTCCCCACGTGGAGTCGGCAAGCCTGGGCAGGTCGCTATCGATAATGTCGGTCGTGACTTGCAGTCTTGCAGTCACAGTTGGCGGGTGTTTAGGTCTATCTGCAAACAGTGAGAGGAAGGTGATGATGATGATGATGATGATGATGATGAAAAAACTTTATTATAGTCGTCTCTGTTAAGACGGAGAGGAAGGTGTGCCTGCCGCGTTCTCAACAGAAGGGGGGCTACACCTTAGAGTTTCTTACTATACACACAGAGGAACTAAATAAGGTGGCCGACGTTATTAAATACAAATCACGTGCTTCGTCATTGGCCTTCAGGGACTTGCAGCGGCGAATGAGCCCGTGGAACGAATACGAATTGCTCATGCGGGCTTTTTTCTCCGTTGGTATCTTAGTTCTCCCATCGCTTAGGAGACGATGCACGTCATTGCCGGTGTAAGGTTCTGTCACATTTTATACTACGCTTCCCAAACGTTCGTTCTACGAAGATAACAGCGCATTGTTTTCGATCTTATCTTTCTCGCAGGCCCGACAAGCTCGACAGAAAAAGAAGAAGCCTTCTGTAGGATGACAGTCGTCGAACTCGGAGATCCCCGCCAACATCCATTGGAATAACTTATTCATACTCTGCAACAAATCTCCTCCATTTTGCGCAATGAGAGTTCTAGTTCTCGCCGCACATCAAGGCACTGCCTGTTGTAATTGATTCCTGGGCATCCAAAGGACGGAGCAGGTTTCGACCATCTGCGTTCCTGGTGTAAGGACGGATGTAAAGGTGTCCTTTTACGTGACATTACGCAGAAGGAAAGTGTCATATCGCTGCCCTAGAAGAAATTTTCTGCCTCAGCCCAGTATGCCATGGCCCAATATAGAGCTGTAAATCCGGCAGCCATTCTTTTGTATGTTTTGCTTGTTAACGCCTGCCTTTGCGCTCTTCCCCCCTTCCTGTCATTACAAGCAACGATGGAGTGTCACCCCAGCAAGCATCGCTTTATACCAGTGGCTTTGGAAGTTTTATAAATGGATATTGTCTGTTAAATTCAATTTTTATGCGCGTGCTTGGCGTGTACATCATGTCTTTGCTCAGTGCCAGATGAGTAGCTTGTACAGTTCATATCCAGGATTTTGCCTGGCCTACCAAGGACGAGCTCATGTATAGCTGCATTATCGAACCTTTTCTTTTTCGGTTAACAATCTCTTTGTGCGTGAAATAAAACACTGATATCATTTTCAATGCGCAATATCCGAGGTATACGGTCTTTTTTCCTGCTAGATAAGTGGGAGTGGAAAAGCAGGGATTCGAGAACAATGCGACAAGCCCTCTCAAGGTTGTTGGATCACGTTGTTTGAGGTCTCCAGTTCGGTGGAGCCGCTGTTGTCAGTTACATTTTTACAGCAATGGGGTTGCTGTAACCAGCTGGGCGCCGGAGCTTCAACAAACGCTGGTGCAGCTAGCACTCGCTTGGACGAGTGCTCGTGGCCTTGTGGACCACATTTCCGTTGTTTTGCTCAAAGAAATGTGTAGTATTCCTCCTACTACCACAGGCGACATTGAAAGTCTGTTTCCCTGCCTCAAAGTGGGTGCTGCCGCTATCATAGCGTGCCTGCTAACTATACATTTGACGGCACAGTCCTTCAGAAGACGGCAGCAGTCAGATACGCCGGGACAGAGGCAAGGTATCCGCACGATAGTAGTCGTACCCAACGAATGCCGTTACTGCGCTCTGCGCGTACGTGCTAGAGAGGCGATCATTGGCGCCGATGATGTGGCAAGGAGTAAAGGTGTGCCGGACATCAGTGTACTTACTGTAGGTCTGTAACCATGAATATGTCAGGCTTTTCGAATGCTTCGACCCTGAGCAGCCAGTTGCCATGGCGAGCCTTGGGAACGACGGCAACACGGTTGCAGGTAATTGATGCCATCGGTAGTGACCTTACAAACGTGAACAGTGTGATCTCTTCGATACATGTCGCGGGACACCGAAGCGCTGGCGACAAGTCGCAACGTGTACAGACGTGCGTCGGATACCGTTGTAGAGGTGGATTCTGATCAGCGGCCCTCGTTCAATCGTCCATGGACGGCTCGACCGCGGGGTGAGCCCTTCCCATCGTAGGCCAGCAGAAGCTTGCGGGGCCTTGTTTCACCATCCAGGTTATGCCTGCTTCGGTGAGAACCAAGTGATTCAGACTCGTTGGATAACATCCCCTTGTTCAGTCAGTCCAGCAAAAAAATTACAGAACATGCTTCGAAAATTGTGTGGGGAGCGTTTAGTTGCAAAGTTAAAAATAAACACAAAGAATGCGAGAGGTATATCTTTGGGAAGCGATGCACCTTCAAAGTGGGTGAGGATTGAAAAAGTCAAAGGGACTCGTCTTCAAAACAGGTAACGCTATAATTGAGAACGTAAGTGGTTTCATTTATCTCGGTAAATTAATCAGCGCTGATCCTAATCATGACAAGGAAATTAAACAGAGAATAATTATGGGGTACGCTAGCATTCGGCAAATATTCTGAAAACCTCAGCAGTGCCTTCGTCACAGAAAAGGCTGGTATGCAACCAACGTGTACTTCCAGTAATAACGTATATATGGCCAAACTAGGCGTATAACGAAGCAAATTGAAGGAAAAGTTAAACCTGCCCGACAATTCGAGGAGATTTGAAGGTATTTGCCGCCGCTGTTTCTAGATGGAACCGACCGATGGAACTGACTGATTAATGTCTGTACATCTGTACTTTCCAAAATCCAGTTCAATCCAATAAGGAAACGTGAGGGTCGTCATACCAAGTCGCGGTGTCCAAGCGAAGTTTCTGGCGTCGTTGTGACGCTCTGCAACTTGCTGTGCGGAAAAAAGTGAAATGCAACACATACTGTCAGCACTTATCGCACTCATGTGGGCAGCCATGCGTGCTTTCATACTGATACTTTCTTTCATAAAGCGTGGGACACCAGCTTCCCGGCGGCATTTTACAAAAAGTACGTAGCGACTCTTCGACCTGGACGTCGAGTTTTACGCGGACATCGCGAATCACTATCTCATCGCCAAGGGTCTGGCGCGGAGGGGATGAGTGGCTGACCAGGACGAAATCCCGCAGCTATGGGAATTGAGAGTGCAGCATAAAAAAGAACAGATGTGCTTGGACCTGCAATAACAGAGGTGGCGAGCAAACACCAACAGGGGCAAATTAACGGGAAGTTCAAATCGACAGAATGCTTAAAAAAATTGGTTCCAAGATCAGCTTTCACTGGCTCACAAGTCGAAATCAGCAGCCATTTTCCCATAGCTGAAATTCGCTTTTATTTATTTTCAGAATAAACAGGTAACTACCGTCGTTGTTCCTGGTGTCAAACAAAATAGACCACAAAATGCGACCTTCGTGTAAAGTTTGAGCGCGAACCGAGCAGCGGTTCGCTCAGTAAAAAAATTTAAAGTGGTCCCATTATCGTCGTAACTCCCTGCATATAGAGCAACTACAGACACTGGCTCAATGATTTCACAAACAGAGAACTTAAGCGTGAAAGCGTTTGATTCAGTAGAAACCGCAATAGGAATGCATTGCGAGAACGAACCTTCCTCCTTTCCCCAGGCGCATCAAACTGACAGTATCAATACCTCCGCTGCGCGCCTTTATAACCATGCTGTGACCCCCCCGCCCCCTCATCCCATCTCTGCGTCCTTAAAAAGTAAAAGTCAATTAGAATCAGCTCCTGCTCTTAAGAGGACATCTACAATAAAAGTACGACCACAATCGTTCATTTTAAGCCATGAGCAACACAGTCCGAAAAAAGGCCAGGGACGAGACGAAGAGTACAAACAAGCGCTGCGAGTTGCAGTACCGCAGCGATACCGGTACAACAAGCACCGCAGTACCGCAGCGGTACTGCGGTAAAGCGGTACTGCGAGGCCGGTCGCCGCGGGTTACAGCGCGTGCTTACAAGGTCAACTTTGGAGGAGATGTGAGTCTGCGGACATAACGATCCGGGCCTGCCACTCATGGAGAACTTTCAGCGGCAAGTTCGGAAATCCATGTGAGGCGCAACAGCCTCCAGCCTCCGACGAAGGGAGAGGGGCCGCCAGCTCTGATGTTTCTCCAGCCTTGCTCCACTGGGAAAATGGCGTGTGATTTAGACGTGCGAGAAAGTGCAAGCTGATCTTCGAACGACGGCGCCACTTGGAGAAAGCACAACGAAACGGACGATGGGGATGCAGGCACCTTCCACAGCAGGAAAAAGCCAAGTGGGGCAACAAACGATCAGAAAATGTGAAAGCAGGTTTTCTTATTGTCTGCTACCTCATTTGGCGCCTTTGAAGGAGCCAAGTGAGTTACCAGACAACCTGAAAATGTGAAAGCAGGTGAGGAAACAAATACAACGTTTAGTGGCAATGATGAACCGTGGGAATATTTTATAATGATTGGTACCAGCTGCTATGAAACTATTTGTGGTCATAGTAAACTAGGGACGAAAAAGATTTTTAGATGAAACGCATCTCATGCTCGCCCCTCTGTCCTTCCTGCGTCTTTCCGGCGTTGTCCGCACAGCTGCGCCTCTCCTCCTCTCCTCTCTCCGATAGCGAACACTCTCTCCCAAACAGCTGCGGGTTGGCGCAGCGCGCTCTCACTCCGTTGCTAGGCGCCGGTGGGCGGCCCTGCGCATGTGCAGTACTTAAAGCCCCTTTATTTGAGAGGGGCTTTAGCAGTACTCTCTCTCCCCGCGCTCTCCTCTCCTTCGGGCGCTGTAAATGTAAAGCGGCATGCCGCGCTCCGACGGTTCAGTCGACGGTCGTCCGCGTTACGCTTGCACTCTCTCGCAGTACTCGACGATTGCTTGATGCAATCGTCGATTGCTTGATGCAACTGTGCACTTTACGGACCACAAGGCATTCATTCTCGTCTTCAATAAAGACCGCACCTGAGCATACGTGTACTGCATGTGCATTGCATCGCGGGAACCCCCCCATGAGATGCGTTGCATCACACCAGGGTTCCCGCGAGGGAAGGTGGGCGTACTTTTTTGATCGTCTGCTACCCCTACTGGCTCTTTCCTACCGTCAATCCCCATCGTCCGCTTCGCTCTGCATACCCCAGGTGGCGCCGTCGTTCCAAGATCACTGCACTGGCACTGATCTTGCACTGGCCCGCATGTCCAAATCGACCGCCATTTTCCCATAGGCGAAAATCGTTTTTTTTTTTTTTAGAATAAACGTGTGATTACTGGCGTTGTTTCCGGTGTCAGACAAGATAGACCCCAAAATGCGACCTTCGTGGGAAGTTTGAGCGCAGACAGAGCAACGGTTCGCTCAGCAAAAAAATAAATTAAAGTGTTCAAATTACCGTCGTAACACCCTGTATAGAGCGGCTATGGACACTGTCCCACTGATTTCACAAACAGAGAACTTGAAGATGGTGAACCTGTTGCCCCTCCGCTGTGGCGTACATATCCTAGGTCCTCTAGGATCTTTCTTCCAGTCTTCGTGGTAGATAGACGTTCGAGCTTGGCCGTACGTTGTGCTTCCGCTATCTCCGCGAGCGTATTATAGACTCCTAACTTCAGATAGATGGGTGTGCTTTTATATTCCAACAGACCTAGCGCGGACTGGTAGGCCTTCCATATGACGACGTTGATCTTGTTACACTCGTGCTGTAACTAGTTGTGGTTGGCCGTGCTATACGTGGTGTGGCTGATGACAGTGGACTAGCCTGTAAAAGTTTCCGTGATGTGACTCCTCGGATGTACCTCATTGCGTCCGCTGTCTTGGCTGTGATGTGTGCGATAGTCTCGCAGTTTCTTCGGTGTCGTTCGATGGTCATGCCGAATACTACTCTTATTTGCTGACTTCTGGAACAACGTACCCAGACCGCGCAATGATCCTGATTGTGCCTTTTCTGTCCGTAATACGACTCCTCCATGGTGGTATAACTAGGAGTACCGATTTGCTCATAGAGCAAACAATTAAGGCCTGACCCATCCAGATGTTCTTCAATGCCGTCGACTGCTTCTTGTAGTTTGGTCTTAATGTGACCATCGCAATCTCTGTTTATCCGCACTGTAATATCATCGGCATAGATTTATGCCAGATCCCTACTCTGTTGAGACTGTCGGCTACTCCAATCATGACCAGATTGAATAGTAATGGCGATATCACATACCCTCGCGAAGTGCCAGTGCTGCCGAGCTTCTTATCTTGTAGTTGTAAACCAACTACTCTAAGCTGAACGGTTCTACCCGTTAGGGAGTCCTTGGTGTAGTTATGGCTGCGTTCACCCATGTTGAGCTTAGAAACTTGTGACAATATCGCAGAGTGCTTGACGTTATCGAGAGCAGTCTGGATATAAAGGCCTAGCATCACCTTATCTTCTCTTTAGGCACCGAGGTCGTCAATGATTTCGTACATTGGGTACTTAATCGCTTGCAGAGAGCACTTGAAAAAAAAAAAAGACAGCACTATATTCCTCTAACAATTTTTGTGTGCCGAGCTGTACGGCGACGGGAGGGGGGCTTATTAGCTCTTGGCATACACCCAACAGACGGAATCATCTTCAAAACGCAGCCGCAAGTCCGAAAACTTGATGCTGTCCTTCTCGGGCTATTCAGACGTGAAAGTGAATGACTTAAAAGAATTAAGCATTAAAAGCGACTAGAATACGCGTGACGACAAGATCTGTAAGCGCTAAGGAACAGGCTAAGCGATACCTGACAGAAGGTTCAAGAAACCTGGAAGTACTTCCGGTATTCTTTGCGCCGCTCGCAGACCCCACCGTGGCTACTGCGAGCTGGAGGTCGTAATATCCACTGTGGGGCCACTCTTGTATATACCTTCCAGTAGAAGTCGGACCCGACTTCTGCGCTCTCTCCATGCATGCGCCAGAGGGGCGAGCACTGGCGCCGATGATGTCGCAATGCGTAGGCGTGCGCCCGACGTCAGTATACTTAATGCGGGCCTGTAACCACGAATACGTCAGGCCCTTCGAATGCTTCGACCCTGAGCAGCTAGCTGCCATGGCGATCCTTGGGAACGACGGCAACACGGTTGCAGGCCATTGAAGCCGTGGGTAGTGACCTTACAAACGTGATCAGTGTCTCTTCGACCTTACAACCGCGACCATCTCTTCGACGAATGTCACGTGACAACCAAGCGCGGGCGACAAGTCGCTACGTGTACACACGTGCGTTGGATACCGTTATAGAGCTGGGCGCTGAGTAGCGACCCTCGTTCAATCGTACATGGATGTATGTAGACCGCGGGGTGAACACCTTCCAGCGTGGGCCAGCAGAAGCTTGCGGGACACCTTGTGCTTGCTTTACCAGCCAGGTTATGCCTGCCTCGGGGACAATCAAGTGAATCAGACTCGGCTGGAAGTACTTCCTGTATTCTTTGCGCCGCTCGCAGACCCCACCGTGGCTACTGCGAGCTCTTGTATACCTTCCAGTAGACCTTCCAGTAGTTGTATACCTTCCAAATGACATCGGTTTATCCAGTCAGCCCGGTAAAAAATTACAGAACATGCTTCGAAAATTGTGCGTGGAGATTTTTGTTGCAAAGCTAAAAATAAACACGAAGAAAGTAAACGATATCTATGAGCAAGATATCCCTTTGGGAAGCGATGCACCTTCAAAGTGGGTAGAGTTAAAAAAGTCAACGGAGGGCGTCTTCGTAACAATGTAATTAACAATGTAAGGGGTATAGTTATCTCGGGGAAAATAACTAATGTCGATCCAAATCACAACAAGGAAATTAAACCCAGAACAAGTATGGGGTACGCTGCGCAAATACTTTGAACACCTCAGCAGTGCCTTTGTCATAGAAAAGGCTGGCATGCAACCAGTAATAAGGTATATGGCAAAACTAGGCGTACTATGACGCAAATTGAAAGAAAAAAATCTACCACAAGAGATTTGCAAGTATTTGCCACCGCTGGAAATCGCCATACCCAGTCGCAGTGTCCTAGCAAAGTTTCTGGCGACGTTATGACGCGCTATAACTTGCCGCGGGAAAAAAAGTGAATGCAACACATACTGTCAGCACTAGCTTACTTCACTTATGTGGGCACCCATGCGTGCTTCCAGACCGCTACTTTCTCTCATAAAGCGTGGAACCCCATCTTCCCGACGGCATTTTACAAAAGGTACGTCACGACTCTTCGACCTGGACGTGGAGCTCCGTGCGGACATAGCGAATCCCGATCTTATCGCCAAGAGTGCGACGCGGAGGGGATGCGTGGCTGACCAGGACGAAATTCGGCAGCTACGGGAAGAACTGAAAGTGCAGCACAAGAACGAATAGGTGTGCTCGGACCTGCAGCAACCATGACTGGGTGGCGAGCAAACACCAAAACGGAAAAGTTACCGGAAAGTTCAAATCGACAGGAGTGTTTAAAAAATTGGTGCAGCTTCCACTAGTGATGCAAGGCTGGAGAACCAGCAGAGCTGGTGGGCCCTCTCCCTTCGTCGGAGACCCGGCTGTTGCACGTGCCTCACATGGGTTTTCGAACTTGCTGCTGAAAGTTCTTCATGACTGGCAGGCCCGGATCGTTTTGTCCGCACGCTTTCCCACCTCTCCCAAAATAATTCGCGTTAGCCCACGCTTGAACCCGTGGCAACCGGCTTCGCGAACTCGGCGTCTATGCACCCCACTTTAGGCGCGAACGCACATGAACTGGAGAAGGGAAGAGCGCGCGAGGAATCGCTCCACGAACGCTGGGCAGAGTGTTCTCGAAGGTCAGTGTTGGACAACGCCGGGCGCTCCTCACGAGGCACACACTCAAGTGCGCTCGGTATTTGTTTGTATTTTTTGGCGAACGCCACCGGACCCAGCCAAAGTTTAAACAGCTCTGTCGTTAAAAAATTGTCAGAGACTTACACTATCTGAACAACGCAAGAAACACTTCAGTATATATACGGCACGATATATGAGACACTCAGAGTATTGTTCCTGACCTGTATGAAGATGGTACTCCTCCGTAAAAGAAAAGCCTCTTCGCCTAGCGCTTACAGCTCGCACTCCCAATGACTCACCAGAATTTTGCGCACACGCCAGAGTACTGGGAACATCGTCCGTCGCGCTCGGGCTCAAAGGTACGACGGACCACGATTCTGCCACAATGCAAATGCACCAGCACATGCGAGAAGTTCGCCAACACATCACTGGAGTGTTTTCTCATTCATAGTTTGGAACAGAGAAGTCTGCTCGAAATAGTCCAAAACGTTGCCGCCACTCGACATTGTTTCAGTTCCGTGTTTTAGGGTGACTGCAGTGCGCGTGCACCACGCGGAACGAACAGTAAAGCCTATCCAGACAGTCACACATCGGGAGAACTTCCCAGCCACGCAAAACCGCAAATTCCGAGCATCAGCCATGGAAGGGCCGCCGAGGTCAGCCAATTCCAACGGACACCGCGAGGCCTTACTATTTGTTGATCATCTAGCTGGTTTACTACCAATTTTTCACATAAATCGCTTGCCATAATCTCTCTTAAATGTAAGCTTGTCAAGGTAGACCAGAGGCCCACAATTATTTTGTTTATTTGATTGATTGAATGTAGGGTTTAACGCGCCGACGCAACGCAGGCGATGAGGCGCGCCGTAGTGGAGGGTTCCGGATTAATTTTGACCACCTGGGGATCTTTATCGTGCGCCGAAATCTCGTACACACGGGCGTTTTTGCTTTTCGCCTCCATCAGAAAAGCAGCCGCCGCGGGCGGGAATCGAGCCCGCGACCTCGTGCTCAGCAGCGCAACGCCTTAGCCACTGAGCCACCGCGGCGGGTATAATTATTTTGTAGCGTGAGCTATACACTGGCCGAGGTTGAGCAGTTTCGCGTGGCTCCTGGAGAGCCATGCTGCGCATGCGCGAGAAGCAGTGCCCTCTCACGGCGCAGAGTATATTATCTCTATGGCCGGAGCCGCCGCCGCCGCAACTGAATTGGATTGCATTGGATTGGATCGGATTGGAAATCGTTTTAGCAGCAGCAAGCATGATAATCAGCTAATCCTAGACAACCACGAAACCTAAGAATAACCAGCTGAACCTTAGCTCACGCTACGTATATCCTGGCATAGCCGAGCTACGCCACTGCTAATTTTTTCTAACATATATACGTTTAAAATGGCTGCAGCTGCTCGGCCGGTGAACCGGCAATGCGAGTCCTCATAAAACATCGAGCGGGTACTCCTCAGAAAGCACGGCACCAGCGCCCTGTGAGTCTATAGGTCGAGCGCTGCGCGTACCGTAAGCACGCTAGACATTCCTTGCGAACAGTGCAGGATGAACTCACCTGTACTCTTGGGAAGTCTCAAGAGCGCAGGTGACCTGGGCTCTGTCTCGCCCGCCCATAAAAACGAGCCAAACTTGGTGGTGGGATGTCGGGTGACGTGGTGAGGATGTTTTCATAGGCGTGCTACGTTATAAGCGCCGCAGAATTACTTCTCTCTGCTAAGGAGAGCCTGAAATGTCTTGCAATCGCAAGACGTTGCACCGCAGTTTTCAGCAGGCGCTTGCACGTGTCACGTATATGTGCTACTTCATGCGAGGCGAGAACACCACACCTAGCACGCGGACACGCTTCACCCTGTCTACGCCGGCTGCCAGGCCAGACACTGCGACTTTCATAAAGATGGTGATGACGGCGGGCCGTCACGTGTATTATTGCATGCCTTTGAGAACAGAATAGTACAGCGTCACTTTTTTTTTTGTTATGCTTTTTGTGGAGCCACTCCGCCATCTATACCCATGCAGCCCGCTCATGAGAGAGAGAGAGAGAGAGAGAGAGAGAGAGAGAGAGAAGAGAGAGAGAGAGAGAGAGAGAGAGAGAGAGAGAGAGAGGAGAGAGAGAGAGAGAGAGAGAGAGAGAGAGAGAGAGAGAGAAAGAACTTTGCGTGAGCCCCGGAAGGGGGCGAGAGGGAGGAAGTTTACCGTTTCTGCTACGCCTTCCTACGCTTCTCTGCTGTGCCCCGCCGTCCCCACCGCTACTTTCGGTCAGAGAGCAGCTGATAGCGAACGCGAACGCCGAGGGATCGGTCCGGCAGACGCCGTGAAATGTGTCCTCCGAATTCAAGCGTTCTCGTTTGCTACGTCGCTACTTCCGTGCAAAGAATATTATCTTTACTCCCTGAGCCCGATATATGCTCCCTGGCTGCTGCTCGCCTTCTCCACCGCTACTTCCGGTCAGAGAGCCTCTGGTCGGGCAAGCGAACGCCAAAGGAACTGCGGATGCTGCGAGATCTGTCCCAAATCAACAACCGTACTTGACCCCTCCGACGCTACTTCCGTTCAAGCGGCATTCCGCTCAAGCCGACGTACGCCGAAGGAACCGAACGCCGCAATATCGCTGGAAAATCAGCCGTAGCAACGAAGAAACACTGACACTCCATGAACATGACACGGCTAAAAATGACGAGACATCCACCACACCTCTTTCAATGGCACCAACTTCACGGTACACACTGCATGGAACTGCGGGCAGGAGTTTGGTATTCAAAGTTAAATATATTCGTAACGTTTTCCGCAAGCAAATAACTATGGCGTTAACCAAAAGCTTATGTTTGGGAAACGTGTTCTAAATCAAACTTAAAGTCACTTCTCCTTCTTCTTTGTTTAACAAATGTTCGCCCCTCATCCGATAGTCGCGCTACAATCGCACACTTGAAGTTGACGTCACTGGCCTTTGTTCTTCATTACCGTTCCCGCCAGTTGCGCAACCCGTTCCAAACGGCGTGACGACGCTGCACGAACCTCAGAACGGAACAGATAAGCCGTGCAATAAGATTTACGTCTTTCGATGGCTACAGCAGTGGTCCCGGAAGAGCAGAGTTGCTCGGGGCAACGTGAACGGCCAGACGGAGACTCATGCCCCGACGGTAAAGAGCAGGACGTTCCTAAGCCTAACACCCAGCGCCGGCCCATTGTTGAGAGGGCCACGGAGGACCCTGGCTTGCTGACGCCGATGGAAACGCAGTGTCTCGTGCGTGTTCTCTGCGCCAAGGTCGCACAAGGGACCGGGATCGGCAAGTTCATCGCCGATTTCTGCGTCCGCGTCATCTCGAAGCAGCGTGGCAGAGCGTTCGCCGACTTACTCCTGACGTCCATCCACCAGTGGTTCGCCCGGCGGGCGGAGCTGCTCCCACGTGCTGGAGATCGCCCGGAGGAGAAGGCTGGAGAAGAGCCTCGTTACAAGTGGACGGCGTTCGTCGATTTCTTGGCCGAGCTGCTGGCGGCCATGACTGCTGCTGCACGGAGCGCCGCGGACCACAAGCCACTCTGGCTCGTCTCCTCGGTTGCAGTGTTGCTTTGCGACTGCTGCTACATCATGCTCCGTTGTCCTGCCCTCGGCGTCCTCGACGAGATGAAATGCCTGCAGTCTTCGCTTGCGGTAGCCGGCAAAGCTGCCGAGTCAGTCGCTGCTCAGCAATTCGGGGATCTGATTGTTTTGATTGGCCTTGCGAGCAAGAACCCGGAGCTACCGCCAGAAGCTCAGAAGATCCTGCTCGAACTCGTCGAGCTTCGAGCTACAGGATGGAAGAATTAACCGCCTTCAATATCCGCCAAACTCAATGCGGTGCATATACCGCCTTCGCCTGTGGCCCTCGCTTGCAATCGTTCCGTCGAAAGTCGGAAAGTTTTATCAAGTTATAAATAAATAACGCGTTTTCATCCTTATTGACTTGTATGCAGTATTTTGCCCAAGCAGGCCGCCGTACACAATCTGGGCATTTTTGACATTGAGTCTCCTTGTCTACCGGCCTTCCTAATAGGAAACTTTTCAGTCTTAATATTGTTACGTGGCGGCAGGACACAAATGAGAGGAACCATAGCAGATGATCTATTTACATTATATGCAAGCGGCGATGACAGAGGCTGCCCACCAGCCACTCCTTCGTCGTCGTCATCATCGTCGTAGTCGTCTTTGTCGTGGACGGTGTGTCATGACTCCAACGGGCATCGTCCACCATGTCCTGTGACAATATGAGCGATCAAATTCGTACATTTATTGTGGACGACCTTTAAAAGCAGAAGATCCAACGCGTCAAAAGGTCCAATATTGTATCTGTTGACTCGTTGAATCTCTTGTCTCGTTGGAGCTCTTGACTCACCGTGAACCTTTTGACTCGTTGGATCTCTTGACTCGTTGTACGTCTTGACTCACCGTGGACCTCTTGACGCGGCTGAGGCGAGTCAAAAGGTCCAACGAGTCGAGAGGTCCAAGCTGTAACAAATCACCGAAAGGCCAAGGGTAAAGTAAAAGAACCAAGAACAGGCAACCAAGCTTTCCAAGAAATACAAAACCCGAGACGCACCGCGGAGCGCCTGCGGGAATCGGCCCAGACGGGAGAAAGTTTCGCCCTCAAACGTGAAGAGAATGTTAAGCGTGGAACATCCTGCCTTGTGACCTCGACGAAGAGTACGTGTTGCTTCTGTAAGTGTGATAATAGTGGGTATGGTTGGCTTGACATACGTGCGCCCAGGACGCTGGGCGGCCGTCGCGAGGCACGAGCGCTATTGAATGAATGAATTTATTGTCAAGAAAAAGGAAAGGAAAGACCACCAGCAGGCGTAAATTGTCACACCTAGGGGTGGACACCGGAACGCCTGCTGGTGTGGGGGTTGGGGCAGAGGATGACAGATTCATAGAGAGGAGAGACAGTTGATAGAGGTGACATGTTTACAGAACACAAGAAAGAGAGGGGCATATTTACAAGTTAGCACTCACTCCCACACCCACACAAAGTCTGGAGCAAAAAAAAGAAGGAAAACAAAAAAAAGTTCGCACAGTCTCGTAAAAGTTCACACAGTCACTGTGCCAGAGAGTCAAGTGCCAGGCGGAGCCCTGAGGCATCCAGGTAGCCGCCCAGCGCCTCGTGGACGCTGTCCCTCTCCCTGGTGTTGCCCGGCGGCCATAGTAGCTCGTCTAGCGGCCGAGCCCTTCCCCCAGGGCGGCCAGCAGTTCCGGCCTCCCTGCCGCATACTCGGGGCACTCGAAGAGCAGGTGCGGCAGGGACTGGACAGGTGCGCGGCAGTGCCGGCAGGCAGGGCTGTCTGCCAGCCCCAGGCGGTGCTTTCGTTCCGCCGTCCACACCGCCCCCACGCGGAGGCGCAGGATTGCCGAACGCTGCTGTCGGGGCAGCCGTGCAGCCCGCACAGGTGGTGGGGCCTCTCCAGCAGCCAGCCGTGGGTCCGGGTGCTGTGCCCGCACGTGCCGCTGTATAAGCAGGCGGGAGTCGTCCGCCGCTGCCTGGGCATCCGTGGCCGCGGGCGTCAGCTCGTGGGCCTCAGCGGCCAGCTCGTCCGCCCGCTCGTTGCCCTTGAGCCCGATGTGGCCGGGCACCCACTGCAGCCGCAGCCGGGCACCCCTGCCTGCCAGCCGCTCCGCCTTCTCGCGCACTCCTCGAACCAGAGGGAGTGCGGGTCCCCCTCCCGGATGCGCAGCAGAGCCACCCTGGAGTCGCACAGCAGGGCGCAGCGCTCGGGTGCGGGCTCCAGCTCCAGCAGCAGGTCCAGGCCCAGCTGGACCCCCACAAGCTCTGCCGTGGCCGAGGATGCGGCGTAGTGCAGCCGGGCCTGCCGGGTGGCCTCCCCCAGCACGGCGGCCGCTGTAGTGGAGCCCTGCCGCCGCCGCACAGAGCCATCCGAGTACGCCAGGGTGTGGCCCTCCAGTTCTTTCCAGACGACGGCCCGGGTCAGCTGCAGCAACCCGCAGTGGGGCGTTCGCCGCTTGCTGCGCAGGCCCGGAATCTCCAGGTGCAGCTCGGCCGCCAGGTCCGGAGGGCGGCTGGAGGGCCCCAAGTCTGTGGTGCCCACCACCTGCTCGTACCGGGCCAGCATGCGCCCCATGCGCGAGTGCCGGTCGGTGCGCAGCCACTGCAGCAGGGGGCCGCCCCCCTCGGCTCGGCGCAGCCGGTCAATGTGGCCCAGGGCCCTCTGCTCGGCCGTCATCTCCAGCGTCCACACCCCCGCCTCAGCCAGCGTCCTGTCGCACTGCGAGTTTCGGGGCAGGCCCAGGCAGGCGCGGACGCCCTTTCGATGGTCGCCCTCCAGCTGCCGCCAGTTGGGTCTCCGCAGGGTGACCAGCGGCAGCGCGTACATCAGTAGCCCCACGGCCGAGGCGCTGTACAGCCGCAGGGCTGTCTGCTGGGAGCAGCCTTTGTCCCGGGCGACCATCTTCCGCACGGCCGAGGTGGCCAGCTGTGCCCTGGCACGTAGCTCCTTGGCGGCCTGGCTGAAGTCCACCCTGTGGTCCAGGGTGAGCCCCAGGTAGCTCACCCTGGTCTTCCACTCGAGCTCCTCGCCGTCTATGCGGAGTTTCTTCGTCCGTCCGCGGGCGGCTGCGCTCGGGTGCACAAGCATGGCCTCTGTCTTTGCAGCCGACAGCTGCAGGCCGACACCTTCAAGCTTGCACCGCACCGCATCCATAGCCGCCTGCAGCTGCTGCACGACCGCCCTGCCGTCTCCTTTCGGTCCAAGCACCCACAGGGCAATGTCGTCGGCGTACACCGACATGTGTACCCTGTGCCCCCCCCCTCTGGGCAGGCAGCCTGGCAGGGCTGCCATCACCAGGTTGAAGAGGAAGGGGCTGATGACGGAGCCCTGTGGGGTGCCGATATCCACTGGCCGAGGTGCCGACAAGACGTTCCCCACCTGCACCTGCGCCGTCCGGCCCGTTAGGAACGCCTTGACGAAGCCCCGCAGCTTCCCCGCAATGCCGGCCTCCTCCATGGCCAAGGAGATGGCGGGGCGCTGCAGGTTGTCGAAAGCGCCCTTCACATCGAGAAGCACCAGGGCAGCCACCTGCCTGGTGGCACGGGCGTGTTCCAGGGCCGCCACCACGTCAGTGATGGAGTCGGTCGCCGCTCGGTGCTTCCGAAACCCCGTGAGCTGCTCCGGGATCGCCTCTTCCTCCACCACGATGACCTCCATCCTGCGCAGCGCCACCCGCTCCAGCAGCTTGCACCCGCAGGAGGTGAGGGCCACGGGACGATATGCCGTGACCGCCCAAAGGCCCTTCCCCGGCTTGAGTATGGGCCTCAGGATGGCGAGCAGCCACTCGGGCGGCAGCTGCCCCGTCTCCCAGATGCGGTTGTACGCCATCAGGAGCATGCCGAACCCCACCTCGTCCAGGTTGCGGATCATCTGGTAGGTGAGGCCGTCTGCCCCTGGCGCCGACTTGCGCTTGCAGCTTCGGAGGGCACTGCGGAGTTCGCCCTCCGTGATGGGGGCGTCGTTGAGCGGGTGACGTCCCTCGGGCTCCTCCAGCGCAGCCGCGGGCCTTGGTTCCGTCCGGTGCTGTGGCAGGAAGTGATCCGCAAAGAGTTCGGCCAGCTCCCCAAAGCTTGCCTGCTTGCGGATGGCCAGGGCGGCCAGAGGGTTGCGGTTTATCCGGGGCTTCAAGATGGAGCGGAAGATGCCCCAGAGTCGACGGCAGCGCGGGTCTGCCTCCGAGCTGACACACAGCTCGGCCCACCGTTGCCGGTTGAGGCGGTGAGCATGTCGTCGGCAGGCAGCATCCACGCGACGGTACTCCGTCCAGTCTGCCCTGTCCCCCGAGCGCTGCGCCCTCCGCTCCGCCCGGTTCCGTACCGCCCGCAGCTGCAGCAGCTTCAGGTCTGGCATGGTGGTGGTCCCCTCGGCGACGGTGCAGCTCCGCGTGGCTCGCCTGGCGCAGCGAACCAAGCCTCGGAACATCTCTGCTCCCTCCCCCAGCTCCTCCTCAGCAAGGCAGCGCCGGAACTGGTCCCAGTGGGTGATGTGGTGCAGTGCGGGCCGTCTGGCCGGCTTCCCGGGTGGTGCAATGTGCAGCGGGTAATGGTCGGAGCCCCATGTGCTGGGCTCCCGCCTCCAGGTGGCCTCAACCCCGGCTGACACCAGGCTGAGGTCGATGGCAGTGGCAGTGCGACTGCCACGCCTAAAGGTGCACTCACCGGTGTTCAGTGCAGTGAGGTTGAGGCGCAGCATGGTGTCCCACAGCTGCTCTCCCCGCGTGTCGATCCTGCCATCTCCCCAAGCAGTGTGGTGGGCGTTGAAATCACCACAGAGGAGATGGCGGTCTGCGCATAGAGACACCAGCTGATCCAGGAGGCCCGAGTCCCAGCTCTGGCACGGACGCACATAGACACTGCACACAGTCATGTCACCATCCGTGCCTAGCCGTAATGTCACTGCCACGCACTCCTGCACAGTTGTTGTCACCCCACTGGTGTCCAGCACCGCGTGCTGCACGCCATTAACGAGCACTGCGCGTTGTCGCAGGCCGTGGGACTGTGGTAGCCCGTATATCCAGGCAGCCGCAGCTCCGAGCCTTCTCCCGCACGCACGTAGCTCTCCTGCAGTGCTACCACGTCGGGCCCGCGCTGCAGCAGATATGCGCTCAGTTCTGCGTGACGGGGGCGAAGCGCGTTCACGTTCCACTGCAGCACAGTGGGCCCTTGAGGCTGCGTGCGGCGGCTCCTAGCCATGGCGGTGCTCGGGGTGCTGATGTCCCTGCGCAGCCTGGGCGCACAGGGGACGCAGGTGAGAGAGTCCGCAGGCAGCAACTCCCCCAGGGTGCGAAGCACGAGCGTCAGGCCCTCCTGCTGCTGCCGTCGACTCCATCGTCCTCGTTTCGGCCGCGCAGATGCTGCCTGGATGCTGCCGGGAGCTGCCTGGACTTTGTTCTGCTGCTGGGCCACCACTCCACGTCGGCTGTTGCCGTCGCTGCTGTCCGGGTGCTGCTGCGTCGTAACCGCCGTGGCAGGGGCCTGCCCGGGGTGTGCCGCCGCTCGCAGCGCTGCGCGAACTGCGACGCGAGAGAGGCGCCTGCGCCCGCGCTAGCGCTGCACATACGCGGCGCTCCTCCCGCCAGAGCGGGCACGAATGGTCCAGCACCGGGTGAGGACCCCCGCAATTTGAGCAGGAGGGCTTTTTTTTTTTTTTCGTTTTGTTAACTGCCGGGCGGTCGCCGCGAGGCCCGCGCTCACAGTGCGCGCGCTCAGCAATTTCTCGGTATTTTTAACTGCGGACACGAAAAATTACAATTTGACAAACAGCTTCGCTGTTAAAAGAAATTCTTTGCAACCATGTGCAGCACGAATTTTTTCGGCTCGTCTCATCGGTTTGCTTTGCCTTAGGTCGCCTGATGTGTTTGTCGTGTTAAGTGGAGCCTAATTATTAAAGCGGAGCTTCCTGTGCCTCGCTTGCGCCGAAGATCGTGAAAGCAACGCGCACTGGAGGAAGGGCAACCTTACAGAGCAAGTTTTCAGGAGGGTCACGTGATGCTGATGATAATGATGATGTTGAAGATGAAAAGCGCCTTTCTTTGTTGTTAGGCGAACCGGGTTTTTCGGCGCGAAATTCAGAAAGTGGGTGTTTGCGATAGATTTGTTTGACTTCGATTTATTTAGAAGTTCGAGTAGCTTAGAACAAATACAAACTGTTTCCACCGTGTTGGAATGACGCAATCGGGTAGACGTCGGCTTCGCAACGCGAGGTCCAGGTTAGATTCCGACCACGGGAAGCGTTTTTTCTTGTTTCATCATGGCCATGTTCCCTCACATTGGGTAAATTTGGCTTTCCTGCAATTCATTTTGGTAGCTACATTGCCGTCAGTGAGGCCAAGAAAGCTTCGCTCACAGAAACGCTTCCCGCGGTCGGAATTGAACCTGTGTCCCTCGCTTTATGAAGCCGACGTCTACCCGACTGCGCCATTCCGACGTGGTAGCAGGGATTTATACACCCCCCCCAACACCCCCCAGAAGGACTTCGACCCCCCCCCCCCAAAAAAAAAAAAGATTCCACAACCACAAGCACTCTGCCTAGGGATCTATACACACCTTCAAACATCCCACCGACACCCCCCCCCCAAAAAAAAAAAAATCGAAATTCTGCATAAACCCCTGCGTGGTAGAAGCAGTCGACTGTCTGAGCAGTTGATTGATGATTGACTTTGAATGAGGCTGCATTCGGAGAAAACTTTGCGTTTTAATCATATTTCTCTTAAGAAAAAAGGGGCTTTTTATTTTTCCCGGGCAAACCCCCAAAAACGGCTCGTTCCTCGTAGCGTCTATCTGACCTTCAAGCTCAGCAAAGGTCAAGCCAGCGCCTCGTGCGGTTGCGCAGTGAAAGTGCCTAATCTTTCACTGCATATATTCGCCGAAATCTTGGATATCTTCTCCGAAACCTCGCCTTGACGCTTCCTTCTGTTAAACTACCCGCTTACATAACTCTTAGATGCAGAGCATTTCTTTAACTCACATGTAGCGTCCGCCGTCCGTCCGCAACAGCTCAGCGCGCAGGTGCGCCCCCTCCCCCACTCCTCCTCTCCCGCATCACGCTACCTTCCTCGCTCTCAACAACAGGTCCCTACACTATATAAAAATTAATAGTTATCGGAGCCTGCGTTTCGATCCCCGACCTGCGGGGGAACGCAAGGTACATGGTGCTCTACCCCACTGCGCCACAAAGCGACCCCAGAATGAAAGGCTACGAACGCGCTTATATCCTTGACTCATTCAACACTACGTCAAGAAGCTGCTGATACAACGCATTCACTACCTGTGGGCGGAACGCGAGGCACATGGTGCTCTTCCCACTGCGCCACAAAACCGACACAGAATGAAAGGCTACGAACGCGCCTTATATCCTTGACTCATTCAAACTACGTCAAGAAGCTGCTGATTACAACGCATTCACCACCACCCAACTCCCCAAACACTAAACGTTACGCAATACACCCACCCCCTATGCGACGCATTTACTCGAGTCCCCCTCGCCGGGAGCTGGGCCTTTTTGTCCGACCCAAGCTTGAGTAGTATACTAATACCGCCTTTGGTCTTCACCAAATTAACTTAATTTTTTGATCAATGTTCTGAATCTGTCCAAAATCGCGCAACAAAGTTTATACTTTCCGAGTACTTTCCTGGTTCCGCATCTCCGCCCTCAACACCCAGCTTAACCTTTCCACTCTTGTTTCCCGCCTTAGGATCGCACTTCTTTGCCTTTATCACAAGTTTTCTTTTATTCTTTGCCCATCGAAAACCAGCTCATTAAGAAGGCCCATCGAATTTCCCGCACCACCCATTTAATGCAGTGTATCCTGAGCATACCCGCACCACTACTTTTCAGCAATCGTTTTTTCTGCGCACTGCTCGAGACTGGAATGACCTGCCGGCTCAAATAACTCATATTATCATATACACGCAGTGTTTTAAGCACGCCCATGCGGCTTTCGCGACATTACCATGCGCCATATGCCGTATGTACGCCTCTCATTCAATGCCCCTAGTCGGGGACCCTTGAGGGACGAATAAATACACTAAAAAATAAATAATCGCTTCGTCCTTCATAGGAGAGGCGTGCGACAAGGGGTTAGGGGAAAGAGTAAAGGGGCGTGCCACCAGAAAATTGTACAGGGAGGAGTTGCGCAGTGAAAGCCTCTAGTCGCTCATTCGTTCCAAGGGAGGGGGTGTGGAGAGGGGGATAAGGTAAAAGAGTAAGGGCGCATGCCATCGAAAATAATACAAACATGCGGGGGCCTCATCTAAGTCCACAGCGCGTTCGCGCTTAAATCAGCTACTGTGCCAAGCAGCACCTGTGTTTTGCCTTGCGGTGCAATTGTGTGTGCGTTCATTCCGCGCTCTGCTATCGCTCGACAAACCTAGCTTAACCGCGTTCAACTACGTCAAAATTTATTGCTACGATGCACGTATGCATCGTGTCCGACTCAGTCCAGGAAGCAAAATTCTTTCTTAGGGCGACCGCCATCAACGCCCGAGAGAAATAAAATAAGCCCCACCTGTCCCACAGGCACTGACCCCACTCGACCTCACATACAGCTCCATTCTCTCTGATTACACAAACACAAGAAGGATATACCCACCTCCTCATCACACTCTTTCCAACCATCAAGCGTATATCTACCGGCGACTGCAAACCGAGACATACTACAACCACACCATCCTGTCCCACATCTCCCCATCTCTGTTCCCCACAGTGTGACATCCCACTCTCAACTTACAACCTCCTGTCCCCACCACCCTCACCCCATCCCATCCCCATCCCCTGAGCAGTGGGAGTCTGCGCTGACCAGCTCGGCGCCGGAGCGTCGCGCTGGTGCAACGAGCCACGGATGCAGCGCAGGCCCACGGCCTCCTGGACGAAGGAGGCTGACCACACCCCTTTCCCTACCCCTTGAGCTCAGTAAAGAACGTTTTTCACCACCACCATACATTTTGCCTGAATTCTGTGCCACCTCTATGCCGTGTGCTAAAAAGCTTCGCTGGTCATTCACATTTACAAAGTAGAATGGCTCCTAATCTTTCCTGAAACGCTATTTTTCTGGATGCTTGTAAATTACACCTTTAAAAAAAAGTAAAGAACACTGCAATCCTGACTGCCGACACGCAGCGCGACAAATAAAAAAAACGCAAGAAAAAAATGGTGACATTTTTTTCTCTCTTTCGCCCACACTGTTAATTTCATAGTTTTGCATTCTCACTGAGTCGTCCTTCATTCTTGCGCAACGAAGCGTCTTTACAGCCCGCTTTTATTCGTCGTGTACTGTCAAGCCAAACGTAAGCTTACTTGAAGCAGCACAAACTTGATTCCCCTTCTCAAAAGGCCCTTTTGAGCGAGTTCTGTCTCTTTCATAACGTCAGACTCATTGGAAAAGCCTCCCTTTTTGATCAAAATACCATATGTTCCCTCAGCTGCCGTGACGTCGTCTGCTTACACTATTTCTTTCTCTATGCCCTACAGCGTTTTGGAGACGAAACACGCGCTGCTACTAGTGCGGTCTTTGAAGCCGCTCTGGGTGATTCGGTGTTTCACCAAAGCAGAGTTCATTATCGCTAGCGATAATGCACTTTCGGATTGAGAATCAGAGCCCACTCACGCATCTACCGAAACCGAAATTAGGAGGCACGCCAGAACAGCCGCTAGCGGCAGCACCAAACATCTTGTTGAGTCATTTTATCTCTATCATTCGACTGCTCTCACCGCTGCTCATACGTCTTGCAGTTGCTTGTATCGATTGCGGCGCGTTTCT
Organism: Haemaphysalis longicornis; assembly: GCA_013339765.2. Taxonomy (NCBI): domain Eukaryota; kingdom Metazoa; phylum Arthropoda; class Arachnida; order Ixodida; family Ixodidae; genus Haemaphysalis; species Haemaphysalis longicornis. Next base: position 41,748,380 of record CM023456.1, read on the forward strand.
GCGTGAACGTGGTGTCGTACTCGTTGACCACGACTGCGTCGAAAATGAAGATCGAGGAAGTTAAAAGTACCACAAAGACTCAGAGGATCGCTGCCCACAGCCACGTCAAGGGAATCGGCCTCGATGAAAATGGCCTGGCAATACACGTTGCCTGCGGCTTGGTCGGCCAGGAGCAAGCCAGGGAGGTAAGCTACCGTCGCGTGGTCCTTACGCCGGTGGCTGCGCACCGCCTTAATAATAAATACATAGGGCTGGAAGCGTTGCTGTGCCTTTTTAACGTTTGTATTACGCAAAGTGGAAGCACCTACACTCATTTCTTCGTCGTTTGCGTGAATTAGTAGACGCCGTCTTTGTCTCACACTGCTTCTACTAAACCGTGACTGAAAACCTCGGTTGCACTTCTGAGATCCTTTGCATGTTAATAATAAATGGCGTTGTTACATTTCAGTACCACTTTATACCGTGATGACAGATACATTTTCAGTTTGGTCACGGGCGTTTTCTTTGTTTTGCTTTATTAGGCGGCTGGTATCGTCGTTGAGATGATCAAGTCTAAGAAGATGGCCGGGAGAGCTGTATTTGCTGGCCGGACCGCCTGGAACCGGCAAGGTGCGTCCTCTGCCAACGACATCGCCGTCTCTAACGTAGTCATACGTGAGCAAGCAGACATTTAAGAGTGTACAGCCGTCTGCTAGGACAGGCGTTTGCACGCACTGTCATTCGTTACCGTTGTGGTGTGTCAATTAAACGTAGTACAGGTAACCCTGGTATCCAGGTACACCCAAGAGCAGAAGGTTACGGACCACGAAAGCAGCAATTTCAAGTTATTTCTCTGCCGCACGGCAGCCCGGAGTACTCTGTGCGGTAGGTTTCGTTAGTTCAGTACTTATATGACATCTGGCATGCATTCAACAGTTTGTCGGGCTGCTATAGGAAGAGAAATAACCTAAAATTGCCAATTTCCTGGTCCCAAAACTTTTGATCGTGGCTGTACATCTTAATCTGCCCTCGGATGATCAGCAGCGTAGAACGAATTGTAGGGCGTGACGCTTGCATCAGTAGTGCTTTTATTCAAGTATGCATAGTTGTCTAGTTTAGACTTTAGATGGCTGATCACTCTAAGCATGCATGTTTTTTGGAGGTTTGGCTCAGAGAGACTCTTTGAGTGAGAAACTTGGCCGACAAAGCGCTGTTATTGCTTCCAGACTGCCATCGCCTTGGCAATATCTCAAGAGCTGGGCAACAAAGTTCCGTTCTGCCCTATGGTTGGAAGTGAAGTGTACTCGTCGGAGGTTAAGAAGACAGAAGTGCTCATGGAAAACTTCAGGCGGGCTATTGGTGCGTACAAAGCAGTTCCGCCTCTACCAGTAATGTGAATCACTGACATATTTTTACATACTTACATGGTTATCTTCTTCTAAATTATCATAAAGTGCCCTTTTTAAGAAGGTCTTGAGTTTACGTGGTTATGTTTGCAGGTCTGCGAATCAAGGAAACCAAGGAAGTGTATGAAGGTGAAGTAACAGAGCTCACGCCTTGTGAAACAGAAAACCCAATGGGTGGTAAGTAGCTGTCACTTTTTTCTATTTTTGACCTGATATGTGCACCTTAGGCGCGGGCCGTTCTTCAACAGTTTTGGTGGCACCAAGTGCCCACATTTCGTGTCCACATTTCATTGTGCGGCAGGCACTTAGATGTACATCGCAACCCATTTTGTCTCCACAACATCAATTTGTGCCACACGTACTGTTTGGATATTTATGTTCACGTAAAGGCAGCAAGAAGTTATTGCTTGGTGTTAATTAACCCAGACGGATGACAAGGGTTGGCAAGCAAACCTCGCACCTTTTACATTTTAAAGTAATTTTGGGTGCTTTGCTAGCCCTTTAAATGAGAAAAGCTACAAGTTTGTTGAGTTTATAATCGTTTCTGGTGTAATTGTGACCCCTTTGTGGGCTTCTTTTGCGCAGGCTATGGCAAGACAGTAAGCCACGTCATAATTGGTCTGAAGACGGCAAAGGGAACCAAGCAGCTCAAGTTGGATCCAACAATCTATGAAAGCCTTCAGCGTGAAAAGGTGGAGGTCGGGGACGTCATCTATATAGAGGCCAACAGCGGCGCTGTCAAGGTACGTCCAAGCAGCACGACACTCTAATTTGTTGTCTTCAATGTTCCCGATGGTAGTACGTTCTTCGACATTACTGTAGTGGCCGTGCTATTGAATGTGTGGATGATAACAATCCACACATGAAATTAGTGTGCCAACTTCAAATGGACCTTTGCAATGACTTTTTGGGTTCTTCATCCCTCTATTTAATTCAAATGGCAATGCAGTCAAATCTCGTTATGACGAAGTAGTATTATGGTAATAAATTATTTTATATCTGATATTCATTGTAACAGTAACGGTAAAAATTGGCTCTAACAAATGGGCAGTCTGGCTCGTGCAAAAATCCTAGATTCGAAAGCGGCTTTTGTAGTCTTCGAACCCACTTTCAAACGAGGTAATCCTTACCCGTCTCCTTGTGGCATTTCAAACTAAATGGACTGGAACATGAGGACGTTCAAATCACGACAGAACAAGGTTCGTTTAGCAAAACAGGCCTGTGTTATTACTTTCTTGAAAGAGGATGTGACCTTCGTGGGGTGGCTTTTTCATCGTGAACCAGATATTTTTTTCATTACAGCCAATATCGCACGTGGCTCTCGTGGTTTCGGTTTCGTTATAAAAAGAATAAGCGTCACTGACATGAAGCATGACCAACCAAAATTCGTGCAGTTAAACCTGGATGTAACGAATGTCTATGTAACAAATTCCTGGATTTAAGGAAGTTCAATTCCCTGTTGCCATCCCCGTTGAAGAACGTATTTTTACTATCTCTATGTAACAAAACGTCGCGGCTGGTAACCTTGATGCAACGAAGTCGCATGCTGATCAGTCATTGTTTTTTTGCACTTTTACTCAAAAAATCAGCGAGACTAATGAATTTAGAAATACTAGCACTACTGTAACAACCCAGCAGCAGTGCCAACCTCTGGAATCACCTAGAAACAACATTGTTCATGATGATGATGAGCAGAGTGGCTAGCGCCATCCCGTGGCTAACGTAGCATTTACTTCTGGTTTTGCTTGTGTAGCGTGACATTACTGGGATTGCCCCCTGCCCAGTTTTTAACCGGCCCGACCAGATTTTAGGCAGCAGGCTGGTTGCCGGTCTGTCCTAACCGGCTGTCATCGGCTGTTTTTTCGGCCGTTGTGCTGGGATGGCTTTTTTTGTGTGTTTTATAAGCGCCAGTTCAGCACCTAGAATGATAAATATGTATCAACAAGCTCCGCAAAGACATGTGAGCAAGGAAAATATGCGGGCGAGTGAGCTGAGAGACCACGAAGAGGCCCAACAACGGAAGAAGAGAGCTTTTAATGGACGAAGTATATTCGGTTACTTTTCAATGCAATAACCAAAATTTGGAGTCTCTGTCAGCACACAGATTATATAGATTTTTCTCTGGGAAAACGCTGCAATAAATTGCATGTCAAAAACAGAAAACCTTTTTTCTTTTTGTCAACAAAAATTACCCTTGTACAGTAGACTACAGTTAAGACGAACAACACTTTTGCTCTCTTGTAACATCGACAATGCAAAAAAGCACTGCTTAAGACGAATTTTTGGTGATACGAACAAATTTTCTCGGTCCCTTTGAGTTCGTTTTAACAGGAGTCTACTGTATGTAGTACCACGTGCTTGAGACATAGTATCGAAGTTGGCACACATAAAATAAAACGCTGCAAAATTCCACTTCATTGGGCTTGGCACTAACAGAAAAAAAAACAAGATTGGTAAATTGTTGCTCTGTTTTGGTGTGCCTTTCTCCCACCACCATCCATATTTTGGTTGGTTTTGTGTAGTCCATGGGATTTTAGAATTTGAAAGCATCAGCAGACATTCCTAATTCGAAAGATAATGTTTGTTTTCTACCTACAACAGTGCATATGTGTATGCTTACCTCTTTTTTGTGCCTTTCTTTTTCAGCGGCAAGGAAGGTCAGACGCTTATGCCACAGAGTTCGACCTTGAGGTAAGTTTTGTGGTTCAGGGTCACATAAGTTGCAGCTTCTCCGAGTTAATGTACTGGAATTGTGCATCGCCAGCACCAGAAGATTTAGGTTCTTGTTTGGGTGGAAAAAAAAAAAAAAGTCTTTCGTATTTTTATTTGTTAGGGTCCTATTTGGATGGTGCATGAGGGGTGGGCACGACTAGGCAATAAGAAAAAAAAATTGTTACAGTAGTTATGGTAACAGCAAAAAACAGGTTACAGCTACTCATTTGTAGCACACCACTGCAATGCACTTCATAAACAAGCTGTGGCTTCATATTATAAGACAAAATTGGAACCAAGGTTGCAAATGTATCGCCTATAATATTGTTGTCCACCCACAAATGTAGCTCACTCCTTCTGTGTGAGATTTTGGCTTGTAACTAGGAAGGCTGCTGCCAAAGCATGTCCACTACAACAAAGTTTCGGATCATTTCACTCGTTGTGTGTCTGAGTAGTCTGATTTGTTGTATAGTGCAGCGGTATTGAAGGTGATGGCTCTATACAGAGGCAATTTTAACATCGACACTGTTTAGCAATTTGTTGATTCCTGCGCTTCCCCAAACTCAGTATAACAGTTTTAAGAAAATAAATCAGCGTCACCGGCAGGATTTGAACCTGTGTCTGGTAGATGAACCAAGTTACAGTCAGTCGTCTTACCCACTCGGCTACGGCCATGAGTTAGTACCTGAGAGTCAAACGGCTTGCTTACTCGGCTGTGACTGTGAGGAGAGGGATTACGCCACCTGCTCAACACAGAACACGTGATACGGTACATGTCACAGGTGCGGGCACCTAGTTTAATTGTGTGCATTCCGTTGGTTCTGCTTTTTCGATCTGCTTTTTCGCCGCTATAGCAACAAAGATGGAGTAAAGGTCGTTGCGGCAGCGAAGAAAAAGCAAATCAGCTGCAATCGTGGACTTAAACCGCCATAATGATCGTGAAGGTTGCTTACAGCTTCGCTACCTTTAACTCTTACGCATTAGTGTGAGCTTCCTTCATTATTTTGTGATTTTGCATTGCTGTTCGTAAAAACCCATAAAAATGCGTGATGGTTACTATGGCCACGGGCATTGCACAGCATGCGGGCGCTGTAGCTTTGTACGGCGACATTGCGCTGGGATGCGCAGTGCAAATGGCCGTGCTTCCAGTGTGTGATGTCGCAACTCAAACAAGTCAAATTGCACTCCAGCCCTTGTTATTGGCTTACTTTGCCCTTCTGACCACAACAATTCTGACCCACAGGCATTTAAACGTGTGAACAAGACCGACTAGAGATTTTGCTCTAGGACTTCGTATTGGAGCTTCCGATTTTTTGCGAGACTTGAGCAGTTCGTACATATGCCGATAGAATAGGACACTACTTTTTGCCACTTATCAACACACACCAGGGGTGCTTCTGTGGTCGAATGGAAAAAGCATCAGAAGCAAATGCGTCCTTGAACTGGGAAAGCAGTTCATGTCATTTGAAACCATTAAATGGCAACTTTTGTGCTGGGAGTATGTTTACATTTGTATTAACTTTTTTTTTGCCTGCTTTTCTCTCATCATTGGTTGTCAGTTTTCCTACTTCAAGAATTTGATCACTGCCTGTTGGGCCATTCTTTGTGATGCACATAATTCTAACTTGATTGTTTGTGGGGTTTAAAGGGACACTGAAGTGAATTTGTCAAGCTCCCGTTTTTGCTTGCACTGCATAGACTCGCTCAAATTAACACACTTTTCATTGTTTATCCGGTTGATAAGTCGGTAATTATTTTATAAAGCTCAGAAGAAGAAAAACTACTAGCGTGGTCTGCGGCGGCCGCACCTCCTCCCATCATCACAGCCGCACGCTGTGAGGATGGGAGGAGGTGCACCGTGATTGGACGATGCCCACGATTAGCATTCAAACAAGTTTTGATTGCGTTTCTGTAAAACAACATGCTTGACATCCGATGTTATCTGATGGGCATTCTCGATATCTCAGTAATCGTCATGCCACGCTTCTGCCATGTTGTCGGCTGTAAAATGCCTAAGATGAGCCTCCCAGGACAGCTTGGAATTGTAGCAATCACTAGCCGAGGCCTATGCAGTGGATGAACGCCCTCCGCATCACCGCAGATGCTCGAATGCCATGCGCTTTTCCCCCATATTTGGAGCTTGCCTCACTCATGCCTGAATCGTAAAAAGCGTGTTCGCAACAGGCCAAGGGTCTGCTGATTCTGGCCTGTGCCCACTGCCCGCAAGCAATCGGTGCTTATGGCAACAGCACGCCAATGAGAACTGGCTAGCGCGTCAGTGTCAGTCTGCGCGCGTTCTGCGAACACGTTCGTGGAGCAGTGAACGTTACGGCCAAAAAATGGTGAACTCAGTATAGGAAACATAGGCCGAAAACGAAAAAAGTAACTTACAAAAAAAAGAAAAAAGAATGTACCCTCGGGGAGTCGAACTTTCAACTCGCAAAATAACATACCTAGCACTCGAGACCACTTGGCCACAGGCTAGCGCTGTCGATGGCAGAAATATAAGGTATGTGATGTATAACCAGTTTACACTTTTATTTAGTTTTAGCGTTTTAAGCAGCTTTGGTGACTATTTGTTGTATAGCGCTCGCGCAGTAAGCGTCCCCCGAATTTCCACTATGTCTCACGTCGCGCAATTGCATTTCTTAGACGGAAAAGCGTTCGCACATGCACAGTCATGCTGCTGACCGCTGTGCTTGTTCACCCAGCGCAAAAAAGTGCTTCCTGCTCCCTAGTTTTACGCTGTACGGTAAAAGTTTCAGTTGATTTTATTTCCTTAGTATCTATATTCGCTTTGCTAACTTCTCCCGCCTTCAAGTGGCCTTAGATTTTCCTACTAGCGTACCAGTCAGCGAAGCGTCGCATGTGCGCTTGTGTGGAGCGACATGGACTTGGAGCTTGATACAGTGTACAAACTAACAAAGTAAAGAGAGGCACATTCTTCCATTCACAAACGTGTCATGGCTTAGTTTCAACTGAGCGAACAAATTGTAACGACCCATCAGCGGCCGGTGGACTAAACGCTGTACCATAAACGCTGGGCCGACTGACTTCGGAAGGTCGGCGAACCGTGCAGTAGCGCAGTCAAGCCAAGTCATCTCCTCCTGACGTCACACGAAAACGCCACAGAAAAATGGGCGAGGATGCAGAGAGGAGGACAGCATTTTCGAATTGATTTTTCTACTAAATAAATTCGCGGAAACGCACTCAGAGTGGTCGAAACATGGCCTGTGGACTCCGGACTACAATTTGCGCTAGTAATCCCGCAATGTTTACGAATCACTTCAGTGTCCCTTTAATGCGCCGAAGCTACACCTGGGCGATGAGGTGTGCCAGAGTGGAGGGCTCCGGTTTGAGTTTGACCACCTGGGGATCTTTAAAGGAGCCATGAAGAGAAAACACAAGTTTGATTCATTCGAAAGATTGCCTCGTTAGAACCATAACGACACCACTTATAACGCAAACTTCGCTCAAATAAGCTACATAATTAGGAAAAAAGGAAATGACCATGCGACCCACCAGCTCATTTTCCGCAACAGAACCTGTGATGTCACTTGGGAATGCTCTGCGATTGGCGGAGGCCGGCAAAAGCAAACGCATGTTAGGCAGGGCTTACAGTTTGCATAGCGAGCTAAATGCCCGTGAAACATACTGCACATTCTTTTTATGACTAAGAACGGTAGAGTAAACGGTTGAAGGTCCGAACGAACTCGCAAGCGTGTGCGCCAATGCATACGAAACTAGCGCCGGCCGAGCTCAACATCTCGCCGTCGCGCAGACGAATTTTCGGGTTCGAGGCTCTTCGGGGCCAACGAACCGTTCCAGCACGCACAGCCGCGACCTTGCTTCGTATCGTAATCCCTTCACAGGAGGTTGGCCGTCATATCGCCAACCAGCAAGGTAAAAATAGAAACGAGGGGAGTAAGGAACAGCAAGAAGCGACGAGATAGTGCCAGTCGTCGCGTAAGTTTCGAATGGTGTTGGCTTGCTGCTGTCGTTACGAGCTCGTTTCCAGTTTACAACCACTGAAAACTTCAGTTTGTTCGAGTACTTTCGAACGGCTTTCCATACACGGACACCGGCCAACTGGCATAAGTGATCCTGCTACTGAAATTGAACTATTATTAACCGTAATCAAAATACGGCACATACGTACCAGTCTATATTCGTCCGTCGCGACGGGGCTGACGAGGCAGCGGTGCCGACGGCTGGGCGTTCGTCTGTTGTGGCTATCGCGGAATGGTCGCTTTCCCGTCCACCGCGTATCCCACAACTCTTGCCGCTCGTGCACTTAGAAGCATTGAGGTTTTTTTGTGGTGTGAGGAACGTGCTTCAAGATCTCAGCCCACAGGTGTTTTCGTCTTTCACCTCCATCTGAAAAGCAGTAGCCTCGCTGGGCTCGAACCCGCGTCCTTGGGCTCAGCAGCACAACGCCTTAGCCACTGAGCCACCGCTAACTGATGAGGTCAATCCCTCACTAGCTGGTCAACATCAAGCTGCTGTGTGGGCCGCTGAGAGTTGTCGTAACTCTCTCTGTGGTCCCTGCAGGCGGAGGAGTACGTGCCGCTTCCCAAGGGCGACGTGCACAAGAAGAAGGACGTCATCCAGGACGTGACCCTGCATGACCTGGACGTGGCCAATGCCCGGCCACAGGGTGGCCAGGACATCCTCTCCATGATGGGACAGCTCATCAAGCCTCGCAAGACAGAGATCACCGGTGAGAGACGTCCACCCTCCCTTGTGTATGCTTTGTGGATGCTGGAAGGCTTCTGTAGAAGCTCTTCTCTCTAGGAATACAGTAGTGCATTTCAATTCAAAGAGGGGGAGAAAAAAAATGGATTTGAGTTAAGCGGGTTGTAGACTTACTTGGAGCAAAGCTGAAACTTGCGGCCACATATTCCGAATATATTTGAGTTTCCGGCACGACCACTTGTGGCTGGAGTGCAAACAGCAGTACATCGCTAGGGTACAAGCAAAAAGGAAAAAAAAAAATCATGAGCCATTCCATCATGTGGATGACCAGCAAAGCTGGAGTCCAGGCTGTACACGGCGTCTCCATTATGACGATGGAAAGAGAAGTGATGTTCAGAATGGAGAACTTGTGTTGAACATGGGACCACTGCCCTGAGGAGCCAGAGGAAATTAGACACGCGAGCACTTAGAACGCCAACAAAGACAGGGTGGTGCAAGCGTAAACATGGCTCAAGTCGCGCAGCGGCAAACCTTTATCTACCTGAGAGCACTGATCTTGGAAATGGTGCCTATTGGCAACTAATCTAATCAAAAGTGCATATCCAAGTTTTAAGGTCCAAGTTACGTTTTGAATGGTGTCTGCGTGCTAATAGCACGCACACCAGGACGTTCGTTTCCCCCACGGATAGAGTTCAGGACGTTGCCTTGAGTGAAGCAGGAGATGTGACTGGACCTGAGTTTTTAATTTAAGCGCACGAAAAATTCATTGAACCCTAGCCATAAACATCTTCACTGTAGCAAAGGATGCATACTTTATTCTGGTCAAGACCAGAATCATTGGTGGTACAGAATTATGGAATCATACACTCGTACAGAGAAGTTTCAGAATTGGTACTGACTACAGTGACGGGGCCCGTCGCTTTAAAATCTGCACCACAGTGACGGGGCCCCATCACTTTAAAATCTGCACTACAGTGACGGGGCCCCCTCAATATAACAAAATCAAAACCAGCCGATTAGCCGCCGTTTCTCGTTCTGGTATTTGGTATAGTGGTTCAGCCGCTGACTACGGACGTTGTAGTCCGTGGTTCCATTCTCGCATGTTTTTTTTGTGTGTGTGTGTGTGTGTGTGTGTGTGTGTGGCCGCGTGGTTAGCGTTTTGTAACAGCAAAACAATTCACGCGGTGAGAGCAGTCGGTCTTGGTTTTTTACTCAAGCGACCGAACCGCTCCCGCTCACTGGAGCCAAGGCTGGCGTAGCCATCGCCAGTTACGCCCGATCTCCTGTAATTATTACCAGTGATCAATAATTAACAGTGACTCTGGCTAGTCAGTGAGCGGAAGCGGTTTGGCTGGTTAGGTAAAAATCAAGACCGGCTGCTCTCGCTGAAATATTGTGAAGTGGGCGTCGGGTGGCGGCTTGGAGATCCGTTCGGATAGAGCTAGAGTTAGTCCGACCATGTGTAATTAATAATAATGATTAATAATTATCAGTGATTCTGGCTAGTCAGTGAGCGGTAGCGGTTTGGCCGGTTGGGTAAAAATCAAGAGAGACTGCTCTCAACGCGAGTTGTGTTTCCTCTGGATGGAACTTTAGGGGGCCCCGTCACTGTAGTGCAGATTTTAAAGTGACGGGGCCCCGTCACTGTAGTCAGTACCTTCAGAATTAATGCAAAGCAGGTGGTTGGAAGTAAATGCCGAGACATATTTCAGTGCAGTTTTTAAATGGCTATCCGCATTATAGGTGAAATAACAGACAGGGCTGGCAGTGTAAGAATGCTGCTGCTTTTGTTGTACTCTTACTTTCTCTTTGGACCTTACTACCAACTGTACTTTTTGATGTTTCTAAAGACAAAAAGAACGCCTCTCTTCTGGTCTTTCTCAATACTGTTTCCAAGATGTTTCAAAAAGTGCTGGGATTTACAACGCAACCATTGCAAGTTTGTCGCACTGCGCAGTTGAGGTTGTTCTTCGGAATCTGTGGCTTAGAATACATTCGAAGATAACCCACGTTAATGGTATTTACCAGATTACACCAGAAGATATCCCCCTTCCCTGATGCTGTTTTCTCACCATTGATGAACACTGTAAGATCTCAAATAAAAAATGTCCTTGTATGGAGAGAACCGCTGCTTTAATGAAATCGAGCGATCTTTCACCCAATAGTTGTGGCACAGAATGGGTGTACTGGTACAGTAACTAATGATGGCACAAAAATACATTGGTGGAGTGTTTTTGCCCGTGGTGAGCTTTGTATACTGCCATCTGTGAAACGTGAGCTTGTGGAATGTTTCTCCCTCTATATTTTCCTCTGACACTTCCTGGAGTGTGCAAAGTGTTGCCAAAAGCTTTTATTGCATGAGCCATAGATGGGCCTGTCAGCGAAAATTTGTGCTGTTAGCTTGCAGACACGGAGCAACCAGAATAACAGAGAACAACAGAGCACATGCAGGTGGGGCTTGCCAGGCTGGTGACAGTATTAGCTGTGGCAATGATGCGCTTGCACTGCCTCTTTTGCCCGACTGGCGCGTCGTCCAGCTATCGACACATCCCGTCACCCCTTGTGCACATTATAAAAAAAAATGAAAGCCGTTCTACTCAATGTGAAATCTGTCGGAAGTGCAGAGCAGTGATTCACTATAATGGGCTGTAGCGCAGTTATCCACTCACTGCTACCGTAACCCGATGCAGTTCAAATTTCCCGCGTCGCAGTGCTCGCGCGCCCCATGCCTGAAACTGCGCCAGCGGGAGTTCTGTTCTTCTTGTGCTTGCTTGTGCTTGCTCCCGCACGTGCCGGTGTTGCACTGCCACTTTTTTTCGCTTACTATTGCAAAAACCAATCCAACGAGCGTTCCTAACTAAATGAACGCAGACGCTGCCGGTATATTTTGACTGAAATGTGCCTGCAGTTTTCTTTGCACTATACAACGGGGAGATGTATGACAAGTGCCAGCGGTTCACGAGTTTCGAACGCTGATGTCTGTATGAACCGCTTGGCTTTCTAAGCCTCTGGGTTACGCCGCGACGACAGCCGCTACGACGGAACGTCGTGTGGCTCTACTTGGGTTGAGCGAGCGAGCTATGACGACAAGGCGTGCCCCTAAAGTGCTCTGCACCTAAACTGCAGTATGATGTGGGTGCGGAACCAAGTGTGCGGCATAAAGGGGATGGAATGGGAGTGACAGTGACGAAATGCTAGTACTCATGGCCAACAAGGTAGGCAACAGGCAGTCAGTGCCGCTACTAGAGCGAGCAAACAAGACCGCTGAGACGTTTAGAGCGCTGAATCTTACATTAATCTTTTTCCTTTGATTTTCTTGCCATCACTGCGTCAGGGTGAACTTGGGACGTGCATCGTGTTTTCCGTGCACCAAGAAGTGCGCTCCCATGGCCGAGAAATCGCTCAAAATTTGGGTGCCCACTTTTTTTTTTTTTTAATGATTGAATAGTATTTCTGAAAATGTCTTAACGGGGCACTCCTTGTGCAAAGTGGTTTGAATGCCTTTGGTGGAGCCGTGTAATATGCAATATATTTTCTACATTAGTTAAAATTTGTAACCTTCACAAGTATGCAGTCGCTCCACAACACAAGCCGCCATGAATGCCGGCATCTTCTAGGCAGTGGCATGAGGTACTGAAGAACACGAGGGGAATAAACGCTGAAGACGCAGAACCCTAACAAGTGAGAAATGGAGGGAGTTATTAGAGCAGGAGCCTGGAAGTGCCGCCTCTTCTTGCGCGGAGTCATGGTGGGAAGTTCACACTTTTGGGGGACGGGGTGTGTACTGCAGACAAGCTGCGCAAGGAGATCAACAAGGTGGTGAACAAGTACATCGACCAGGGCATAGCGGAGCTGGTGCCCGGGGTGCTGTTTGTGGACGAAGTGCACATGCTGGACATCGAGTGCTTCACGTACCTCCACCGGGCCCTGGAGTCCTCCATCGCCCCCATCGTCATCTTTGCCACCAACCGCGGACGCTGCACCATCCGGTGAGCTGCCTCAAAGGACGCCGAAGAAAGAAATGAGCGCAAATTCTGTTGGGCTTTGAAGGCGTAGCTTGCAGACGGTCCTGGAGACATTGCGGGCAGTGATCATTTACATCGACTCCCACTGGCTCAAGATAGTTGTGGGTTAAGCCAGTTCTAGAATGAAGGTTGCCAGCCAAAGAGTGAACACGGAGAGAAAGGAGAAATCTTTTTTCTCAGTCTCCGTCTTGTGTTTTGTTCCTGTTCAAGCACTGTCCGATGCCCCCCCCCCCTTCTTTTAAAGGGGGCCATGCAGACAAAACGTAGGCTTGGTTCATTCGAAAGATTGCCTCGTTAGGATCATACTGACACCACTTTAGGGTAAACTTAACTCAGATAAGCCATATAATTAGGAAGAAAGGGAATGGCCATGCGAGCCACTAGCTCATATCCCGCAACAGAACATATGATGTCATATGTGTCAGCTGTGTGATTGGTGGAGGCCAGAAAAAGCAAAAGCAAATTAGGCAGAGCTTATAGACTTGCCGAATGAGCTATTTGCACTTAAATATAAGGCAGATTCTTTTTATAGCAGTAAGAATTCTGGGGTGAACAATGAAAGTTACGAACAAACACATAAACGTCGAAGCAGTTAGTGCAGCACTTTGCCGGTTGACACTGCCTAACACAGCTGTTGGATGCGTTGTGTTTGACGCAACACTCACCAACTGACATAAGCAGCATGGTCACTTACATGACCATGTTTGTCGGGTCATAGCTTATATTTTAGGAAACAATTAGTATGAATTCTAATAAAATTACGGCAGGTATAGAAGACCGGCCAGAAGCAAAGTGCGAACATTGGCATTCAGCAGTATTGCAGCTCCATCTATGAAAGTGGGCAACAAACAAAATAGCCAGATGGCCGTCAGTGAGATGGTGGCAGCCCTGGTCAGCAGGCTATCTTTAGTTATTTAAAGGAGCCATGAGAACAAAATACAAGTTCGTTTTATTCGAAAGATTTCGTGTTTTATAGTGCTCCTAGCGCTTGTCCGGCAGCAAATGATGGCTTATTCACTGAGAAATTAATCAGTTTAGGTTAAAATTTTGATTCTCCTGCCAAATCGTGCGTTTTCGGGACGTCAGCAATGAAGTCATATGCGCGCGTATACAAACAAAATTGCACTGTGTGATTCGGCTGCAGCGCTGCTTGCTGTCAGTCTTCCCAGATGGCACTACCATGCTCATGCACGGACCGTTGTCTGCCGTTGCTTTGTTTTTTTACTGTATTTGCACCTGGCTTGTTTTTGTAACTGTAGAACATAATCGTTTCATGAAACATGGAATATCCTCGACAAACAGGGTCACGTAAGACAACGTCGCTTACGGCAACCGGCCAGTGCGTGTTGGACAGCTCGAAAGCGGCGGACTGCTGTGCAGCTAAAATGAGCATAGTGCGCACAGTACCAACAACAGTACGCATCAGTACTTATATGTTTACGTGTGCTTTCGTAACTTCCACTCTTTATCCCCCATATTCTTACTGGTATAAAAGGAATGTGCCATAAATTTAAGCACAGATAGCTCGTTCGGCAAGCTAGTAAGCTCTGCCTAATTTGCGTTTGCTTTTGCTGGCCTCCGCCAATCGCAAAGCTGGCTGGTGTGACATCATAGGTTCAGTTGCGGGAAATGAGCTAGTGGGTCGCATGGCCATTCCCTTTTTTCCTAATTATATAGCTTATTTGAGCGAAGTGTGTGTTAAGCGAAGTGGTGTCAGTATGATTCTAACGAGGCAATCTTTCGAAGGAACCAAACTTGTGTTTTGTCTTCATGGTCCCTTTAAGGCCCTGCTCTGGATACATCATTGTCGATGCCACAAAAACACACGACTTAGCGGGCGAGTTGAAATTTTTACTTTAGATGTTTCATGCCTCGGTGAATAAAGCATCGTTTGCTACTTGACAAGCGCTGAGGGCACTATAAAACACCAAATTTTTCGAATAACGCAAACTTAAATTTTGTCCGCATGGCCACTTTAAAATGTAATGAAGGGCGGGCTGTAGGTAATGGTTGAAAGCTGAACATACCTGGACAAACTGAAGTAATCAAAATGACAGTAAATTATTTTTGGTACTGGCAGCAAGTGTGTACTGTGTGGCTGAAAAATCTAACTGGGTTAGGACAAGGGAAGCTGACGTTAATGCCGTTTGTAGTGTTCAATGTAGTACTTCTTTTGCCCGTGCACCATGCCCATGTGCCTGCATTCCTCAACAAGCGAGTGTCTCTGTTGAGCCTCAGTTCGTGCTGCATTTCAGAGGCACGGAAGACGTGGTCTCCCCTCACGGCATCCCGCTGGACTTGCTGGACCGGCTGCTGATTGTGAGGACCATGCCGTACACGCGGGAAGAGATGGTCCAGGTAGGAGGGGGGATTTTACACTGACACTCACTTCCTGTCCCGCTGCTCTGCTGATGGTGTGTGACCCCGTACTTTACTCTTTTGCCTGCCTCCAGATCCTCAGAATACGGGCACAGACTGAAGGCATAGATATCGACGAGGAATCGCTCCAAGAATTGGGCGAGATTGGCACGCGCACAACCCTCAGGTATGCCCGCAAGGGTGCCTTATTGCACAGTGGTGATACAAGCGCATTTTGGATTAGCAGTAATATCTCGAAAAGTCAAGGGTAGCAATGTTGGCAGTCGCCTCAATCGGGTGCTGTTGTCACAAATAGTAATAGTTCATTGCTTGTAACTTACACGGCTTAGCAGATCTGTTGCTGATAAAAACTTCCGATCTACTGTTTGAATAGAGTCCTCACTCCATGCACCTCCCACGCTAAAGATCTTGGTTGCAAACATGACACTCAGGCAAAGTTGAGTGACGTCAGACAGAAATGGCTGTGAGATAAATTCACGTGATCTTTTGACAATGCCATGGGTTTAAATTATCATGGCAGATTTTTGGTGAAGCTCCGTGAAACTTATTTTAAACAGTATGCAACTTGATGACCAGTGATTTCCCTACACCCCCCCCCTAGGGGGTGTGTAGACCCCCCCTAGTTTTTCTGGACACCTCCCCTTGAATCCCCAAATTTCACTCTTGTCAGTCCTTGTATGGACCTTTTTCAGTATCGATCTGCGCATGCGCGGGCTGCCCGTCTGCTATTCTTGGCAGTAGCCTCGGGCAAAATAAACAAAAGTGCGCCCCCCGAGCTTGCTGTTAGCGTTGCACGTATTTATTTCCTTTTTTTTCGACAGCTCGTGGCAAGTTCGTATGTGCACACAAAAAAGGCTTTCAAAGGAAAGGGGCAAAGTGGTTTGAGGCTGACCACGCTGCGAGCACATTGCTACCAGCCAGGGAGTAGCAAAAATGAAAAAAAAAAAAAAAAAAAAAGTAAAGGAAAAGGGGAGCTTCAACGGCCGCAGATTAGTCACGGAAACTTTCGCCTGCTACCGTCTGCCTGCTTCGCCTGCCCGCTTTTGTTTTTATGGACCCTGGATGATTAGCGCTGCTTTCACGCTGCGTCAAGTAAGACGTGTGCAAGTTTAATTATAAGAACTGCAAATAAATAACATATCGATTCGTCAGAGGCCACTGGTACAGAGCAAGAACAAGCCCGTGAGGAGGTACAAGCAAAGCATATATCGACAAGCACTCACCCAAAATTACTTCGACTGAGGCCGCCTTTGACTTGAACTAAGTGCAGTAAACACACATATAATTTACTTTCTTCATTGATTCGATGCCGTTCTTTGTTTACAACCGTAATCTTTGCAGAAGCTCTTTCAGCATGTACATTTAAAATGGGCAATTTGGCGAGGCGAAGCGCTACGGAAGCTAATCCTGGCGTTTTAATAAATCGGGAGCGTACAATCGGTGCCTGATTTATAAGTGCTGCATAATTCGTGTACTACCTAAACATTGTTTCAAGAACTCAAATTTCGTCACTGGCCCTGGTAACAAGTTCGAAAATGTCCTTATACGTTGAAAAATGGTGAGAAATTGAAAAAAAAAAAAAACTGAATACGGACCTTTCATGGTAAAAAATGAATTTCTCTAAATTTGTTTTTTTCTTAGATTGAATAGAAAGCACCGCCTCTCAGGTGTGTATATATATATATAGAAAATGAAAAACGTACGTCACGGGGATGAGCGTTTGGTTAACAGACGTCTATTATTTAACTAGTGGGATTAAAAAACAGCTTTTGTAGTTTATGAACCCCCCTCCCCAGAGCCATTGAGACACCCCCCTCTTGATTCGATGACTGGGGAAACCCCTGTTGGTGACCCTATTTTCTTTAAATGCAGTGCAGTTAAATTTACAGTTCCGTGGTTGCAGTGGCGTAGGGGCCTCAATTTGGGCTGCAGTGCACGATTGCGAATCCAGTTTTTGAATTAGGGAGATGTATTTCCGACCAAGGCGCAAAACAAATATGCCTGGTTAGACGAGATTTCGGAGCATGTTAAACAATCCATGGTGGACTAAGCCCCTCTGTATCTCTTCTCTGTAGGAAGTTGAAGCTTCAGCGTTTAGCGCCCAAAATTGTGTTTAGTATGGGGAGCTCAATTCATGTAGATATACTCCTCTATGGGTCCACTTTGCTGGCAGCACATTTCAAAGGAGTAGACCTTTGAATAACGCAATGCATACATAAGGGATACGCAAGTTGTACAGTTTCCGAGAGCCCTCCTTTGCAAATTGTTTTAGAGATCTAATTATCAATCCTGTACCCACCACAGGAAACAATTTGACATCCGTTTTTCTTGTGCATTGCTTTACACATTGCCTCCTGCAGGGCCTTCTCTGTAGTTTTTCTTACGCAGATGTTGAGATAAACAAAGTATACTATCGTTCTTTGCATGTACTTACCGGCTTTTAGCCATGATGCCCTTCGAAAAAGGTTGTTTTTAATTGCTTGTGTTCGGGTGTCAGTTCACTGTCATGTTCAGTATTCCGTTCAATGCATAATGGCATTCCAGAGTGTGCTGCCAGGCAGTACACCAGTGCAGATCAACATTTTGTGCCCGAGTAAAAGGTTTTTGTTCTTTTTGCATTATCTGACACCCCCAGCCTGATTTCCGTTTCCTTCTATACATCTGGTACATTTGGTAACAGCCTTGCTGTAGCAATACAATTTTTCCCACCACTACACCGGCATGCACAGGAAAACCATGGCAATAAATTAACAGAACCAAATCGATCGTGATAAACAATGCAAGTGGGCTTGCAGCTGCAACATCATTCGCATGCGTGTTAAAGGGGTCGTGAAGAGAAATGCATTTGCCTTTGCTTAATTTTATCTGCTTGAACAACCTTTTAAGAACAAAAATACGAAATATATTCACAATTCATTGCTTTTAGAATTTAGGAGACGTCTTTGAAATGGTCGTTTTCAGGCGCATTGCTACCGTGTGCTCATCGTTGGTCGGCAGTGCAACTAGTAGTGACGTCATGTTAAGAACATTCGAGAGTTAAACGCTCTTTGTGTATACTATTTTGTAAAGCTGTAAACCCAATATTTTAAAAATATGCTGCATCCTCTTATTGGTTGTTATAAATACTTTTCCATCCACGTGATCGGCGGCGCGACTGCTTCAGTTGTCTGGCAACCATTGTAGGAGAACTCGGACCTGCTGGCTGTGTGTACTCAGTTTCCCTGCTAAAGCTCGCATTACTTTGGGGAATTCTCTTCCGAATCTTACCTTTTTCGTATCAAATGGCACAAAGCCACTCAAGCAAAAAGAAAAGTTGCCCTGCATGTGATTCGAATGTGCGACTGCCAGGCCAGCCTGCATTGAAGTCGAACACTTTAACCCACACTAGCCCACAGATGCAGGGAGCGCGTGCAGCGCAGAACTGCGGCATAAAATCCATTTCATATTTGCAGCCCACCATTCCACTTTGTTTTCATAAATTCTCATATACCTAGAGCTTTAACCGCCAACTTACTGTCAGAAAGCTCTTACAGTAAGCCATAGAGGAGTATATCTAATTGACAAATGTTAACGAATGTTAACAACATTCACTGCAAACAAGGAAAGGAATTGAATTGCGTGGTGGTGGAGCATGGCGATGCGCTGCATCACTGCTTCTGGCTCGTTTTTTTTACACTTTAAGAGTAAAAGACGGGTTGGTGTTAATTTCCGACTACTTGGAAGTTCCTTAGGTAAATGTGTTCAGGTAGTTAATTCCCATTTTAAGCCTTCAGTCATTTAGCTCGTCAGGTCAGAAAGCTCACATTTGCGCAACTCACATTAGAGGTTATATAAGATACACCGGCAAGCTTGAACGAAATACTGGTGTACAGAACGACAGGTTAGACTAGGGTGAAACAGCATAAACAGTTCAAAAATACCCAGTTTACTGGTTACCTCTGCCTGTGCCACTTGCCCACATTGTTGACTGGGAGATCGGCCATGGTGATCAGTCGTATCAGAGATCAGACATTGCCCGTTAGGTTGCGGGCAAATTTCATCATCGCGCCTGCATCCGACCCTTTGTGAGCACACTCTAGGCCGACATGTTGTGCAGACGAGGGGGATCTATGATTGGCTGCTTAACTTCTTAACATGACGTCACCTCACGATTTGAGGAGGAAAGCCTCAGTCAAACCGTAACTGCATTTTTCTACCTACCATAAAATTCCGAACAAGCGCCCCCACTTCTGTAAGGGCCCCCCACCCCTCCCTTCGCTCCGTGCCCCAAAATCCACCGCACACAGGCAACAATGGCGTGCCTCGGCCAGTCTGTAGTCCAATCCTATCCAATCCTGGTTAGCAGCCCAATAGCCCGATCTCTACATGCCATTTCTGTTTTCTTTTGGCAGCAGCGTGTGCTCGATTTTGTTGCCGGGGCATCGACCGCTGTATACCCGAGGCTACTGTGGCACGCACGGTCCTCCAGAGGCCGTGGCATAATAAACCGCTGGATCACTCAGAGGAAGGCGACCTGCATTGTAAACTGGCAGGTGTAAGAGCCAGGGCACTGAGGCAGACTTCCCAAGAAAAATGCCACAAACTTATCTTTGGCATTGACTCAGAGGAGCTTTCTGATGGTTTTTAGAGTGATGACTAACATTCTTTGGCAAAATGTTAGGTGCATGAGCATTCTGCTTTTATTTCTTGGCGGAGGAATCTTTGTCGCTGCCATCATGAGTTTCGGTGTTGTTCCAGGATGGCGCCCCCTCTTCACTTTTTCGGGTGATCTTGACTTGCTTAAAGGGGGGCACTTGTTTAGAATTTTACGGTATTTGCCAATATCGTCCGGTGAAACGGCTATGCACAGTCTGTTTGTCAAGGTCCTGAAGTTCAAAATACGCACACAACACGATTCTTTTCAAAATCTCTTCACGACCCCTTTAAGTAACTGATGGACACAGAAGAAAATCAGCCTTCGGAGTAGGCAAGATGCAGGGGGTACCAAGTGATGCTAGTACAGCGGAACTCGCTCTTTGTTTTGGATCAACACCATTATCCAACCTGCAAGCACACCTCTGCATGCATTTGCGCCCGTAGGTCACACTGAGGGCAACAACTTTGTTACTGCTGTGCACCTAATGGTGTCTTCCAGGCAACGGTATTCTAAATGTGGCCAAGCCCTTTGTGGAGCTGTTCCTTACAAGCGATGTTGTTTTGCTATAACTAAAGCAGAGACAAAAATAGCTTTTATGCTGTTTGTAAAACTGTGTTCATGTGGTTCATTGCAATGAAAAGGAGATCTGAGAAGTGGTGCTTTTGCAATGGCAGGTACGCCGCACAGCTGCTCAGCCCGTCGAGCCTGCTTGCCAAGGTCAACGGCCGCGCGTCCATCCGCAAGGACGACGTCAAGGAGGTCAACGACCTTTTCCACGACGCCAAGTCCTCGGCCAAAATATTGGCGGAAAACAACGACAAGTACATGAAGTGAAGGATGTGCTCCCCCAACTGTTGTGCCAACCTCACAACGTGCCGCCACTAACATACTGTTTCCCCTGTTTCTATCCATTAAAAACATGCATCATCACGAGGACCCTTGTTTGCTTTCACCGGTGCATCGAAAACTACCTCGGCATTTGTGTGTTAATTTTTTTGATGGGATGTCAAGTGCTTTAAACTTTGCCTTTGTAGTTTTACACCATCTCTACTAGTGTATCGCAGTATGCCTATAATGCACTCTGTGCAAAAGCCTCATGTCGCAATATCACGCACATGCATGCCATCTGAAACTTAATTTGTATTGTTTTTCACTAAGCTTGCTGCTGCTGACTGACCAGGAGGGATTGTGCATGTAGTCTGGCATCCCACATGGTCATAATCTCTCATTAAGGGGAGTTTTTCTCTGCCTGCACATGAAGGAATTCAAAAAGAAGGCACCAGTTTCTGCTAGGGACATGTGGGACTCCTGGTTTAATTATTCAACACTATGTACATCCTGAAGACTGTGCGTCCAACAGGCAGGTGCCGGCCATCCACATCGGTGAGGCAGGCAAAGACGATTCAGAACGTGAGGTCCTGTTGGGAGATCAAAACAAAAAAGTGCACATAATTTTACACCGTGCCATTAAGCGTGCAAAGAATACAAACACAGTGAAAGGAAGGAATTGAATGATAAGAGAGATGCTCACCTGGTTGGGAAATGTTGTGAAGATAACATTCTGCTGCGTTGCTGGCTCCTGGGTGAGAATGTTAGCTGTGCAAAAGAAGGACATACTGCAGATAAGCACACCTTGCAGATTTCGCATTCACAAAACCATTACTGGCACTGTTACCTTCCAAGGCCCAACCACATTCAATGCATTGTTATGCTGTAATGTTGCGTCCCTACTAAGGCACAATTACACATCACCACCAGCCCGTATAAGCCCGGCCCAACTACACTTGTCTCAATTTGAGCTAGGACGTCTCCCCCCACCCCTTCGACAGGTTTGCTCCCAAATATAAGACCCTCGTTTCTTATCCTTTGATGACTTGTTGGGCTGACAAGACTCGCTTTAAGGTGTTCAGTAAGGCGCAACGTTTCTATGCCATAAATGACCAATGTAAAGATGCGCTGCTTGTACATCAATGACTAAACGTATTCTTGTAAAAATATACAAGACTATTATACTTCAATATCTGCACTGCAGAATAGTGCAAGCTGTTCTGCCAATTTCTTAAATCTTAAATCATTACAGGCGAAGCAAAATTACAAGGCATTACTTGGTACTATGCACTCTCTTTTGCACATTTCACAAAATCGATGTCGAGTTCCAAAAAATGCTTGAACAAAACCACATGACTTAGTTTTGTCACGGCTTCTACAATGGGCACACTCTTGTTGTGACAAGACCTCCTAGAACTCTGGCATGTGCAACCGCCGTTTGGCGCATCGGTGGGGTTTAAGGGGCCCTGCAACACTCTGAGCAGTGCAAGTAAACCTGCGTGATGTTTAGATTACACTGCCAGGAATACCTGAGCCAAATATTACGTGCATATGGAGCGGTGAGTGTGCAAATCGCTGTGAAAGGCGCGGAAAAACCAACCACGCTTTCTTCAATTTTTCTCATTATGCACCTCTGGAATGGCCTAAACGATGCCATTGCGACCCTTGCTGTCGCTGGTAAACTTCGCGGCTTATTTCTCGCATTTCCTGTGACGATCCACCGTCGTCGGCACTGTGTACCAACCTCTTCTAAGCCTGAACCTGTACACACAGTTTTGGCGTTTCTTTTGTGTTTTGAGTGCGTGTGGAGTTTGAGTGAAGAACTCGATACTTTCCTTGTAACGATACCTCTCGATAACAAATGTTTATTGCTTCAAAAACGCCCTACCAGCCTTAGCGCGCACTTACAAGCAGGCAGCCATGCCTGCTTTTTTGTGGCACCAGACCGTAAATAGTCCCCTCCACATTGCAGAGAAAAGGAGAAAACTCCCCGGCCTGTGGTATATCTAAAACCGCCAAAGAGAACGTCGCGAGCCACCTCCCTCTCCGGGAGAGAGCGCACAGCTTTCGTCGCATTGTCCACAGTTGAGTTGAGAGGGAACGATTATGCTCAAAATCTCATCGCGTGTGGTTTCGTGATAGTGAACGGATTTTCATAATTCTTGTGGGAGGGGATTGATTTTACCCCAAAATAAATTCCGAGTAGTCGATGGTAAGCGCTGCAGGGTCCCTTTAAGTGTAGCACGGTAGGTATGCCACTGCACATTACCCCTTCAGGCAAAGGCAACACCACCAAGTACAAGTCTCACTCAGTACAGGCAACGTTTGGACATTATCTATATCCGACATTATCTATATTCAAGGTCAAGACAATAAACTTACGGAAGGAGTCGTCAGCAAGCTCCTCCAAAGAGGTTTCCGACGCGGACGCAGTTCCAAGGTTCTTCTCGCCTTTCATGGCCTGCGTCATAGTGGTTCGTTAAAAAATCAGTCTCTCTCCACATGCATTAAGAAGCAGGTAGCAATTAATTTTTATGCAAGTGTTCCACAGTACAATGTACTTACCACCTCGCGATACTTTTGGAGGTACAGTTTCAGTGGTTCTATGTAGTTGTCGAACCCCAGAGTCGACATGGCAAACAGTATGTCTTCCCCGTTGATGGTCTTCCTCTTTTCTTGGTGGCAACGGTCGCTGGCTCTGCGAAAGATGGCTAAGGAACCGTGCGCTTGCGCTTTCCAGGAATCGAGGTTACCCCCCAAAAATGCACAGTACATGTTGCGTAGAAAGCTCTACACTAACACATACGGAAGTAATCATAATTCTTTATGCCACTGGTGGCAGGCATTGACAGTGGTTCAGACAGCAATTTGTAAAACATGGAATGCAAATGTTAAAGTGGGCGCTAATTAGACTTCAAAGCTCGGGGGCATAATCTCTCACAGCGACCATCGCCTCATCACCTTCACTATTTTTATCACCACTTGCTTTACACCCGCCACAGTGGCTAAGGCGTTGCGCTGCTGAGCACGAGGTCGCGGGTTCGATTCCCGGCCGCGGCGGTCGCTTTTCTGATGAAGGCGAAAAGCAAAAATGCCCGTGTGTACGAGATTTCGGCGCACGTTAAAGATCCCCAGGTAATCAAAATTAATCCGGAGCCCTCCACTACAGCGTGCCTCATCGCCTGCATTGCGTCAGCGCGTTAAACTACAATCAATCAAGCACTTGCTTTACAACTCCTGGTTTTTTGCTCATGGATTTCTTGCCATTTTTTCCAATAGAACCTTCAGCAGATTGTCGAAAAGGTGTCTAAAATTCCACGAGCTCAAAACTAGTTACGCAAGTATGCACACAGAAAGTATTGCAAATATGCCAGTATCTTCACCAAGGTTGGGAGACAAAGGCAAAGAAAGTGAAAGCTGATTTTTGAAGAACTATTCTCATGAGTAACTATGTATAGTAAATACTCGTTAATTCGAACTTCCGGTTAATTCGAACTCACACCCTGGTCCCGGCACAGCCCTGTATATTTCAATGGGGGAAAACTCCCGATGATTCGAACGTGTCGGTATACAGAACGGTTAATTCAAACTGTGATCCCTCAAACTGTGATCCCATGGTTTCCATCGCTCCTCGTAGAAAAAGTCGGCCCAGAGTGATTACAAATTTACTAGATGTGCAAAACAACCAAACAAAAAAACGTGGTGCGAGCTACGCTCCTGCAACAGCTTATTTCCTTTCTACAGAGGGTGCCACACCACCGGAGCCAGTGCTCCGGCGCATGCCATTATTTCCAAAACATTATTTACGGAACCACCTTCCACAAACGTGTAGTAGCGCCTAATTTGCGATAACAAGTCGAGAGGTGGCTTCTTTGTGTTCTGCCCGTGCAGTGTGGCACAATTTTCATTCATTCCTGCGCCTGCCCGCTAATTCGAACTCCGCTTAGTTCGAACAATTTTACGGTTCCCTTCGAGCTCGAATTACCAACCTTTACTGTATTTGCATTCCTTTGTTTGAACCTTGATTGGAATGCGTTGGGACTAAACTCGCAGGAAAGGATACTCGCTGGTGATGAAACTGACAAACTCGGAAACACACTCCTGAACGCACTCCTTCGCATCCTTGGCAATCTGGAAAAAAAAAACTACTGTACATACTGCATAATTACATATAGCGTCTACACTCAGGTTATATCAAGCACAAATAAAAGTTCATACAAACTTACCTACTGAAAGGATGACACCTATTAATCTACGCACATAAATCTGTTTTCCAGCGAAAATGCAAGGCATGTAGAACGTGATGCTTCCAGTCTACAAGCAACTGATATCTCTAAGCCGCTCAACGCAACCGCCTTCAAACTGGAAGCTCGCTGAAAAAAAAAATAAAAAAGAAGGAACGCTCACCTTCCCGCTTTTAGGAATGGCATTCTTCATAATTCGAGCAACATTAGCAATAGGGAGAAAGCGATCCTGTGGGCAGAGAAACAAAAAGATGGTTGGCCTTGCATCGCTGAAGGAGCACACTTGCGACTCGACGCAGGCACTGAATCCGCATGTCTACGGAGCGTTTCGGTAAAAACGACATCTAACGCACCTGTTCCCGTAAAGGTTCGGAGTCTTTCTGACTGTCACCTTGGTCAGAGCCATCACCAGCGATTCCAAGACCATCCTCACCCTCCGTGCCCGACAAGGAGCCTGCAACGTTGGAAAATGGCAAGTTGGTTGGTAGGTTGATCAGCGGTAGGCGCAGCACAATGGGTGAGGGGAAGGCATGGAAAAGGAATGAAACAGCACCCTCCAGTTCCCCTATCTCTGTCTTTATCTTCTTTTGCGCTGTGGCTACCGTGTAACCCTACCCGAACACATGAAACCAATTAGAAACCCGAACACATGAAACCAATTAGAAACATAATACTAAGTCTCAGTCGAACTTGAGGTAGGTTACACAGTGAAGACAAATGCATCTGCTGCTCCCAATGGGGGAAAAAAAGTGCACGTTTTAATGACAAGTGCTACACAACTATTTTAACGAACGAGATTGTTTTTCATAACTGGTTGATCCATATCCACTCAATTCAAGCAAATTTTCAGCTACCTCATCTAAATGTTTTTATTGCAAAAAAAAAAAAAATACAAGGGAGCTTCTTGGAGTATTGACACAAAAATTTTGTGTTTCGTTTCTTTTCGCTGCTACGGGTACCTACCAGCCCACTAATCATAGAATGGCACATTAGATGGTCGATCGCAGTGTAGAGAATTATTTACAGCCTCGTTTATTCGTGTAAGTTTTGGTTTTGACAAAACAGACACTGAAATGGCTGCATGACAGGACAACTGCAGCCGCAAGTGTACTTGCATAGACGGAATACTTCGCGCGGAAACATCGCTCAACATCTGATATATTTGCAAACAAATCCTCCTCTTTCGTGGATTTGAAAAATATAAATTAAGTTTTCTTTTGAAGTAGAACATGCAGATCTTGAGAAAGTTGTGCCCGCACGCCTACTATAAGCCTCAAGCACTGCCTGTAGGGGCGCCACTGAAATACCCCTAGCGGCCCGTTCTGAAAGTAGTCGTGGGAGGCTCCGGCCCGCTCAACACTGTCGCTGCTGCTTTTGCGACACGTGTTCACGGCTGAGATTTACCATTTGTATGCGTTCGAAATCCATGTTTATGTGGAGTAGTCAATCTGTTTGCAAACGTGGTGTATTTACGAGAGTGTAAAAGTTTCTGACGCGATCTTAGTGCGGTACATTCGGTCCGTATAAGCGCCAGGCGTCACAGGCCAACATCGCAAAACTAGCATATGCGTGAAGCTGATTGTCATTCCACTGCCCTTAAATTACCTAACAGTGTCTTTGTAAGAAGTGCTTCTTCAGATGGTCACGCTAAAGCTATACATTATGATGTAAACCGGTTTTGTGTGCTTATAATCTAGCGGAGCACTCATACCTGACAGCACGCCAGTTACGCTTGCCAATATCATGCCTCAGATATTGATCACTAGCCTGGACAAGCCAATGTGGCATAAATTTCCCGAACATTCTACGAAATAAGCACGATAGATAATGCAGAATTCTACAAAAAATTAATGCTCTGTCGTCTTGTCGCGAGGTCAGCGCTTGCAATAGATCATCTGCTATACATATCTTCTGTGAGCAGCACGGAGACGGACTTATTGAGTAATCTGCATCCGCGACTAAACGCGTCTTCAAGACATCGTGATTTGACACAGGGAGCCTGCAAAATCTAGCACAAACTGAAATCAGAGGGCCTAATCAGATACCACACTCTTCCAACAACACCTTTCATCGCTTGTGAACTTACTGTATACTTACTTACTAACTTACTTACTGTATACTTCAAAAACGGCGTACGTCGAGTGATTAGCTGTTCGTTGAAGTCGGAAAACAAAAGGAAAGGGAACACGCAGCTTGTATGTGATTACTAAAATGTCCGTTCCATGATTTCGCAACTCATTTGTGCACAACATAGTTAACCCCCCCCCTTATGTTTTGCGAAATATCAGTGCATTTCGCATCTAGTTGGTCTAGTGAGCACTACCTTGCTTAAGTTTTGACAAATGTCTTTAGCATTTCCGAAGCTGCACTGGGTTTTTTTCATTCCCATGTGAGCTGTTCTGTTTCTTACAGGCTTGGCAGACCATTTATTTTTACGTGGTTTCATTAACTTTTCTTGGTCCTTGCTATAAGGTGTGAGTGGGCACATATTTAATGAATCGCAGCCTTGAAATATACTCAAAATTTTCATGTGGCTTATATCCCCATAAAAGGCACAAGTGCTTGTCAGGTATTGGGTAATCACATCCCTGAAACATATTTTTCTACACTGCATATATTCGAAACAAAGCCACATTCGTCGTCCACGCTGCAAAATGAAACCAACCTGTCAATGTGCCAGTATCAAGTCTAAACGAGGCGACAATAGAATTCACTTGTGCCTGACGAATTCGAAGGTGACAGGGGTGATATGCTGCTGCCGTCGCCGACACCCGTAA
The DNA here is from genome assembly GCA_013339765.2 of Haemaphysalis longicornis. Classification (NCBI taxonomy): domain Eukaryota; kingdom Metazoa; phylum Arthropoda; class Arachnida; order Ixodida; family Ixodidae; genus Haemaphysalis; species Haemaphysalis longicornis. The sequence continues at coordinate 41,776,061 of CM023456.1, forward strand.
GAGCGGCCTACAAGTGCGCAGAACCGCGTCCCCAGGTAGCTCTTGTTGGCGATCGAGCACTCTACCAAAACGTAGCTGCTTTTTAATCATTAGAACAAGTTGTTTAGGGCACAGAAAGGCTTAATAAGCGAAAGAGCCCCTATTAGCCATGCAGCACTACTCCCGTAAGCGCCGCCGAGAAGCGGCGGCAGGCAGCGCAGCGATCGCGAAGCTATAGGCGTATGCAAGAGTTTCACTTCTGGGCGTAACACCCGTACCGCCTTCATTTGCTTTTTCATACGCAAGTTCAACTGAATAAATCCCTCTTCATTCGCCTGCAGTGTGTAGCATAATTACTCTGCAATCTCGTACTTCGTTTTAAACCCAAAAGTGGTGACTGATATGCTTTATGTGCGCTGCAAAAAGAGGAGCATGCCCGAGCCAGGAACGTGCTGGCTTGCGGGGACCGACCCAGTGTTGCGCGTATCTGCCGTAGGCGGCGCTAGGTGTCGCGGGCTCCGCGTCGCCCTCTGGGCGCTGTCTAGTGCCTATAGGTATGGGAATATCGCTTACCTTCTGCATGAACTATGTACTGGCCACTTGCTGTGAGGAATGAGTCGGTGATGTTACCGCCATCGTTATCGCCGTTTTCCATCCTGCAGAGAGAGAGAGAAAGAATGATACGTGATTTAGGATAAATAATTTATTATAGCGCAACATTTAGAAAATAAGTGGTATATTGAAAGCTCGGTAATTGAGCCTGTTAATTTGGAAAATCAGTTAATTCGACCTGTGAGTGTGGTCCCTATAATTATGTACAGTAGTCTATGGAGCGAAACTTGATAATTTGGGAAAATTTTAGCACGCATCGGTTAATTCGACCTTGCGTGCTCGCCCAGTCGATGCGCAGAGAGCACCAAAGAATGAAAAAAAAAAAAAATGCCAAAAGCAAACACCTGCTGCTGTTAAGCAAATTGCTTCCGGCATAGTGGGTTTGTGCAAGCGAACTGTTGTGCAGAGGAACTGCCAATCGAAACAGCTGATGCAACTGCAACCACAGACGATGACAGCTATTTTGATGACATTTTGCCTCCTAATGTGCAAATCACGGATTACATATTCATCGATGATGGTGTTGCTGGTGCTGGGCAGCTCTCACCGAGGAAGAAATAATTCAGAACGTTAAAGGTGCCGACAACGATGATTCGCCGGAAGGCGAAGATTGTGACCAACTTGTGCCCCAACCACCATTGTACCCCAACCACCAAGAAGCAGCAGAAACTTTGTCCGTGCTCAAGGACTTTTGTGAGCGAATACCGCATGGTGCGTGTGTCATTGAGCATGTGGCAGCTATTAGAGCTTTTGTCGCCACTCAAATTTGCCTGAAAAAACAGATGAAGATTACAAACTTCTTTGGCAAATAACGGTACATCAATCTAGGGAAAATTTCGCGTTTTTATTGTTCGTTTGATCTCTCGACAATCGGATAATTCGACACTTTTTTGCGATCCTACCAATGTCAAATTAATGAACTTTTACTGTAATTACTGAACGTTACCCCAAATTTACCTTAAAAATGATATATACAGCAGAGCTGTTAGTGGTGCACTGGTCAGAATATTTCGTGTTATAGCTGTCGTTACCATCCTAGACAGAAAATGCTATGTGCCAAAGCCAATTTTCTCATGAAATATCTGCAACTCTAAATCTAATGTACAGTTTCTTGCAAAAGAAAAAAAAAAGAGAAACCAGTGAACATGACCAGATGTACAGGGCTGAGAAGATGAACATCAGAAAGGAAAATTTCTACGATAATTCCCAGGGCAGTGCTTTGCTTTTTGAGGCTAGAGCAGGTTGCCTGCGAACTAAGAGTTTTGTGGGGAAGTATTCACAAAATGATGGGGTATGCGTGGTCTGCGGAAAAGAAACAGAAACTATGCGGCACATCGTGCTAGAATGTGAGGGTATCCATCCAAATCTACATGAAGGGAATATTGGGCTGTCAGAAGCCCTAGGATTTAAAGGTATCACAGAGGAAGTTAACTTCAAGGCTGTCGAGGGGACGAAAAGAAGATTAGAATGCTGGTGGACGAAAAGCAGAGAGGGGAATATTGCCTAGGACAGTTACCACTTGTAACAGAAAAAAAAAAGTATTTTGTGCCTAATAAGCTTTTTGTGCCTGCCCTAAGCAGCGCTAGTATTGAACCAAAAGTGTAAAACATAGGTATATTAGTCTTTTTTGGTAAGATGACATGTCATCACCCCGATACAAAAGGAAACCAATAGAAATCATCAATCATCATCAACTGCTAAGACGACTGCCATTGCACTGAGTTTCATTCACTTGTAATCAGGGTCGTAGTCGGAAGGGGTTATGGGTCGTATGAAGGGAGCAGTTTCGCTGAAAGTAACACCAAGCCTTGCTTACACGCCGCCTGTACAAAATTTCGGAGGGGGTTTGAAACCCCAAACCACCCTCTCTATGTCTCTGCTTGTAATACTAGCGATTCCATAGCAAATTTACATTGCAAACATTTTGGAATTTTCACCTCCTCCCCATAAATGGGCTTATATGGGAAGAGTACCTACCCCTTCACTTTTCCTCCACATAAAAAAACGTAGTGTCACAGCACACTACTTGGGTAAGCCAACCAATCTTGATCAGGACCATGCCCAAGAGAGATGGTTTAAACTCCCATCAAATCTCCCTTCCGTGGTTAGTTTATTTCATAACCATCCCCTACATGACTGAAAACCTATTGAAAGGGGTGAAAGATACTCTGACGCAGCTCAAGGCCGAAATTTCAAATTTCTTAAACACCTGCAACTGCAACCTGCACCCCATTGAACACACAAAATCTCTCTACACTCGGTACATAGAAAGAAAAAACATGGCAAGAGGTCCACTTAAGAAATTTTTTGACCACAGATGGACCGTTAAACGGAGACTAAAAACAAAATATGCCTATGAAGCGCGCATTTCTGGTAGAAACATTCTTGGATAGATTTTTTGAGCGAGGGCACGAATTTTAAACTCACAAAACCGGAGAATACTTCGGCGCCCCCAAGAAACGTAGAAATTAAAGCACCAGACGTGGGCGCCTTGCCTATCTTCACATTCTTTTTCGTTTATCGCCTTGTCGGGAGATAACGAAATGCACCGATAGGAGAGATAGCTCCAAGATAAGAAAACGATGAAATACCGCTATAGAAGCAATGCAAGCGCGGGGCATTTTTTTGGAGCGCCAGAAGGCGCCTAGCGCTTTGCAATTATTATGATGCACTGTCGAAAAATTCTAGCTTGAATATTGACGGCGGTATGTGCCAACTCCTCCAGCCTTGGGCACTGTCGGAGCGATCTACGGCCTGGCGCACAATCTGACAGGTCACGCTCAAAATAGGCTCCGCAAAACTGGTAGGATAGAAATAGGCCATCGGGTCGTTGTACACGGCTAGGCGTCTTGCGACCACTGCAAAAGTGCAGTGCTGAAAGCGCGCAAGGAAAAAAACGAAGAAAAACTAGCCCAGTTCGCTGGCTAGGCCTTTTTCTGCAGTAACGATGCTCAAGCAAAGTGATGCGAATAACTTATTTTACGTTCATCTGTGGCAACAACCCCGGTAAGGGGCCGACATCGGAAACTACGCAAGAGCTTCGCGAGAAAGTCCGCGTCACGACAGATGCGTCAGCTAACCGGGGCTTTGCCCGGCCGCCCTGACATTTGCGGGGCGCCGAAAATTCCACGACGAAGATTACGCTCCGGCCCGACCTAAATCAACTTCCCCGCTCGCGTTGTCGCACAGTTACACGTGCTTCGTATCGCGGGCGAGGTTTAATTCGGCACATCGGCCCCAAATGACGAACCAGAGAACCTATTGGTCAAAGTCACGATAAAAGGACAAACCTGGAAGCGACCGCCACTTGGTTGGTCAGCCCAGAACCAGTAAGCGACGAGCGCACAAAGGCTTCGTTAAAACTCAGCTAATCGGAAGCAATGCGACCATCGACAGTCAGGGAGAGGCCACATGAAGCAACTTCCCCAAATTCACCGCTCCTGAAGTGCTGGGGCGCGAAAACTTTGACGCGAACCACTCACAGTAGAACTGTAAACAATTCCAAGCACAATGGCTGCTACGCGCCAGGCCAGGCTGCGGTTGCACGAAGAAAAAGACGCAATAAAATATGAAACCGGACTTTTTTCTTCCTTTGTTTATTTTTTGTGATTGCAGGTGCTAAAAACTCGCTTTAAAAATTCTTGCGTCCCGCTATACTTTTAATTTGTTTTTAACTTGTATTTTTGTATGATACAAGGTAAAATTTTTACAAAAAATTGCTTTGAAACTAATAATTTTTCTTGTTGCTACCAAATGCAGCCACAGACAAAAATTATGTCGTTAACAATGGGCGGCTGCAACGTCATGCGCAACGCTTGCGACGTGGTCGGTTCTTTTGCTCCGGTGTAAGCTACGCTATCCGGTTGTTAGCTGCCGCTGGCGGCCGTGTGAGAGTGCGGCGTTGCAAGGTGGTGGGGTATTCAGTCCTCGGTCGTCGTAGTCGCTCTTCACACGAGCTGCGGCCCCGCTATTGAACAACATGGGAAGTAAGTAGACCGATTTCCTTCGCGATTTTCGTGACGATTCCACGCCAACGGTTAGCGAGAGCTATCAAACGTCCTGTGTGGGGATATCGCTTTTCGGCGAAACGACTTTCAAGAGCATTACGCCGGCTTTTGGTGTTTACATACCGGAACGCTGTAGCGCAATATTTTAACATCGTCTCGCGACCTTATCGTGCTAGCAAGTACTTCTTTCTTTTATCCTACTGTGACCGCTACGTTGACGTGATGACTCAAGAATTTTGAAACGGGGCACTTTGTGCGGAGTTGATTTTTGGGGTCATCCTGGTCGCGACTTGCTGGCCAGCGGCCTGGTGACGTTGACATGTTGCTACCGTCCTGCGACGTCCGCACCGCAAGAGGAACTTATTTACGGCACTATTCGGCAGTTCGGTGAAGTATTGCTCGCCGATGCTGTCATTGGGACGCGATGTGACAACGCAATGTGCACAGTGCGTGACGCTTAGTGTCTCCGGAGTTATTTGCCCGTGTCCGTGACCGTGAAAATATTGGAGCAAGTAGGCCGACGCAGGACCGCAGACGACCACCAGTCTTTCCGCCGGGTTGAAATTGCGTGCATAGCGCCTGAGATTCATGAGAGATGTTGCAGTGACTCCCCGTGGCCACGTTTTGTGATAACGGTTAGGGGACCGTGTCGGTTCGTCCGCATTTGTTGAGAAAAAGAGCATGTATGGGCTGTTATATGCTTACGGGATGCTACTTGTTACGGTATGCCTTGAAACTAGGATGCAAATTCGCTCTTCGTGTTCATTAACTGTGCGCTGTTTCATGTTGCAGTGAGGCAGATGTTAAGTGACAGGCCTTGTAAAAGTCGCTCTCTGACTTGTCAATTCGTTTGTTCCAGTAAAATTTTTGGAAGTCATAAAGCCCTTCTGCGGGATCCTGCCCGAAGTTGCAAAGCCTGAACGTAAGGTAAGAGTGTGGACACTTTTTTTTCCACCCCCGTAATCTTTCTCCTCGCACACTTGTGATCTCTTAATCTTGTACGTTGCTAGCAGACTTGTAAAAAAAAGTGCCCTCTCTCCCATCATTCCAGATCCAGTTTCGTGAAAAGGTGCTATGGACAGCCATAACTCTTTTCATCTTCCTCGTTTGCTGCCAGGTAAGCCCAAGTCCACTCGTTGAAAACACCATGACGAATGCACCGCTGATGATTTTTGCCACCGATACAACCTATGCAGCCTTTTTGAGAACGCCCGTAGCATATGGCACTTGTTACCACAGTCTTGGTTAGAGCGGTAAAAATTTTGGCATATGTGCATGAGCAGTTCCGTGTAGTTGCCTCCATAACTTCTAATTGAAAGAAAAGGGTTATTCATCTGCATCTAGAGTTCACACATTGTTTCATCTTAACTGTCTTACCACTGCTCACGTTAGTTTGGTTCACTCAATTGGATATAGCAGTTGTGTGCAACTTCGATGACTGAGATTCACACTGCGATTCACACAGAACTACCTCCGAGTGTAGGCCTTGCTGAAGCTTTTCTTGCCAGACTGCTAACTCTCTGCTTCCAACTCTTTGTTCCAGATCCCGCTCTTCGGGATCATGTCCTCAGACTCTGCAGACCCGTTCTACTGGATGAGGGTCATCCTTGCGTCGAACAGAGGCACCCTCATGGAGCTCGGCATCTCTCCCATCGTCACATCCGGGCTCATCATGCAACTGTTGGCCGGAGCAAAGATCATTGAGGTTGGCGACACGCCAAAGGACCGGGCACTGTTCAACGGTGCACAGAAACGTGAGTGTTCACCGCTGCAACATCACCTCTGAAAAAGAAAAAAAAGCTGAAGTTTAAGAAACAGAGCTGGCAGCAGTGGTGGGGACGTCAGCCATAAAAACAGGGTGCGTGCTCACGTGGGTGTTTTTGGTTCAGACTTGGTACTCTGTGTAACAGTCAAGGTAGGAGGGACAACATTGAAGACTCTAGAGCTGGAGGTCATTGTCGCATTTTTACCCAAGCCTATTTGCATCCTCAAATGTGCTTATTTTGCTTTCAACATATCTCCAAGATAACCTCATTGGTTTGAGTGCGTACTTCGTGTACAGAAATACTGTTCTCAGAGGTGAAGTATGACGGGAGTGTGAAATTTTGAGTAGCATGCACAGTTCTGCTTAGGCCAGTCATGGTGAGGGCAAGAAGTGATCAGGGTGAAAAGTGTGGGGTGAAGACTGGTGACTGTATCAGGCTGGTACATAGACTTCCTACTGAGGTTCCTACACAAAATTTGCCCTTACAGAAGATGAAAAAATGCATGCGACACACAAAAAAAGACGGGCAATTGGCAAGCAGTTTAGTAGTTTTACAGGGTAGCTGTTGAAGTTATTGCGTAGCGGCTACAGCTAATGTGGAAAGACAATACTGGCTGTGCAAATTAGGAATGGGCCAAGCAGCTACTTTGTCTGAAGGTTCAAAAGATGTTCTTGGGTTGTAAAAAGGACGGTAACTACCTGTACTATGTATGTTAAAATATGTTGGAGAGCCAACGAGCACACACAAACAACTTTTCTTTTTTATTATTATTCTAAGGTGCAGTCACATTTCTGTGGTCTTTCTTATTTCTTTTTCCTTCTTCCTGGAAGTGGTGAACTATTTGACTGCAAAGGAAGTTCCTTTACAAATTTCAGAACCTCTGCTAATTCATGGACAACAGTGGGGTTGTCGCAAGATTGTAATAATTACACACACACAAATATATAAGGAGGCTGTTTGCTCTGTCTTTCGTTGTGCTTAGTCCCCCACACACTTTGCCAATTTCGTACTTGTGTCTAAGTTAGTTTTTTTTGTTCCCAACCCCTTTAATTACATATAATTGCAATCGGAAAAGCCAGTTCATTTGACCATTTGTGTGTTCGTGAAAGACTTCAAATGTTCTGGACCTTTGATGTAATGAAATACACACCAGCTGCTATGTGTTAAGGTGAAAAGCATAAACGCCCGTATGTGAAGATTTCGCCACACATTAAAGATCTTCAGGCGGTCAAGGTTAATCCGGAGCCTTCCAATATGGCACGCCTCATAGTCCAGGTGTAGCACTTATTTTTAACTCTGTGTTAGTAGGCATGATTATTGCAGGCACTGAATCTGTCGGAGATGAGTGACCCCAGTATGCCCCAAACTGTGAAAGCCTTCAGCGTCTTACTCTTGCAGTCTTGCACGTTTTCTCCTCCAGTGTTCGGTATGGTGATCACGATTGGCCAAGCCATTGTGTACGTCATGACCGGGATGTACGGAGACCCAGCAGACATCGGTGCGGGTGTCTGCTTCCTCATCATCATCCAGCTCTTTGTGGCTGGCCTCATCGTGCTTCTGCTGGACGAGCTGTTGCAGAAGGGCTATGGCCTGGGCTCTGGCATCTCCCTCTTCATCGCGACCCAACATCTGTGAGACCATCGTCTGGAAGGCGTTCTCTCCTGCCACAGTCAACACGGGCCGAGGTGGGTAACGCCAAGAACATTTCAAGTGCGTGATCTACTCAGTGGGCAAAAAAGACCTGTGGTGGTGAGAAAGAAACTAGGAACACTTCAGACCAGAACGGAGCTATTTCAAAAGCCGCAAACAGTGGGGTTGCGTCTATCTTTTGCACGTTTTCTCGGTTATCTTGTTCAGTTCATATGCAGTAGCCTGGCCAAAGTTATCGCTCCTGCTAAAATATCGCCGATGCTTTTGTTTACTGGTTTACGATGTTGTAAACACCACAAGTGCAACTCTCACTAAGCCTTTTAAGTAGTGGTAAAAATTAGGAAATTTTGCACTGCTAAAGCACCGGGAATGTATGAAATAAAATGTTCAACTTCTTCCCTTTCCCCTCTTGTCAGTTGACCTTTTTCTTTGATACTCCAATATGCATGTTGGGGGGGGGATGAAAGGTTAAACATTGAGCTGTTGCAGTGCGGGATGGGGTCTCTACTTGGAGATTGAGTCCGTGTTCCCTGTGTGGTGTGCAGGCACGGAGTTTGAGGGTGCCATCATTGCCCTGTTCCACCTTCTGGCCACCCGGTCCGACAAGGTCCGTGCCCTGCGGGAGGCCTTCTACCGAGCCAACCTGCCCAACCTCATGAACCTGCTGGCCACTGTCCTCGTCTTTGCCATCGTCATATACTTCCAGGTGCGTTCCCTACTGCAGCACTGTGCGCTGTAACTGGTGACAGCTGGCAAAAGTGGCGGTTAAAGCTCGAGTGCACCACTTGAGAAGGAAAAACCTGCTCTCTTCCATTGAGGCATGCTGGGTTGAGTAAAACGTCACTTCATGTACGCCCTACAGGATTCATATTGACTGTTGCGTACTGCATCACTTGAACAAGTTTTATGCAACACAAAGACCCAGTTCTGCAAACATTGTTGCTATTTGACTGTGTCGGTCATCGCAAGCTTCAATCATGAATACTATTTACCAATTCTGGTAAGTGCAAGCTTTGCGGTCCGTTCTGGCTGATATGTTGGCTGTAAGCTGCAGTTATTTGACCCAGAGCTAGAAGCCTCTGCAAGCTTTATGTATGGCCACTGTTGTACGAAAGAGACTCAAAAAGCATTGAGTATTATATTTTTCCAAAGGTTAGAACATCTGTGAAATTTTGATTATAATGACAATCTTTGTCGTTCTGCTCAAGGAGGGCTACAATCCATTTCGTTTCCATTAGTCATTTGACTGGTCGTTGTTTCGTTACTACCTAGCATTTGTGGCAACATTGCACAATTGTTTGGTGTGAATATCAGCACCTCAGTCTTTTTGGATGATGCAAAAATGCCAGAGCCACAAGTTTTGCGATGCAAATGCAGTGAGGCATTTAATTGAAATCTGAGAAAAGGTGGCAATGAAAAGAGGGACTGTTGAGAGCAGTCTCATCCACTGATCGTTTAGAAAGGGCATTCTGCCGTGCAAATAAGATGGTTGAGACAACATTAACGTCATGAGAAGAAAGAGAGGTACATAGCTTCCCGAGATCTCAGTTCCAGCTGTTTCGTCAAGCTTACGTTTTTTTTTAAGCGTTGTGTTGCGGCTATTAGGCTACATGTAGCCAAACTAGCACAATGTTCCTGTAGGCATTCTTCTTTTTTTATCCTCTATCTGAGTTGCTGTGTGTACCTGTGAGACACACTAAGTTGTACTGTTTTCGGTTAATTGCGATGACATGTTTTTCTGTTGTCCTCTCTTCTCCAGGGCTTCCGTGTGGATCTTCCCATCAAGTCTGCCCGCTACCGTGGGCAGTACAGCTCCTACCCCATCAAGCTTTTCTACACATCCAACATTCCCATCATCCTGCAGTCCGCACTCGTCTCCAACCTCTACGTCATCTCCCAGGTGAGTTCCACTTCTGCGTCTCGCTCGTAGGCACACTGCTGCGCACGCAACGTGAACTGACCTTTCGACAGTGCTTCAAGATGTACCTATGCTGAGACTAAATGTTTACCCCATTTTCTTTTCACTGTTTAGATGCTTGCCGTCAAGTTCAGTGGAAACGTCTTTGTCAACCTCTTGGGAGTCTGGGCGGTAAGTGTCCTGGCTTTTTTTATTTTGAGTTCTATAACTATTGTGAGTCATCCCTAAGCACTGATTTTAGCAGGATAAGTTGCTGCAATATTCTCAGAGCCACTGCAACTGTCTGTGATGTTGCTGGCTGTGTTTTAGATTTCAGCCCGCTCATTCTTTTCCTCTTCCTCCTCCTGTAGGATGTCGGTGGAGCGGGCCCGGCCCGCGCGTACCCCATCGGGGGCTTGTGTTACTACCTGTCCCCACCGGAGAACTTAGCCCACATCTTGGAAGACCCCGTCCATGCAGTGCTCTACATTGTCTTCATGCTGGGCTCCTGTGCCTTCTTCTCCAAGACGTGGATCGAGGTGTCCGGCTCCAGTGCCAAGGATGTGAGTAGTGGGAGCTTTGGTCTCTCCCCTTCCCCCCCACCTTCATGCAATTCTGCATTCTTCTTCGGTTAGTTTATGTGGGCTGTCTATCTTGCACCTGCTTTTTGACCAAGCATTGTGCCAGGCAGCAAATTTTAAATGGGCAAGCTTGGTTTAATTCTTTTAGTATACCTGGAAGTGCTGGCATGCCGCAGATTAACAATGCTGCAAAGAATGAATAGGGGATGAACCATTCAGGGGCAGTGCACAGCAAATTTAATTTCAATGTTCTAGCCCTCAACAACAGTGTAGGCCTGCCGGTTCGCTGTGCAAGTGAAAATCTCGAGCAGTGTGGAAGGTGCACGAGTGGGAGGAGCGTGCGGTGCTGGTTGGTGACTTGTCCCCGTTGGCGTTGCAGGTTGCCAAGCAGCTGAAGGAGCAGCAGATGGTGATGCGTGGTCACAGAGAGAAGTCCATGATCCACGAGCTGAACAGGTACATCCCCACAGCGGCTGCCTTCGGTGGCCTCTGCATCGGAGCGCTGTCCGTGCTGGCCGACTTCCTTGGTAAGTTGCACAGCTTCCGAAAGGGACTTGTTCAATTCCTCTTTTGTTTTTATGGGTGTGTGGCTTGATTGTGGAAAACCGTGTAACTAATCTATGATCTGACTATTTAGCAATGGTTAACTTGTAGTAGGCTGTTTGAAGCCACCGTGCCATCTGCCGTAATGATTGTCATGCCATTTTGCAACAAGTTCCTAGTAGCTTAGTTATACGGGCACACTTGAACATGGTTAAGCAAACCGCAATTAGACAAAACCGCAGTTTGCTGTGCCTTGTGACAGACAGAATTGCGGTTATCCTGGTAACCATGGTTAATGCAAACCGAGCTAGGCATACTCAGTTTGGTTACTCTAACCGCAGTCAGTTCGCTAGTGGCGGCGCATCAGCAGAGGCAGAAAAAAAAATTGCAGGCACTTTGACTCAAAGCTGGTCCCAAGAGGAGTTTGTGTTCCTCACGTCGGCTCTCGCAGGCAGCGCGATTGCGCTTGACCACAACTGAAGCGAAAGCTGCGGCTCGTTTCTCGATCCACCCAATCAACTACGACAATAGCTGTGCTAAATCTGTAAATTCCGCGCGTCATTCGCAAGAAATGGATAAAGCAGGAAATCATGCAGCATTTTTCAGCACTCTGAAACGATCTGTGCGCACGCTGGCCATGCCTGCAAACACGCGGCAGGCGGCCCACAAACCGGCTCGAACCGGCTCAGACCACGGCAGCAACAGGTTGTCGCCGCTCTTTGAAATTAATCTGATCGTGGAAAAAGAAGTTCGCATCTGAGAAAGTGGATTTTAGTATGGTGAAAAATTGTGATATGGATTATATTCGCAGTTGTACAGATAGCGGCAGTTAAATAGCCACATCAATGCCAAGCCTAAAGTTCCCAGCACCAAGCCTGACCTGAGAAAACGGCAAACCGGCAAGCTGTTGGGGGAAAGCCCCCTTGGTCCTTCTAAAACGTGCTTGCAGTGGGGCTTGAAGAAACTGTTTTACAAATATTCCTTTGTCTACACTGCTTCTCTTTTTCTTTCTTTTTTTTTTAATCGTTGGGTTAGAAATTTGAAAATGTAATTAATTTCATTACACTCTATGGACCACGTGACTGCTGTCGCAAAATTGGAATTCGTGAATGTCGCAGCCGGAAACGCAGTTTGCGACTACCGCGATAAAGTTAGTAACCATGGTTAAATGTAACTGCGGTTAATTCTGACGTGTGTAACTAGGGCATACGTCATCTGTTTCCTAAAATCTGAGTTTTCACTCATTTTGTGGACTCAAATGTACCTTGTGTGCAGGTTGTTGAGCTTAAACATGCTAGTAGTAGTAAATTTAGCCCTAAGAACTCACCAGTGTATTGTCGTAGCCAAAATCAGCAAATCAGCACAGAGAAATAGCACTTTTGAATCCATGTTGTCACTTTGAAAGTTGCCTGTAATTCAGCTGGAAAAACTCTGGACATCGCCTGTGCATTCTGTACTTAAGGTATCCAGTTAGACAATCTGTGCAATTTGCTTTATCATCCCTCTTAAGGTTACATCCTGAGGATTATACGTTGCAACGGAGGCTTGTTCACTAAGCTATAAATGAGTTTGAAAGTAAGGCTAACAACAGCAGTAGTGCCCTGCTTATCGAAAATAAACACTTGACCAGCCATTTTTGGGGCAATTCTGTCATTAGAGTAGCTAGCATCTTGACTGACCACAGTACACATTTTGGTATGTTATTGCTTCTAGCGTTTAAAAATTAGGCACTAGCTGCAGACCAATTAAAACAGGGGCTTTTGGTGAGCCTTGAACGTAGACTTTGGGCATCTGAATGATTTGCAAGCTTAAATTGGAACAAAGGTTTAAGTGTTTCCAGTATTTCTTCTCGTTTCCCAGAAGTGTGTGTGTTCATGTTATCTGAGTTCCAAGTAAGCAACGTGTATGCTGATCTAAGGCCATAAAGCTCTTGCAGGTAACAAAAACAGTGTTCCTACAGGAGAAAGGGCTCAAAAAAATGTTCCTCTTGTTCACAGGGGCCATTGGAAGTGGTACTGGTATCCTCCTTGCCGTCACAATCATCTACCAGTACTTCGAGATCTTCATCAAGGAGCAGGGAGACATGGGTGGCATGAGCACGCTCCTCTTCTAGGCAACCAACCCTTCACCGCGTTTTCCTTTTTTTTTTTATCAGTGTACATGTATTTAAAGACATTAAAAAAGAGCGAGGGAGCGACCACCTTTTTAAGATGGCTCCGTGACAAGTCTTCATGTGGGGACGTCAACAACATCGAGAAACATGACGGCTGCCAGGAAAGAAGACCCTGCCTGTGTGTGAAAAAGCTTGTGTTCCTTTTGAGAAGAACCTCCCCTTGCTGCGAGAGTACATGTCCTTTCTCTCGAGTTTGCTGCAACCGCCCGCTTGCTGTCGCGGCTGCCGCATGAGGGGCCGGTTGCAGCACGTTTTTTTTTTTTAACTGTACTTACTGTCTTTCATGTGTTTGAGTGCATGTGGGGGGGGCAGGAGAAAGTTTTTATTGTACATACCTACAAGCCTAGACCGTGCTGTTTAAGAAAGGACTTTCTTGAAGGATGTCACACTTGCATACGACTCTGTCTGTGCCGCTTTTCCTGCTTTTTCTTTTCCCGAGCAATGTTTATTGCTGCTGTATAGTCGCTGCTGCTGCTTAGTAGAGCTGTTTTGGTTGCGCCGAAGAAAGCCCGCTTTTACCGAAACTTGGGATGTGCGCACATGTGAAGTTGTTTCTCTTTCTCTTTTTTTTTTTTTTTTCTCGCATGAACAATTCCCAAGCAGAACTTCCTTGTGATTGGTGCATTCTGACTTCTTGTGTACTATATAAGACAAGTGCAAGTGAAAGAGAAAAAGAATAAAAGGACTCTTTGGCAGTAAGAGTGTGCTCAGCTTAATATAGTAGTGTCATTAGGTGTTCTGCTCTGCCCGAGAAAAACTACGCAGTACTGGAAGCCTTACAGAGGGGTTGGCCAGGAAATTTCATTTATTGACCCTTAAAGGCCCGAGGGCATTACATAAGTGGGGCCTTAGACAAGGTGTGAATCGCGTGCAATAACACATTGATCAAGAAAATATGCAAGAATCCGCCATTGAAACATTAAAACCAAGATGTGTAGAAACCATTTTTGTGAAGTGATAGGTAGTCCATGCTGCAAGACTTTGTCACGGCCGGTGGGCACTGCAGTCGGAGGTTAGACGAAAATATGTTCTGCAAACAATTCCCCCTCGAAGAGGCCGTCGGCTACACGTGCATTGCGTGCCAGTGATATTTATGCAAGGAAAACGTACGCAGGTACAGCTTTGTAAGGCTGTATCAGTAGTGAGCACTAGTAAAAGATTAAATGACAACCAGCATTCAGAGTTTTCCTTGCTCTGAAGTACAGCTGTTGAGATATTTCTCGTGTGAAGCACTGTAACCCGACTTCTACCAGTTCCGGTGGAAAATTCGTTTAAGTCTGCCATATTATCCGTATTATACTCGAAGTTGTGCTTTTAGGTTCAACGTAGCCAACCGGTACCCAAAGCTCGATGAACAACGAGCATGATGGCGCTTGGCACGTAATGTTTAAGGTGATACCCAAAATTAAGCCTTAACATGGGATGTTAGGCCTAACAGCACACTGAGGTCTGCCGTGAACCACCAACACATTGCTTGTGAACCTACCAGCTGACATTGTAAGACTTCAAAGCCAAATGATAGGCCTAAACTGCCGTATACCCAACATATGCTACTGTTATTCTAACAAAATGATACATACTGACAGAACAGAATCCCAAATCCTGCGTGCATTTTCTGAAGCCAATCAAAATTTAACATACTCACCGAGGGCTTTTGGTATATAATTGTTTTTTTTAAGAGCGTTTATTTTGCCTCAGGGGCATAGATAAGCGGGTATGAGTAGATGAGGAAAGTTGATTAAGTGAACATGAAAATGTCCGTTTCGTGGTGAAGTGAGGCCATTGGCGGGTCGCGGCAGGAGTTCAGGCCACCCACACCCAAATCCGAATAATTTGTATGCAGGAATATGAGCTGCTTGTGCACATTATTTTTGCAATTTGGGTGGCCAAGCAGTGTGTCAGTTTTTTTACAGTGATGTCAAATTTTACTGCAAGGGTCCATGGCTTACTACTTATTCAACCCTAAACCAAAGGCACCCACAAGGAAAATTAAGGGTGCGCCCCTGAAATCGCACTCTCTCTTCTAGTCAGTGCTTGGTTCTGGGATTGAACAAGCAGGAATGAGCACTGTGTTTCTTCGTTAGGAGCTCTTCCCCTCTGCTTTTCTCCTCGCACTCTCTGCACTGTCATTCATTCTCTACAGTCATGATGACAACGCCACATGCGCAAGGAGGCGCTTAGACGCTGCCGCTCTAAAAAAAGCTGAAGCCACTTTGCGAGGGAGTATTCGGTAGTGTGCACGCAGCCCTGTCATCACAGATTGGCAGCAGTCAAGGAGAAAAACCTCCTGAGAGTGAGAGTTCCGTGCTTGGAAAGGCTGAAACTGCCAATGAACCATGACAGACTGTTGTCATGAAAACACGTCTTGCTCAACTTGAAAGATTGACTGACTGAGGATTAACGAGCCGTAGCTACAGCTGGACTATAAGGCACGCTGTAGTGAAGGACTCAAGAATTAATTTTAATTACCTGGGGACCTTCAACGTGCACCGAAATCTCCTTGCTCAGAGATGCCAAATTGGCCTGACTAAATAAAGACTGGGTAAGAATGTAGAAGCCTTCATCTGGCCACTTGTGTGACCGTTGTGGCACGCCATTCAATCTGCTGGTACAACATAGCCCAGTGAGCGCTGCTGCTTAGAGATGCCAGGCAGGGTGAAACCCTGGCTTATGGGTCCAAGCGAAAAGATCGCTAAGTTGTTGCAATGCTGTTATTTTTCCACCACAGTATATAGTACATTATCTATCTGAAGATAAATTACGAGTTCGGTTGCATGCCTGACGAACTTGCCTTTACCACTGCACTGATATCTGCAACTACAAAAAGTAGAAATAGTAGTAGTAATGGTACTAAATTTTAAGGAACAAGCACTGAAGAGGTTTTAGCTTGTTGCACCAAGGTTTTTAGTTGCTTTTCAAAGACAGTGATGCAGCACTTACTTAGCCAGACATGAAGGGGGGGGGGGGGGTTGGAAGGGGAACGAATGTAATCACTGTGAGGCAAAGGAAGAGAGTTCAAGTTCGGCGTAGAGAGAAGGAAAGTAGGGACAGGTGAGGGGGTTTGGGGGGGTCGAGTAGAGTTTAAATTGAAAGAGACAGGATGGGTTTAAGAGAAAGTTTGAATTTTTGCGAAAATACGAGTGTATGATTGGTTGAGCAGCGTGGGGAGTAGGGAGATTAGCGGGGTCCACTTTGAATAGTATAGTTTAAGGAAGCATTTGACCACGAGTGCCTCATAGCTCATTAATGGGCTGATGCTGGGAATTGCCGGAGCCCTCCTAGGCCGGGGACATGTTTGCTGCCGGCAATCCCGGAGTGACTAGGGATCTACTTGAAAGTGGCCGTGACAGATCGTAGGGCAAGAAATGCCTCTTTGAGGTCGTGTTTTGGGTCAAGGGGTGTGATGCAATTTTTAATGAAATGGATATGTGTAGAGGCAAATAAATATCAGTTGGCAGGCAAGTGG
Organism: Haemaphysalis longicornis; assembly: GCA_013339765.2. NCBI lineage: Eukaryota > Metazoa > Arthropoda > Arachnida > Ixodida > Ixodidae > Haemaphysalis > Haemaphysalis longicornis. The sequence continues at coordinate 41,792,735 of CM023456.1, forward strand.
GCTACAACCCTCATTCAGAGGTTTATCTTAAAAAAAAAGCGCTAAAAATGAGCAGAAATGGTAATCCCCACATTTATTGAATTTGCTAAGCAGAAACCAGAAATTCTATAAACTGCTACACGCTTTCTTTACAGCGGCTCTGCCATAAAACAACCTCTCATTCGCGGCTGCCAGTCAAAATCAACCTGGAAAATTTAGCTTAGAAATGGTGATTCACTTTTACGAGTATATTTTAGTTCAAAAATCAATCCCAAGGTAGTGCGCTGAAAGTTTGTCAATTCGAACTCCGATAAACTGAATTTATTTGCACTCAAACTGTACAATCTAGTCCAGCCAAGCTTCATAGAAGTCTATGTGTACAGTTAAACCTGGATGTAACGAGCCTCTATGTCACCAATTCCTGGATTTAGCAAAGTTTTTCAATTCCCAATTGACACCTCCGTTGAAATCCATGCTGCCGTGCCCTCTATGCAAACAAAGGCGTTGCAAACAGTTAACCGTGATGTAACGAATTTGCTACGCTGATGAGCTATTGTTCTTTGCCCTTTTTCTCAAAATTCGGCTGGAGGAGCGTACTCATTTAACGAATTTTCGCCCGCGCCGCAAACTACCGCGCGTTTTCAAGTGTGAGCGCGGTGTCGGTTAGGCGCTAGGTTGCCTGTCGGCTGTGCCACGTCTCCTCTGCTATCTGTGGTGTAGGTTCGTCGATGATGAGTTCTGCTGCCAGAAACCGAAAAGTTTTGTCTTTCCAAGACAAGCTCGCACTTTTTAAAGGCCGTCTTCGCCAGCGAGAAAGAGGAACGTTGCCGCCCGGTACAGTATCCCAGCTGGCAGCCACCCTCGAATGTAGAGTGCGGAAAAGAGCATCAAGTTTGCGAAAAGCACGAGGTTGGTCCGTAAAAGGGTCAAAAGCAAAAGTTGTACTTTAGTTACGTTTGTGAATATGGGGGTAAATGGCCGTGCTTCTTTGAAGTGCTGTGTAGTGACTAAGATCGTGAGAAAGCAGTACGCGGAAGTCAGTTTTTCACGGTGAAATAAATCCTTGAAGGGCAAGTTAGCCGGTACTGATGTCTAGCAGTCTGAGTTCATTTCTACTTCATGAACCTTAACTTGTAACCTGCATGTAAGGAAAACCTGGATGTAATGAAAAATTGCAAATTTTTATCAACTTCGTTACATCCAGGTTTAACTGTTTAAAAAAGCCCGTTAATTTGAACACGAGTGTAGGTAGGCGCCCCAGTCAACGGCTTAGTGCTTAGCACTTGGACAGAGAAACGATCTTAGGTGCATCACCCATAGCAGATGTTTCGGAAGATGTATTTTTGCAGACTATGTCAATGTGGATGAGAGTGCAGTGGTGTTTTATTGCACTGACAGGTGAAAATATTATTTCTTAGGTAAAACGCATGGATCGAGGACGCGGGTTCGATTCCCAGCCGCAGTGGCCACTTTTCTGATGGAGGTGAACAGCAAAAGTGCCCGTGTGTGCGAGATTTCGGTGAACGTTAAAGATCCCCAGGTGTTCAAAATTAATCCGGGGCCCTCGACTACGGCGCGCCTCATCGCATGCGTTGCATCGGCGCATTAAACCCTACAATCAATCAATCAAACGCATTGATGATGATGATGAGTAAAATGAAGCAGCAGTGCGGCAGCCCGCTCAGAAGTCCTGACCGGATTGAATGCTGCCCATCTCTTCAACATTGAAGAAAGCCGACACGAGGCCTTTCCCTAAATTCGTTCATGAAGCAAAAAGCTCTGGCTGTTGCCTTCAACGACGAAATGGAGACTGCAATCAAACATTTTAATTATCAAATTTTTCGACGGGTCCTACTGCTTTCCAGTAGCAATGCACTGTTGTTAATCATTTTGATTAGCTCAGACTTTCATTAATTCGAACTGAAACGGCTTTTCCTTGCTGCCCAAATTAACGAGCTTTTACTGTACTGTACTCACTTCATCTGCATTCCTGAAAATCGAAATAGCGCAAACCTAGTTAATTCATTACGATGAACGATTCAGACCTACATGACTGGCTGTTTGTTTAGAAAAGAATTGGCACGGCCATTCCACAATTCCGTAAACTAATCTGACAAAGCTTGCAATGAAAACTTTTATGCTCGTAACAGCAATAAAGTGCAGCAAGATGCATTACTGAAACTTACCGACAGAGCAACGGCCTTTTACAGACGCACTCGACTAAGCACGCAACAAAGCCCACACACTAATCAGACACGTCTACTACTGGCATTGAGCGAGCCTTTGTCCTTTATTGTACATCATACATTTTCTGCACTGAGCTCTTGTGCATTCTGGGTACAATGTCAGCTACGCTGGCACCAGCTGGCTACATGCATACAATTTGACACACCATGAAAATTCTTCCAGGGAATGTGGGTTTGCGTAGGAAGCACAATACCCGGCCTTACGTACATTCTAAGAAAATAAACATTCAACTAATTTTTGTCACGGGGGGAGGGGCAAGGGTGTAGCCCAGTGTCTTGCCCCTGGCCATAGAATTTCAGAAACCATTTTAAAATCATTTAGAAAGTGCAACGAGCTCATACCAAAATAAGCATGCTTTCAGTTTTCAAATTATGATTTAGCAGAAAATAGCTCAAAGAAAAATGAGAAAGGAGTCGCTAAAACACAAGAGCAATGTTAAGTGTATCAATGTGTATCAAAACAAAAGCGAGGGTGAAGTGTCCCATAAGGCAAATGCCCACGATCTCTCTCACGTAGTCTCGCTCAATGCGACTTGCAACAGCCATTACAGCTTTACCTCAGCCGAGTATGAAGCCTCACAAACATGCATTCATTAGGCCACAATCTGCCAACGCATCAATTTTGCCATTAATCCGTAACACGGTAGAATAAGTAATACCGTAGTACTGATTACGGCCGCAGCGGTTCACACTAAACATGACTGCCTACTAGCAATCATTAAATGCAAGCAATCATGAACCACCACTGGACAGCACTGCCAAACTGACATTAGTAAGCACAGTAAGCACAAGAGCTGGCAGCGAGAGCACCCAATGTGCGCAGATACAACACTGAACTTCTTACTTCAAGAAATGCACACGAGTTTCAGAGACAACTGGAGAGGCGGGAAGAACATCTACCCTTGACCACGCAAAATTTTGGTCAGCAAGGAGATAAACAACGATGTCTAACATGCAAAAGAAAACAATTAAAAAACTCAATGCTAGCACATCTACAATTGAAGCCACTGAAATGGCTAAGAATGGCTTTTTTTTTTTCTTTTTCTCAATCCGTACTTGGTCTTTGGCATCCATTATGATAATGGAAACACTACAGTTCACAACAGGTATATAGAATGCATACTGGTTATCTCTATGCTGTACTACGACACTTACTAATAAAAGGCTAATTTTAAATTAAATCAATCAGTAAAAAAATTGCTAACACTACTGAATCTAACCATTCGTAAAAATTATGCCGCACAATTGACACAATGAATCTCAACTGCACTTGAAACTCGTAAAGAAATCATGAACTCAAGAGTAAATAAAAACATTTAACTACTGGTGAAACATACAAAGCTACAGGTTTTCAGGCCAGGAAACAATACACATGCCAGCAGAACTTTCTATGATGCAGCACTGATTGACATGGCGACCAAGATGGGCTTGCAACAAATGCACCACACTCACACCAGTACCAAACAGCAGACCATAAAAGCACCCACCCACAATTACACCACTCGAAGGCCTTGGATCCAACCGAAACAACAATTGTCACCCAGAATGTGATGCCAAAAGTACGTGCCTAAGCCTTCAGCTCTAGCCATAGCGACAAACATGTAGTAATCATTAAAAAAAAAAGTTCAACTTTGCATTACCATTGCCACAATTGCAGTTCCCTAGTAATCATTAGAAAAACCATTCAACTTAGCATTACTGTTGCCATAACTGTAGTTCCCCAGTCTATTAATGCATAGCATTCTTTGCCGAGTACCTCCACGACCGTGTAAGGCCCTGCAGTTCCACAAAAATGCAGATATCGTGGAAGTTCCACCTGTAATCGTTATAATAGCGTAAATAGAGATAACTTGTCACACGAAATCTTGAAAAACTAAAAAAAAAAAAAAAACACAAAATGGTGAAACGTGTAACTCCCTGCACATCCACAATAAAGCAGATTTCACGCGGAGTTCATAATAGCCTAAACTGGCGATAATTGGTCGAATGAAATTAAAAAAAAAAATAAGAAAAATACAAAAAAAAAACAAGGAAAATGGCAAACTGTGTAACGCCCGCATTTCCACAATAATGCAAATTTTGCGAAGGTTCCACATATAATCGTTACAATAGCATAAATGGGCATAATTGGTTGGGCAGGATTTAGAAAAAGCAAAAAATCTGGCTGTAAAGAACTTACTCTCAAAACAAATGATATAAGGATGTTACGCATTATAGACAATTTTCTGAATTTCTGCAATTTTTTTAACAAAGAATATGCTCATCCAACCACTATTTTTTATATTGTGCCCTGTAGCAGTGAACAGCGAAAGGGCTAAATGTAGCATTGCACCTCTGTTAAGGTGACATTTCCTGCTACAAACAAAAATGAGCCCATGAAAATGACCCTACCCAGATAACTGTGTCAGGTTTTGGCACAAACACGATCACAGCTTAATTAACAGAACTGCCTCAGTGTTAACAATACAAAATAACTCCCAGAAAAAGCGTACACACAGACAACAGTCTAAGTGCAGAAAATATAATCAAATGAAAAGCGGTCACGCCACATTAATTTCGTGATAGCGCCAGCCATGCACTGAACAAAAGATAACGCGTTTCTGCAACCAACAAAACAAGACTGAAATTACATGCACGATACTTGCAGAAGGGCGAGTTCCTCATGACACCTTCAATACAAAGAAGAGTGGCTATGTAGTTGAGTGGGACCCTCAGTAGCCACCACACACATGGAAAAGGATAAAATACACCACCGTGCAGTTTCACTCAACTAAATAACGAAACAGGATAACGCGTTCAATTATTAACTCGGGTTAGGTTCTGAATTCTGAACATAACATAGAACTTTTGCATAACACAGAGCCGTTAGGCTTTACTGTGTTTAGTGGCATGTTCGTTTCTCAACCACTCATACAACCAAGGAACTTGTTTCTCAACCAATCAGCGATCGTGTGAAACAGTGACTCGTAAAAAGTCGGAGGAGTGTTCAGGTACAATACAGAGACGAGGAAAATGAAACAAAACAAAAAGAATTGAAGGTAGAAAAAAACAAAAAAAAAGAGCAGGTGTTCAGAAGCAGCTGCTGTGCCTAATCCTCAAGCTTGCGCTTTGGTTTCTTGGGATTCCTGGAACGGCTCTTGGCCTTGCAGAGCGGGCAGATGGGTGCGTTGCGGTGGATCTGCTGGTGACAGGACAGGCAAGCCTGCAGGCAGCAAGGACAACAAACGAGACGAGATTAGGGACAAGCCAGGCTCTGGCAACTGTTCCTGCAGGCATTGCTATTGTCAGTGATGTTCCGTACTTGGGACAAAAATTCTCTTTTTAGCGCATCTCCCCCCCCCCTGCAGACTTCTCAACAATTCCCTGCAAATTTCCCTCCATTCTCTTCTTTCAGCTGATAGATCTTTCCGGGGACTCCTGTTTAGTTTTAGGCGTTCCCCCGCGCCCCCTACGCCTACTCGTTCTAGCCTTCCGGATACAGCCACCGTTCAGAGAATCAGAGTTTCAGCATGAACCAAATTTCCCTACATCGGTCTCTCAGTAGCATTTCACTATGCATTTCACATTTTGCACCAAACAGCATGCTTACTTGCATGCTAAAGCTCTAAGTTGCCATGTGTGAAAAAGAACAAGACATTTTGAGTAATTGAGGTAATTTTAGCTTAGCACCAAGACTTCTGGCACCATCTCTTGTTGACAGCACGTGGACTAAGGCGCACCCAAAATACATTTTTTTTTTTTTTGCATATTGCGCAGGAATACATGCGAACAGGCTTCAGCCCTTTAGCGCCGCCGCTTCACGCTTTACTAAGTCTTTATCATGCAGTATTCACTCCTCTATGCTCCTTCCTGTTTTATGAACTGAATTGTAAGTGGTCCTGGATGCTCGTGGCTTGCGGTAAGACGATTTCAGGTATTTGAACATAAATCTGACAAAGTATTAAGGGAACAAAGGAAAACAGCATAATAAATGATGAGAGGTACAGTTTACTGACATTATTTTTCGCTCGTTACTCCACGACTCCTAAAATTCCCTGCATGCATTAAAGATTTCCTTTTAGCCAAAATTACAGCAGAAATTTCCCCCCAAAAGGGAAAATTCCCCGCACGGAACATCACTGGTTGTTGTGCCTGTATACTTCACGACGCATCAGAGAATGAGTGCCAGTTCCGCATGTTATTTTATACCGATACTGTGCCCTCCATTGAAAGTAATTTGTACAGGTAAAGAAAGAGTGATGCTGTCAATCTGCCTCAGTGGGTATATGGCACGCAGAGAAGGGAGGAAGGGGAGGAGAGGCAGGGGTGAACAAAAAGGGGGGAAAGTAGGAGTGAAAGAAGAGGATGAGGAGGTGGCAGGAAGGAGAAAAGACAGCCAGTGAGGCCTCGGTGAGGGAGGGAGAGGTGGGAAGAAACGAAGAGAAAGCAGTAGAATTAATGGAAGAAGAGGAGAAAAAGAAAGAGGAGAAGTGGCCCCAGTGTGAGCTGAGAGAAGAAGGGAGAGGGGGAAAATGAAGGGAAAGACCTTCATGGGCGGGGGCTGCTGGCGGAAGGCCGAGGGCTGTGGGCGCTCGGTGGCGGCGAGGGCGGCCCGGCTCCTCCCTCCCGGCTGCTGCATCTGGTGCACGGCTGCGGCCAGGGACGGGGGCAGGGCGGCCTCGGCCAGCTCGCTCTGGTGCCACTCGCTCTTCTGCTTCTCGAAGAACTCCGGCTTGAACGCCTGGTCCTCCTCGTGCAGCTCGGGCAGCTTGGCCAGGCCGATCTCCAGCCGCAGCCGATCCACCAGCTCCTTGAGCGGCTTGTACTCGTGGTGCATCTGCTTGGCCCCGTCCAGGTGCTTGTTGCGGTCCTCCTCCGACTGCTTGATCACCGTCTCCATCTGCAGTGGTGGTGGCCACGGGGGGTGATTCCCGTGGCGTCCCCCAAGGCTCCGTTGCTGTGCCCGCTGCTATTTTTTTTTAACTCGCATTCACCACAGTTCTTCGGTCTTTGACTAACCTCTTTGCTGTGGTGACAGTGCTCTCTACCGGGTCTCATACACTTCAGCACAATAAATTTAGGGCAATGCACTAAACCCATACAATTTAACTTATTTCTGTTTACACTCTTTGAGGTAATCTTTTAGAGGCTGTGCATCTGCACAAATATTTAGGCGCTCCCACACCTTATAATTTATTCTAGGAACAGCTTGTCAACTAGATAATAAATAATGTTAATTGCCCGCTTGCCTGTTTCAAACATAATTTTTCTAACCTTGCTTCGTCGCTTAGACTATAACTTCATAAAACGCTTATATGTTCGAAACTAAAATACGCTGCTTCTATTTGGGACCCTGGCATGGCATCTTCAACTTCTTATGCTGTGCTTGCTCCAAACCAATCTGCATACTTTATCCTTCCTAATTATCACTGCACCACTAGTGTCACAACGAAATCACATTTGCTTTTACCCGATTTGTCATCACACTATCAGCTCCAATGTTTACACCCGCTTTGCACATTTTTTCGCCATGACATACTTGATTTGCTCCTTTTGAGTCCTATGTATATATTACATCGCTTAGATCCTGTTAACACTGTTAAACTCATCTTCTGTACATCAATGCAACCCCTATTTTCTAACACAGGCAGTAACAAACTAGGACCGCCTTCCTTAGCTACCGGTATCAATTCATGACCACCATACATTCAATAAGCTCTGACTGCCTGCTTCTGTAACTTAAATTCAGATGTTTCTTGTTAGCTGTTCGCCTTTTTACTGTTCTTGCTTACTACCTGCTCATATATTGCACACTGAGTACAGTTCTTTAAAAATAACTTGAATATGCAACAGACGACTATGGTTACTTGTGCCCTTTGTTTTGCTTCTGTTGGTGCTTTATTATTAGTCTCTGTGAACGATTTTTTTGCATTCTTTGTCTTGTTATTGATTCTTCTACCGCAAATCAGGATTAATGTTTTTTCCCCAGAACTTCTTTTTTTGCTAGTTATGAACTTAGTTAGTTGCAACCTTGCATTATATCGACTCCCCTCTGTAACTCGTAACCCTGGCCATGAGGGTAAAATAAAAAAGTTAAAGTAAGAAAAGTGAAACCATGAGAAGTGATGTGAAAACGAGGAATGTCGCTTCCAGCTAGGTGTTAATTCAAATCAAGATCACGCAGAGAGATATATTGTTTGTTGATTCCTGTTATACAGGTATGAACTACGAGAAAAAAAAAAGTAAAATTCCAAACATAACTTTCTTTTTTTAGTTTGTTAAAGGTGTGGCCACTGTGGGTGCAAATGATTTACTTAAACAGGAATAAATCACCGATCACACTACAACTTCAAATAGCATGCATTGGAAGTGCACATTCAAACAATGGCTAATTCATATTAAGTAACTTTCTAACAACACTTAAGGAACAGCAGTTGTGATAGATGGTATCAAATAGTAAATAGCTAATAAGCAGAAACAAAACCTGTATGGGAATAACAGAGGTTTTATAACAGTAATTTTGCAAGTTACGGTATTCACCTTCATCCACAAACAAGGCAAGCAGGCCCAAAGTCATAGACAGTGTCAACTAAACCTTCTGTGACCCTACGTTCAAAAAGAAAGTATATTTCACACGTACCACATTGATGTCAGCGTGAATCTGCCTCAGCTCTTCCACGTGAGCCATCTTTTCTTGCAGCAGCAACTCCATCTCATGCCTGTACTCCTGAAGACACCTCTCTTCATTTTCAGTGGCCTCAATTTCGTTGCGAAGCCTCGACTTCAGCTTCTCCATCTGGACAGTGCGAGCCCTGCAGCAAACCGAACGGCCACTCAAATGCACAACTTCTACTGAGACAAGAGTTGGCTCACAATACACTTGAGTTCCCGAGCAGCCTTCAAAAGAACGGCTCACCTCGTTTAAATAAAAATAAAAATGATGTGGATAGAATAGCGCACGGCCTCACTACGTAGAGTGGAGGTACAGTAGCGAACAAAATGAAGTGCAACTCAAGAACATCGGTCTAGATACATTGCTACACAAACAAGTGGGCAGGGTCTAAAGTTCCTGGGGGCTTCGGGAGGGTCACCTGCGAATGAGAACCACACTTGGCACGTTTGCACTGCCACTGCATCGCTCTCTGATTTCCAATATGGTGGTGTTATCTGACCTCCCTACTGTCTTAGCAGTTGTGATAAATCGACGATTACATGTGCCTTGCGGTTGGACTGCTAACCTGATGTGGTCTGCAAGCTTCAAGCATCTGTTTCATTTATATTTTCTTGATGAATACTTGGATGGTGTCACCTACCATTTCAAAAACCTGTCTTAGCCTTCCGTAAGCAATCAAATGTGGAGGTGCGCTCATTAAGACACCAAACAGCCACACAAAAATCGTGCAGTGGAACAAAAGTTTGCTTTTTTTTTTTACTACTCTCACCAGGAATAATAGTTGCTGCAGTACAGCATGCCGTCAATGCAAAGGCTTACAATAAACCTGACGACCTTTACCTGCGTAACAAACACCTTGTGCACTAGATTTTCATGCCCTTTGCTTTGTCTGCTCAATACTGGTAATCAATACCAAACAAATAAATACTGGTAATGTGATTTCCTTGATGTTTCAAGAGAAGCCATTTACAGTTGAATGGAATGCTGTCTCCCAAATTATTTGGTCAATACAAAACTGCCCCACTGATAAAAGGCTTTTTCATTTTCCAGCAGGAAGTTGAATCAGCCCATCTACACTAACTGTGGCGCGTTTTGGCCACTAATTTCAACGTGTGCGAATTATACCAATGTACCGGACCGAAGGAGGCATACTCGAATTCTGAAATAATTAAGGGGAAAATGCACCACCTATGAATCTTGACACAGAGTGGCTCATCCCTAGTGGCACTGCGATGTGTTTTCATACATGGCCGCCCCATTTGTACATGTGGTATTTTCCCCCAAAAACTTCTAAAGCATCTCCTCTCCCAAAATTCACACACTACATCAACAAGGCGCCCTTTACATATTACATTGCAAGCTAGCCTATTGATCTAGGGTGAAGTTACGGACCATATCGTTTCAAGGCATAAGGAAACATTGCTGTTAATCTAGTTCTACGGCAATTCAGCACTCGTACGCGTTGCATTTCCGAAGAACGCGCACTCCCCCGTTCAACGCGAGATTTGCTTCAAACCCCGCACCTCGCAATACCTTGCCACTTTGCTTTCCTTACAAAGCTTCTTTGGCTGCCCTTAGGAAAAACGCGGAGCTAAGCATATCTGAATATCATAACAATACCTTATTTCCTTGAGACACTCTAGTTTTCCCATGATTGTAGCTTCATCCGTCATGGCCCTTCAGTGCGCCGGAATTGTAGGCTCTTGGCTTAGCAGGTAGTGTTGGATACAAAGTGAGGCTTCTCAATGCCGCCAGCATAAAATCGCGAATATACGCAGCTGATCTAGCAAATTCGAACTGTGTACTACATTCAGCTCAAAGGTTATGACCACAAACACTTTGCTCACGGAACCCTACCACCGCTGTTGTCAGTTGAGTGTGCTTTTCCTCAAGGCACTCAACAACTGAACCAACTGAACACAACTAAACAAAACAAAGCCCGAAGCTGACGAAGCACCTAAAGCGGTAAAGCCATTTCAGAGGAATTTAAATTATTATATGGCACTTATAATAAAAATTTATGAAATTAAAAATAATGGCGAGAAAAATTTTAGTTTTTACAATATATGTTTTAGGTTAAGAAACACGAAAAAGCATTCGGTCGTGGGCGGAAGCGGCGGAAGGCATTTACCGTTGCGCTTACGATCTGGCAACAAGAATTTAGCGCGGATTTGGCCTGATTTGGCGGTTATTCGTGCGAGGTGCTAAAAATTTAATTTATGTGGTATTGTTCCTTTGAAGGTTTGCGAAAAGGTTCATCCGACCAGCAAGGTGACGTTTCGTGCTTGTAATTTTTGTAATTTCTTACTGAAATGAGCTCTTCATTGCTTGGCTTTTCTGTACGGGACGATTGCAGTCCCCCAACGTCTTCAGATTTGAATTGAAGTCCGGTTTTTACTCATTACTTTAAAATATCTAGCGCACTCCGACCATGACGCAAAACGGCTTTGCCGAAGACCATGACGATGAGCTCGAAGAAGAAGAAGGAGGTTTCCGTAAGTTCATGTGCTCTCTGTGTACTCCTTTACAACTTGTGTGCTCGCCTTCGGTTTTTCAACATTCCTTGCATATGATACATGTGTGCTCATTTAGGTGGCACTGTTGCGTAATACAGTGGTTATTCTGTGTGCGTAGTTCGCTAGCTTTAACTTTCGGCTAACTTTCTTGGTCTCGCGCACCAGCTAGATGAAAACTTGCAATACGCCAACCTTAACCGGCAGGCTTTTCTGTGCCGCAGGCATAGACGACATCTACGTCCCGCCGCCACCACCTGCTTCGTGCACGTTCGACCCGACCGGTCCCCGGCTCATGATATACAAGATCGAAAACATCAATTTCAAGTCGTACGCGGGCAAACGAGTGATCGGCCCGTTTCACAAGGTGAGAGCAACGGATATTTCTACGGAAATGCACGAGTATTCGAAAGGTGCTTGAAAGCTGGAGTCTGCTTACTGAATTATGGCGTTATATGGGCGACGTAAGCGGCGTACGGGATAGCTCTGGTGTTTATTTTTGTTGTAAGGTAATCTTCTCCACTGCTTAGCCCACGAGCCTGAAACTGGCACATCTAATTTCTGGTAATTTTAAAACTGTGCGGCGTTCTGTCAGCCAAATATTACACACGCAAATCGCTGTGTAAGATGCGGAAAAACCAATCGCACCCCTGGCATGGCCTAAAAGACGTCATTGCGGCCATGGCCGTTCTATTGGCTGCCGCTGGTCAACTTCACGGCTTATTTCTTGCATTTCCTGTGACAATCTGCCGTCGTCGGCGCTGTGTGCCAACCTCTTTTATGCCTGAACCTGTACGCACAGTTCTGGCGTTTCTTTTTTGTTTTGAGTGCACGCAGAGTTCTAGTGACTAACTCAATACTCCCCTTCAACGAGACCATTAAGCAACAAACGTTTATTGCTTCAAAAACGCCATACCAGCCTGAGTGTGCACTTGCGAGCAGACAGCCATGCCTGCTTTTTTGTGACACCAGACCGAAAATAGACCCCTCCACGTTTCGGAGAAAAAGGAGAAAACTCCCCGGCCTGTGATATATCGAAGGCCGCCAAAGAGAACGCCGCGAGCCGCTCCACTCGCCGGAAGAGAGGCGCATTGTCCGCGGTCGAGTTGATAGGGCACAATTATGCGCGATTTCTCATCGCGCGTAGTTTCGGTTATAGTGAATAAATTTTCACAATTCATGGCGCATAGTTTCGGCGGTGATAGTGAATGAATGTTCATAATTCTTGCGGGAGAAGATTGCTGGGACAATAGAGTTTGCCCCAAAATACATTCCGAGTAGTCGATGGTACCCTTTAACCCAAGCACGTACTGATGTCATGTTTCCTTCTTACCTCCCACCCCCCCTCCCCACTCTCCTTTGCTTTTCCTGTGTATGTGTTTGTGTGAACTAGCACTGAATGTGTGTTTCTTCTAAAGTTGACGTTCCCGCCTTTATTCTTCCGTTCTCTCATTCAGAACTTCACTGCCATTGTGGGACCCAACGGCAGCGGGAAGTCCAATGTCATCGACTCCATGCTCTTTGTGTTTGGCTACCGGGCGCAGAAGATTCGGTCCAAGAAAGTCGGTGTTCTCATCCACAACAGCACAAACCACAAAAATCTGGAGAGCTGCACAGTGAACGTCCACTTTCAGAGAGTCATCGACGTGGTACGTCAAAACAGCTGCCCTAGAAGAATGTCATGTCCTAAAAGTTAGCTAGGGTAACAGGGATGTTTTTCTTTTATTCAATTTCATTCTTAAAGTCGTTTCTTCTTAATTATTTTAATTATTAGATTGCTTGTGAACGTAATTCTATAATTCTTCTAAGTGTAGGGGCAAAGTCTAGCTCAAGAATATTATTTTCGCGCATATCTCTTACACGGCAGTTGTTTGTGGCTGTCATTATGCTGAAATAATACTGTAATGGCTATTGCAATGTTTATCCCTGTTACCTCCCCTCAGAGTTTCAGTGTAACAAATTTGCTTTCCCAGTACTTGGTACTACAGATAGTAAGTCAACAGGTTGCATATGGAACTTTTAAAAGTTTGACCTGATAGTTGTTCTTCCTTATCTTCCTATGCACTGAAGTGATCTGGAGCCATTCTGAAAGTCTTACACATAAAACCTGCTTCCATCTTTTAAAGGAACAGACAACCGATTTTTGTCGAGTACATATGTTCTCTATCCCAAATGAAAGGGCATTCCTTAAAGCACCTTAAAGGAGTACTGACATGAAAATGTTCCACTTTTATTGCTTTTATCGATGCTTAATGGATGCTTAGCCGAAATTGAATATTTAAGCAGAAGAAATGGCCCTGACTCTGACAGAATCGTCAAAGCTGCTTCACTGGGTCTGTTTTCTGAACACTGCCGTTGATTCTGGGCATGCAGGCTCAGCTAGCCACACTGAGAGCAACCCAGCGGCGTGTCTTAAAATGTTGTTTCAGCAGTTACAGCATTTAAAAATAAATGTTTCAGCAGTTACAGTAGCTGCTAGGATTGCAGGTCATGTGACCGGGACACATACTGTAATGTCAAGTTTCTACATTACAAACCGCCACCCTTCCGATTTCAGAAAGTTTGGCGCCAAATTAAGATTATTTTGCCAATTTGTTTATAAATTGCTCGTGGTTACCGGGGTGTATAAATTGCTGGCTTTCATGTGAGGTAGAGAGCATATACGTGACAAAAATCAGTGGTCCGTCCCTTGAAAGAAACGCGAACAGGGGGACCCAGTGTTTCATTATGTGACAAAGCAGCTTTGCCACTTATATAACATTACCAGAAGGTTGTCCCGCATTTGTTAATGTTGACAACTTTTTATTCTAGGATGAAAACGCTTTCGAAGTGGTTCCAAACTCTGCTTTCGTGGTTGGAAGAACGGCCCACCGTGACAATTCTTCGTACTACACGGTTGATGGCCGCCGCTGCACCTTCAAAGAGGCCACGAAGTTACTTCGGTCCTTTGGCATCGACTTGGACCACAACCGCTTTCTCATCCTTCAGGTTAGCTTCAGAGCTTGTGTTTCCACTTTACCCTAAGTTTACACACTAGGTGCTCTTTGTATGTTTTTGGCTGATTGTTTGCAGTGCTTTTTTTTTCCCCTCGTTTCGGTTTCTCTCACACTTGATGCAAGATGTATTTTAACCTGTAAATTCGACGTAAGGGTAAACCTGGTGATAAATATTAAGCGATCAGGTCATAATACCCCTGTCACATGGCTACTTTAATGTCATTCAAAGCACATGACATCTGTATGACATTGGGTTTGGCCGTGAGGGTCTACACGGCAAAACAAAAATGTCATTTGATAATGACAGCTAGAAATGTGGCAGAATTGCAAGATGATATAAATGCTTCTATAATCTTTTATAACCTTTGCTACTATAAAGGCAAAACAGACCCCCCCCCCTCTTTATTTATTATTATTATTTTTTTTTCTTTTAAGAAAGGAAGAGTGTGTCCCTGCTCTTGGCAGCATAAGTAGACGCAACAAGCCGAGACAAGTCAGCAGTAAATCCGTATTTGGTAGCAGCAACATGGCAGAGCTTTGTGAAGGTGTTGTTTGCCTTCTTTTTCTTCTAAAACGGCATTCAGGGAATGGAAGATTGTTGATTTGGTGATAGTCTGGACGACGGGCTCTCCAGTTTGTTAGGTATTAAATTCCCTTGTTTAGCACGGGCCACTGCTGTCGAGGTTACTCATTCACTCAGTGAATGCCGTTTGTGTCTTCGGCATTCTCGTGCAGCACCGAACTAATGGCATTTACAGCTAAAGTCATTCGTTGTCAGTGTCATTCTATTTGCCATGTGACAGGGTTGTAACTTGCGTAAAAATAAGAGGGGTGCGACACAATACTTGGTGGCACCAACACCTTGATAAACCAGCAAATGAGGAAAGGTGTAGGGACAAGTGGCGGTGCCATCGAATTTGTAACTTAATTGTGTTTTCGCAAATCTTCACATTGGATTCGCAGATCTTGTAGGGGCCTCTCATAGAAAATGTTAGCATGCAGGCTCATTGTGAATGTACGGAAAATGATTTTGGTAAGCTTTAACATGCTGCCCTCACATTTTCCTTGTACTTCAGGGAGTAGTGCTATCTGTGATGTCGCACTCAACACCAGAGTGATGTGAAAAAAGGAAAAGAAAACTGCTTCCTGCTTTTTATGTTACTTTCTAAGCAAGGAAGGCCCCTTTTGTTATTAAATAAGCCTGGTGGCTTTCTTTTGAAGCTTTTTTTGTTTTTTGTCTGTCTAGCCTAATGTTTAGCAATTGAACAATGAGGGCAGCTTTTGTCATTAAATAAGGCCAGAGAGCTCCAAAACAGGCTTTTTTTTTTTGTGTGTGTTCAAACAGGAACGTAGTCTGTTTTTTGTATGTGTCTAGTGTATTGGTATGCAAGCGAGCTGGTATGGGGTAGTAGGTGCCTTCTTTGGCACGCAAAGATGGCTGTGCTGGCGCAACAACACCCTCCCCTCTTATCCTGTCCCCCAAAGGGAGAAGTGGAGCAGATTGCCCTGATGAAGGCCAAGGCGCAAACGGAGCACGATACGGGGATGCTGGAGTTTCTGGAAGACATCATCGGCAGCTCCCGCTACAAGGAGCCCATTGAGCTGCTGGGCAAGCGCGTTGAGGAACTCACTGAGGAAAGAACCGAGAAGGCAAGTATGAATGCGGTGCTCAGAGAAAGCTACGCAAAGACCCCGTTCTGCTGCATATTATTTCTAAGATCAGTGACTATCTGTCGTTTCTGTTTCTGCCGTCTACTTTTGAGGTACTGTCTCGTAAACGTTAACTTTTTTCCCTTTCCCCCTCTTTCTGGCCCACAGCTCAACCGAGTCAAGCTGGTGGAGAAGGACATGGAAGAACTGAAAGGGGCCCGGGACGAAGCTGTCGAGTATTTGAAGCTTGAGAATGAGATTGCCACTGTGGAGAACCAGCTCTATCAGCACTACAGGTTAGTGGGGCCACATGCGTCCATGGAGTGGTCACTAATCTCTATTTCAGTCGTTCGCTGCACTAATAAGTTTGCGTCTTTAGCTAGCCCATAGCTTGGACAAGTGGGCACTAATATTTCATGCAAGTTTTTTATTGTTTATTAGCTTCAGATTCACTCTCGATAAAAACAAAACGAACTCTACGCTTGTGTGGGGATAGCAAACAAAGCCTTTCCCAAAATTTGTTCCCTGTCGTGTTCAACGAGCTGCCCAGCTAAAACACGCTGCAATAAACAATAACACATTGCAGTTGCCTTCCCAGTGGTCACGATACCACGCTCGAACGAGTGTAAACTCAGGAAAACAGACCTTTGTAAGGCAACAATGATGCCTTTTGGCAAAATGCTACCAAGCACACATTGCTCGATTCAAAGAAAAGGAACGACACTAGTGATGAATTTGTACCACTTTTGCGGCAGTTTCACTGTTTCATGCTTTTTGTTTTCGTAGCAATGGGAGCAACGTCAGTGATGTCACATTGTCTCTTTTAAATTTCGGCAGCGGCGTTTTAGGGCTGACAGGCTGACTTTCTTTTTTATGTTGTGACACACCCAGGGCTAATCTATTTTGTTTCCTTATGTAAAGGCCCACAAAGACAGAATACAGGCTTGGTTTATTAAAAAAACTGCCTTGTCCCAATAACAACGATGCAAATTTTATCAAAAACTTTGAACAAATAATCAAAATTTAAAGAGCACATATGAAGCAGTGCTGACTACTCCCCAAACACTTCCTGGCAATTTCTCTGACGTCACAGAATGCATGTGCGATTGGCGGCCGTGGACCTAAGCCACCACCAAGAAAATGAGGCGGGCGATTGTAGTGGTATCTCAAGTTCTGTCTGATCGTATTACTGTTGAACCCCGATAACACGACTTTCAAGGAACTGCGGAAAGCATCGTATGACCCGGTGTCGTACGACCAGGGTGCGGGTAAATGCCGGCCTAGTAGACGATTTCACACGACAGGTGGGCTATATAAGTACTATATTTGTGCGTTCTCACGTGATTTGTGAACCTTTAGCTTAAATTCCAAGTTAAAAAAAAAAGTAAGTGCCTATGTTGCGCCCCCCCTCCCCTACATGCGTCTGAGCTAGCCCGCCAGACAAGTGCCGCACTATAAGTGCCTGGCGCTATTTATAGCCTGCCAGCCCCGCGCCTTGCGCTCGGAAGATAAGGCCGTTGTGGTCGAATAGATTGAGAGGGGAAAAGGCGAGTGTGAAACTGCCAAGGCTAAGTGAAACGAACGTTGGTACTAGGTGAAAAAAAAACAAAAAACGGCATACCCGTATATGGTGGAGACACCTTTTGAACGGTCCTGTGCCGTCACTATTGGGTGAAAGTGCTCAACACATAGCTGTTTTCGTTTCCCACAAGATTTAGCAACGCGAAATAGATGATTCAAACTTCGTGAGTAAACCGTGGTGCGGCAAAAATTATAACGCAGTCTTGTGCAGTGACTTTTTGCGGCGGCCAGCGAGTGACCCAAAATGGCAGTGCCGATGGGAACGTGTCTCCACCCTTGCGGCGGACGCACATGAATTGAGACACTGTACTAAAGAGAGGAGCGGAGTGACAACGCGGCTGCTTTGAAAGACACAAGCAGAGAGCAGAGATATAGGGAGAGAGAGCGTCTAGAAAGGAACAACTTGGATGGAGCGGGCGGGGAAAGCGGGTGTTCGGTCACCGCCGTGGGGTCACGTCGTATGTGTTTTCGCGTTCTGCGGCGGCTCGATGAGAGCTTCAAATTCACAATCCACCTGCCGCCTGAACTTTGACTTCTCACGGTTAGCGCATGGGCATACTGCTGCCCTGCGTGGGGCGTCCGAAGGAACCTCTTTCGGGACCGCCGGGCGAAGGAATGACCTCCGAAAAAGGGAGGTCTCGGTACAAATTTTTTTATTACGTAAAGCAAAGGCACCATCCTGCCTTATCATATACCAAAATGCAGCTAATTATATGTTCTTTGACATAGAATACCAAGTTTTACTTCAACACTGACGGCAGAACCATGAAAAAATCTGAAAGTAAGAACTTCGTAAAAAAACCAAAGAAAACATAGAAAAAGCGCACATATAAAACATTAAAAAGAATAAAATTATTTCAGGATATACAAATCCAACACAATGCTTGTTTCTTTATCGCGAAAGTTTGATGCGGCTAGGTGTAACTGTTTTTTGTTTTGTGTGTGATATCTTTGGCACTAAGGCCTTGGCTAGGTCGTCGCCAAGGTACACGCCTGGCTCTCGTCTCGGCGAAAACTTGATCTGTTTCTGCGCTGGTGGCAGGAGGAGATCACCACCATCGATAGTTAACACCCTAGCGAACAAATATAACCAGCCAGAACATATTTCGAGCGCACAAACCTACTCCAGAGCCAATTGAAACTGAAACCAACACCCACCTTTGAGCGCGATTTGATTGTTCTAGGCCTGATCGACACCCGGAACCTCACTCGAGCGAAATCCGATCTCTAAAGCGCATTCCGACTCTTCACTGCCACTCTCATCGTTAAAATCAACAGTAGAAGGCGAAAGATATGCGAGACGAGACGAGGCGGATTTCTTATCGCGCTCGCGCGAGTATGACGCCCATGTTTGTTTACATTCGAAACCACTGCCCGTCAGAATAAAATATCGATGCGTTGCCGCCTGGCGATAAAAAAAGAAACTTCACAGAACAGAAAACTCTCCAGTTTTCAAACTATCTCTAGATGTCGCTAGGGTTCCATCGAGCGAAAAATTTGTATTCTGCAGGCTCGCGAAACCATCGATCATATGTGATCGATGGCCTATGGAGCGGTCCCGAAAGAGTTAACTCCCGCTCACGAGTACCTGCCTGCTTGCTTGCGTCTGTTCAGCAAGTGGTCTGGCCCGCATTCGAACCTTTGCACACAAAGCAGCGTCTAACGGGGTTTAAGAATAAAGAAAGATCGGGATGAGGCGGCGAAGTGGTGTAAAATGTGGGAAAAACGCCGGTTTATTAGCGCCAGGGTCAGTCGTATGAAGCGGACCGCGTGCACCCGAGTGTCATATCATTGAGGTTTTTGATGCATTGTTTCTATGGGGAGTTTGCCGGGACCGCGGTGATCCGTTGTAAGAAACGGGCCGTCGTAGGTCCGGGGGCACGTATTAGCGGGGTTCCACTGTACTTGAATTCTAACATGCAGTCAGCACACTGATAACTATGCTTTTAGTGCTGGCCCATATGTGTCTGTAGCGCGAAATTGAGAAGTCTTTTGTGGCTGGAAGGGAGACGAGTGAGTTACCGGAAGCGAGTTCTTTCAAGTTGAACAAAGTTGTCATCTGTCTTCACGGCCCTGTTTGAACTGTGTGCATCGTTCCTGATCCATCGTGTCTCCCGATCTCTCCCCTGCCAGGTTCAAGGAGCAGGCAGCGGAAGCTGAGGCTGCCAAGCAGGTGGAAGAAGGTCGCACCCAGCTGGCCGACCTCCAGAAGGAGCTGGATGCCCAGCTGCAAGCCAAGAAGCAGCAGGAGGCCGAGTTCAAGAAAGCGTTCAAGTGAGAGCTGCGTGCAACTTCCTTTTAAACGTGATAGTCTTTCGTGGGCTACTCGAACGCGAGAATTTTTGTCTATCTGTATGTACATCTGTTTGATTCCCGGTCGCGGCTGCCGCTTTTCTGATGGAGGTGAAAAGCAAAAATGCCTGAGTGTTCCAGATTTCAGTGCACTTTAAAGAACCCCCGTATGGTCAATGCTAATGTGGAGCCGATCACTATGGCACACCTCATCACCTGTGTAGCGCCGGCGCGTTAAACCATGTAATCAATCAATGTACGTCTGTTTGTCCCTTGATTCAGCCGCCCGGCCAAAAGTTAGCGGACAAAAGTTAGCGGAATTCTAAGACAAGTTTATACAGGATAGCCCACATGTAGCGAACCCGGTTTTAACGAAATAGCGGCTATAACAAACAAATCTTCATTTCCCCCCACCATTTGGATACATAGATTTTGTGTCCAGATATAGCGAAAAGCGGATATAACGAACTGATTTCCGTTTCCCGATGTGTTCGTTATAAGCGGGCTCGGCTGTATAGGAAAAATGTTTCCAAACCTCTAAATATGGAAACACAATTCATACTTGTGAACATTGTTCAGCAAAAAAAAAGAAACGGTAGGCACGTTTGAGGAAAAACAGCGATACCCAACTGGTCCTGGCAGTGTTATTTCGATTGAAAGTAAATGTGTGCTGAATATTAACGATAGCAAATTAAAAAATGCGCGTTGAAAACAATGTTTTCACCCAAAAATACAAAAAGCTCTCGTGGCATACATATTGTGGTGGCACTCCAAGAAGTCCAGCAGTAGCAAAACGTTAAAGTAGATGGCGCGAAAGCAGTGGAACACGAAAAAATTGAATTGACTTGAGCAAACCTCTGCAGTGCTTATTGTGTGGGGGAGTTATATGGAGGAGAAGAGGAGTGGCGTTTACGTGGCAGGGGTGGGAGTGGACTATTGTCTTTCGGCAACATTTGCAGTAAAGTGAACAGATATGCAGCCAAGTTTTTCTTCTTATTCTGCTTGCTTCTTCGTGCCATGCTTTCTTTCACTTTGCGGACTCTCCTCCTCCTCCCCCTCCCCTTGAAACGATTTTTAAATTAAACAAAGTCGGTTGGTGATATTTTACGTCCAAGTCACACATCGTCTTAGTGCTTCACATGGGCCAGTGGTTCGGGAACTTTTGACCACTGCTGCCCCCTCTGAGTGCAGTGTTACGATTCACTGTGTACAGAAAAAAATATTGACTCCCCTGTTTTGTGTGCTACTTAGGCCTGAAGTGTAGCCTAATTATTGGTGCGTGAAGCAGCGAAATTTTTTTGGCAGACATGAATGTGTGCAGTCTTAACCAAGATGGGCTGTTTAACGCTACCATTCTATTTCAGTGTTTCTTTACACTGGCTTGGTTTTCCTTTTTTTCTTTTTTTTTTTATTGAGCATGAGTGAGTGCTGTCTGTTAAGAATGGTGTGAACAGAGCTGTTGCATGCTGAACTTAAGGATGTGACATTTGACTAAATAGCGGAAAGCAGAGGTCAGGGGTCAGGTTCAGCGTTATTGTTTCGCACACTCCTTGCACGGACAAGTTCGAAGAACACCGAGTCGCAAAACAAAATGCGGTTAAAGCTCCTTTTATGAATCCTGACTTTACAAATTTCCCAAATTAGCAAACAAATTCAAATCGTCCCTGCAGTTGCTCGTGGGCTCAATGCCTGTTCAATTTTATTCACCTTTTTAAGTTCACCCTGTGCTTCAGAGTCCAAACACGCAGGCTCGGTTTCGGCCAAACAAAAGCACCCGCCTGTTAAAATTTTGGTGCATGTTCTTTCGCTCTTTCTTTGTCATTATTTTTACACACTTCTCTTTTTTTACTTCGTATTTGATGTGCACCATGCTGAAGGCATTGTGCCGTTTGAGGGCATGCAGCACCGTAAACAAACAAATAAAAATGAAACAAAGATTCTCAGGAACTTATCCTAGTCCGTAGCCTTCCATTATGGGGCATGCACTTGATGTAGCTTCAGCACACTAACCCCCTGAGTTGTTAAATTGTATGTTTTATTTTAGTGTGTTTTTTTATTAACTGAATTATTAATGGCTCCAGGCAACTTTGCCCAAATCATGGAGCAAAAATATATCTAGGAGGCGAAATCGCCCATTGCGGTAAACTCAGACGAACGACCAGATAATGTCACAATGAAAGCGAACTTGTGCTACAAAGCTTCGTAGCTGTGACGGTGAAGGAGAGAGTAGTGGCATCTGATAGGCAAAATGATAGCAGCCATTTATTCCAGGGCTGCGCGGTGAAATGCCAAGTCGCGGTGCCTGCGCAGTTTCTTCTGCCACGACACATGCCGCTAGCCTAACCCAGGCCAAGTGCTTGTGACGTTATCTGGTCCCCCTAGGAAGCACCGTTTCCCCTCCCGTCTTGTACTTCTTACTCCGTGGCCCAAATCGACGTTCGACTGTAGTTGGAAGCATCGCAGTGTGGCAGTGCTCTGAACCCCGGCCCGTGCTCTGTTGCAGGGAGTGCGAAAAGAAGGAGAAAGAGGTGGAGGCCAAGAAGCAGGAGTATGCCGAGCTAGAGCGCCGAGACCTGCAGATCCGGGAGAACATCAAGCACACCAAGCAGAAGGGCAAGGATCTGGAGAAGAGTATGGACACTGCCAAGCAAAAGGTCCCCCCCGCATCCTGTCGCCTTCCCCATGCCTGCCTCTTTTGCCCCTTTTCCTCCTCCTTATCTGGGACCTTCAGGATGGAGGGTTTTTATAGTAACACTACACAATAGAGGGAAATCCAGCACTAGTGTCCAGGCGAGCTGCACTTCAGCAAGCGTGTTGTCATGTGCTGGGTTGGAACGTTTCTCTTTTTCCTTGGCACGGCTCACAAGCCGGCTGAAAAGTTGTCTGTGGCTGCAGAAAAGCACAATATTATTGCAAAAGAATATTTAAAGTTGTTTTATCAGCAGAAAAGTGGAGCCCCTTGAAAGATTTATTTGTCATGCATTCTTAGAAGCTTCATGCAAGACAAATAAGAAATAAGATGTTGCCCTTTGGTTGGTTTTGGTTTCAGGAGCGAAATTAAGCCATGTGGCTAGCCAAGCCAAGTGGTAGAGGAATGTTGCAAGCTGCTATGGCGGCCCCGAGGACACCTAGTGATTGCAGAGACAGATTTTCCTCTAGTATATGTTGGTATGAAACTCTACGGTTCAAGGGGCTTCTTGGCAATCGCCCGAGCTGTGGGGTTGCTAAGAGCTCTTTTGGAGTGTGTTCGCTAAGGCAGACGCTGAGTGTTAACTGATTAACACTGGGAACAAAGCACGTCTAGAGGTACAATGGCCTTGTTCAGTGTGAACCGGTCCCCTATGTGCCTCTAAAGATAGGTGTTTATAAAAATGTGTATATATATATATCTATTATTTTTTTGCAGTGTGCAGTTTTATATTGCGTTAGATAAATTAAGTTTTGTTTGAGGATACAAAATAAGCTTGATGCATGAATGCATGCAATTGCAGCACTAGCATTCCTTGCTTGAACAACACGCAGAAAGCTGCTCTATTTTGTACATTGCACGCCTTTCAACTGGCAAGCGTTCTTCGTCTTTGGAGACACAGGGCAGTTAGTTATGTGCGGAGTTTAACTTTGCTGAAATATTACCCCCTGTTCCATTGTCCAAGCAATCACAGTTAAACAGGGATAAGTCTTTGCTTAGAAACCATGCCCACAGTGCTTAAAGCGGTTTTTCCGCAACGCGGCATCCTCGTTGTGGGTTCTGTTCCTCTTCAGTTTTCGGAGCATGGAACTGAGGTAGTGATTTGGACATGTTCGTTAGACATACTGAATTTGAAATCGCCGCAGCCTACACAAAGATGGATGGCAGACAATACACACGCATGCACTGGTTTCAGTATAAATCTGAGATTCTTGCGCATTGGCGTCGTTGCCTCTTTTTGCATACAACTTGTGACAAACTCACTGGTAAAAACGTTTCGGTTTTGTTTTGACAAAAGCGCTGTGCTTGTGTGCAGGTGGATGAGTGTCAGAAGCTGCCAGCAAAGCATCAGAAGGACATTGAAAAGCTCCAGACCAAGAAGGAAAAGCTGGAAAAGGAGAAGGTGGTTGCAGAGGAGAAGCTTGCTGAGGTAAATCTTTGAACATAGTCCCCGTGGAGAGGATTGCAAACCTTGCTTTTACCGAAATGTGCTGCACTCCGTGATGTCGAGCTACTTCTCGCAACAATCTTTCTTCGCAAGTTTGCGCTTTTTTTTTTTTTTTTTTTTTCCCTCCTTGCCGGGTCATTTAATAATTGTACAAATCAGAGTACTTTATTATGCGAGTCTCAAGGAACTAAGTACAAAATATTTTGACTGGTAAATAATGATGTGTGCTGTACCATAAAGTTACCAGATGGAGACCAGCAAGAACAGGTATAATGGAGCCAACAAGTCGATTTCATCCTACCGGAAATGTGTGTGGCTTCGTGTACAAAAGCCTGCAATTGTCCGCAGATTGGGACAAGGCCTGTGAAAAATTGGGGCCATTATTCATTTGGCACTATTAGCATGAGGTTGCGGGTTTGATTCCCGGCCGCGGCGGCCGCTTTCTGATGGAGGCGAAAAGCAAAAACTCCCGTGTGTTTGAGATTTCGGCGCACGTTAAAGATCCCCAGATGGTCAAAATTAATCCGGAGCCCTCCACTGCAGCGCGCCTCATCGCCTGCGCTGTGTCGGTGCGTTAAAACCCTACAATCAATCAGTCAAATCATTTGGTACTATTGTTTGTACCTTGTGAATGGGAACATCACTAATTATAGGCGGGTGTTCAGTGCTGGGAAGTGATTAACGAGCAAAATATAGCTGTTCATTTGGCCGTGTTGTGTTTTTTTTATGTTCCCGGTCGGCTTAAGGGGGGACGCGGGTCTTAGAATGGTCAGAAATGACCAAAATGTCGATTTTGAGAAAATCAATTTTTGGAATAATTGTACCTTCAAACCTGCCTTCAAAATATCAACGCTGAATTCGATCGGGAAATACTCTAAAATCAAGTTTTGAAACGCCTCGGGGGCCACGAAATGCCCCGAATCGGGCAAAAGTTGTTTCAAATTCCCGCGCGCGCCGCGGGCGAAGCAGCCGACCGATCGCCGCCATCTTGGTCTTGTTTTGAAGCTCGTTTCTTTGTGCACATTTTGCGACACCTTAAAATGGCGTCACTTGAGTAGAACGACCGCCCTTGCCAGTTTTCCGAAGGCGCCTTCTGGGCCGCCGATTGGCTGCAGCGCGCGGCGCGGTTTGAGTTCGTCGTCTGACACCTCCCATTGGTCGGCGCGACTGCTACGTCAGGTTTTTTTTTTTTTTTTTTTTTTTTTTTTTTTTTTTTCGCCATCATGGCGTCTGCTACCCGCGTCTGGCGGAGTCCGCTCTTCTGGCGCAGCGCTCGCTTAGAGTAGCTTTGCTAGACATTTTCGCTGTTTCTTGGGATTCTTTCATCGCACACATTCGTGACTGATGCCAGGAGACGTACGTTTGAAGAAGACGGCCCGTCATGCTACGGGAAGCGAAAGCGTCGTCCGCCCGCGTAGTGTGACTTCGGGCCGCTCGACTCAGCCGGATGAAAATTGTTCGCCGCCTCATATTGCTTCGCCTTTCCCATCGCCTGACCAACTACCTCGGTAATCCATACCTGGTCCAAGCACGTTTCTTGACTTGACACAAGGTATTACACGGCGGAGGAGATCGCCGCGCGTACGGAACACGCAGACGAGGTCAATCGCGGCATGGAGACCAAATCACCAACGCAGCGGAAATTCGACCTCCTTGAAGTGGATCTGGCGCACTTGGAGGTAGAATCCGGCACAGATTTTGTCTTAGTGGATATGGCAATGCTGAAAGACCTTTTTGCGCACGTCAGGTGCGGCAAGTGCGGGCTGGCGGCGCCGGATTTGAGACGGCTGACAGGCAGTACAGACTCGCCGTGAGGCTCCAGGTGATGTGCTCAGTTTACGAACATTGTGTGGAGTGTTTTTCGTCACCAAGGACCGAAGGATCTGGTAACATCACTCCTTTCGAGGTAAACATAACGGCCTTGAAAAGTATTCAAAGCATCGGAAAGGGGGTCTCTGCTCCGTCAGTTTTTTGTGCTAGGATGAACTTATCCCACAGAGGCTAGCCTACACCACAAACGTTCCAAGCGCACTTGAAAAAGTGGTCCAGGTTTGCGAAGACACTACAGCAGCCTCTGAAGCAATAGCTAGTGTGTGTTCGTCATGGGCTTGTACAGGGACCTTGCTCGGCCGCCAAAAAACATTGATGTCATGTTTGATGGCACGTGGATGACCAGGGGACGGTCGTCACACATTGGAGTGGTACAGCAAGCCTTCTGCAACTTGTAAGCCCCCCCCCCCCCCCCCCCCCCCCCCCCCCCAAAACTTCAGTGTTGCGTGAAATCAAAGCTCAGTGTTTTGTCACAGGATCGCCCGAACGGTTTCCTGCCATACTGCCATAGGCCAACAAAGCTTGCCCTTCGGCTACTTTTTTTTTCCCCAAAAACATCACGTCGTTTGACCCCTGTATCCTCTCAAACTTCCTGCGCAAAAACCACGACTAAAATAGCCTCACCAAAGAACAAAAAAAAAAGAGGGCATCTGAAGCAAGTTTCACCCCTCCCTCCTCCGCCGTACCCAATATTCTGGGTACCAAAGTGCACTGTAATGAATGATGCCAGTTTACGAAGGACTGTTGCAGTTTTCACAACGCCAGCGAGACAACACCAGATTTCACAACGCCAGCAAGACGCCAACCGATTTGAAGTCGATAAATTTTGCTGAATTCCTGGTGGTGTACGTTACTTGGTCTCTGGTATCTCCAGTTGTAATTGCCATTTTTGGAATCCAAAGAAAGATTTGGAATGGGAAGAACATGTCTTTGTTATACAGAAATACTGCAGTTACACTAGCAGTTACACTACTGACTGTTCATTTCATAACACATGGCCAAACTTCAAATGCAGTTTTCTCAGTTTCATATTTTTGGTCGTTTACGTCAGCCTTACGCAGCTTTTTGGAAACTTCTTTTTGCTTCATAAGGTTAATCTTGGTACCGTTTTTTTTTTTTTTTTTTTTTTTCAGTACAACCTGAGGTACCCGATGACATTCTTCGTTTTTCTATTTAGGCCATGCATAAATAATGACTTGCAGTTATTTTGATGAGCCAAAATATTGAATACTGCCATCTTTATACTTGACATATTTTTTGGGATGCCATGACTTTAGAGAAAAACAAAGAATGTCATCGGGTATAGGAACCCTCTGGCTATAAATTCATGTAATAAAAAGCTACAAAATGCAATGCCAAAGTTCATTAAAGCTGCGTAAGAAATTACCTAATTACGGTTTAGACTTTGCATGATAACTTTCAAACTAACAGCAGCAGCTCAAATATAATTGCATATTTGAAATCTATAGAGAAAAATACATTTGTGTGCAAATTTTCATAAGTTTCTACCCATAAATAAAAAAGTTAGTTTTAAGACCCTCGTCCCCCCTTAACCGACAATCAAGAGGAAAAAAAAGAATGCTCAAGGTGGAAGAATGTTAGTTTAGTGTGGCAATGACAAAGACCTTGCAAATATTGTTATCTTGTTTGCAGGTCATGGAGTCGCTCAAGACACAGACTGTGGCGCTTCAAGAACAGAAGGAGGTCCACGAACAAGAGTTGCTTGGACTCCAGAAAGGAGTCAGCGAGAAGAAGTCTCGGGTAGGTGTCATGCTGCTGTGTCCAGGCACTTTTATCCAGCGCGTGCAAATCTGCCAAACATTTAGGGCTGTGCTCGATTGTGGGAGAAGTCGCTTAAAGATCTTGCTAAAATGGGCAGCTTGATTTCCTACTAGGGAGTGTGCTTTTAGCCTGAATTTAATAATTGCATGGTATGAAAGCTAGTGCAGAAGATGTGCTGCTTTGGTGCGACGTGTTGTGCGCACCTGGACATGTACAACAATTGCAGCGTCTAAAGTAGTGGAAGGAATGACGAGGAGAGGAATTGACAACTCAAGGGCCAGATTATTTACCAACAATTATGGACGAACCTCGCTGTTAGCAGCAAATGTAATAATAGTGTAAATGTAGTGGGGCTGGGGGCTTATTAAAGGATGAGAAAGAACACGACAAACCGAGTGGGGCTCGTAGCTAGTGCTGTCGACTCCTGTTAATACAAAGTCCACGAGGACCACAAGAAACTTCCAATTTGACAAAAAAACACAAGAACGGCAATTTGTATGAGTCCGCAACACGTCTCCCTTCATTTTATCCAGATTCTTGGCTGTCGTCGCCAATTTGAGCGTAGTTAAGATAATTGATAGTTTAGACTTATCGCTAAAATCAAATCCTGAAGCACCCACCACACAGACTGCTCACAAGGTGTTTTGTGCAGCAAAGAAGATCGAGGATCTGAAAAGAGAGGGATGCATATGCTGGCGCAAGTCTCCACTGAACTGCTGCTTTGATGTGATGGCACCGACATAGTGCAGAGCATGGCGGTGTTTTGGCGCTTAAGATTGTTAATTTTATCGAAAAATGGCAGTCACCTAGATGCTGTTTATTCGAAATAACATCCAATTAACTTATATAATGGGTTTTAGCTTAGAATTATTGAGCAGTTTCATCCATTGAATTGCATGTAAAATTGCCGGGCCCGGAACATCACATCCCCAGGGAGTCAAAAATAATCTGGAGCCCTCCACTACGGCGCACCTCATTGCCTGTCTAGCGACGGCGCGATAAACATCATAATCAATCAATCAAACCAGAACATCACTTCCAATTAACCGAAAATTTCAATCAAGTGACTTCGAATTATCGAAAGTCTGGAAATGTATGAAAAGAATTCACAAAATGTTGTCGTTTACAACACCAAAAGTTATTGGCACTTAGTAGCTCCAGCAGCACTTTAAATCTGATGGCGATTGAGAAGGCATTGGAGATGGTACAGGAGTTATGAAAGATTGAATACTTGATTATACAATCAAGTATGCAATACAGTGCTAAAGATCTGTGGAAAAAAATATTCGATTTAGGTGGAGTTTTGAAGCAAGAAACTCAAGCGCACCTGATGGCATTGTAGTAGTCACAGACAAAAATTAACGCTTCTGTCAAGCCAGAGAACACATGGCAGGTTTATTTGTGCAATTACGCTGCGAGGCAGCAGAACTCGTTTCGTGTTTCCATTGCCTTCCTTCATGTGGACGCTGCATTGTTGTGTGAAAATACAGAAGCATTTGTACTTCATTGTTTGTGTTATCACATGTTTCCAGTTTTGTAAGGCCTGATCAGTCTTGACTGTGTGTGTAGGCGTAAAACACGAAACTAATCTTACGTGGCTCTACATATTCCTTGCCTCCTTTTAGTACGAACTCGCCAAGTCGGAGCTGGATATTTGCAACAGCACGTACGAGCGGGAAACGTCAAGGTTGCGGGAGATTGAAACAAACCTCGAAAAAGTGACCACATCGCTGAACGAGAAGTCCAGGTGAGAGGCTGCTTGTTGTGCAAGTTCATAACAGGTGAGGCTATGGCTCAATGTGTGTGCACATCATGGAACGAGAGGGCTTTGAGAGGGTAACACTGTGCTGGTAAAAATGAGCACCTGGAAATCTGCACAGAGCATGTTTTCTGTCATACTAACGGACGGATGGTGCTATCGTATAGATGGTATTCATTGAAAAGTTTAGCTGTCAATGTCTTCCCTTGACAACTCTGGAAATGGCCACGGACATGGCTGAAGCGCCACAGACATGGCATGGCTTGTGCCGCTGCGCCCGCACGCCGCAGGAAAAAAAACACCGGCATGCGTCGTCTGCTCCGTTTCAACCCAATTCTCAACGGTGGTCTCAACAGAGATGTTATTAATGGCGCTAACATTGGAGTCGAGGCATTACTTTGCATTTGGTGGGGTAGAGTTTGGAATGTCCAACATACATCATGTGCTTAGCATGGACAAGTACCGCCATCCAGCGGAGCCCGACGTAACCAGTGACGGCGCGCTCACATAGTTGCCTGCATGCGTGCCTCACCAGTGAATACAACCTATAACAGGGGGGGGCGTGTACATACGGGGAAAACAAGCTATTCTCGGGGAGTTCTGCGAGTATGGGAAAATCGGGGAAATGTCGGAAGCTTTTTCAATTTTCTGGTTTCTTGGGCAGGGCGAATAAATAGAGCGTAGGTCTGTCATCAAGTTTGTTATAGGCGGGCTCGACTGTGCTGTTAAACTCTGACCTGACACCCGGTTTAGTTAGAACTGAGGTACATATGCAACGTATTGGCAGCTGCAGCAGCTGCTCCGAAGGTCACTTTCTCAGGCGTGCCAACAGTGCAATCACCGAGTATTATCCCTTCTGCAATCATTCCCTTTTTGGAAACACCAGTGCTGAGTTTGTCAGTGGACAGTTCTTCAGTGGCGACGTTCAATTAGTTCTGTGCAGCACATCTTTTTGGCCGCTTTAAAAGCCGCGGTCACCATCTTCATCCTCATCCTTTATTCCTCTCCCCAGTGCGTTGACAAAGCTGGAGAAGCTGGTTCCGGAGAGGCAGGCCCAGTTGCAGCAGCAGGAGGCCGAGCTAGCGCGGGTGACGAAGGAGCAGGAGGAGGCCCAGGCGCAGCTGAGACTCGACCGGCGCCGCGTCGAGGAGATGCGGTCTAGCGCCCAGGCCAATCGGTCACGGTCACATGTCCTCAACTCGCTCCTGCAGGCCAAGCGGTCGGGCGAGCTGCCCGGAATCATCGGACGATTGGTGAGTCGAGTCGCAGTGGAGGAGGGGCGTGTTATCAGAGTTGTGGGGGGGTTCTTAATTTTGGGCTGTAAAGAGACTGGCTCGGGCCAAACCCATAAGCACCCACATGTGTGGCGGTTTTGTAAATCCATCTGGACTCTCTCGCCACACTTCACCTGGGGTTGGTACTCTTGGTTGGGGGAAGCATGGGAGAGGACAATACAGCAGTAACTGCTTAGTATCCGAGGCGAAGCCTGAGCAAGTTTGATTTCATCCAAGGCCATGCCAGAAACTGTTTTTGATGGGGGCAACACTTACAGGGGTGAGACAGCTGCGCATATTGCGCAGTTTTGATACAAATTTGTTTTCTTGCGCCAGGCTGCTGCAAAAGCTTGAAATTGCAAAATTGCACCAAACTGCTCCAAAACAGTCTGAGAGCCAAGGATTTTAACGCTCCAGTCAGTTTCAGTGGGGAAAAATGCGATTCGATAGACGGGGTTTCATAAAAAACAACATGGTGCCCGCGAATTCGCCGTGTCTCGGCCTTGGGTGGGAGGCGCGGTGCGTGCTTGAAGTGAAATTTCGGATTCATTGCGGTGTTAAAAACGCCAAGTTATTGCTACCTTTGACAGCGAGCTTGCGAGCGGCGGGAATGGTACGATCTACACTGCAGAAGTGGCGGCGCAGGTGACATCGCCGCAAAATGTTCTAGCAGTGTCTGATAGCGGGACGGGCTATTATTGCACGCTATTAATAATAGTTCACCTATCTGAAGTGAAATTTAATGCCAAGAGGGAGGTGGCTAAAGATACCAACATTACTCAAATTACGATCGTAGTGAACGTGCACCTCGGGGATTTAAATGAAAGGCTGGTGGGGTGTGACGACTGTCATCTCGCTTGCGCAACTTTTGCCGTGGCTCTACACGTGTGCGTAAAGCCCAGTCTGGGATTACAAAAAAACAATACTTTCGGCATTCACAGATAAAAAATGCCTTACAATTGCCTAGTTTTTCAATTCGACATTCTCGATTGATTGATTTGATTGTGGGGTTTAACGCGCCGACGCAACGCAGGCGATGAGTCGCGCCGTAGTGGAGGGCTCCGGATTAATTTTGACCACCTGGGGATCTTTACGTGCGCCGAAATCTTGTACACACGGCCGTTTTTGCTTTTCGCCTCCATCAGAAAAGCGGCCGCCGCGGCCGGGAATCGAACCCGCGACCTCGTGCTCAGCAGCGCAACGCCTTAGCCACTAAGCCACCGCGGCGGGTAATTCGACATTCTCAACGGCGTTCCACGCTATCTATGCATAGAGCCTTTAATTTAAAAATGGTTTCAAAAGGTAGTGCAGTTCGTACCTTGTGATACTCTGTAGAAAACAACTTTATTGAAAGGCTGTTTAAATGTTATGTACGTTCAGAACCGATTAAGAAGTGCAATTTTCCCCCCTGAGTTGCCAAAAATTATATTTTTTAGGCTCCTAAGGTGACATAATAAATGTCGTTCTTCTGCTCCAAATCAAGGTTCTTCTGCTCCAAAATCAAGATTTCTGCTGCTCCAAAAACTGCTCCCAAATCTGAGTCAGCTGTCTCACCCCTGTAGATGGTATTCATTGAAAAGTTTAGCTGTCAATTTCTTCCCTTGACAACACTGGAAATGGCCACGGACATGGCCGAAACGCCATAGACATGGCATGGCTTGTGCCGCTGCGCCCGCACGCTGCAGGAAAAAAAAACACCGGCATGCGTCGTCTGCTCCGTTTCAACCCAATTCTCAATGGTGGTCTCAACAGAGATGTTATTAATGGCACTAACATTGGAGTCGGGGCATTACTTTGCATTTGGTGGGGTAGAGTTTGGCATGTCCAACATACATCATGTGCTTAGCAGGACAAGTACCGCCATCCAGCGGAGCCCGACGTAACCAGTGACGGCGCACTCACATAGTTGCCTGCATGCGTGCCCCACCAGTGAATACAACCTATGTACCTACAGGGAAAACAAGCTATTCTCGGGGAGTTCTGCGAGTATGGGAAAATCGGGGAAATGTCGGAAGCTTTTTCTATTTTCTGGTTTCTTGGGCAGGGCGAATAAATACAGCGTAGGTCGGTCATCAAGTTTGTTATAGGCGGGCTCGACTGTGCTGTTAAACTCTGATCTGACACCCGGTTTAGTTAGAACTGAGGTACATATGCAACGTATTGGCAGCTGCAGCAGCTGCTCCGAAGGTCACTTTCTCAGGCGTGCCAACAGTGCAATCACCGAGTATTATTCCTTCTGCGATCATTCCCTTTTTGGAAACACCAGTGCTGAGTTTGTCAGTGGACAGTTCTTCAGTGGCGACGTTCAATTAGTTCTGTGCAGCACATCTTTTTGGCCGCTTTAAAAGCCGCGGTCACCATCTTCATCCTCATCCTTTATTCCTCTCCCCAGTGCGTTGACAAAGCTGGAGAAGCTGGTTCCGGAGAGGCAGGCCCAGTTGCAGCAGCAGGAGGCCGAGCTAGCGCGGGTGACGAAGGAGCAGGAGGAGGCCCAGGCGCAGCTGAGACTCGACCGGCGCCGCGTCGAGGAGATGCGGTCTAGCGCCCAGGCCAATCGGTCACGGTCACATGTCCTCAACTCGCTCCTGCAGGCCAAGCGGTCGGGCGAGCTGCCCGGAATCATCGGACGATTGGTGAGGTCGAGTCGCAGTGGAGGAGGGGGGCGTGTTATCAGAGTTGTGGGGGGGTTCTTCAATTTTGGGCTGTAAAGAGACTGGCTCGGGCCCAAACCCATAAGCACCCACATGTGTGGCGGTTTTGTAAATCCATCTGGACTCTCTCGCCACACTTCACCTGGGGTTGGTACTCTTGGTTGGGGGAAGCATGGGAGAGGACAATACAGCAGTAACTGCTTAGTATCCGAGGCGAAGCCTGAGCAAGTTTGATTTCATCCAAGGCCATGCCAGAAACTGTTTTTGATGGGGGCAACACTTACAGGGTGAGACAGCTGCGCATATTGCGCAGTTTTGATACAAATTTGTTTTCTTGCGCCAGGCTGCTGCAAAAGCTTGAAAATTGCAAAAATTGCACCAAACTGCTCCAAAACAGTCTGAGATCCAAGGATTTTAACGCTCCAGTCAGCTTCAGTGGGGAAAAATTCCTACTAACGGCATAATTGTCCAGCACCCCCAAGGTGATGCTGTTTGAAAAGGTTAAATTGATTGATCATTCAATAAAAAAACCCGTATAAAATTGTCCCCGAGATAGTTTTTCGAAAGTCACAATGTGGAGTTGCAGAAGTTATACTCTTGAGTTTTTAAAGTTTTCCCATTGAAAACCATTGCAAAGTCCCGTGGAAAAAATGCGTATGTGTACTGAAGCGACAAACAACTTGTGCAATTAAGTTGACGAGAAAACGGCAATTTTCGGAGCACCGTATCTCCGGAAAGACATCACTGGGCGCCGCCATCTTGGTGTGGTGAAGATTGGAAAATCAAAACATGGCCGCTGGGCGAAGCAGTTGCTCGTGGTTCAGGCCGAGTTCTCTTCGCCGATTTTCACCGTGAGTTTGGTTATGGGGACGGCTGGGTTTACATTTAGTCGTTTGATCTGTTGCGGGAAGTTGCGCGACTCGAAAGACGGGAGTTCATCAAAAACAACGTGGTGCCCGAGAATTCGCCATGTTTTGGCCTTGAGTGTCAGGCGCGGTGCGTGTTTGAAGTGAAATTTCGGACTCATTGCGGTGTTATAAATGCTGAGCTATGACTGAATTTTACAGCGAGCTTGCCGCGGCGGGAATGGGATGATCGACACTGCTATGAATTGGCAGGGCAGGCTACATCACCGCAAAATGTTCAAGCAGTGTCCAATAGCGCGACGGGCTATTATTGCACGCTAATAATAATGGTTCATTTATATGAAATGAAATTTAATGCTGAGGGGGAGGAGGCTAAACATACGAACATTACTCAAATTACGATCATAGTGAGCGTGCACCTTGGGGATTAAAATGGGAGGGCTGGTGGGGTGCGACGACTGTCACATCGTTTTGCACAACTTTTTCCGTGGCTCTACACTTGTTTATTTATTTATTTATTTATTTAAAAATACCTTACAGGCCCTCATTGCAGGGCATTGTGTAAGGGGGGTAACAAAGGGTGGGTGTTGCGACAGAATTGTAAGGTAACATCAAACTTCGAATCAACAAAAAGCGGAACAACAAATAACACGTTATATGTCAGTAAAGAGAAAAAGGCGAGAACGTACAAAAAAAGCGCGTAAAGCCCAGTCGGGGATTACAAAAATGATAATTTCAGTATTCATGTTATAATAAAAATGCTTTGTAATTGCGTAGTTTTTCAATTCAGTATTCTCAACGGCGCTCCACTTTATGCATAGAGCCTAAGAATTTAAAAATTATTTGTAAAAAGGAAGCGCAGTTTTCGTACCTTGTGATAGTCTGGTAGAAAAAAATTTATTGAAAGGTTGGTTCGGTTTTGAATGTACATTCAAAACCGATTAAAAAGTGCACTTTTTCCCCGTGAGTTGCCAAAAATTTGACTTTTTAGGCTTCTAGGGTGACATAATAAATGCCGTTCTTCTGCTCCAAAATCAAGATTTTGCTGCTCCAAAAACTGCTCCCAAATCTAATTCAGCTGTCTCACCCAAGCACTTACAATAGCACTTGTTTAAGAATTTAAGTGCGTGCGAATGGTTCTTTATGTGCTAGAAGCCCTCCCCTGTGGTGTTCTCTGTTGACTGAGCACCCTTCTTTGTGTGAAAACCTTAAAAAAAATGCATAAAGGTGTCAAAAATGGAGGGTACGGTGTAGTACTTGAAATTCTACAGTAACCATCTCCGCCCCTTTTTTCCCCTGTAGGGTGACTTGGGAGGCATAGATGCGAAGTACGACGTGGCGATTTCGACAGCCTGTGGGCAGCTGGACTACGTCGTCACGGACACAGTGCTGACAGCCCAGCGCAGTGTGGAGTACCTCAAGAAGCACGACATCGGCTTGGGCAAATTCCTTGCGCTGGAAAAGGTCATTGCAACTCCTAAATTGCCAGGGAGGGAGGGGAGGAGCTATAAAAGTAGTGTTACGAATTGCGAGAGTGGATCACTGGCGACTTTGTTGATTACCTAGAAGTTGTATAGGACTTCCCTACAACGCATCTGGCGAACTTTAGTGGCAAGGGGCCTGTGCGACTGCTGCTAAGGGCTGTCTTGTTGTCGGCTTGAGAGGTTGAGACGCAGCTCTTAAAGGGGCAATGAAGAGCAAATGCAGGTTTCGTTCATTAAAAACAGTGCTATGTCTCGATAACAGTGATACCAATTTTAATTGCAAGTTTCAAACAAATAATTGAGATTTTAACCAAAACAGTTGGAGGAGTGGTGATGATTCCGTGATGTCACAGAAGCTTGTTTGTGTGATTGCGTTGGGCATCTAGTTATCTAGTTCCATTTGGTTTTATCTGTTGGATGAAAAGTGCAGTTAACACACTGATAACAGGGTTTTTAGTGCTTCCCTTGTTACTGTATTACCCGATTCTAACGCACACTTTTTTTCTTTTTTTTTTTTTTCCGAAAAAAATTGGCCGAAAAATTGCATGCGCGTTAGAATCGGATACGAAACCGAAACTGCCGAAACAGCGGAAATTTCGTCCCACCTATCACCATCACCATCTCAAGATGGCGCCAAAGCTTTTAGCAACGATTTTTCGGACTCTGGAAGCCTAGGCGCCTGGGCTTTTCTATCGGTGTTCACACAAATTGTCAAATCGTTCCACTTGCGCCCTTGATAAGAGCAGTGGCAGTAGCGGCAACGAAGGTGCGCCGCTTCCACGAGCGGCTTATGAGCGGCTCCCTTGCGTTCAAAACGAGCGGTCTGCTGAAGCGTTGCGCCACTGGAGAAGCTCGCGGGACGGGCATGCGAGGTGTGGGCCACGATCCCTTCGACAATGGTTGAACGTTCGTTCAGGAGTGTGGCATCGCGAATGCGCTTGACCAAGGACGAGATGTTGTAGTCAGCAGAAAGCGACAAGGAGCTCTCTGAGAGCGACGAGGAGTAAGATGAGTGAGATTACTTCGGGGAATAAATCGCCGTTTCGCTCGCATTTGTTTCTTTGGTCACAAAGTTCCGTGCACGTTACAATCGGAGGTGCAAGTTTTTTCAGTTTTTTTGCCTGTAAAATCGGGTGTGCGTTAGAATCGGGGGCGCGTTAGAATTTTACCTGCCCATATTATGTCACTGTAGCATGAAATTTCGGAATTTTTCACCATTTCTTGTTTTTTCTTGTTAAAAAAAACTTTTTCGTGGCTGGAATAGAACCGCGTTGAGTTGCCTAATGCTGGTTCTTTCAAATTGAAACAATGTTATATTTTGTCTTCAACATCCCCTCCTTAAGAAATTGGCGGGGAAATGGAAGGCGTTCGTTGTTTGTGGTTTTGTCAGCACAGAAAGCGTCGCTTGTCGAAAAACAAACTTTGATGAAGGCATAAATGGCCAATGTTATGCGGAAGCGAAAACTTCATTTGCCTGCTGTGAAGCAAAAATGGGTAACACACAGCAACACAAGTCTTTTTTGCTTTTGAAGTTGTGAGAATGGGATAAGCAGACTAATCTAATGCAGTATAGGCCACTTATAGCAAACCTGGTTCTAACGAAATAGCGGCTATAATGAGCAAATCTTCATTTCCTGTTACCATTTGTATACATAGATTTTGTGTTCAGATATAACGAACTGATTTCAGTTTTCCGATGTGTTTGTTATAAGCCGGTTCGACTGTGTTGACTTTGGCATTTCACCAGGGAGAACAACAATGACTTGCTTGCTGATGTGAGGTGGAAATGGTTCTTTCGTGTCACTGAGGGAGCTGTTGAGGGTTCATGAGATTAAAAGGGTTAAAAAGAGTTGGTACTGGTGTTGCCTTTTGTGAAATCACGGTGCAATTTTCCAGCCTTGTAGCATCCTGCTTTTTTATTTGAAGGTGCATAAGATGGTACAACAGCTTTGAAGAGCGAACTAGTGCTGCTCTTTGTGTAACTTGCATGCTCAGTGGTAACAACGCATGTTTTGCTGTATGTGTCCCACTTCGCATAGCTGAAGCACTTTTCTTTTATGAATTGCAGATGGATCGCTGGATACCCATCATGCAAAAGAAAATTTCCGTGTAAGTTGGTGGTGGATGTTGAAAGATTTCAATGTGCATAAAACTGCCACTCATGCCTTATTGAAATCGGCCTTTTGCGTTTAATATGAATGCAATTCATTGTTCTATCAAGGGAATGGTGCAGTGATGTTGCTAAACGCAATTGTAGTGTATCAGATTTTTTTTTTTGTATCAGCAACCAGTTGAACTTTCTAAGAAATTAGACATATTGGCAGTGTATGTGGAAAGGTTTCAATCTGCCTTGAAAAGGTGTACAAAGCACTCTTGTGTTTACGGAGTCCTTCCACTTTTCCGTAGCCATGCCTAGCGCCTACTACGCTCTTGCGCAAAGTCTTTTGATCACCAGTGTCTAAATGGTTATAAAGGGCTTTACCTCGAGTCTGACCAATGGCGTCTTGCAGGAAATTGTGCATTGCAGCAAGCAAGCAAATAT
Source organism: Haemaphysalis longicornis (assembly GCA_013339765.2). Lineage (NCBI taxonomy): Eukaryota > Metazoa > Arthropoda > Arachnida > Ixodida > Ixodidae > Haemaphysalis > Haemaphysalis longicornis. Next base: position 41,830,968 of record CM023456.1, read on the forward strand.
TCCTGCAAACATTATCAACTAAGCAGAGTTGATGGATACTGGCTGCACTTGATTAACTCTTTCGGGACCGCCCGAAAAAGTGATGAAAAAGTGAGGTCTCGCTACAAATTTTTTATTACATAAAGCAAAGGCACCATCCTACCTTAGCATATACCAAAATGCAGCTAATTATATGTTCTTTGACATACAATACCAAGTTTTACTTAAACACTGACGATAGAATTATGAAAAAATCTTAAAGTAAGAACTTTGTAAAAAAACTACAGAAAAAGATATAAAAAAGCGTAAATATAAAAATATTAAAAAAGAATAAAATTATTTCAGGATATACAAAATCTAACACAATGCTTTGTTTCTGCATCGCGAAAGTTTGATGCGGCTAGGTGTAACTGGTTTTTTGTTTTGTGCGTGATCTCTTTGGCACTAGGACCATGGCTACGTCGTCGCCCAGGTACACGCCGGGCTTTCGTCTCGGCGAAAACTTGATCCCTTTCTGAGATGGTGGCAGGAGATCACCACCATAGGTAGTTAACACCCTAGCGAACAAATATAAACCAGCCAGAAGATATTTCAAGCGCACATACCTACTCCAGAGACAATTGAAACCGAAACCAACACCCACCTTTGAGCGCGATTTGATGTTCCAGGCTGATCGACACCTGAATCCTCACTCGAGCTGAAATCCGATCTCTAAAGCCGCATTCCGACTTTTCACTGCCACTCTCATCGTTAAAATCCACAGTAGAAGGCGAAGATATGCGAGACGAGACGAGGCGGATTTCTTATCGCGCTCGCGCGAGTATGACGCCATGTTTGTTTTCATTTGAAACCACTGCCCGTCAGAATAAAATATCTGATGCGTTGCCGCCTGGCGATAAAAAAAGAAACTTCACAAAAGAGAAAACTATAGTTTTCAAACTATCTCCTAGATGTCACTAGGTGTTCCATCGAGCGAAAATTTGTATTCTGCAGGCTCGTGAAACCATCGATCATATGTGATCGATGGCCTATGGAGTGGTCCCGAAAGAGTTAAGAAGGGAAAACACAAGGAATAGAGCAAGGGCAATTTCAGGTCATGCCCTAAATCCTGTTTTTAAACAAGTGTAAATGAATTGCGGGAGTTGGCTAAATTTTTGATATTATACCTCAGCCCTCATGAATCAATCAGTCGGTTAAAAAAAAAAAAAAACGAAGACTACCTCAAATGTCAAGCTGTCGCGCTTACACAAATTCTTCAGGAATTACAATCGCCAATTCTGTAGCAAGTTGCGATTCAGCGCAGAGATGAAGAACAACCGGTGGACTACCCTCGTTCCAGAAGTGTTAAAGGTTTACGGAGAACTCTGAGCTCAGTGGCTAGGGTGTTGTGCTGCTGAGCACGAGGTCGCGGGTCGATTCCTGGCCGCGGCGGCCGCTTTTTCGACGGAGGCGAAAAGCAAAAACACCCGTGTGTACGAGATTTTGGCGCACGTTAAAGATCCCCAGGTGGTCAAAATTAATCCGGAGCCCTCCACTACGGCGCGCCTCATCGCCTGCGTTGCGTAGGCGCGTTAAACCCAACAATCAATCAATACGGAGAACTCCGTGGAAGGATGAGATAGGACCTTTAAGAGGGGGAATGGATTCGAAGGGCACGTGATAGGGTTAGCAGGGAGTGTATTATAGAGAGGTCTTTGTCTTCGTCCAATGCGGAGTTCTTCAGTATACACCAGTTGCGAAACTTTGCTCTGGAATCCAGTCTGTGCGAGCAGCCCTGTTTCATTGAAGCTGAGGAGCAAGTGTATTGGCGCGACGCCTAGGGGACAAAGCTGAAGTTTGTTAAACATTTATTTAATAACATAATTTAATAAAACAGGGCTTTCTTTTCAAACTAGGAAACACTGAATTAGGTAATGTTTGCTTATGTTTGCACAGTTATTTTTATTTTGCAACTTATGACATGAGCTGCAAGCATTGAGCATTACTTGAACTTTCTGCCTACAGGGGTGGCAGGCCAGTAAACTAGCTTCTAAGGTCCCTGAAATTACTAAGGTAGCGCCATCTTTAGATCTCGCCGCCTTTCGCCCTCGCCCGCGCTCCTTTCCTCCTTCGTTTTTTGCCATTTTCTTTTTTCGCCGGCGAACGCCGCACGCCATTGGCGAACGGCCAGTGACGTAGTACCTCGTCCCCGCGTTGTTTGTTTTTTCTTCTCTTTGCCGCCACTGTCCATTTAAATTCGCCATTTTAGGCTCAGCTGCCTCGGAGCAGGCCTTATCGAAGCCGCCAGCGTATAACAACCGTTAACAACCGAAGAGTCAGCTGCTCGTTTCAAACAAGTGTTGCGTCGGCGTCACTTTATGTAGCTTCGCGATGCCGAGTTGTGCCTTCGGCTGCTCGAATAAGGTCAGTGCAGTCGCGGCCAGCTCGGCTGTAGCAAGACTGTGTAACTTATCAAAGCCCGCCACATGAATCAATGTTAGCGTACAGCATAAAAAGGATTCACAATTGCGCTCTTGTTAGCGTGCTTCTGGCCTTGGAATACGGTAGTTATTATAGAACTGGGCACTACAGCTAATTGTAAGCTGAGCGCATTCTTTAACTGCGCGTTCTTTGTGCGAGCCTGTTCCAGATATGCCCGACAGGGCTTTACTCGAAGTAATTGTGAACGCCAATCGCACGAACATTGCTATGCCACGGACGCACTGCCAAAAGTACAGCAGTCTTGGGCGAGGCCAACGAGGAGACGCGAGAACTTTGACCTTGACAGCAGCCTATAACGACGTGAAGGTGACATATATTTTGCAACAGCGTCAAAGCACCGGAAAGTGCACGGAATAAAGGTGGCATGAATGTCAGTAGCTAATGCGGGGACGCATACTGAGCGCTGCCTAATGATCTACAACTAACGCAAAAAACGCGAACGCAAAAAAAGCCAGCGCAGCGCTCGAACTGCCGCGAACCAAGGTCACCGCGAACCATGCGCAAGCCCCTCTGTGCAGCGCTTGCACGACACAACTTAATCACGCAAATGCAAGAACGGAATTACTGTAACAGAGCAATTTGAAACGTCCACGTTCGATCATTTCGCGTTCACGAACTATCCTGAGCCTGCCGCACACGTAAACAAACACCGTGCTGTCCGTATGCGCCAGCGGCATTCATCCCGCAAATATCCCCTTCTACACAAAAATATACAACAAAACAGCCTCACTTAGGGCGTGTTGGTAATACGGGGCTCAAGAAATACTATGTAACAGAGCAGTTTGAAACGTCCACGTTCGATCCTTTCGCGTTCACGAACTATTCTGAGCATGCCGCACACGTAAACAAACACCGCGCTGTCCGAATGCGCCCGCGGCATCCACCCCGCAAATATCCCCTTCTAGACAAAAATATACAACAAAACAGCCTCACTTAATGCGTGTTGGTAAAACGGGGCTCTAGAAATACTACTAATGCTACCAAAGAGCGATTGCGGCGCGAAAACGAGCAAACTGCACGAAAAACTGCAGCGAGCGGCCCGAAGTGTTGCGAGGGCGTCTGCTCTGAGGAAGCCAACAAAAATGGCGGCCCCGCCGCGGAGTTAAAGGGACCGCGGCACCGCGGGTGAGGGGAGAAAAAAAAAGAGGAGGGCAGCGGAGAAGGAGGGAGCAGTTGGCGCTACCTTAGTAATTTTAGGGACCTTACTAGCTTCATGCTTGTCCCTGTTTGCCCTCAGCACAGGCGGCGAACCGCGGACCGGTTTTGGATACATGGGGCCCATGCGGAGTTTCGCAAGTGGTGGTACTGAGTGACTCTACTCCGGTGGGCATCCACAGCCAGTGATTGTGTTGTGATGACTGAGTGTGGTGCACTGCCCCTCTCTGCAGGCCTGAAAACGTGCCCCGGCTGTTCGACCTGGTGCAAGTGAAGGACAAGAGCATCCTGCCGGCCTTCTACTTTGCCCTGCAAGACACCCTGGTGGCGGATGACCTTGACCAGGCCACCCGCATCGGCCTCCAGGGGAGCCGCCGCTACAGGGTGGTCACCCTCAAGGGCGAGCTGGTTGACATGTCCGGTGAGCTGGGGCAGGGAAACCGGTCGCTGCGAGGGTATCCTATGGAGGGGAGGGCACCGTGCTGTAAAGAAAGAAGTGGGGTGGGACGTTTCTGAATCCGTTGGATCCCGTGAAGAACCAGCCCTCAACCGAAGTGGGCCTTAACTATTTCGCGACCGTGCATTCACAGGTGAACGATGATTTTCAAACCTCCCTCAAAAACTAAAAACGGCACAACTGGCGCCATCTGGCACGTTCATTGGTAACCCCTTTTTCAGTTTCATTGCCGTTTGTTTACATTTTGCGTGGGTAGACTGCATCGCGAGTAAAATTTGAACCCAAGGTAGTGGCGAGTTGGGTGAAAATGGCAGGGCGAAAAACAGAACCGAAAACAGAGTTTGGAAAGCTCAGTGCCATCGTGGTTAGCCTCACTCCCCAACTCATGTCTCCGGCAGTTCCTGGTTTTATTGCGAACTCAGCATAGTGCTGCCACATCACTCGCTTGTAGTTGTGGTGTGCTAGCAGTTGTGTTCCAGAAGAAGTTATACTCGGTGAGTTTTTTAAGTTTTCCCATTGAAAACCATTGCAAAGTCCCGTGGAAAAAAAAACGTATGTGTACTGAAGCGACAAACAACTTGTGCGATTAAGTTGATGAAAAAACGGCAATTTTCGGAGCGCTGTATCTCCGGAACGAGCCTTAGAGCCTTCGTTAAAAGAGCCATGAAGACAAGTTTGTTTTATTCAAAAGATTTTGTGTTTTATAGTGCCCCCAGCACTTGTCCAGATACAAACGATGCTTTGTTTACTGAGAAATTAATCAATTTAGGTTAAAATTTTGATTTTCCCGCTAAATCGAGTGTTTTCGTGGTCCGTAATGACATCACAGGAACCGACCGCTGTGCAGCCGATTCCGAAGCCTTGTTTGCCGTTGTGAACCTAGCTGGTGCCGCCATACCGTTGCATACCGTTTTCTGCCGTTGGTTTGTTTTTGACCGTATTTAAACCTGGCTTGTTTTTGTTCTGGGAGAAAATAATCGTTTCGTGAAACATAGTGGTCGCTCGACAAATATGGTCGCGTAAGACACCGTCGCTTACGTCCGTGTCGTCTGAGACAACCCCAAAGCCCCGCAGTGCTGTGCAGCTAAACCAAGCTTAGTGCACGCAGTATCAGCAGCAGTACGCATCAGTACTTCTATGTTTACGTGTGCTTTCGTAACTTCCACTGTTTGTCCCACCATTCTTACTGATATAAAAAGAATGTGCGCTAAATTTAAGCGCAAATAGCTCGTTCGGTAAGCTGATAAGCTCTGCCTAATTTGCGTTTGCTTTTGCCGGCCTCCGCATATCGTAGAGCTGGCTGGTATGACATCATAGGTTCTGTTGCGGGAAATGATCTAGGGGGTCGCATGGCCATTCCCTTTTTTCCTAATTATATTGCTTATTCGAGCGAAGTTTACGTTGAAAGTGGTGTCAGTTTGATCCTAACGAGGCAATCTTTTGAATGAACCAAACTTGTGTTTTGGCTTCATGGCTCCTTTAAAGCCGAAGGACAGTAGACTCCAATTGTCTGGTGACACCTTCGCAGGTGGAATTGGGAGTTGGGATGCTTAAAAAGTTTTCTTGGACTGTTCTGAACTGCCTCTGCAAAGCCTGAATGGTATTAGTGCGTCCATTAAAAAAAAAAAAGCTGCAAAAACTAAAACAAGCAAATGTAAAGTAATTGTTCAAACAGCCAGAAAATCGCTGCATTTTACACTGTATTTTACAGGCACAATGAGTAAGTGGGCAATTGATTTTTTTTTTTTTTTTACTTGGGAATGAAGACAATCCACTGCTTACTTTGTAGTTTTGTGATAAAGTTTGTTCCCACTATAAACCGTTCTCCTTAATGCCTAATTTTGCATAGTTGAACCTATTCGAACATATGATAGCCGTACCTATTCTGTCTGCAAACGAAACTCCTGATGAACAGAACATATTTTTCCTGTCCCTTGAGGTTCTGTTTAACGAGTCTACTGTATAGTTAAGTGTGGCTAATCTCTAATAATTTGTATGCAGCACTAGCTTTCCAGGTTTTACGACCCAGGCATTGCGTTTTGCACACATTCTGTGCTTATTTGGTGTGTTGTCACAGCTAAGCTTCGGCTTTCCTGTAGAGTAATTGCCATAAATCTTTGTACTATGTGAAGAAGCCACATTTATGTAGACACATTGCAGTAAAGTCAGCTTTACGTCTCCCTGTCAACCCTTACCAAGATTACTGGGCCTAGAACTAAACCAGAGTCCTCTTTCCCTGTGGTCTAGGCAGCATTAAGTGCAATGCATAGAGATCGCACTTAATGCATGGCGTCGCCTGTTCCATCTCACCTAGTTTGTTTCTCATCGCGGCGATAATTTAAAACAGGTTAAGCCCGAAAAATTATGAAAACAACTCGTGACGCATTCAAAGTACTCGCAGTAGCGCATTCTTTGCGCCGTGCAGAGTAGGCTGCGGTGTAGGCACAGGGGCAACTTAGGTTGTCGTTCTCAAGTTGTACCCACGTATAGTAGGTGCTAGTGTCACTAGATAAGGTTACAGAGTATTGGCACTCTTGTTTCCTATTGTTCCATGCCACCGCCATGATCATTAGTCAGTTCGCATCGCGTGACATTTGTTTACACTGTGACGGTTCATGGGCGCCGCCATTTTGTTGTTTATGCGTTTTTGGTCACCAACTGTGATAGTCTTACCTTGCCCTGCCTGCTCTGTGGCTGCGCGCGATGACGTCGTTCTGAATGCGAATCAAAGATACCGCGCTTTTGCAGCATTTCAGCTGCAGAAGGGTGTCCGAAGATGCCGTTCCGTTGCGTCTTCGGCAGTGTTGTTTACAAATGACCTCGTCAAACTTAGCAGTGAAGCCGCAGAAGCGGCAATCTGGAAACACTGATAAACACCAAAATGGCCACCGTTGCTCACTTGCGTGCCTCAGTCACGGTACTCTGTATCTTATCTAGTGACACTAGTAGGTGCCTTAGAGCCAGTTATCGAAGCAACAAGGAACCAGTAGGTACCTTAGAGCCGCTCATCGAAGAGGCCAGGCACTAGTTAGGTACCTTGGAGCCACTTGTCGAAGAAGGCCAGCTCAGAGATGCATCATGTCTCGTGCAGGCACAATGAGCGGCGGCGGCCGTGCCATGCGGGGCAAGATGGGCCAAGCGGTGGTGGAGGACAACGCGGCCCAGGTGGAGCAGCTGACGGCACAGCTGTCGACCCTGGAGAACAAGGTGAAGGACTTGCACGAGCGGCGCACCATCCTCGAGGACAAGGTCAACGCGCTCCGCAAGGACTGCACCGCCTCCAAGCACGCCCTGCAGAAGTTCCAGGTGGAAGTCAAGGTGCGCTGCTGCCCCCCACTCCCCTCCTCTCCTTTCCCCGAGCGAAAATTTCATTTTCAGGCTGCTTTTCAGGTAAAGACAAAAAGTGAAAACGCCCCCGTGTGACGAGACTTGGGCACACATTAAAGGGGCCATGAAGACAAAATACATGTTTGTTTTATTCAGATTATTTGGTTTTATAGTAAACTCAACACTTATATGGTGGCAAACGATGCTTTTGGCTTAAACAAGTCAGCCAAAATTTCAATTCTCCCACTGCATCGTATGTTTCGTGACGTCAGCAATGACGCATCCAGGGCAGGTACCGAAGCCAACAGGTAGTATGTTGACCGGGGCTGCTGCCATCTCACAGGCGCCTGTTTTGTTATCTTGTTTATCATCCGCTTTTTCCTAGATGTCGCTGCAATACTGCTGAAGGACCGCTGTCCGCATTTCTGCTTCTGACTGAACTTGCATGCCTGCCGTATTTTTGTTACGGTTGATAGCAATCGTTTCATAAAGCATCAGGTATGACTCAACAAATAAGGCCGCTTATGTCACTTGGCTGGAGTCGTCTCAGACAAGCCGAACACACCCAACGGCTCTGTTAGGCATTGTCAGCTGGCAAAGTGCCGCACAAACTGCTATGATTGCGTGTTCGTTCGTAACTTTTCTGTTTTTCCCCACCGCTCTTACTGCTATAAAAAGAATATGTGCTAAGCTCAAGCGCAATGAGCTGCCCATAATGCCGTATTTACCCGCATAATGAACCCACTCACGTAAGGAACCCCCCCTCCCCACTTTTCTTCTTGAGAATTCACTTTCTTGTCACCTCGCATAAAAAATGCTGCAGGAATAGAAAAGCTACTGTTCAATGTGTTTATCTCAGCATGGTTGCTGATGCCATGAACGATCGCAGTGACTTGATATCATGCCACAGTACAGGCAGAAACGCGCAAAAAAAAAACATTCTAACAAAAAAAAATAATCGCAACAGTAGCCAGGGATGCGAGCGCAAATGCTGGGGCTCACAATTTAAAAATGGTGCACTTGTGGAATGCCACTTGCTGAACACAGAGAACAGTCCTTCTTGCGTGTAGCTCCATGAAAGCACTCCGGCTTGCGAACAAAGCACCAAGCGTACTCCGCACTCCTTCCCTGCTCTGTGCTGTTCCGCGACTTTGCCATTACGCTCCATGGTTTTGTTGTTAGCTTCCGCAGTGCTCCCAATTGCAAGAAAATGAAAGGCATGAGGTCAGCATCTTTGGGGGGCTCTTTCGTGGTATTGCTGTTCTTTCATAAACTTACTAAGAATACGAGGGTAAATTGCAGAAAATATTTGCGCTACCTCACAGTGCTTTGTGGACTATTGTTTAATTTGGTTTTATCCGGCTCTAGTATGTCATAAGAAAAATCTAAGCGCAACGAAAATTTACTATCCTTAATAATGACAGAGATTGCATCTGCTAGTTTGAAAGATTATTTAATACATTTGGGACACTGCTTTATTCATTCATTCATTTTTTCTTCTCTCCTTTTTTTAGGGCTTGAAGCAGCAACATACCTCGCTCACCTCCCAACTGAGTGAACAGAAGGAGAAGGTTGCCAAGGCTGTTCCCGACAAGAAGAAATGTGCCCAGTTGGAGAAGAACGTGGCTACGTTCAAGAAGGGTTCGTTGTCTTGAACTTTCCAAGGGTGTCCAATTTCATTTTCTTGCATCACAGTCGTTGAACGGCTCTTGAAACGTCAAGCTGCTCAGCTGTGGTGGATACCAGTATATCGCACCCTGACATTCCCAATGTACTTGCTTGCCCAAGCTATTATCTAGTGTGCCACAATGTCTGACGTCTGTTGGTGGGTAGCTAATACATTATGAATTGTTCTGAATTGGCAAAACAAGCACTGTACGAGTGTGAGAGGGGAAGGAGTTACTAGGCATGACTGTTAATACTGAGATAACTGTCGGCAACATGCAGTTGTAGTGACCCCATTGTTAGCAGCGTTAATTTTTTTGCCCCAAAAAACTTTGGTCTGTTGGTCTAAATTGTCACTTAGCACACAGGCATTAAGCCATCGTTTATGGTGATCGCGATGGCGTGACCAAGTACTCGTCAGTCGCTAATTCTCGCACCTTTACCCCATAATGAAACGTTAGAGCGTTTCTTGAAGGGGTGCGCGCTACCGCACCAGCACGTGTTATCACATAACCCACCTTGGTGGCAGTTGATTGCTCACGTGACCGATTTGTTCAAATGGCGCTTCGAATTTCTTGTCCTAACAAAATGTGCACTAAAGAGGACGCCCAAGCAAGGATAAGTGCGTCAAGATTACCAATGTCTTGAGGGCCATGAAAAATGCAATGAATTTGCGCTGCCAACTCTAGCTTGAGAACGTCGCCATGCACATGTTCGAAACAGCAGTGCCACTAAGAGGTTTGAATTGTGTGTGGTTCTTCTTGTGCTGCGTGTGACCGTCTGTAGTGGCAAAATCACAGCTGTTGACTGCTGTGCTGTTAGTTCGCATCATGTTGCGTGACCGCCTCGCTTTTTTTGTGTGTGTGTGTGTCAGACTACGACGAAGCCATGTCATCGTGGAACGAAGTGGAGGAGAAAGTACTCAAGTAAGTTCTGCTTCAGTTCAGCGGGCTTATTTACTGTAGTTTACTGTAGTGTTTTGAAAATAGCAGGCCGCGCAAACTGCCTCGGTGGTAGTAAAGAGTTATTCCCCGGGCTTGGAGGGAAAGAAAGGTTCTCGAAAAATGTAGTGTGAAAATGGGGAAAGAGAATTTCCCTTTCTTTTTCTCTGCACATTGAAACCAAGGATGTAAAATAAGCTGTTGTCGTAGCCTCCCTACACTAAAATTGTATGCAAGATTGAGCTAAAAAAACTTGCATATACTATAAATGTATATATGGGGTATGCGTGGTCTGCAGAAAACAAACTATGCGTTGTAGTGTTATAATGTGAGAGTATCCATCCAAATCTAGAGGGAAATATTCGGCTTCCAAAAGCCCTAGGATTTAAGGGTAGCACAGAGGGAGTTAACCTCAAGGCTGTCGAGGCGACAAAAAGAAGGTTAGAATGCTGGTGGACAAAAAGCAGAGAGGGGAATATTGCCTAGGACAGCTACCACCTGTAACGGAAAAAATAAGTATTGTGTGCCTAGTAAGTTTTTTGTGCCTGCCCCAAAAACAGCGCTAGTATCAAACAGAAAGTGTAAAACATAGGTATATTAATTTCTTTTTAGGTTTTTTTTTTTTTTTTGTGTGTGAAATGGCACGTCATCCTCACTACAAAGGAGATACTTCTATCGATCATCATCATCCTTATCTATAATCAACAAGTAACAATTATTTTTTTTAAATGTGGTGCAGAGCCTACTATCAATGGTACTGATTTAGTCTTTTTTAAAATGTTTAATGCCTGAATATGAATTTTTTTCAGAAAAGGTGTGCTAAGAAAAATGTGCCAGATATGTTTAGATAAGCTTTGCCAATCACATTCCAGCATGTGCAATTTCCGACATCAGAAATATTTCTGCGGAACGACATACCGGGTGACTTGTCTTCACACATTTGGTGTTTCCTGCGTTAACAAGCTGCTGGTATATCGAAATTCACAGCACTGTAATCTATTGATATAAGCCAACGTGTTCTTGCTGAGCAACTATTGGTGCGTGGTTTAAAATGAAAGAGTTGTTAAACAAGCCAAGACATGCAGGGCAGTTCACCTTAGCAGAGTTCAAAACATCACACACAGCGCTTTCTGCACAGTGCCATGTTGTCTGGTTTGTCATAGTTGTACTCAGAAGAGAGCAAAAATGTCTCATGCTGCAACTGTGTCTGCTGGAGCCATTTTTTTTTTCCTGACCGCGATTTTTGTCTTTTCCCCACCCCAGTCTCCACAGCAAGATCATGGAGATCACGGGAAAGTGCATGGGATCGGCCCAACAGGAGGCAGAGAAAGTCAGAAAGCAGCTCGACGCCTGTTTGATGGAGATCACAAGAGCAGAGTCCAGCATCAAGACCGCCGAACGGTACGGACAGCCTTTCCATGTGCCCCAACTTTTGTGGCTGCCAGCATGGTGTGGAAATGTGCAACTCCGAAGGCGGTACAGTCGAACCTCATTATAATGAAGTAGTATCGGGGCAGCAAGTTAGTTCGTTATATCCGATATTCGTTGTAACAGTAGAGGTAAAAATCGGCTCTAACAAATCGACAATCTGTCTCGCGCAAAAATACTTCATTCAGAAATGCATTCTTTAGGCTTCGAATCCGCTATAAACAAGGTAACCCTTACCTTTCTCCCTGTTGCATTTCAAGCTCAGTGAACCAGAACTTGAGTACGTGAAATTACAACAGAACAAAGTTCACTTGACAAAGCAGGCCTGCATCTTTATTTATTTGATGAAGGATGTGACCTTCATCTCGTGGCTACTAACAGCACTGAGCAGGATGGAGTTTTACACATTGTCCACGAACAAAGGGGCCTTTATACTTCTCCAGTTTCGCTATACGGAGGGTTTTTCCAAGTAGCTACTCAGCCTCCTCTTAAGTATTTCTTCATTATATCCGATATTGTGCGTGGCTCTCATGGTTTCAGTTTCGTTATAAAAGAATAAGTGTCGTTGAAATAAAGCGTGACCAACCAAAGCTCGCATTTAGTTCGCTATAGCCGATAATTCGCCGTACCAGTGTTCATTATAACGAGGTTCAACCAGGAGGCGGACTCTTAGCCTTCAACCCAGCGTCCGGGCTAATTGCGACTCATGCAGCATATTCTCCCCTGGTGAGCTGGGGAAACATTACTGCGTTGTTGTTGCCCTAGCAACGCCACCGCCATGTTGGCCTTGAAGGCGTTATAATTGCCATGGCAACAATGTGAGGGCGCGCAGCTTGCGTGGGGGAGAGGTAACCTCTCCCCTCTCATCCCGGGTTGATTCCTTCCCCCCCCCGTGTCCCCCCCATTCCACCAGGCAACCGCCGCCGCCACCCCGCTGCCTCCAACGGGCAAGCCTCGCTCCGACGGCACGAAGCCACCCCGCTTGAGCAGTAACGACGCCAGCTCGAATATCACTTGAACACTTTATTCGCGTTACGTGCGCGAACGCGACGTGCGGCGAAGAAACACCTGATGACCAATACAACACAGACAAGGTTGTCTGTCTTCAAGCACAGCACACGCACGACACAAGTCCTATCCTTCAGCTCAGCTTCACGTACGGCATACGAACGACGTTCTCCCCTTTTTGCTAACAGCACTCAAAAGTCTTCGCGTTACGATTCATCCTGGTGTTCTTGGCGTCCCTTTTGCAGCACCGTAATGTCCGAGGGAGCACATACGAGAAATCGCCCACAACATGAGACGCGCGTCGGCCTCGCTGCTCGCCGTGCGGAAGCAGCAACTGCGGTGACCGTTATTCGCGCATGCGCGCCCCCAGTCGCGCCGGAGAGAAGAGGAAAAAAAAAAAATGAGAGGAGGAGTGTTTCCCCAGCGCCACTGCCTCTAGGCGCGCAATAATAGAACCGAAACTAGAAAAAGTAGCATTGGCCTGGGTTTAAATGTACTGAATTCCACAGGCTATTATTCTTTTGTTGGATCTACTTTTCAACACCTTTCTTGACCAGTAGAACAAAAAAAAGAGCACTTGCAAGTCTTGTTGCAACAGTGCCAAAAAAAGAAAAAAAAAAGGCCTCAGTCATGAGGCAGAACAAAAAGTCTGCAGTTCATTGCCCTTTCCTGCTGCTGTACATGCTGAATAAAAGGTGCTGGGCAAAATTTTGTACAAGAATAATTACAGAGGTGTGGGGATCTGGTCATACCCTCTTGCTGCTGTTCTCTGAACGAAATCGTTCGAATCTATGACCCTAGTTGGGCGTTTCAAAGCCGCTGTGTCAGGACTCTGAACATTTGAGAATGCAACGAAGGCGCATGTGCGGACATTGAAATTAGGCCTGCCTGGGTCCCCTCCTTCCTGTCGAATCCACCCCTGGCCGTGTTGAGAATAGAGTTCTTTAATCACCTACCCATGTTGCTATGTCGATCATTAGAGGCCGCATTTCATACCTTGGCGGAATCTATTGAACTGTACCATTGCTATGTGCGTAGTCCCACTCTTCCCCCCCCCCTTCCTCCCTACGGTTTTGATAGCCTAGCAATTGTCTAGCAATTGCCTAGCACTACCAAGGGCAAAGAAAATTGGTATTGTGTGTCTAGCAGTCCTGATTAATCGGTTCTTGCGTTCCTCAGTTACCATATTTGCATCGATTCCCTCTATTGTAACGTGCAGGTAAGCATGGGCAGGACAACTCGAAAAAATAATTTGACGCTAACTCTACCACGCAGGTGTAGCGGACATAACACCATGTGCTACCTGGCAGACATTTTATTTGACACCGCAGTTGTGGCAGGAAAAATCTAATGTGCTTAATGAACTTGCTTTTCCAGCACCTGCTGGCATCAAAGCTGGAGGGGAAACATTGAAAGTGTTTGCACTTTCAAGTGGCTTGACCTTTATGTTTTAGACGTGACGGGCCATTGGTTCATTCACTCCTAATTCATGAATTCCAGCTGGAAGTCTTATGTTCTTGAAAGTGTTTGTGCTCAGGGCCGGTGAAGCCTTGCATGAAAATATCGTTCTGCTTCATTTTTTACACCAAGCATGCAGTAATGTCTTTGGGATGACCATTTTGCGAGATGCTGCTCAGTTCGTAGTGGCGCCTGTTCGGAGCCATAATGACTTAAACGAGTTGCTAATCAGAGAAGCAGAAATATGTGCAACGGCTGGCCAGGTTGTCCGCATAGAGGAATGGGTGCACCAAAATTTACTCACGTGGTGTTGACGAATTGTTTGGGATTGGATTTAGTTGGATTTAGGGATGCTGCTAGCAATACTGCTAGCTGACTTTGGTTTTGAGCCCGATTGTAGCGCACGCGGAAATTTGAAGGCTAATTCTAGGGAAAGAGATGTGCGTTATAATTGTGCAAATACGGTATCAGTGTTTTTTGCACCTATTTCCGGGGAACCATATCTCAACTGGTGTAATGGAGTGCAGTGAGAAAGGTGTAGCAGTTGCATGGATGTGGAAAGTCAGGGGGGGGGGGGGGGAAAGGAAAGTCCGTGGTTGAATGTGGCTAAGGAGGGACACGGCTCTTAAAACAGCTTTCTTTAATTGTTAAGTAAACTCTGGGAAACTTGTCAGTCTTGCAGCTTTTTTTTCCGCTGATTGAAATATGGCATTAGTTTTTGAGTAAGTCAATTAAATACTAAGATAATTAGAGATAATTAGTCATTTTTGGAGGAACAATAGACAAAACAGTGTTGGTCATAAAACTGTAATGTTTATATTTTTCCAATACCATGAACTCTGGTGAGTGCAACAAGAGAATCAATTTTTTGATGCGCCGCTTGGAACTAATTTTACAGCTCATTAAACTTTGGTGGCCCCAGTGGCAAGGAACCATTTCGAATGCCCATTTCAAACACCAAAGTTTAATGAGCTGTAAAGTTAATTTTCTTATTGCACTCACCAGGGTTCACCGATTCTCTTATTGCACTCACCAGGTTTCATAGTGTTGGAAAATATATAACTATGACCAACGCTGTTTTGTCTGTTGTTCCTCCAAAAATGGCTCATTATCTCTAATTATCTTGGGAACTAATTGACTTACTCAAAAAATAATGCCATATTTGAAATCAGTGGAAAAAAGCAGCAAGACTGACTAGTTCCACAGTTTGCTTAAAAATTAAAAGAAATTGTTTTAAGGTACATTGTCCCCCCTTAAACAAAGTTTGTCGAGCAAGAGCTCGGTTTTCACACCGAGAGTGCGCACAGTCAGGTGCAGTGCACTTGGATGCAGCCAGAGCCTCCCTGTATCTGCTGGCATGCGCCTTTACTCTTCCCCCCCCCCACCCCCATCACCCGCCGCGTTGGCTCAGTGGCTAAGGTGTTGTGCTGCTGAGCACGAGGTCGCGGGTTCGATTCCCGGCCGCAGCGGCCGCTTTTCTGCTGGAGGCGGGAAGCAAAAACACCCGTGTGTACGAGATTTCGGTGCACGTTAAAGATCCCCAGGTGGTCAAAATTAATCCGGAGCTCTCCACTATGGCGCGCCTCATCGCTTGCGTTGCGTCGGCGTGTTAAACCCTTCAATCAATTCAATTCAATCAATCAATCAATTTTTCCCCCTACCGCACACTCTGTTCTGCTCCCCTTGGAACGAATTTAGAGGCTTTCACTGCACAGCCGCACAAGGTGCTGGCTTGCCCTTAGCTGAGCTTGAAGGCCAGGCTGACACCGCGAGCCATTTTCAGCGTTTGTACTTGAAGTGGTGGAGCTTTCGCTCTGAAAGGAAGAGGCTGTTTGTTGCTAGGCGCCTCCACTTGTGTGGAGTACACAGAAGTCGGTGTCTCTCTTCTCCCTGTTTGTAGAAACTTGAAGAAGGCCGAAAGCAAGGTGACCAGTATAGAGGCCGAGCTTGAGGAGACCAAGCTGAAGCTGGACGCGTTGAAGAAGGAGTATGCCGAAGTGGAGGCCGCGGCCAAGGAACTGCTCGCTGTCAGCCAGAAGGCTGCGGTAAGACACACCTTTCCCTCCTCGCGCAATGCTTCTCCAACGCTGACTGACGTCCACCAGAGAGCGTGCCTTTCAAAGGAACCGTGAGTTGGTGGATATTCATCATCAGTGATCAGCACACAAAACGGGGCACTGAAGGGAGTAATAGACAGGACAGCGCCACTCTTTCTACTATTTATCTTTGGAGGAAACGCAGCTTACATTCACATTTCTGTCACTTACAGCCTAGATAGTTTTTGGCTTCATTAAACCAAACTTCCTTTTTCGTCGCTTTGTTGGTGCCTATTTGAGGTTACCATACCTCGCAAAGTTATTGTTTGCTGCTGGCATCGGCACTTTCTTTTATCCTTTCAGGTGTGGTGAAGTTTTGTTCAGTACAAGGTTCTGACTTTATTGAAGCGCTCTTTCGTTTCAGTCTAGTTAACTCGGAAATTTATTTAGACAAGAGTTTCACAAAAGTTTGTCCAGTCTGGCATTGTATAAAAGAACAGTAATGCAGTCACTCATCATCAGCAGCATCATCAGCCTACTCGGGTCCACTGCACGATTAAGGTCTCTCCCATCGACCTCCAACCGCTCCTGTCCGGCACTGCTCGAGTCCACAGTTTACCCCCGAATTTCTGTATTTCATCCCTCCATCGGGTTAATGGCCTTCCCCTAATGACCAAGTTAAAAGTTAAAAGACGTTTCGGAACCTGTATGTGTTCTTTTAACTTTTCGACTTAATCAATTCTTATTCAATTCTTCGATTTATTCAATTGTTTACTTTGGATCCTTTCCCATCGTGCTTACTTGTGCTTACTCCCCCCTGGTTGCAGGAAGAGCTGAAGGCTCAAAAGCAGAAGCTGGCCGAGATGCAAGCAGCCATCGACGGTGGCAAGTCGGCCGAGACCTCGCTCAACTCGAAGCAGATTGAGGTCAAGAACCAGCTGGAGCAGTACGAGGCCACGCTCAAGGACAGACAGGCCAAGGTGGCTCGCTGGACCAAGGAGGTGGGTCGCTCTTACTCGGAGGCATCACCACTGAGGACGAGGAACGTTTGGAATGAAGCGCCTGGAACAGAAAGTGGAAGCTTTGTGCAACTGTTCCTAGTAGTTTTCAAAATGAGGCTTCTTGATCAGGGGTGAGACAGCTGCACATATTGCGCAGTTTTGATACGAATTTGTTTTCCTGCGCCAGGCTGCTCCAAAAGCTTCAAAATTGCAAAAATTGCACCAAACTGCTCCAAAACACTCTGAAAGCTAAGGATTTCAACGCTCCCGTCAGTTTCGGTGGGGAAAAATTCTTACTGGCGGCATAATTTTCCAGCACCCCAAGGTGATGCTGTTTGAAAAGGTTAAAGTCACCATGTTGGGTTGCACATGTTATATTCTGCGCGTTTTTAAAGTTTTTACTTTGAAAACCATTGCAAAGTCCTGTAGAAAAAATACTTATGTGTACTGAGGCGTCCAACTACCTGTGCAAGTTGATGAAAAAACAACAATTTTTGGAGCGCCGTATCTTCGGAACGACATTACTGGGCGCCGCCATTTCGGTGTGGTGAAGATGTGAAAACCTGGCCGCCGGGCGAAGCAGTTGCTTGTGGTTCAAGGCAGAGTGCGCACTCTTCGCCGATTTCTGCCTTGGTTTTAGTTATGGGGGTGGCTGGGTAAACATTTAGTCGTTTGATCTGTTGCGGGAAGTTGCGAGACTCGAAAGAAGGCAGTTCCTCAAAAACAACATGGCGCCCGCGAATTCGCCGTGTTTCGGCATTGAGTGTGAGGCTGGTGCATGCCTGAAGTTAAATTTCGGACTCATTGCGGTGTTATAAATGCTGAGTTATTGCTGCCTGTCACACAGAGCTGGCGAGCGGTGGGAATGGGACGGACGCTGCAGAAGTAGCGTCGCAGGCTATATTGCCGCAAAATGTTCAAGCAGTGTCACGATAGCGGGACGGGCTAGTATTTCACACTAGTAAAGATGCTTCATTTATCTGAAGTAAAATTTAAGGGGACACGCGGGTCGAAAAATCGCCATTTTTTCGAAATATGTTGTTTTTTTGTTTTCACTTGCATTATCATCTTTGACTATCCCTCTTTCATGGTAAAAAAAATGAAAACGAAGTACGAACGAAAATTTAGTGAAAATCGTGTCTGCATGACTCGCAGTGAGCCTAGAAATCGCACAATCAAGCCGAATTTCGGCCGTCTTGGAGAGTTTTTGCTGCACGGCAGCGCAGCTGGGCGCCATTTCAGTCACTTGAAAGAGGTAGACAAAGCCTTCTTCTCTCAATCAAACCGCTCGCCAGCTTCGTATCTGCGCGTAAAAAATAAAAAAATAATATTTCTTCCCGCTTGTTTTGGGAGCTCCCACTAAGTATTTAAATCACGTGACGCGAAATCGGGACCGCCATTGGCTCTCGCTGCTTGTGAGCCGCCATCGCCCGTGTCGTTCCGTTCGCTACTTCGCGCTATCTTTTCTATCGTGTGTTGTTAATCATGAACGGTGAGAAGAAGCATGACTTTCATCGCCGCAAGTCCCGGACTTCACGCCCGTACAAGGGAAAGCGGAAGCTGCGCGGCCTTGTGACGATTACGGCCAATGCCGGCACGGCGAGGCCTAACGGCGACCCGCCTTCAAGCGTTGCGAGCGCGGCTCAACCAGGCGAGGCTGGTTTTATCAGTGACACTATCAGCTTTGTAAGCGCATCGGAGAAGAAGTTTCAGCCTTCCAAGGCAGGGAGACAGTCGGCAACGGGAGTGGTACAAGCGCAGTTATCTCCGAAGTCGATGGTCTGAGTGACCTTGTGAGTGGCGCCGTGTGCGCGATGTGCGGGAAGTACGAACTCGTCGTAGTTGAGGTCGCAAACAAGCGGAAGGGCCTCGCATTGGTACTGGAACTGAATTGCAAAAACGTGGAGTGCCCTGCAGGAGTGGTTTCTTCTATCTACTCGTCGCAGCGCGCTGCCGCCATCGGCCACGGGGGCCGCAACCCGGAACTCTGCAGGGGAAGTCCCCGTGATAGTTTCGCCATCAATGTGAAAGCGGTACTCGCTGCACGTGCGGTTGGCATCGGACACGATCAGCTGTGCAGGTTTTGTGCTATTGGTCTACCAAAACCACTGCACCAAAAGACGTTCCACAACATTGCCAAGAAAGTAAAGTTCATGCCGCGGCCACAGAAGTCTTCTCTGACAACCATGCTGAAGCAAGGCAAGTAACTGTGTTGCAAACTGGTCAGACTGACGTCAGTGTGATGTTTGATCGTACTTGGCAGAAACGAGGACACAAAAGCCAGAACTGTGTTGGCACCAGAGGTCGGCGAACTCACTCATGAGTCCACTCACTCAGACTGATTTGGACTCAAACTCACGCGTGAGTTTGAGTTTGAGTGAGCGCGAGGCTAGTGTGGCATGGTGAGTTTGAGCTTGACTGAGTTTGAGCCGGGTGAGCCCGACTGAGTTTGAGTCCGATTGAGTTTGAGTCCATTTTGAGTTATGAGTACATTTTGAGTTTGAGTCCATTTTGAGTTTGAGTACATTTTGAGTTTGAGTCCATTTTGAGTTCTGAGTACATTTTGAGTTTGAGTCCATTTTGAGTTCTGAGTACATTTTGAGTTCTGAGTACGTTTAGAGTACATTTTGAGTTTGGAGTCCATTTTGAGTTTGAGTACATTTTGATTTTGAGTACATTCTGAGTTTGAGTACATTTTGAGTTTTGAGTACATTCTGAGTTTGAGTACATTTTGAGTTCTGAGTACATTTTGAGTTTTGAGTACATTTTGAGTTTTGAGTCCATTTTGAGTTTTGAGTACAATTTGAGTTTTGAGTACATTTTGAGTTCTGAGTACATTTTGAGTTTTGAGTCCGAGTGAGTTCTGAGTTTTGCGGTCAATGTGAGTTTGAGTTTGAGTGAGCGCAGATGTGCTGCTCAGCATTAAGTCTGAGTTTGAGTGAGTGGGGATTCAAAAAAAGAATTTCTGAGTGAGTTTGAGTGAGCCACGCCAACTTTGCCGAGGTATGGTTGGCACTGCCATTTCTCTCGACACTGGTCTCTGCCTGGATTTTGAGGTGCTGTCAAACTACTGTCAAGATTGCAGCCACCCCCAAAAGCTTGATTAGCAAGAGGAGGAAGTGTGGCAAGCCTTTCATGCCCCTGTGTGTGAAAAAAATGTCGACTACTCATCCATGGAGACAGAAGCAGCACTGCGCATCTGGCACAGGACGGTATCGTACAACCTGCAGTTTACTGTAGTAAAGACTGCCACTGCTCTCACGGTGTTGTGGTTCAACAGGGGCCACACTAGCTTTGAGCAAGTTCTCCAAGAACTGGGAATCTTCCCTTCAGAAGAACTGGTTAGACTAAGCAGTGCAAGTGACCAGCGGAGGATCACGCAGATGTCTGCCAGGCTGACTGCTGCGGCTAGGTCCCATCGCCACAGCCTGGTGAAACAGGCCTGTACCGAGGACTCCACCCGCAAGAACCGTGAGGGTGCAATGTATGCAGCAGGGGCGTTCTAGTTTTAGTACCTCAATGTGGACATATCCCCACCAAGTTTCATGTTGTTAGAGCAAGAATTTGTGAATCTGCCAAAGACAAACTTTCAATTGCGTTTTTCTCAGTTTGATGTTTTTGTCCGTTTTCTGAGTTTGTGCACACTTATTTTCCCACTTAAAGTTGTTGTATCACGATGAAATTTTGCACAGATGTTCATTATAACACGTAGAGTGTACAAATCTTGTTCATTATGCAATTTGTGTCCTTAGATATTTCTGACGGTCATAAAACAAAAATATACAGAACAAAAAAAGGCACACTACCAGTCTCTCTCTTTTTTTTTTTTTTTTTTTTTTGTGAGGAAAATGAATATGAGGCTTTTTCAGGTAGTTTTGTGCACTCTAGCAGATTGTAAGGAACCACCTAGGCTATTTTAAAAGTTTCAGGAAAAATTTTTACCATAAAAGAAAGTGTGCACAAAAAAGCCATTTTTCTGCAAGTCAGCTATTCGAAATCTGATTGCATATATGACCAGAGGAGCTCAATCTCTACAAGATGTGAAAATTTCAGCCTCCTAACTTCATTATTAAAAAAAAAAAGTTGTTTCGAGGAGCATGTCCCCTTAATGCCAAGAGGGAGGCGGCTAAACATACCAACGTTACTCAAATTACGATCGCAGTGAACGTGCACCTTGGGAATTGAAATGGGAGGCCTGGTGGGGTGCGACGACTGTCACCTCACTTTGCACAACTTTTGCCGGGGCTCTACACTTGTGCGTAAAGCCGAGTCTGGGATTGCAGAAATTCGGCATTCACATAATGAAAATGCCTTACAATTGCTTAGTTTTTCAATTCGATATTTTCAACGGCACTCCACGCTATTTATGCATAGAGACTAAGAATTTAAAAATGGTTTGTAAAAAGGTAGTGCAGTTCGTACCTGATGATACTCTGGTGGAAAAAACTTTATTGAAAGGTTGTTTCAGTGTTATGTTCGCTCAAAACCGATTAAAAAGTGCACTTTTCCCCCGTGAGTTGCCAAAAGTCTGATTTTTTAGGCCCTTAACGTGACATAATAAATGTCGTTTTTCTGCTCCAAATCAAGGTTCTTCTGCTCCAAAATCGAAGTTTAGCTGCTCCAAAAACTGCTCCCAAATCTGATTCAGCTGTCTCACCCCTGCTTGATGCAAACAGCTGATGATTTTTGTCACTGCACCCCGACTGCTGGTTGCACGAAGCAATGCCTGACATCCACTGCATTGTGAGACACTGAGGCCCCTCATGTGACAATGGCTCCTTTTCCTTTGTGTAACGCAGGTGAAGAAGCTCACGTGTCATGCGATCGAAGGAGAGCCCGAGGTGCCCCTTCCCGAGCTGGACGCCCAGGCGCTGGAGGAGCTGGACGAAGAGCCGCTGACCCTGAAGCACGCCATGCTGAAGGAGAACCTGGCCTCCATGAAGCCCAACATGGCCGCCATACAGGAGTACAAGCGCAAGGCAAGCCACGCTCGCACTCGCTATCATCACGGGGGTGGCAGGCGATTGGTCCGAGCCCCATAAATCGTCTCTCCCCAGTGGGGCCACGGGGTATTCTGGAATGGCGTTGAGTGAGTACTTGAGGACGTGGTTTATGCGCTAAGGAAGACAGACACATGAAAGGTGACAGAACAAGCACCTGTCCTTTCACTTCTTTTAGCGCTTAAACCATCTCCTCAAGTGTTCACTCAGCTCGCTAAGCAACAAGTCCTTGTTGTGCTGAGTGAGTTACCGAAGGCTAGCTTTTCCGAATTAAACAGAGTTGTGTTTCGTCTTTAGTCAGTTTTACTTTCACGTGCGGACAAAGTTCACGTGCGCAAACGTGAAAGGTATACTTAGTGTGCACGCATGTAGTTTGAAACCCTTATAGGTACACGTACGCGACGCATCCGTGCGTGGGGCGCCTGGGAGCACGTACTGTCCACCCATAGCCGTGCATTATTCCTAGTGCCATCTACTAACAGACAGAGACACTGGTATAGCGACTCGTGATCTCGCGAGCTATGACGACGACAAATGCTGCTTTGTCAGGCTTAACAGCTGAAAAATTGCCCTGAAAAACAAAAGCTGTTTGCCGATTTAAACTTTAGGTGAGGGTAAGAATGGGCAAATTGAAGGTGAAATAAACAGCTTAGAACACGGTATCGCACCAAGAAATCGGCAACAAAGCTGATATCGCTGAAAAACGGGTGGGGCAGGGCACCGCCATGTTTGTCAACTCTGTGTAAGGACCGCCGCGTAAAAATTTGTTTGCGGCCACTGTTACGCAATGGTTGTTTTTTGCTGCCAAAGTGAGGACAGTTCACGTGAGCTTCAGTTGTGACATGTATGAGTGTAGCAAATCAATTTTTCCTACCTTCCAGCTTTTCAGCATACTACCTGGTGTTGGTATTGCTGACCAGTCAGTGTCGAGGGTTTTGTGGTCGTTGGTAGTGCCCAAGCGCGCCTGTTGATAGGCCTGAAAGTTGATAAGGCCTGAGCAGCTTCCAAGGTCGTTAGTCCTTCGCATAGTTGTTGGAGACTTAATTTCGACTTTGCTTCAACGGTGTCAGCCGTCATTGCGGGGACTGGAGCATTCGTGATTTGTGCAATATTTATGTACATCAATCTTTCCAACTTGTGTCCCAGCAAGGCCCAGTGCACATACATTCACAGAGTAGCACACATCCACAGAGGGAGAGAGGTTATGGTTCTTCTGAAATGGCTAGTTGTATAAATCATTCCTATCCGCAACTTCAGTCACCCATCTAGTAAATTCGATCGGAAACTTTAGCTGAGGCTAGAAATTGCACCATTCTGCTCTGGTTGTTGCTCAAATTTTTTGCTAACCTCTCGATTGCGACGAGCTAATACCCAAAACTTTGGATATTCAAAAGCAGCACGCTGTTTGCGAATTATTCAATGTTTCTTTATAGTGAGGAATTACAAGTAATAGCGGAATAACAGTTGACTTTATTGGACGGACAAAAGCTTTTTGTCTTCGGGTTTGCCGATTGACTAGCCAACCCCTTTTGAAAGGCCAACCCTTCTTTTACGGTTGCAGGAGGAGGCGTACAAGCAGCGGGTGAGCGAGCTGGAGGCCGTGACGGAGAAGCGAGCGGAGCAGCGGCGGCATCACGACAGCCTGCGCAAGCAGCGCCTCAACGAGTTCATGCGCGGCTTCGCCATCATCAGCAGCAAGCTCAAGGAGACCTACCAGATGCTCACCCTCGGGGGCGACGCCGAGCTCGAGCTGGTCGACTCGCTCGACCCCTTCTCCGAGGGCATCGTCTTCAGGTAGACCTCGTTCAAGTTTGGTTCGTTAAAAGGGCTGCTTCGTCCCGATGCCAACATTATCGCAAACTTCGAACAAATGATCGTCATAAGTAACGAAAACGGATGAACCAGTGCAGGGGTGGAACAGCTGCGCCATTTGCGCCAATCAGCGCCAAACATGTCACCTGCGCCATCCTGCACCGAACCGCCCCTGTTGTGCCAAACTTTTGTTTATCAGCAGCGTCCTGCGCTGCAACGCCTGAATTGACCAGCGAGGTATGACCGCCATGATGCCCCATGCCTGAAACTTGGCTGAAACATTGCGTTTTCGGTTTCATCACGACAGTTATGGTTTCAGTTTCATCAAGGCTATGAGCAAGCATGGAAGTTGGCTTTGGCTTACCCGTAAGGCCGCAGGCACTACACGCTTTCTCCGCATTATCTTTACATTTCTTTGTGTTGCATTTGCACGCTTTTGTCTGCCGGTGTCGCCCGCTGCGCCACAATCAGTAGAAAATGGCAAAAAGTAAAATGTTTGTGTGTCTCATCGCAAACGGATAGAATAATAGTCGAGTGAAAGGTTGTTGTTTATTGGAGGTGAGCATCAATTTAGTTTCCCATTTTTGGCGATGCTTGCTTTGCTGCCCGCAACTTTCCATAGCTGCATGTGTTGAACAAACTGCGTCTTGAACGCCTTGCCTGCGCTTGTTAATTCAGCTCGCTTTTGTTGTGAGGCGATTAATCATTTTTGCCTGTGAACTTTGGGGTTAGCTTTTGCTTAGTGGAGGATGGGTCCAACATTATTCATGTCGTCTAACACGCTCTAGTTATGTAGTCTACGGCATAAGTTTGTCTACTCTCACCACCCTAAGACAAAGCTATGTTTAGCCTTGCACGCACTGAAACTGCTGTTCGATAGAAAAAGATGCAAGCGAACGCCTTGTTTTACGGAATGCTGCTGTGCATTTGCTTTTAAACACTGCTATTCACCAAAAACAATACAAGACGTGGTACTTTTTTTTTTTTATTTTACTTTGCACGTGGGGTTTGACCTTTGAACGGTAATAACGCAGCTCGCTCTCTGGGGCCAAAATTCGATAACTTCGCATTTTGTAAACATCCAGATATAGTACAAGAACTACGTTCCTCGTTCAGGGTTATAGTTCATGGTAGAACACCTGATATAGTAACCAGAGCTTGGAATGGGGCTAGTTGGTTTTTTAATCGAACCCTCTCCTGTCACGTCATCTGAATGTTTCTTTATAAACTATGTTTGAGATTAAAAAATCAGTTGGTAGTGTGTGCTTCACTCATCTGTGCAATTCTTCGTCCTTGTCCCACTTAGTGCCAGCAATGTTTCGATTCTGATATAGTAGATAGAAAAAACGTGATTGGCGGGGGGGACTTGCACATAGGCCCGTAGGGAGATTAGTGAGGCACCATAATGCTACCAAATGCTGTTGCGTCCGCTCCAATTGCCATTTCTGGCTGCTCCCAGGACTGCTCCCAAACCCACGTACCCTGTTCCACCCCTGACCAGTCGCGTCCTTCCAACCACTTTCTGGCAAAGTCTCTATGACGTCACAGAATCTTGTTTGTGTGATCAGCGGCCACCCACCAAAACCTCTGCCGAGATTGTAGAAGGGTCTCTAGTTTCATTTGATCACGTCACTTGAATGATACTGCGCTGTTAATATGCTGACCTCTGTTATGTAACTCGTGCCCATGATAAGTCTCCGTAGTGCACAATTTGAAAAATTTCAGCACTCCCTCCATTTTATCACCTAAAAAATGTTTTTCGTGGCTCTTGTAAAAGGAGGGACTGAAGCACTGCTCACAACCAAACGGTTGTTTCTTGTTCGCTACGTCGAGTTGATCTTGAGTTTGATTTTTTATCGTGGTGGCTGTTTTTCTGGAGAAGGTGAAAACCAACTGCTTCTCTTCTGAGAGACCACAGCACGGGTTTAAAAAAAAAAAAAAAAAATCTGCGGCGAAATTCTGTAGCTTTCCTTTATGGGGTTCCTCAAATGCCGGGTGTTTCTTTTCAGTTTTCCTAAACCCCCATAGGAATTCTGTTTTATTTTTATTATTATTATTATTATTGCTGCTGCTGCTGATTTCTGTGACCATAACTGATAAAGAAAAACAGTGACACTTGTTGAGTGTTCGGGTTCCTACCAACATCAGTGGTTTCTGCATTTTGTTATGTGCTCAGTTAAGGGGGGACGCGGCTTTCAACTTCGGAAAAATGACCAAAACATCGTTTTTTTGAAACCCACAAATTCGGCTTCTATGTTTCCTATTCTGTGCGTCTGCAAAGTTTTTACGCTGAAAAGCGTCGCAAAGTGGCATAAAAAAATACTTTGTCAGGCGCGGTGACAAACTATCAGCGCAAAAGGGCGAAAAAAACGGCAATTTTCGGAGCGCTCTATCTCCGCAACGGTGCCACCGGGCGCGGCCATTTTGATATGGTTAGATCGGCCGAGCGATCGTCTTTCCGGTTCCGCTCGTCTCTTGTACCTTCGTTCATTCACAAACGCACAAACAGCAGAAAAGAAACGACGAACAAACGAAGCTAGAAATAGATGCTGAAGCGCTATTGGTCCTCCGGCCGGGCCCAGAACAACGACCCTCCTGATTGGATGTCACGGGCGCAACGCAAGATGGCGGCCGCCTGAGCTGCGTAGCGAGCGGATTGAGTTCATTTTCGCCGCTTCGCTCGGGCCGAGTTTCTGTTCAATCTGTGGTATTCAAACACGCACGTTATCACGATTGGGAATGCCAGAGATAACGAGCCAGATTACGGGTAGTTGTGTGGCTCGAAAGGCGGAGGTCATCGAACGCTTCGTGGTGCGCGTGACTCTACCGTCGCCAGACCTTGGAGGGTGCGCGGTGTGCGCGCTTGCGATAGCGGTTCGTGAAGTGAACTTTAGTCGGATTTGCGATTTTACACGCTTAGTTATTGCTGTGTTTTGACTGTGGGATCGCTAGCCTTGAGAAAGAAACGGTCGACGCGTCAAACGCTGCGGCGCGCACGGCATAGCCGACGCGCATTGGAGCATCACATGACTGGGCAACCGGTTACGATTGAACGCCAGTAGTTGTAATTAATGCCTGCGACGTTAGATTTAATCTTAAAAGCGACCTGACCAGCCATATCGGTATAATCAAAGTTCGATATGTCGTCGGTAAGCGTGCGCTGCGATGCGCCGCGGCCATATCGCCTTTTCTTGCGCTACGTTTCCCGTGCACTTGTAATTTTCATGCAAACAGGTTTGAGTTAGTAATATAGGAATAAAAATATGCTCTCTGCGTTAAAAATGTACGTTACTGTGGCAGCATTTAACAGTGATTTTTTTAGGGAAATTATTGATACCATTACTTAGGGCATACTGGCAGTGCTGCGAGAAATATTGGATGCCTTGAATGTCAAAAGTAGTAAAAAAATATTGCTCTTGCATTTAAGTTGGGAGTTATGCAGAATACTCTACCAAGCTTCAAAGTAGCTCATTTTCATCCTTGTGGTATGCAAACTTTGGCAATGAACACCTGCACGTATGAGTACTAAGTTGCTGTGCCAGGCAAGATAAAACATAAAAAAAAAGCCAAAAATGTTCAAATTTAAGTAAAAAAATGCTTAACTTGTTGCCATGGTGACAACACTGCAAAAGAAGGTTGTCCAGTGCGATACAGCCAACCAACTAACCTACTTTGCATTGAAAGCCCATTGAAACCCATCTTCCCCTCCGTTTGGTTTGCAAAGGGGGTATGTACTCTTCACGGAGGAGCTGAAAATGATGTTTTCTGGAAAGAGACAGGCTGTAAAAGGCACTCCAATTTCAAGGCAAGGCCTTCCAGAAGCCCCATGTTCAAAAGGACATGAAAGGCTGCAACCATGGCGACTTTTGATAAGTGAAACCTATGTTGCAACTTCGGAAGCCGTTTTCTCAAAACAGTTTTTTTGCCACCTATGTCGCTTGTACCAGGGATTTCTTCGTGACCACTGGGTCTATTTTAATTCCGTTTCTTGCATTACATTCCTTGATGAACAGTTCAGGTCGTGACACTTTTGGTTTTCCAGATTTGTCTTTTGTGACTTTTTTATTCAAATAGTCGTTCACAGTCGACATGCCTGTTGCACATTAACCTCTAAAAAAATAAAAATAAAAAATATTGTTTTGTAAAAAAAAAATTCTAAAACTGTCACGACCTCGCCCATTCATTTGGGAATGCAAAGCACTTCGAACAAGTTTTCTATCGTGTTTTATAAGTCGCTCAAGCTCGGTACAAGCGGAACAGAAAGAAAATTTAATAAATAAAAAAGTTATCAAAATATTATCTTGAAATTTTTATGGTGTTATCACAGAAGCATTTCCAGTTGCTGTGCCAATTTTCATCAAAATCCACTCAGAAATAAAAAAGTTGATTTTGAAAGCCACGTCCCCCCTTAAGGAAGCCCACATTGTCAGTTTCTACAAAGCGCATTGCTTTGGTTTCGTTTTATCCCTGCCATTAAAAGACATCATTTCCCTGCCAGCAAAGGCGCTGCTAAGCAGTTCATTCCCCCCTTCCTCACGCAGTGTGCGTCCCCCCAAGAAGTCTTGGAAGAACATCTCCAACCTGTCCGGGGGTGAGAAGACGCTGAGTTCGTTGGCCCTGGTCTTCGCCCTGCACTACTACAAGCCGACACCCTTCTACGTGATGGACGAGATTGATGCGGCGCTGGACATCAGGAACGTCTCCATCGTCGGCTACTACATCAAGGTACGCCGTTGCTTCATTTCACCACGGG
The DNA here is from genome assembly GCA_013339765.2 of Haemaphysalis longicornis. NCBI lineage: Eukaryota > Metazoa > Arthropoda > Arachnida > Ixodida > Ixodidae > Haemaphysalis > Haemaphysalis longicornis. Next base: position 41,859,469 of record CM023456.1, read on the forward strand.
CATTTTCTTGGAAACTATTTTGGGGGGCTGTCCTGCGTCGTGAACGGAGGCTCGGAAAGCCGCTGCAAGGACGCGTTTTTCGCTGGCATGAGGAACACCAGGATGAAGGGAATCGCGATTCAGATGAGTAGAAACAGCAGAACTGCCCTTCTCCAAGAGCAAGGTCATGATAGTTCTTCTCATGTGAGGCATAACATGCCATCTGCTCCGTCAGGTTAGGAGTAAAGTGGGTAAGGAAGGAAGAAGGGAGGGTGTGTGTGTGGATGCGTGTTTTTGAGGGGGCACGCTGTCTTGGAAACTGTTATTTTTTTTTTTCTTTCCGATCACTTTTGATGAAACTTCATGAGCTTGTTTTCTTTCTCTTTTTTTCTTTGTTTTTAGTCTGATTTCAAATATGCAATTAGTTTTGATGTAAGGGGATCAGTTTCCTGAGATAATTAAAAACCTTTCTTTCTTGTTCTTGAGTACAATAAAAAACGATTTAACAAGGCATGAATAGATACTAGAAGTTGTGGAAAGCGAAATGTTGGAAGCTTTTTAGCAACCACTTGCAAGTTGACATTAATTCTAACTCCTAGGATTAAAGTACTCCTACTGACAAATTATAAATAATGATACTTAAACAATTACTGAAGTGTGAAATACAAAATTTGTTTTTCTTATTGCAAGTTTTACACATTCAGCTCCACGTTGCAAAAGAAATGGTCTTTCTAGCTGCGCTACATGCTAGGATGTACCTCTTGAGAATTTCCTATCACTGCAATACTGATTGTGGTGAAGTGGAGAATTATAGAAGAAAAAAAATTTTTTCTTCGAAATTGGGCTCGTGTGGCTTTTTAAGGACCTGGTACTGTTCAAGTACCAACCAACCTTTTGGAGGAAAAACTGTGAAAGCTAAGAAAAAAGTGCTACCAAAATACAGTAGACTCTCGATGAACAGAAATCGCTTAAGGGGGGACACGGCTTTCAACTTCGGGAAAATGACCAAAACATCGTTTTTCTTTTAAAGCCACATATTCGGCTTCTATGTTTCTTATTCTGTGCGTCTGCCAAAATTCTTCTCCGCTGAAAAGCGTCGCCAAGTGGCATAAAAAATACTTTTGCCAGGCGCGGTGACAAACTATCGGCACAAAAGAACGAAAAAAACGGCAATTTTTGGAGCGCTGTATCTCCGCAACGGTGCCACCGGGTGCGGCCATTTTGATATCATTAGATCGGCCAAGCGTTCGTCTGTCCGGTTCCGCTCGTCTCTTTTATCTTCGTTCATTCAGAAATGCACAAAAGAAACGACGCACAAACGAAGCTAGAAATAGATGCTGAAGCGCTATTGGTCCTCCGGTCGGGGCTAGCTAAAACGACCCTCCTGACTGGATGTCGCGGCTCAACGCAAGATGGCGGCCGCCTGAACTGCGTAGTGAGCGGTTTGAGTTCATTTTCGCTGCTTCGCTCGGCCAAGTTTCTGTTCAATCTGTGGTATTCAACACGGACGTTATCATGATTGGAATGCCGGAGGTCATCGAACGCTTCATGGTGCACGTGACTCTACCGTCGCCAGACCCCGGAGGGTGACACGGTGTGCGTGCTTGCGATAGCGGTTCCTGAAGAGAACTTTTAGTCGGATTTGTGATGTTTACACGCTTAGTTATTGCTGTGCTTTGACTGTGGGCTCACTAGCCTTGGGAAAGAAACTGTCGACACGTCAAGCGCTGCGGCGCGCACGGCATAGCCGCGCGCATTGGAGCATCACATGACTGCGCAACCGGTTGCGATTGTACGCCAGTAGTTGTAATTAATGCCTGCGACGTTAGATTTAATCTTAAAAGCGACCTGACCAGCCTTATCAGGGATAATCAAAGTACAATATGTCGTGGTAAGCGTGCGCAACTTTTTCCGTGCACTTCTAATAATCATGCAAACAGGTTTGAGTTAGGAATATAGGAATAAAAATATGTTCTCTGCGTTAAAAATGTACCTTACTGTTGCAGCATTTAACAGTGATTTTTTAAGGGAAATTATTGATACCAAGGCATATAATCTATGGCTTAGGGCATACTGGCTATGCTGCGAGAAATATTGAATGCCTTGAATGTCAAAAGTAGTAAAAAAAAATTCCCTTGCATTGAAGTTGGAGTTATGCAGAATATTATAACAAGCTTCCAAACTTCAAAGCAGCTCATTTGCATCCTTGTGGTATGCAAACTTTTGGCAATGAACACCTGCACGTATGAGTACTATGTTGCTGCGCCAGGCAAGATGATAAAACATAATAGAAGTGAAAAATATTTAGTAAAAAAAATGCTGCACTGTGACAACACTGCAAAGGGAAGTTGTCCAATGCGATACAGCCAACCAGCTTACCTACTTTGCAAGCCCATTGAAAGCCATCTCCCCCTCCGTTTGGTCTGTAACTTGGCTATGTACTCTTCCCAGAGGAGCTGAAAATGATGTTTTGTGGAAAGAGAAAGGCTGCAAAAGGCACTCCAATTTCAAGGCAAGGCCTTCCAGAAGCCCCATGTCAGGGGTGAGACAGCTGCGCATATTGCGCACTTTTGATACAAATCTGCTTTCCTGCGCCAGGCTGCTCCAAAAGCTTGGGAATTGCCGAAATTGCACCAAACTGCTCCAAAACAGTCTGAGAGCCAAGGATTTTAACGCTGCCGCCAGTTTCAGTGGGGAAAAATGCTTACTGACGGCATAATTTTCCAGCACCCCTGTTTGTAAAGGCTTAATTGATTGGTCATACAATAAAACGCCTGCATAAAATTGTCCCCAAGATAGTTTTTAGATAGTTTTTTCGAAGGTCATCATATCGGGTTGCACATGTTATATTCTGTGAGTTTTTTTAAGTTTTCCCATGGAAAACAATTGCAAAGTCCTGTAGAAAAAATACGTATGTGTACTCAGGCGGCGAACTACTGGTGAAAATTGATGAAAGGACGGCAATTTTGGAGCGCCGTATAACTCCATAACGACATTACTGGGCGCCGCCATCTTGGTGCGGTGAATATTGGAAAACATGGCCGTCGGGCGAAGCAGCTGCTCGTGGTTCAGGCAGAGTGCTCTTCGCCAATTTCTACTGTGGTTTTGGTCATGGGGGTGGCTGGGTTTACATTTAGTCGTTTGATCTGTTGAGGGAAGTTGCGTGACTCGAAGAACGGGAGTTCATCCAAAACAATGTGAATTCGCCGTGTTTCGGCCTCGAGTAAGCGCGGTGCGTGCTTGAAGTGAAATTTCGGACTCATTGCGGTGTTATAATAAAACGCTGAGCTATTGCTGCGTTTGACAGCGAGGTTGCGAGTTGCGGAAATGGGACGATCGACACTGCAGAAGTGGCGGCGCCGGCTACATCGCCGCAAAATGTTCAAGCACTGTCCGATAGCGGGAAGGGCTATTATTTCACGCTAGTAATAATGGTTTATCTATCTGAAGTGAAATTTAATGCCAAGAGGGAGGTGGCTAAACATACCAACGTTATTCAAATTGCGATCGTAGTGAATGCGCACCTTGGGGATTGAAATGGGAGGGCTGATGGGGTGCGAAGATTGTCACCACCATCGCTTTGCGCAACTTTTGCCATGCCTCTACAATTGTGTGTAAAGCCGAGTCTGGGATTCCAAAAATAATAAATTCAGCGTTCCCATGATAATAAAAATGCCTTACGATTGCTTAGTTTTCGATTCGATGTTTTCAACGGCACTCCATGCTATCTATGCATAGAGCCGAAGAATTTATTAATGGCTTGTAAAAAGGTAGTGCAGTTCGTGCCTTGTGATACTCTAGTAGAAAAAACTTAATTGAAAGGCTGTTTCAGTGTTATGTACGTTCAAAACCCATTAAACAGTGCGCTCCCCTCCCCCTCTCGAGTTGCCAAAAATTTGATTTTTAGGCTCTAAGGTTCTTCTGCTCCAAATCAAGGTTCTTCTGCTCCAAAATAGAGATTTTGCTGCTCCAAAAACTGCTCCCAAATCTGATTCAGCTGTCTCACCCCTGCCCATGTTCAAAAAGACGCGAACGGCTACAACCCTGGACAACTTTTGACCAGTGAAACCTATGTTGCAACTTCGAAAACCGTTTTCTCAAAACATTTTTTTTTTTTTTTTTTCCCCCACTTGTGTCGCTTGTTCCAGGGATTTCTTCGTGACCGCTGGGTCTATTTTGATTCCGTTTCTTGCATTACATTCCTTGATGAACAGTTCAGTTCGTGACACTATTGGTTTTCCAGATTTGTTTTTTGTGATTTTTTTTATTCAAATAGTCGCTCACAGTCGACATGCCTGTTGTACATTAACCTCTAAAAAATTAAAACTAAAAAACATTGTGTTGTAAAAAAAATTCTAAAACTGTCACGACCTCGTCCATTCATTTGGGAATGCAAAGCACTTCGAACAAGTTTTCTATCATGTTTTATAAGCCACTCAAGCTGAAAGTTAATAAATAGAAAAGTTTTCAAAATATTACTTCGAAATTTCTATTGTGTTATCAGAGAAGCATTTCCAATTGCTGTGCCAATTTTCATCAAAATCTACAAAGAAATAAAAAAGTTGAGATTTTGAAAGCCACGTCCCGGACCCTTAAATGGAATTGCCGCTTAAACGGAACAGTCGCCTGTAAGTTGGTTGGTTTTGCATTTTAAAAAAACTTTCGGTAATCGGAACTAAATTTTCCGCGTCACCGTGTAAACGGAACCAGAAATGAACTTGTGAAAATCATTGGCATGAGAATCAGCTTTTTACGCTTCCGGCTATTTTGTTTTTGTTTTTTTATTCCTCCATGTTTTTTTTTTTTTTTTTTTTTTTACCTTGTAAGTCTCATCTCGTTAGTGGTCGTCAGCCGTGTTAGCGCAACGAATGCAACATCGCAGTTCTTGTTCCAGTTGTTCGGTCTCGATTCAAGACGCCAAGATTACAGGGCTCAGCTCCTGCCTCCTCGTTCGTGCCATCAAGGTGCTATTCGCGCTTCATTACTGCGTTGCCGTCTTCTAAATTCAGTGGCTCGTAAGCAGTCGTGAAGTTGAGGCCTTCAGCTTCCATGAAGATGCAGTTGCAAGGACTCAAACAAAAGTAATTGATGCATTTTGTAGTGCACAGCGACTCATTGTTGCCAAATCAACTTTGTGAATGCTGTGCCTAAACCTCTTGTAGTTTTCTTGCATTCGAAAAACTATCAGCTACATTCACCTTCAAGTACTTAGAGCTCCATGAAATGGTATTAAGCGTGTGTACGCACATAAATTTGCACTTTCACACACCTGTCTCAGTAAATGGAACTCCTGTTAAACGGAACTGACTTTTTCGGTCCCTTAAAGCTCCGTTTATCGAGAGTCGACTGTAAATGGTTTTTTGGGAACATTTTTGGACCCAAAGACCCGTAAATAAGGAAAAAAAATTAACCTGAATATCTTTCTTCTCCCCCTCTCTCCCTCAGGAGCGGACAAGAAATGCCCAGTTCATCATCATATCGCTCAGGAACAACATGTTTGAGCTTTCGGATCGCCTCATTGGCATTTTCAAGGTGCACAACTGCACAGATTCGTGTACAATAAATCCACGCGTCCTTGCTGACCTTGACGCCCCCTCCGAAGAGGTTGAAGCATCCCAAAACGCACAGCATATGCTGAATGATTCTGAATTCATGGAATAGCGCAAGTGCTGTCATTCACCGCTGTACTTTTATCGCCATTTCAACGCAGATGCTGCAAGTTTTTACCGTGTCTTTAACCACGTTTTTAGTTTTTTAAGTGTTCAATCTCACCATCGTCACATTGTGCCCATACGCATGTTCATTTGTGTACATATACGACGCACTCAATAAAACGCACGTGTTGAGGAAAAAGTGACGCTTTCACGTTTTGTGTCCTGGCCTGTTTCTTTCCTGTTAGGTCACTGCTGTCATTAGTGGTACAGTTACATCGTCATGTTCACCACTAAGTGCATTATGGCCTTGTCGGTTTACATTAAAGGGACAGACAACCGATTTTTGTCGCGTATATGTTCTCTAGCTCACATGAAAGCCAGCGTTTTATATAGCCCGGTAGCCACAAGCAATTTCTGAACAAATTTGCGGAAATAATTTTAATTTGGCAGCAAACTTCCTGTAATCGGAAGGGTGGCGGTTCGTAGTGTCAAAACTTGACACTACAATATGTGTCCCTGTCACGTGACCTGCAAACCTAGCAGCTACTGTAACTGCTGAAACGTTTATTTACATATTGAAAACCTTTTAACACAAGTACTTGTACAAGGTTAAATTGCATATGTATTTCTAAACATTATTTTGAAAATTGAAAGCCCGCCATAGCTGGGTTGCTCTCAGTGTGGCTAACTGAGCCTCCATGCCCAGAATCAACGGCAGCGTTCAGTAAACAGACCCACTGAAGGAGCTTTGACGGTTCTGCCCGAGTCAGGGGCGTTTGTTCTGCCAAAATATTTGATTTCAGTTTCCAAATACGCCAACGGCAGCTTAAAAAAAAAAAAAAGAACGTCGTACCGGGGAGAATCGAACTTCCCACCTCCACAACGTGAAGCCAGATTCTACCTATCGTCTATCCCAACAGATGGCGCATTCGTGCAAAATAGACCATTGCATTAAAAAAACAAAGGAACAGGAAAGCCTGCGGTTCAAACTTTTTTAGCTGGGGACAAGTTTTTAAATATCGTTTTTCATTTAGCATACAGACAAAAGTATGTTGCCGAGCTACTCTATGTCATGGTTGCAAGCATTATTTTTGGGAGGGACACATACGGCTCTTAGATATAAAAATTTCGATTTAAAAAGTTCTAGGGCGTTATCAGCAAAACTGTTTCTCGTCAAGGTGCTTTAAGTGATGCCCTTTCATTTGGGATAGAGAATATATACTCAACAAAAATCGGTTGTCTGTCCCTTTAAACTAAGCAGTTTTAGATGCCAAGAAACAGTAAATGCTGTTCAAGAACACTCCTTTTGGTGTGCCATGTTTTTGTTATTTTTAATTGAGCGGTGCGTTTGCAGCTCTTACTTTACGTTTTTTGGCATACTGAGAACAGATGTGCTGAGTGCCAGCTTTTTCTGCTCTGTGATGTAAGTTGGAAGTATTGTACTGTGCTAGGCCATATTATTAGCCTTGAATTTTACTGCGGCAGCCCATTAAGTTGGCCAGCAGCCTGCATGAAACAATGATTGGCCAAGAAGCTAAATTTGAGCCATCATAATTTTTCACTGTTATACTTGTCAATGTGCTAAAGGTCAGCAGTCAAAGTGATAATCACCTTCAGTGTCATCAGCATCCTTCAATAACTAAGCAGGTTAAGCAAGATGCCATCGTTGTTGCCATTGTAATGGATGCCATCATTATTGTTGCCATCAGTGTGGCCATCTCATCCGCATCCTCAATGACTGAGCATGTTGGCCAAGAGACTACCTAAATGAAAGCCATCAATATTGTTGCCATCAATATTGTTGCCATCAATGTCACCATCTCATGAACATCCTCAATGACTGAGCATGTTGGCCACGAGACTACCTTAATGAAAGCCATCATTGCTGCCATCAATGTTGCCATCTCATCATCCTCAATGACTGAGCATGATGGCCAAGAAACTGCCTAAATGAAAGCCATCATTATTGTTGCCATCAATGTCGCCACCTCATCAACATCATCAATGACTGAGCATGTTGACCAAGAGACTACCTAAATGAAAGCCACCATTATTGCAATTTCGTTATTGTCGCCATCTTATTTGTGGTAAAGATGGTTTGGCTAAAAGGTAGCAGTGCCATCTTCACAGCATGTTGCCTCACAAGACCACCACCAAGTTCAAGAAGTTAAAAGGAAACCGTGCCTGCCAAGATACCACTCTGAGAGGTCCAAAATGTGCGAGTCGAAGCGAAAGCAGTGATGCACCTAAGGCAAGCCAAAGCAAGGCAGCCTTGACGGCATTCCAGAAGCATATTCGTGACAGTGACAACCCCTCCTGCTTAGTGTGTCTATGGCTGCGGAAAAATCTCGATCCACTCGCATCAGCTGCTTGTGTGTCTTGCCTTCCCTAGTGCAGGCCTCTGGATTGGTACTTGCGTTGAGTCTGCAAGCAGCAATAAAATACCATACCTTGCTACATCAAATAACTACCTCTACCACTGAGGTAGTTATTTGACGCAAACACTGAGCGTGGCGAGAGGCTCACTTCGCCACACATCCCATTTATGCAGATGTGAAGATTAAAGGGACATTGAGGGCAGCAGGCAACTTTGCTTCGCACAAAATGTAGCCATGGTCAAATGTCAAACGTGGCAAGTTTGATACAAGCTGCACTGCATGAACTGGGAAACAATGGAAGTGCCTCAAGGTATTTCCTGCCCCCCCCCCCCCTCTCAACCAGCCTGTGGCGCCATCTCTGTGAGGCTCTTGTAACAGAGTGGCACAAAAAGTATGGTCATGTGCTGTCAAAATCGGAAGAAATGTCAGGAACTTGGGATGCTCATTTTCTTACACCAAATTTACATGCGTATGTTACAAAGAATGTGTCATGGGTGTGTTGTTAGCTGTGAATGCAAATGTCTGAGAGGCCTTGCTGCTTGTAGTGATGTGCTGCGGACAGTACCTGTGCGTATACAGTCCGGTTTTGTGCATGGAAATAACTACCACGCTTGAGAGCAAGAACAAGGAGACAAGGTAAGGTAAATGCAGAGACAAACATTTGTGCTCGGGCGTGAGGGTTGGCAATGCACAAAGTACAGAAAATATTATCCACTGACATTGTGTTTGATCTAGACAGGCTCCCTATGGATTTTGCTATCTCTTGTTTGAGCTGGGAGTTCCCATACTAATGATTCATAGATGCAGTGAAGAAGTTTGTAGAATAGTGTATAATTGGAGTAATGATTAGGCAGGGCTACTAGTCCATGGTAAGTGTTAGATTTGCGCAGTTTTTCACAATGCATAAGAGAGGCATAATAGACAGGGATTTGCTGTGATTTTATCTTTGCATTAGCTTTCACTAGGTCGACGAACAATGCTGTATATGCTTAACCAAGGCGTAATAAATATTTGCTGTGATTTTGTCTTTGCATTAGCTGTCACTAGGTAAAATAATAATGCTGTATTCCTCTCAAAACTGCATTTCGATTAATTTTTTAAAAATTTGAGGAATTTGGACATTCCTGCAATCAGGCTAGTGCCGAAATAATTATAAATAACAGATTAAGAACACGACAGAACCAATTAACACCTCGTTTAGTGATGTTAGGTGTATCTCAACAGCAGTCTCATTCAATTAAGTCGAAAAAGCAAAACAGTTGGCGAAGCTTGCACTGAATTGTGCAAGGCCTGAACCATAGCAGAGCTGTAGGATTTCTTGCTATGTAAACACAAGGCCACACCACCACGCATTGCATTAGGTTTGAAATTCTTTATTTTTGTTCCGTTGTCTCTTTTCACTGTGGTAGACTAGTAGTCATCGTCACATCCATCTATATCGTCGTCTTCCTCGTGCATTACTGGCAGGCCTGGATCGTTTCGTCCGCAGGCTTTCACATTTCTCCCATACAGGAAATGGGAACCAATACGGTCACAATACAGGCCTTGCAAAACACAGCTACTCAAATTGGCAGGCTAATAGCGAGAATAGCCAACAGACACCATAGACTCAAAGAAGGCAACATCCTACGTCTAGTGCATGCTTTCATTATATGCAGAATTACCTACATCACTCCGTACCTCAAGCCCACTAGAACATAGAAGAAAAAGTTGAGTGCATTACACGCAAAGCCATCAAGTTGGCGGTGGGCGTCTTAGCCTCAGCCTCTACCGTACGACTGATCGAGGTGGGCATCCATGACACAGTAGACGAACTCGTCAAAGCCCAGCGCACAGCACAGTACAACAGACTAGCCGGAAGCTCTACTGGAAGAGCCATCTTAGATCTTTTCACATCTTCTACGCAGGCCAACACAAAAAATTTGCTTGATGACGAATCAACCACACCCAAGTGTGGCCCCTTTACCAAAAAAAAAATGCATCCGGAGCATCATCAAGAGAGAGGGAAGCAGTACCACTCCAACTCGGAAGTCTGCTCGTTGATGTGGCTGACTACCCCAGACAACGAGCGGCCGTGGCTGTTATAGTACACCAGCAGGGTAATACAGTCGCATCATGCTCTGTCAGAGAGGCTAGTCCCGAAATTGGGGAAGAGGTAGCCATCGCTCTGGCCGTTGCGGGCACGTCAGCTACGACCGTTATATTCGACTCCAAGACCACTCTACGAAATTATGCACAAGGAAGAATATCCAAAACTGTAGCCAAGAAATTCAAAGCAAACAAACCCTACCCTCACGACATGTCTATATCATATGGACACCAGCGCACTCGTCTCTCCCTGGAAACAAGATGGCACACAAATTTGCAACCCAAGGATTTAGCTACCAGGCGACTTCGAAGACAATGCACCATCATCGACAGGGGGAGGGACAGGCTGGCTTCCAGCCGCTCATCGTACACTAAACAGAAGGCAATCAGTTGTATGGCGCAGGATACAATCTAACACCTTCCCACACCCCTCCTTGTGCCACCGCAACTCACCAAATACATGCACAGATCAGTACAAGTGGTACAGCGCAGCAGCCGCCACACTTCCACACATGGTTTGGGTGTGTGCCAGTAAACAACGGACACCCACATCAGGTGTAGGCATTACAAGACACGAGCAATGGGAGACCCCACTGCTTAGCTCTTAACCCTACGTCAAACAGCAGTCGTCCAGCTAGTGGAAGACGCTGCCAGGGCCCAAGGGTTGCGGACTGCCGTCTGAAGGGTCGAGACTCGAGGACACTGCCACTCCCAAGCAGGAACCCCGTCTGAACCATCATCATCATCTCCAAACGCGTCAGCACGCGCTCGAACTACTCGAACCAGCGGCAACCGGCTCCGCGAACTGGGCGCCTGTAGCGCGAGCTATCTTGGCTTACCAGCCCTGAGGCGCGAAAGCATGTGAAACTGGCGCCTTTTTTTTTTTTTTTTTTTTTTTTTTTTTTTTTTTTTTGCGAGCGTCATGCGCAAGCCTAGACGACGCCGGGCGCTCCTCGTGAGGAGCGCCCGGACATTTTCACGTGCGCGGTAAACGGTGGTAGCAAGTATGACCCGGGGTTTTCTGATGAGGCCGCACACATTACGGCCAGCAAACAGCTCCGTTGTTAAAGGAAGGAGGAAAAGACGCTGTGAGTTGACGTGTTCCGTCGGTTCTACGAAGGAAGCGTAAGGTTTGTGAAACAGATAAGCGGCGTAAGAATGCTTGCTCATTCGTAGAAAATTCTGAGAATTTCTGTACTTTCGTTGAAGTTATCTGTACTTTCTCGCGCTCACGTAGGGACTATAAGCATTTCGAAAGCACCATCGCGAAAGTATCAGCATTCATGATGGCTGCGCCCACGAATTAAACGTCTTCAAAGATATGCAACGAGCACGCGTTCATGTTTCGGCGTTTGGTTGGAATTAACTGTTAAGTGAGAGTGCGGTGGTGCGCGCGCACTGCAAAATAAGCTTATATTTCCCAAGTAAGTCACAACACTTTGTATATATATGTAAACTTTGTCCGTATGCTTTCTCGTAACAAAAATACTCCCACGCAGGAAGCATGATTCGGACTTGCGTAACGCATGACTGAATTTCTCGTTCTGTTTTGCTTTTCTGCTTTCTTCAAGGGCCGAGACGACGTCTTGTTCGAAGCAATCATCACGATGCGTTTCTCCGTTTCCCACGCCTGCAAAGGATGCAACGGCCGCCGCGGCGAGATTTTGGCGCGGAAAGATTTTCCTGACGGCGAGCAGCTTTCCACACCGATGTGCCTTCTCTACACTCAAGCCGGCAGCGTACCACACTTAAGCTACGACACGCTCCACAGAATCAAATACATCGACCACCATCCCGCGCTGTTTCCTCTGCCCCCCATCGCCAGCTTTCGAGCTCCGTGCAAGAGTTTGGCGGCGGCATTTCCAAGTTCACGGGCCTGCCGTCGCATCCGGCCATCGTCAGGGTCCAGGATCCGATGAAGCTCACGCCTTCTGGGTTCAACGACAAGGCCGGCGTGTCGGTCTGGGATTCAGCCGGGCGCATTCATCTGAACGCGTTAACTTTCACGCGCATCATGGAATCCTTCAAGCCGGCGTGCTACCAAGCGCTTTGCGACAGCGACACGCCGAAAGACGCATCAAACAAGAGGCTTGATCGTGCCGTCGAAAGAACCACTTCTCTCCTCGATCAGTGCATCGCCGCGAAGTCCCTGTCCGGCGCCCTCGGCGACTGTTCCATCCTGGGAACGGTTGTGGGTGGCTACAGCAGAGAGCACCGTATGGCTTCCGTGCGGGAAATCGCAAAGCGCGACGTTGACGGCTACGTGGTGGAGGGATTTCACGTCGACGGACCCGAATCGATGACTCTCAAATTCGAAGATGTGAAGGATTTGCTGGATGAAGTCGTCTCGGCCTTGCCAGAGAACAAGCCAAGGTTTATGTACGGCATCCTTCGACCCGAGTTTATTCTGAAGGCCGCTATGAGCGGCATTGACGTTTTTGATGCGTCATTCGCACAAGCGGCTACCGACGGGGGATTAGCGCTGTCATTCAGTTGCAGTGGCGATAAGGATCTTTCCCTGATGCTCGAAGGAGACCTGTTGGATCACCAACTTGCGTTGAACATGAAGGATCTTAGCTACAGGGACAAATTCACCCCACTTTTGGAAGGATGCGAGTGTTACACATGCGAACACTTCACAAGGGCGTATGTAAACCACTTGCTCAACACTGGTGAAATGCTGGCCTATGTGTTGCTAAACCTGCACAACATCCATCATTTTCTAAAATACTTCGAAGCCATAAGAAACTTTTTAGAAAAGGCGTAAAGAATTGATTTTGTCACTTGCATCGTTTTGGTCACTTCTAAGGAAATCGGTGCTTCTGTGCGACTGCATTTTTCTTTTGTTGATCAGCCTCATAGTTGTAGCAACCTTTGGGTCTCAGGTTATTCCACAGTAAGTAGAGCAGCTTTAATTCTTAAGCAATGAAACACATTGTCATGTAGGTTCCATCTCTCAGGGTAGGTCACATGTCTGGCAGGCTTAATGACGTTATGGACTGCAACGAGCGAAGGACGCTGGTAAACACCCTACCACAAAAATTTTAGAAAAAAGGGCAAGTGAACATCGAAATAGAGGGATCCAAATCGTGGTTTCACAGCTGTACATCTTGCCAAATGCTTGCAGCTTCACCATAGGCACAACTCCCAAAGGCCCTTTAAATGCTAGGTGTTTAAAATCACCATTTGGAAAATATCTTTAGTGGGCACCTGTATAATGTGAGCATCAGTATAGTACACTGTACTTTCGGCGTAAGATCGCCAGGTGGTCAAAATTAATACGGAGCCCTCCACTACAATGCGCCTCATCGCCTCCATTGCGTCGGCGCGTTAAACCTCATAGTCAGTCAGTCAATCAATCACTCAATTCCAAACAAAATTTTTAAAATATTCTTTTACTGATTTAAATGCAGTAATTTAAACCTTGTAATCAAATCAAAACGCATACATGAAAATATTGCAATTTTTTTCCATGCAAGCCAAAATGACACGTGGCTTAGTTACAAAAATAAAGTTGGGAATCGTGGCTTTCCAAATACCATATACCATTAGAGCACCATTATTGGACCTCAACAAACAGCATTTTTCAGTTTTGCATGTTCTGGTTCATATTTTCGTGTTCGCATTTCACTTGTCCATGACTGAAAACTTAAAACATCAGCGTTTCATCTGATTTGGTTACGCCTTGTTGAGACGTTTGCGGAAGCTTGCTGTTACTGTCAGCAATTGAGACATTCCAATGCCTAGTGCAGCTGCCCCCAATTTTTCAGCGAAGTTGTTCAGCTCCAGTCCCTGTATGCATCCCCACCCACGAGGGGTACCTTGGGCCGCTAATGTTCTATCGGGAACAAAAATTCCCTGCGGCAAAGTCAACTTTATCGCAAATGCTCTGCATGAAACGGCTGTAACTTTTATTTCATCAAAACTGTCACCCCAAAAATTATATTACATTTGGCCGCTAAGGCAACGACAACATTACTCCAAGTTTTATTTACTTTTACATGTTATAATTAGTTGATGAAAAATTTCCATCTGCTAACAGCACATGGGAATCTACAGGATTATCGTTAGAGAAAATGGTTAACTCTTGTTTTATCAGTATTGTCTTGCAGCAAATTATGTGACAAGCCACTACGATGACTTCATTATGGCAAGTTTCATTTACTTTTTGTGATTACAGTTGAACCACCGTTGTGAGAGGCATGGGTCATCACAGACAATCAGGTATGAGAGACACTATTCACCCACATGGTTGGCCGCCCTACCTTTCCATTAGTTTGACCTCTTTTATAACAGACATCGGATATAGAAGATGGTTCTAAAGGACAAGTTATCGTTGAATTTTGGTCAACAAGCTCGCTTGTAACAGACATTTGACTTCAGATGCGGTTCCACCAGTCACTAAGTGCAGTTGCAATCTGTTGTGGATACAAAGGGGGACTATTCATTACAACTTCAGCAAACGCAGGGTTGTTCAGTCAGCAATTGAGGAGCCCCGGCAATAGAAATTCAATGTACAGAAGTGGCTAAAGGCTACCGCCAAGCATATGAGGGCGACCACGCATATGGCCGTCTGCGAGAGCCAAGAATACCGAAGATGTGCGTTGGCCTCTTCCAAACATGTAGCTCCCAATTAAGAAGCATTGCGGATTTAACATCTGCGATGCTTCTTCTTGCACAAACAGCGGAAGAAGAGAAAGCTAGAAGAACCGGTTGTAAAAAAAATGTGGTTGATCCGTCTTCCATAGGAACCAGTAAAACACGAAAGTGAAATGTGCCTTCACGGGAGCAGTTGTATAAGGCATGTTCATCGTTCTATTTACGCGTCTGTTCATAGCGCAGTCAGGAGCACGTTTCGTGCCTCCCGTTGTGGCGAAAAAGTTCGTGGCTCGAATCCCGGCGCAGCCGCGTCAGTCGAAGTTTTTCTGGAGATGTCATTTCCGTGACGGATGTGACGACAGGGAGATCTTGGTGGACCTCGGCATAAAACACTTTCGTGTTAAAACATTGTATACACAGCCGTAAAGCAAAGATTCAGAGCCACTTCATAAATTGTCGTGGCAAAACATGAATTACAATAGACCGTTTGCAACATGCTTTAGCTTTCCTTCTTGCTTATTTTAGTCGATGGTGCCGACATTGAGCTAGGGGTTGATCAGCAAGTGAAAACATGGTACCCTGCGTATAAGAGACATCTCATATAAGAGACAAAAACTGCTCCACAGTGTGTGTCTTTTATAAAGGGGTAGATATGTACAAAGTTCATGTTAAGTTGTAAAAGTTGCGGTATTCCAGTCTGCTGTCACTATAGGAGGGAAATCGACATCGCGATGTTGGTCCCCTAGAGTAAAACTCTTGTCCTCCAAAGTTTTATTCAGCTAAATAACTAAGAAGCAAGCTCAGCTGCAAATTACTCTTTCAGACTGTGCCCCGGTGAATTGTGTCCTGTTTCATGCATTTATTTGGCTGTGCTGCCCAACCCTGTTCAGCATCATGGTTTAGAAGAGAGTTCGGGCATGCGGCAGCTTCACTAGCATTCCACCTTCACATTGTTGATCGACCTCCAATTTTTTTTGTTTATGGGGATAACAACGTATGTACTTCTTCTGTATGCAATATTTTGATGCCTGCAAAAAAAAACCCTGGCAACCAAGCATCTGGAGATGTTTTACAGTATTGTATAGCCCAAATGTTGCTTGTGTGTGTAAAAAACTAAATTCAGCACTTGCACTGCGCTTTTAGACATGCTTTACAGAATGCAACCATGTGGTCTGCGAGCACCAGAAGAACCGAATTAGCCGTACTCTTGAACTTACCGATTTGTCGTGCTTGGGTCTGTGAATCTGTATTAATGCACGTTATGCATTTCTTGTGTCAGTCAGTTCTGACGACTCAAACTTCCTTAATTAAAAAGACCATGAAAACAACATACGTCTCGTGTGTTTGAAAGAAGCAGCCTTTGACAACTTGCTCACCTCCATTCCAACCAAAAAAAATGACGGGCAATTCAAGAAAGTGCCCAGTGAGTCTCCAGTATATCTTGTTGTCTGGCTGTAAAGAGGCCATGCAGACAAAATACGTTTGTTTTATTCGAAAGATTTAGTGTTTTACAGTGACTTCAGCACTTGCCCGGCAGCAGACGATGCTTTATTCACCGAAAAATTAAACATTTTAAGCCAAAATTTCAGTTCCCCCCTACATTGTGTGTTTTCGTGACAATGACATATCCAGAGCAGGGCCTTAAAACTAAGATAGCCTGGTGACCAGGGCTGCTCCCACGTTATAGACGGCCGTTCGGTTATCTTGTTTATTGCCCACTTTCATAGATGGCGCTGCAATACCACTGAAATGCCAGTGTTCTTGCTTCTGGCCAGACTTCTATGCCTACCGTATTTCTTTGTTAGGATTCATACAAATAGTTTCCTAAAACATAGGCTACGACTCGACAAACATGGTCATGCAAGTGAATGTGCCACTTATGTCAGCTGGTCAGTATTGTGTCAGACTAAGTCCAGGGCGTCGACAGCTGTTCTATGCAGTGTCAGCCGGCAAAGTGCTGCACTTACTTCTTCACTGTTTGCGTGTTTGTTCACAACTTTAATTGTCCACCCCCACTTCCTACCACTATAAAAAGAATGTGCCAAAAATTTAAGCGCAAACAGCTCGTTCGGCAAGCTTATAAGTCCTGCCTCATTTGAGTTTGCTTTTGCCTGCCTCAGCCAATCACACAGCTAGGCATACGGTACGACATCATAGGTTCTGTTGCGGGAAATGAGCTAGTGGGTCGCATGGGCATTCCCTCTTTTCCTAATTATGTAGCTTATTTGAGCGAAGTTTACGTTAAAAGTGGTGTTGGTATGATTCCGAGGCATTCTTTCGAATGAACCAAACTTGTGTTTTGTCTGCATGGCTTCTTTAAAGCTGGCATGATTGTTATTCGAATGTTGCAATCTTTGAAATCAAATCAAACTTTCATTTTGTTGCCATGGCCCGTCGGCAGAAATGCGAATCCATTTCAATCTTCATTTTCAATTTTATTAAAGATCGTCCTGCCACTATAAATTTAAAAAGAATCATGCAGCAACGTTTGTTTGAACATGATGCACGGTGTTCGAGCGACAGATGCAAAGTACTATACCAGGTTTTGCTCGAGTCAAGCTGCTGAAAAGTTTTTATTGCTCAGTGAAGAAGTACATGGCACAGCATTGCATCGCGTACGCATCTGAATGATGCATAAATAGATTTTTCACAAGGAGTTTTACGAGTTGCAGTGGGTCAGTCTGAATCTGAGCGCTCTAACAAGAAGTGAAGACAGCTTGAAATAGGCATGCAAAGTGAAACTGCGGCCAGGCATTTTCTGTCATTTCTGACATTCCAGGTGTGGGGATAGATAAACATGCATGCTTGGCCGATAAAGTAATGCAAGCTTGCTTTTTTAAAGAATTAACCCTAATGCTCACAAAACACCACCTGTCTTCGCTTGCTTGTTTTGATTTCTTTCATGTAATACTGCAAGAAAAATTTGTCACATTGCTGAAAGAGTTGAGAAAGTTTAGTACGTCTACGTCGAACACACGACAATAAAAGCCGCAAGGAGCACTGGGAGACTGTAGTCTATGCCGTCATGTGGTAGCCTTGTATGTTATAGTTTCTGAAGCTTAGGTTACTAGTAGAAGATTGTTGGCACACTTTTTCCTTCTATTTCGTTGTTCTTTGCACTTTTCCAATATAGTACTGTGCCCAAAAATAGAGCTGTTCAGCAGTCTGTACAAGATTACGAACAAAGAGAGCAACCGTTCGTTCTTTTGCATGAAAGCTGTTAAAACTGCGACGAACGAAGAAGCACAACTTTGAGGAATCTCAGCGCTTTGCCAGGAACACTGGCCAACAACCCCAACATGAAGCTACAAGCCTGAAATGTACATGTTGTGGATAGGTAGGACCACTTCATTTGATGTTGCGGAAACGTACATTTAGCTGCTACTTGCTGCAGTCATTACGACCTGCTACTAAGCAGTTCGTCTAGCACTTTCATCTAGTTCATCTAGACATGCTCTTAAAAGCCGGTATGCAGTGTTCAAGTTTGCAAGAATAGCTGAGGCTTGGACATGCTAGCACACGCTTTGTGCACAGAATAGAATGCCGACAAATTAAATAATGGATGTAATTGTTATATTTTTGTAGTTAGAAATCCGATTTTATACAAGACATTCAACCTAGCTCACAGAACTTGGTGTTTGCAAGTTATGAATACCTTTATGTAAGCTGTTGCTGCCTACAACATCAATCAGCAGTGAAAAAGAAGACACCCTAGTAGATGTGACAGGGATGTCGCAATGTAACGTCTAACCATTTCGAGAGTGGGAATTTCGGAAGGAATTTCTTGGACATTACACGTGCGATCCATTATACTCAGCCAAGCACTGGATAAGTTTAGCTCTGACGAGAAACGGTCATCTAGAAAGAGGCTTTAAAAACACTTCCCCCCAAAAAGTGGAAGCTGCAATACATATTATGCACCCAGAAAAATTGCACAGGGCAGGTTTAGGTATGGCGACCCATATATCGTAGGTCGAAAAACAGCTTGCAAAGAAGAATGCAAAACTGGGCCTGCTTTCGATTGAGTATGGATGGAATCTGCAACATGTAGAAGACGGCTAAACTGTATTGCACAAAAGATGGAGAATCAATCTGCCTGAAAATGGTACGGCACACGGTATTGCTAGAAAAAGAAGGCAAGAAAGTATTTCGCATTTTACAGAATGGACAAAATGTGAACCTTGTTTATAGTACAAGCACAACAACAACATCTACACTTAGCATTGCCAACTTTTGAGTCGGAGAAAATCCAAAGGCATTCTTGACCATTGTTTAGCGTGTATATATACAAAAGGGTCACTAGTTTATATCCTCCTCGCCTCAAAGTAAAGAACTCGAAAGAAAGCTAATTTCAGTAATTACTTCACATGCTTATTGAAAGAAAGAGGAATAGAAATTAAAAAAAATTAACTAATTTCATAATTTGTATTTTTTAGTCACATCAGTCTCACCACTCAAATCTTGTTGTCGCGACAAAATTATTGACCGTTCCCTCTTAAACATTCAAGTATAATAGCGCACATAAAAGCAAAACTTATGCAAAGCAAGAACTATTTAATTTTAAAGTAGAAGCTTCAGGAGGTCATTTTACATTTTTATACAAGAATAATCTCTCACTGCCTCAAATCTACGTAACAATGCCCTAATGCATGCCTGTTCTGTTTAGCACACCAATACATTGTGTGTGTGTGCTGCAGACAACATGGGAACATCACACAAAGCACGAGATTGTAGGTACCAGATAAATAGGTCTCTGTATAACACAGTGTCAAGACAAGAAGTAGTCTCGGAATGATAGCAGTTAGGACCACGACAGTGAAGATGAAGTCAAAGATTCCCAGTGACTAACTATGTCCAAAAAAAAAAGAATCAAATTCTGTAACACTACGTAATACTGCTTTCTCAGCTCGAACTAGCCTACAAGAATATTTCACCAGGTGTAGCACCATTTGCACTGGAACCTTTGAATGAGGTGAAAGCAAAGGCAAAAGATATTTGACAAATCATTATGCAGCTTTTTTTTTCTTTCTTTTCTTTTTCCCAGCAGCATGCAAGCGAAACTGCAGAAAAACTCGGCTCGAAAAGCGCGACACCGACAACCCATAGACATGCGTCGCGATTCCCACGTGTAGCTAAGTCGTACACCAAGTCTAAGTCCAAGCTAAGTCCAAAAGACGGTCTAGAATTGGACAGCGCAGCCTTCCAAAACTTCTCTTGTGAGAGACTACTAAGCAGTGTAGTTATGGTGACTGCAAACGTGCGGTGAAATTATCACACAGGCACCGGATTGCAATACAATCCATGACCGTGACAAAGCTGTCCTGCCTGCAACTTTTTCCTTGCATCGAGGTAAAGCTTGCATAAACAGTGACGAGCCATTGAATAGATTTCAAGTGCATCCACCTCACCAAGCAGCAGACATTCAACAGCCCTCATAAATGCAAACTAAGCTGACACCATCACTTCTTTCACACCGACCACAAACGATCACCATGACTGGGGCGTCGCTTGGTGGTAGTCAAACCCATCCACGCGCAACGATGTCTACCCTCTCACACACACCCCAAAATGACTAGACAGAGGTAGAGACGTGCCTTAATTAACATCGAACAAGTCACTTAGAAGTTTAGTATTTGCTCCAAGATAAGTCGAAACAGGCTTCGGAGCTCGTAGTAGAAAAGGAAGAGAGCTAAGTGTCTATGTCTAAGTGCAAGAAGGGATTGGGCTGCCACATAGCTTAGTGCTCTATCACGATCACATCTCGGTACGTGCTACACAAATGAGCAAGTTAAGGTGTGCATGTTCCTAGCGTATTGCACATGTAAAAACTAACCTCTACGAGCATCACACAGTGAGGCTGCCTTTAGCAGCAAGCTCTACGGTGCTTGAAGAAACAGTAGTAGCAAGGCGGGACCACACGGCGAAAGTGCACATCAAAAAGTAGCCTCTCGGAAGATAAGATTATCTGAAGCACTAACTACAGAGATTAGAGCAAATCTTCTACTAGTAACTCCATTAAGGTAGGCATAAAGGTGCCTTTAACTGACCAGAAGATGACAATGAATGACTCTAGAGCCGTAACACTACTGGAGAGTTTGGTACGTCGCCTTGCTCACTTCATCTTCATCACAACCTTCCCCACCCTCTTTTCGGAGAAGGCCCTGCAGGATATCGGGCACAGCCTCGAACGGAACGGTGTGGTGGATGTTTGGCCTGCAAGAAAAACAGAGAAATAGTTGGATATGTGTTGCACGTCAGCAAATCTTTGAATCGGGCTCACTATCACCATCAACATCCCCAGTCTATTTGGGTCCACTCCAGTATGAAAGCCTCTCCCATAGATCTCCAATCGTTTCTGTCTGGCGTCGCCTGGGTCCATTTTTTGCATCCGAGTTTTCCTCCCCTACTTATGGTCTTGTCTCTTGGCAGCCACTTTACTACTTTAGTGGTCCGCCAGTTGTTACGTCTCCGCATTGCATGTCCACCCTAAATTCACTTCCCCCCCTTGTGTTTCTCGTTTAGCTTGGTCACATAACAAAGGCTGCAACCTCTTTGCTAGCACTATAGTTCTTCTACATTCTTGGCTATCTCACTGAGGATCAATTCTTCCTAGGTGTCTTCGATAGCCCATGATGTCCCCACTATTCAACATATCAAAGCCTTCACCTGTTCTTTTAATCTTCTTAGTTTAAAATCTCATGACATCCAAATCAATGTCTGAGATCTGAGAGCTCCTCTAGTAGCATAGCTAAGGGCTTGCCTTGCCAGACAGAGTTCACATGTTGAACATTGCCATGTTTAAGTTCCAGGGGCGGTCTGTCCGGACCCAGAGATCTTAGCACCGTCTGCTGTGTCGCTGGCCTGACCACCGCCATGGTCAGGTGCTCTACAGCTGCTGGGGATGAAGGCCGTGAACAGGGACGTAGCCAGAGCGGGGGTTTGGGGGTTCAAACCCCTTCCGAAATATTTTTGAAGCAGCGCGTAGGCAGGACTCGATGTTCCTTTCAGAAAAACTCTTCCCTCTGACCCCATAACCCCTCCCGAAAAAAATTTCTGGCTACTGGTACTGGCCGTGAATTTGGTTGTAGTTCATCGGACAGTTTTAGCCTAATACTACACCAGGGTGACCACGCCCTTTTATAGTGAGTTCTCTGGAGCTCTGGTGAGTTTTCTTTATGTCCCAGATGGGTGGAAAAATAAAATTTGCAAATTGAGCTCAATGTACAAGAAAAATGAGCTGAAGAGCAGTAATCTTGCACGAAATTGAGTTTTTTTTTTCGTTGTTTTTGTTGTGCTTTTTTTTCTCTCAAAAACTTTCACAGAACATGCGTTTAGACTAAGCAAAAAAGTTAAAGTACCTGATCACTCCGCTGGAAACTTTTTCCATTATGTCCATCAGGATGTCTGTTTCACCAGAGTCAAGGAAGAAACTCACACAGCTATAACAGTTAACAATGAAGGATGAAACAAGAAGTAGCACGAGGTAATGCGTTACTCTTTTGCAAAATTTGTTAGTTTCATGCAAAGCGAACATTACAAATATTTCTATTCCCGTCTCCTGTGAAGATACAAAAAGTGAAAATGTGGACGAAAAAAATCCCGCGCAAGAATTCGTGAAATTCATAATTTTTTCAACTAGCGATAGGTGCTAATAACCTTCCACAATTCTCGCAGCTCTTGCCAAGGATACGCAAGTATCGGCCTTGCTGTGTTGAAGACAGGATCCAGGCTTGCTCGAAAAGAAATCCAATCGAGGCACACTTCATGAACAACATCTGGGAATGTGGAGGGTCCAGCTGAAAATAGATGGGAAAAAGAAAGGGAGACAGTTTATCACTTGTGTACTTTATCACCATTACAGCACCCTTACTTAATGAAAATGCCTCTGATATACAGTAGAACCCGTATATAATGAACTCGGATAGAGCGAATTATGCTCTATAGCGAACACTCAATGTTCTTCTGTCATTATGCACATAAAATATATTTTTTATAACTAAACATTGGGAATATCAAATTCTGAGCCCAGCATGATTGGTCACCAAACACTCGCCAACGCGCTTCTGCACCGGTCATGCCTAGCTTACGGGCCGCGGGCCTGTCCCGCCCGCGTTTCCATGAAACCCAGTAGCAGGAGCAATGCGTGCCTTTGCCAGCCGACGACTACGTTGCTATGACAGCAACACCATTGGATTCTGAAATTGTTATTGATGTGATGGCGTCTGGGGCCAGTGCCACCAATGAATCGCCGCCTGGAAGATGATCGCCCTTGCCCTACGTTGCAAGAAGCCCTTTCTACTACCAGTGGGCTGCGGCGATACTGCGCCGAAATACAGGGAAAAACTGACTGGAGTTTGCCGAAAAGATGTTGTGTGTCGAGAATGCGGTTCTCGTTGCGCGTGCTAAACGCAGTGTTCGGGCAAAAATCACTGCCTACTGTAAATAGGTCTACATTTCTTTGCAATAAATTTCTTTTGGAGTAGATACTATCCATGGAGTGTGGCATGGTCTTTCTTTCGTTATCGCACTTTCAATCAACTGTTCACATTGTTTATAACGAATCTGATCCTGAAGTTTGTTAAAAGCGGGTTTGGTTATATCAAATTACTTCGTATAGCAAACAAATCCCACTGAATAACGCTGTTTGTTATAACCAAGTTTGACTGTATAGGATACATGTTATATGTGTGTAGGTTAAGCCTCAACTCATAAACATCAGTATCAGTCATGGTCATTCATCTATGTGACAGGGAGACAAATATACTGCTAGCCCACAATTGTTTTAACAGAAACTTCAACCTTTAAAATCACCCTGCTTGTTCCATGCCAGCATATGATGCAACATCACTGCAACCAAGCGCCTGCACAAATTTTGTCTCCTCATCATTGTACTTTGTGTCATTTCTGAGTGCAAGAAGTGCAACACGATGTACTTTTACCGTGACAGCTGTTAAAGGGAGACACCCATGGGTTCTGTGACAATTTTGTGTGCACTGGATCCATTGGGGCAGGTGTCCCAATCAGTGTTCTTTGCTCAGTGATGAGGTCATTTAAAGCAGTTTTAGATTAGCAAATATTAATAAAAGGTTACTGCACTCCATAAAGACAAATGCGGGCCGAAAGAAGCCAGTCACCTGCAGGTCACTCTTGGAGGTGATCCAGCGGCCGCCCACGGCGAGACAGGAGACGATGTCGTGCTTGGTCGGCACAGGGTGCTTGTAGGTGTCCTCCAGGAGGATGCGGTAGTTGGTGTCCGCAAACTGGGTCACACCATTGTCCAGCACCAGGTCAATGCCAAGTCCACCAGACTCCTGCAGGAAAAAAAGATGTAGAGGACAGAGCAAGCGTTACTCGTCTCACAAGCTCGTAGTGCAGCAAACATTGATGAAATGAAATCTGATCATAGCAGTTACAACTGTTTTTGTTTTTTAGTAGTGGAAGCACAGTAAAACCATGCCAGACAAGAGTATCCCCAACAGGTTCAATACAATGGGACTTGGTAACAAACAAAGAACATCACAAAAAGACCAAAATGTGTGAGACACTATAGTATAATATGCTACAAAGTAATATATAACTTTTATAATATAATGAACTAATTAATTTTATATAAGTGCTGGAAAACCCATGTAATAATAAGGGTAACACCTGCGCAACACGAGCGTTTGAAAGGACATTTCAGTCGAATGGCCATCGAAATTTCAAATGCCATTCGAACAGGAGGGAGTTCCGCCGATCTGCACAACAATTCTCAAAGGCAGTTGAAAGTTTTCCGCTATCGCCCGCCATGTTTTGCTGTCACTACTGCTGCCCTGTTTTGTTCTTGACAAAAGTTTAATTTTGGAGTTAAAACAAGGAAAGGAACAATTATTAGTGAACAAGTTGATAACAATCTACAAGTGCACGCAAAACATGCACGAACAACCAGTTTATTTCTTTCTTTTTTTTTTTTTTTGCACAGCCGGTGTTCAGACTACGAAGTTACCCTGTGATCATAGAGCAAGTGATAGAAAACAAACACAAGTGAAAAATTATGAAGATCATGCACTTTAAACACAAAGTTTTACTGGTAGATAATTGTTTTTGTAACTACGGCATGCAGAAACTGTGCCTGAGAGTACGACCATTAGCGTTTCAAAGGCCATTGAGAATCTCAAAGGTCGTTGGTGGTGCTCCTTTGACTCAAGTGGCATTTCAACCAAAGGTCTTTGAAAAACGTCGCGTAGCAGCTCAAAGGCGTCATTTGAGTCAAATGACATTCGACTCAAAGGCCTCCGAAACGCTTGTGTAGCATGGGTACAAGACTAGTGGGCAGTGCGCAATTTCCGACATCTGTACTTACTGCGGCACAAAAAGAACTACCACTGTTGTTTTTACCTGCATGCAAGCTGGCAGCAGCGCAGTAGCACTTCCACTCTTGTTGTTGTTGACATTGTTGTTGTTGTTGTTATTGTTGTTGACGCCAATTGTGTAGCCAGTGTGGAAGTCCGAGCCAGAGCCCAAGTTGTCTGTCTTGCGCAAGTCAACCACCCGAGCCACTTGGCCCTTGAGCGCCTCAAGGTAGAGCGCCTCATCGTCAGAGCTCACAGTCGTGATCACCTGCACAGTCCAGATACACAATTCCCAATCAGAACAACCCGAGACAATACCGCCTTTGCCTTTATAATTACAATCATCATCATCAGTTTATTCGAGTACACATCAGGATGAAGGCCTCTCTCGCCGTTCCTCCAGCCTTTCCTGTCTTGTGATGCCCTCATCCATTCTCAGCCCTCTGAATTTTCTGACTTCATCCCTCCATGGAGTTAATGGTCTTCCTCCATTTCTAGTCCAATTTCTTGGCAGCCACTCACTACCCTAATGGCCCACTGATTGTCAGTTCTCCGTACTACATGCCCAGCCCAGGTCCACTTGTTCTCTTTAATTTGCGCTGTGATGCCATACCACAAGAGGATTAGCAGTGCTCTGAAATGCAACACATTAAGGGTATTTTTCTTCAGCAAAGCACCCTGTCCTTTTGTACTTTACCTTGCCATTGCTTGCACTTAATTTTCACTCAGCTAGGATACCAGCTATACAGCTTTTGTTGCCACTCAAGTAATCTTTATTCTGTCTTGCGAGCCGTTGTCAGTTTAGGCTGCGTCGCAGTGGGTCACAAAGGCAAATATGTAACAGCACTGAATCATCAGAGTTTAATAACCACCAACTTAAACACAGAAGAAGCACGCTATACTACTATACATGCAATCTGGCTGTGTGGTTCGAGCATGGTTTGGATGTGTGTGCAGCCAGCGGGAGTTGCGAATAGAAGCACTCGTAGATACAACTGCCAACTGCAGAGCCCAACTCAACTTTAACGTGCACTGTTCTACATGCACACAGAAATCTGTATCGCCTCGCCGCCACATCACAAAATCGTTTTTCAGTGATAAGACTAGCAGCCATTTATAGGTCCGGTAACTCTAGACGCTAAAACCGCAACAAAAAGAATAAAATGGGTCAGGCAGGGTGCAGTGATCGCGTGTTCCTTTTTCATCTTTCACCGTTTGCCCCCACCCAGCACACATGTTAATCATTGACGGACTACTACTGACCTTTGCACCCCAGTGTTGCGCCAGCTGAACAGCGATGGCTCCGAAAGAGGATGCGCCGTCCATTACCAGGACGGTGTCTCCACTCGTGAGGCGCCCAAGGTAGTGGAGGCCCGTGTAGGCCTTCACGGCATCGCCAATGCAGCCGGCCGCGTCTACAAAACTCACCCCTTTGGGCTTCTTGGCTGCAAAGAGAGCAATGCAAGCATCTCTGAAAACACAATTCCACTAAAGTAACAAATGCCAGGTTCTAAGAGGATAGAAGAACAGCTAGAGTGCACATTCTACACACACAAAAAAAAACAAAAGTACCAGAATCTGATGCCTGCTTTACTACCAGTTACAATACTTGGAGCTGTTCCAGATGACCTTGCAGACAGCACAGCAAATAATGCAAGAGTGCCCATTTATTGCCAAGAGTGCTTTTCTAGTGAAGCTACAAACAGTCCAAAGTCAACTTGATGAAGCCAGAATACCTAGGAACAAAAAAAGATCGAGTTAACTAGCAGTTTTTGCCCCGACCACAAAAGAATCTGGTGACTTTAAAAGCTCTAACAACACCTTCGCACAAGAAGTACTGCAGCGATCCATCAGGGAACTGTGATCTTGGTACCTTACCAAGATGGTGGATGCTGATGATGACGTGCTATTTAATCATACGACCATTAGCGATATAATCGTAATGCTGTTCACTCAAGGCACTTCTGGCATACTCGTGGGAATTAGTGAAAGTGTCACATGCACCTGCGTTTGGGCTCAAAACCGGGAAACTCCAGCTAATGTGCACTGATTTGGCTACCGTTAGAAGGGACGATAAGAGAAGACTGATAATTCAGAGGAGGAATGCACTAAGGCAATTTGGTGGCAAAGCACGAGTTTAGAGGGTG
Organism: Haemaphysalis longicornis; assembly: GCA_013339765.2. NCBI lineage: Eukaryota > Metazoa > Arthropoda > Arachnida > Ixodida > Ixodidae > Haemaphysalis > Haemaphysalis longicornis. The sequence goes on from CM023456.1 coordinate 41,886,645, forward strand.
CAGGACAAGAGCAATTGCAAGTCAATGCGAGAGGCCTTCATCCTGCAGTGGAGATAAATAGGATGATGATGATGATGATGAATTTATGGGGTGCACCAACAGGGGGACTGCGCCAAACGTATACTGCCAAGGGACACTTAGCATACTTACTGACATCATATTCGTTGAGACGGACATATTCAGCACATCCAGACTGGCCATAGTCGAGAGGAATCAGTCCTAGAATGAGAAAAGCCGGTAAATTCACCACTACAACTCTCGCAATGACTTATGGGAGGCACAGTTAGCTCCACGATGCAACAGTGAATATTTGAAAGAAAAAAAAATTACCATCTGCCTGCATGTGCTGCAAGGCTTAATGGGCTGACTGTGATGGTTACATTTATGACAATGACAACAAAAGCTGGCTCACCACAGGTTTAAAATGTCCAAACATGGCACATATGGGCAAATGAAGTAAAGAGATATGCTTTCCACTATTTTTCATATTTAATAATAGCCAGCCATTAATGCAACACCCACAAAGACCAAATCACCATAGATAGAAAAGGCCAGAAAGCACCACATCAACAGGTTCTGGATGATTTGGGGACTGAGATTGTGTTTCACGTTGCTTCTGCTGGTACGTACCTACAACTTCATCACCACGATTGACAGTAGTCACCCACTCGCCAACCTCAACCACCACACCAGCCACTTCGTAGCACACCGGATACTTGGTCTTTGACTGGTCCTTGTACAAGAGTTTGAGGACCTTGAAGTGGATGCAAGTGGATGCAAGTGGATTAAAGAAGTTGTGTCTGGGGCATACTGTATGATATTATTACTAAGGTTGAAAAGAAAAACAAATCTAACACATCATTTAAAGAAAATCATACAACATATTATTTAAAGAACACTCCCCTTTACAGTCGCACACATATTCAATTTCTGTGATTTCTCATATTAAAGATTAACGCACATAACTAATACACTATTGTAACCGTTTGCTGGGATTAACTGACCACAAAAAATTGAAAATTACGGCTCTGGCGGCCACCTAGCAAGCAGCTCTTCTCTGATATCAACATAGACTGACATGCAAGGGTGAATATCAAGTATCGACACCTAATCGTGTTGATCACAGTTCATTTTTGTTTAACAAAAAAGGTTGCTATTAACCTCAAATGCTATTCCTTTCTGCAAGGCCCCCCTCGTCTATCCACTAACAAGCTTTCACTATCCACCAAGGAGCTAAAGAGCTTATGAGCTTATCTGACTGACATTTTTAGAAACAAATCCCGGTAGCTTTATGTTCGGTCATTTACCGATAATCATGCAACTTTTTTCTGCTAGTTTTCAAGGCTTGCCATAGCGCGCTCAATATACTTATGCCTAGCATGGTGCGGCATGGTTTCAGAGCGTGAAGGAGTAAAGTGTTCTCTGTTCAAAAGAGTTCATCATACATGCAATGCAAAATGGGGGCGGGGATATAACAAAGTTTAAAACAGAATCCAATTCGAGTGTCCCCGCAGGGTTGTTGAATGTAGATTAGCTCATCGTTATCAGCATAAAGGCACTCTCAGCTACTTTATGTAAAAAAAACTTTATAAAAACAAAGCAGCTAGATACACACTCGTGTTAAGCATCAAGGTATCGAAATGTGCCACCACTTACTTTATCATCAGTACTGGTTAGGCCACATGCTTTCACGCTGACCAACACAGAATACTTGTCCACCTTTGGGATATCAACCTGCAGGGTACAAACGGGCATACATAAAGATACCTGCCCACCGTTCTCAACCGAAAGTAGGGCCATAACACACTGATACCCGAAGCGAGTGTATCGAGAGGGAATAAAAGACGCATTTTCCATCACTAGCGGACCTGTGAAAAAGCACTAATATTTAAGTTTTCTCTTGAAGAGGTCCACTGCTTTTTTTTTTTTAGTTATCTATTAATTGCCTTAGTAAGTTAAGAGCACAGTAAACTTTCGTTTAATGAAATCACTTCATTTGAAATCTCGGTTTAAGGGGTAACCACATGCAACAATTTTGTGAGCGAAAAGAAAAGTGCAACTCAGTTGGTACAGTAAACAGGTAGTGTGGGCGACAGTGACAAGCGAAAAAATTAATACCCTGCTGCCGGGCTCTCTGTTGCTGTCGCTCGCTAGTGGGCGACTTTTGCCCGCACAGATGTGAGCGAAAGCGACAGATGGGCCCAGCGGCAGTGTATTAATTTTTTCGCTTGTCGCTGCCTCCCAGACTACCTATTTACTGTAGCCGTTGAGCTACTCATTTTGCGTCGCTCTACAAAATCGGCTGCATATGGTTACCCCTTAATTCGAAATGTGTCGTGGTTACCCGCTTTTAACGAAATATCGCTTATAACGAAGCTAGTTTTCTGTTCCGAAGTTTTGTAATAACGCGGGTTTTACTGCACCTTTTACAGACATGAATATGCATTGCAGATAAACAGCATCTACAGAGGTTTGACCAGCGCGATTAAGCTGTTAACATATGTCCCAAAATTTTTAACCGAAGGATTAAAAACGCGCAACTAGCGCATTTTAACGCGACCTTGAAGGCAATTGATCGCCCAAAACGTGCCGTCTGAAGTCGTTTCTGTCAAAAAGATGCAAGTACGACGTTGACAGCTAGCGCATCTTTGACGAAGCGCTAGAGGCATATCGTGCCGAACAATATAAAACGCCCCGAAATTAACTCTGCCAGAACTCGAGGGGCCAAGGAACGGCCGGCGTCAGGGTTACTTTCGGACGCAGCAGCCGCCGGACCCCGCGGCCTTGAATGGCATCGAGCGTTTGTACTACATCTACGCTGCGCGCTATCGATTTTCGCTCGCATCCCGCAACGCACATTCGGCCCAGACACAGTTACAATGCAAAGCCTCGAGCAATGGCGACGTTTCAGAAAACAGCCTAATACCAAGGCCAAATCCCTGCGTACAGCCGCCAAACGTTCGGAAAACACGAAGTCAGCTGTCAGTGTGATGAAACAAAACACATGTCCACGGGCTCCACACACATGGCAGCTGACATGAGGTAGAGGTAGCGCGACGGAAAACATGAAATCGGGCCGTCAAGCTCAGGTTCAATTAAAATGCCTAGTGACACACATAGCAGAGTGATTGCGCGATAGCGTAAAGACAGCCTGATATCTTTTTTCCTTTCTTTTCTCATGGTACATGATGAATGAACGGTCCTGCTGCTACCTGCGCTACAAATAGCGTCTCCTTTAAAAGGCCCACACATGCAACTTGATTGAACAACGTCAGAACAACCACTGTAAAAGCAGGGAATTACAACTAGATTCGCATTGAGGCAACTGACGTCCAAGATGCTCACTGGACGCGGCCACAGATATAATCGCCGCATACTCACGTCGTTTTCAATGAACACTCTTGTCTGTTTTCCATCGCTGACTTCCTTGAACACCGCCTTCATAGACTTCCTTGACTGCATGGCTAGCTTAGACGTGCACAAGGCCCATCATCCTAAACAGAGCGTATTCCAGTAGCATCAAAATAAGGAACCATGGAGCACCGCATCGGAGTCGTGATCCAAGCTCGTTTCAGCCTTTCAGCCGATTCGATCAGCGCAGGTCCAACGGGAAAGGGAAGCTGAAGAGGGGCGTCTCTGCTACATTTGGCGCGTTTATTAAAAATATTTTAGTGGCCCCACTCCCAATCATTTGTTCCCTGTCACCACCATTCATGTTGATTCAATGCTAACGTAGCTTAAAAAATTTGTAGTTCAGTTATTTCCCGCTACAAAACCGTTGAACCTAAAAAACAAACTTAAAAGCGCTGCAAGTCAACCTTATTGAAGCCATTAAACTTGGTTTACTTACAGCGCCAACTTTTGCCTTAAGAACGCGTTAAGTTGCATCCTAGCGGCAGATTTGAAGCACTACAAAGTTTATAAATAAGGGTAGTACAATGACGCGCTGCACAAGACTCGCTTGAGCGCTGCGCTCATGTGTCCGCATGGCGACTAACACGACCCTGGTGACAGTCAGTGGAAGTAAAGCCCCCAAGCGGCATGCCATCACGTTTGAGCAGCCGGCGTGTGCTGCGATAACTGTTCCTTGCGGCGCGACGGGTTGAAGTGTGCGGCGGCCAGCTCGCGCAAGGTGCAACGCGGGGACGCCGGAGAGGATACAGCTGCTAATCGGATTTGTACGACGGAATTGCTGCCGCGGAGACATCCAACTTGTGAGTTGAAATTTTCGCTTGAAAAACCGAAACTAACGGTACTTTGCAGACTACGCTATTTTTGCATAGGTGCCGGGCGAAACTGTAAGCATCGCAAACAGGAAAAAAAGTGCCGCATGTCACGTGCCTGCGCGATGTCATGAGATACCTCCGCGGCGACTGTAATTTGCGCTTAAATCGCCGAAATTTCCTGAGGCAAAAAAAAAAAAAAAAGTCCCTTGCTGGTCTTGCATCTAATGTCTGCAGATGTATCGTTTACTTATCCATTTGTTCTTTTTTTTTTTTTGCGAATGAGATAATCGTCGAAAAACGTTGGAAAAGAACGAACAAATCAGGTATGGTTGTTTAGCGACCCATGAAGCGGTGACATAACCACCGAACAACCCGCGCCCGAAGTTTCACCATCCGAAACCACGGCCGGTGTCTCGCATGAATGCAGTCACGCGCCAAGCTAAAATGAGCATCCCGAAACCTGCAACTTCCTTATTTCCTAGCGTTATAGGCCATGTGGGCACTCAATAGGTCGCATGCGGGGAAAGCAAAATTGAGTTCGCATGAACAAGTATAATCTAGTGTATTTTTTATCTCACCCTCGAAGAAATAGTGGCCGCGAACGGGAGTCGAACTGGCGGGGTCGTGCGCATGCGCATAAAAAGCACGGCCGATGACAACTGAGCCGCAAGATAAATACGTTGAAATGTCAAGGTCGTTCATGAATAAACAAGGCCATTTCATCGGCTATGCCTCTACGTTTAAGCAATTCAGGCCTCTTTTCTTCTCCCCGCTGCAAACCCCGTTCCCTCCCCCCCCCCCCTTCCCCCAAACGGCTATAATGAAGAGGCCGAATTTGCCGCAGAAGCTCCTTATTACGGAACCGTTGGTATCGGCCTTACGGCCTGGGAAAAAGAAAAAAAGAAAGGCTGAAGTCTTCTGCGAGTGGCAGCCGTATCGGTGTTGTGCCTTCGCGACTCTTGATACGCGCGGAATTCAAATAAGCTCGTCTGCGTATTCTAATTGCATCCCCAGCAAGAAGTTAAGAAGGCCGGTAGAGAAGACGTAAACAGTCCGTCTCTGCACGGATGAATGATATACGCACTCAGCGTTACTGTACGCGATCAGTTGACGACGCTCCCTTGTAGCGCGCGCGTGCACCTGTCGTCTGCATTCACTCCGGAGACCCTCCCCAATGGAGCTTGCGTTTAATTTCTTCCGCGTAATTTTGGTGTCGGCGCCTTTATGCATGAGCTCCGAGGTCGTGAGCGGCGGAGCGCGCAAGCGGCAGCAAGCCGCCTATACGTGTGTTTGTGTGTGTGTGTGAACTCCGCGGGTTATGCGCTATTGCACAGCGAGACGAAATGACTGGTTTGTATGTCCTCAAGCGATGTGGTGGCCTCTTCCATAATTGTCTGCCCCGTACACTACCGCTGCGACGCGTCTATCCGAGCGCAGCGAAAAAAAAAATCATCTGCTAGATAGCCACCACTGTAGTCGATCGTTTGGGCCCGAATAGCCCGCTTTTTTCCTTCTATTTCTTACGTTTTATTAGTTTTTCTAGGACATGCTTGCAAGCACTGCTGGTCTAATACACTTGAACCTCCAGAACAAAATTCTGTTTTAATTATTCCATTTTTTTATACGAACGTTTTAAAAAACGGCTATTTAACCGTTTTAACCAAACAATCAGAGCCAAGCCACATTAAAGCTCACACTTCGCTAAAGGTTCGCAACCGCATTAAAGGTGTACACTGCTTCCAGTCGTAAGGACTTAACGATTACGCCAGCGAACGCGAGAGCTGGTTTGGTTATCCGCAAGGGTTGTTTGTGCCCGTAGGACTCCCTCGCCGCGCGCGGCCCCATGTCGAAACTGTGTCCCCCGCAGACGACCGCGTCGTCTGCAAGAATGGCGCTATGTAACAGTGCGCACGCCATTGCACATGGTCTTCCGCCGATGCCGCAGCCGGCAGGATATGAGTCCATCGGCAGGAATGAAGGATGGGGCGTTTGCCGGAAAGGTTGCGCGGCGACAGTGCCGCCAGCAGATAGTGCGATCGACCTTCCTCAATGGAATTGTTTTACGAGCCCCCCCGCCTGCCGCAGAGTAGTGGCTTTCCGACGGGGCTTCCTCCTGGGGCGCTGCTCCTTGCATGCATCCATGCGCCGTGCGCTGTACTATAAATACGGCATATGTGTATGTATGTATGTATGTACAGTGCGCGCCGACATTGAATACTCGCTTGATGGTTGTGACATCGATGAGTGCGGGATTGTCCTCGTGTGATTCGCGCACGCGCGCCTGCTTCGGGCGTCAACTTGCTTTTCGCTGTCCGGTACATACTCCGATAGGAGGGTATACAGCGAAAGAGATAAATTGGTGTCTGCGGCCGGGAATATGTTTCCAAATTCGTCGCATGTGTAATGGCTATAAATAACCGTTATGGGGCTGACTGCAGGTAATATGGAAAAGCCCTCTGTTTTGGGTGTAGGTTATCCGTATCATAGGACGCTCATCAGATCAGGGCTTTTTTTTTGTAGGTGAGTTAGTGGGAAAATAACGTTAAAAATATCACAATCCTTATACGTCAAGGACACAGTCGACAATTTCTTGAGATTCTCTAAGCTCAACCTGACCTGTTCTTCGCCATTTATTCGTCTCGCGGGAAACGGAGAGGAATAGAGTAAGATAATGCTATAAAATATTGAAGGGTCATTTTGCGAGAAGTTAACACTTTTCTAAAGACCCGACCGTTAAAGGTGCCCAGTTAATCTATAGACTAATCTGCAAGCCTCAACTACGCCGCTACTCGTGACCCAAGTGTATAGCTTCGGTGTATAAAACCCTAATGTAAGTCTAGTGTCGTTGTACACAGTCTAACATGGAAGTACATCTGAGAGGCTATATACTGAAAATATGTGCCGCAGATTTATTAGAGAGGTTTCGAGGGGCATCAATTAATACACCGGCCTTCCTCAATTTCGCTTTTAGTTTTTCGCGACCGAAAGTTTCTTAATGCGTCCTCTGGCATGAACAGAATCGTGTAGACACCGCTACAACAGTTCTCGGTTTCGTGCAAGCTTTCTGGTTCAGCTTGTCTAAACGCTTGGAACTGAGCAAAGCCACGGGTCTGTAGCGTGCGTCCACAATCGTGCTGAATAATAAGGAGTATGCGGAATGGCTCTTATCTGCGCCAGGTCCAGTTATGGAGAGCCTTGATTATTCGGTACATTAAAAAATTGAAGCGAACTCCAAGTGTGTATTATTTTTGCCAAGAGCGGCTTCGAAACGTGGCCTCCGTATCGACCATTGCTACATTCAATGTATAATTAATTTTGAGTCGGTTGCCTTTCCACTTCACCAGCGAGAAATCCCGCGAACTCGCGTGCAGGTGACTGCTCACGCGTTATTTGACAACCGCACGTACCGAACCGAAATCATATCGTCGTAGGTAATGAACGATGGTTTACTTACCTACGCTGTCCCGTTACCCTTGTTAATGTTCTTTCTCAGGGCCGTATTTTCTACGTCCTTAACGGTCCCGTATACCTCCAGGCACTTTTTTATTTTATTTCTATGCGTCTTGTGAGCAAACGCCCCGGGCATAGTACAAGACGTGTCACGCATACGAGCTAGGACGGTGCGGCCAGTGGCTTAACGGTGAGATCTCAAAAAAGAAAAGAAAAAAAGCCACGACAGCGAAGCTTGGAGACGACGGCAGCGTGACCATTGTGTTCTCCGGCGGGACCGTCTTTACGAGTCCCCCAGAGCCGACTGCGCCGACCCGAAAGCCATAAACACGACCTTTACGATCGCTTCGCGCCGGAGGCAGTTGCGGCAATTCTGGGCTTTAGGGTGCCGTGTTAGGGGGCAGTTGGCGTGATCATCTCGAGCGCGCGTCATTTCTCGTCTCTGTGGTGCGCGGGCAGGGCTGAAACCGCTGAACGTCCTCGTCTTTTCGCACAGCGTATCGCGAATAGGCTGTAGAGGACCATAGGAACGAGGGAAATCCTTGCTCATATTTCCAAATCTATGGCAACGAGATAAATTAATTTTTTACCCGCCTGACGTAGAAACCTGGAACATAGTTTCGGAATCCATTCCTGAAGCATGTCTGCCCACATTTTTTTTAAAGCCGTACTTCCGTGCATGCAGATGCAGTAAAAGGATAGTTCGGCGCATTAACGGCCTCTTTATGTCAATTTCCTTGCCCTATGTGCAACCATTCGCGTACATCCATGTCTCGTAGCTATACGATATTAGTTTTCTTCCAGGTTAATGCGGACATATAGTTAAAATAGTGAAGGGGAGAAGGAGAGGTTTGTGTGCTGTTTATATACAAGTATGCCAGCATTCATCACCGCAGCTTCGTTGACTCTCGAGAGGCAAGAAAAACCGAAATTTGACGTAATGGGGAATGATTGCGCAACGGAGTGATGACTGCGTGACTGATGGCGCCTTTTCGCCCGCTGCGGCTCGGGCAGTTTCGTGTTGTCAGTTGCCACAAACGACTGCGCTGACGATCCTTACAGAGATCTATCAAAGGCACGCCCCAGCAAGAATCAAGCATCCAGCTTGTATGCGTGCCGCCTCGACCGCGATGATAGGTTCATCGATCTCTTCCCCGGCGCCTAACACCGCGGCAGCATCTCGGGTCGGTCCGTTTGCACGCACACGTCGGGACCGGATCGCACCGGTTTCTGTCTTTCTTTCTTTTTTTGTCGTCTGCAGCAGACGAAGCTGACTACGACCATAACGGCTGTAGCCTGTCCTCGGCCGCCGTTGCAGCCCTTTACGGCCGCGACCACCGCACACGGCGTCATGTCGCTAGTCACGACACGGGATCGAGGTGTCAGGCCGCCCTCGTTAAAGAAGGTGTCCGATGACCTTCGCTGACCCGAACGCGCTTGATGTGTGAGGGCGCGCACGCTGAACTATCCACGTCTGTGGACCCTGCATGGGTGATACTTCTTATCTATATCCGCTTGCCATCGTTGTACTCCTCCTTCTTAGCTTAGCCTACGTGCACTGTGATACCCCTTCGCCTACACTTTGCACACTACTACTACTTAGCCTACACTGGTACTTAGCCTACCGCCTAGTCCTAATTCTTCTCAGCGTATACACTCTACATAGCTTGCGCTGACGTCACTGTATAGTTACCACTGTAGTTGATTGATTGTAGGGTTTAACGCGCCGACGCAACGCAGGCGATGAGGCGCGCCGTAGTGGAGGGCTCCGGATTAATTTTGACCACCTGGGGATCTTTAACGTGCGGCGAAGTCTTGTACACACGGGCGTCTTTGCTTTTCGCCTCCATCAGAAAAGCGGCCGCCGCGGCCGGGAATCGAACCCGCGACCTCGTGCTCAGCTACCGCTGTAGTTACCACTGCGCGCACGGTGGAAGGTTGTGAACTTATCTGCCACTCTTATCTCGAACAGCGCTGAGAAATCCGAGAGCAGTGTAGTAGAAAGAGCAATGGTGACGTCATTTGCGAGCCAATTGTGTAATACTTCCTCCTCTTACAAGATATGTGAGCAAAAATGCAACGGTCTCATCGAACGAGAGAGAAAGAAAAAGTATGGTCGGCCGCTATCTTTCTTTTTTTATTTTTATTCCCATTTTTATGTTCCTATGGACACCATGGGTCTTCTCGAGAACTGTACCACGTACACGCCCATGTACGCGCTTACGAGGCCCACAGTCTAGCGCAGACAGGATTACGCGCTCTCCTAAAATGGATTTCCTTGAGGGGCTGCGCTTCGCGTGGGCTTCCGAACACGTGGTACGGCGGAAGCTCCGAGCGTATCTCGACCACTGCCTCAGCGAAAAAGACCGAAGAAGCGGGAGAGAAATTGTGTCAACGACCTACGAGCGGTAATTTCACGCATGTCGGCGTTTAGTTGAGCAAGGGAAGTCGGAACTCTGCTAGGGCAGTCGGTTATGCGGTTTGGCGTCGGAAAATAGTTTTGTAAGTTTATTTAGTGGTCTTTATAGCTTGAAGAAAACGCGTGTACAGTTTCAGCGGCCGTGGTTGTAGTTACGATTAAAAATACTGAAATTAGGGTCAGCAGGGCTACAGTCATCTTAACGAGCCGTCTCGTTTATAGCTTGCAGCTGGGAGACCAGCTTGTGAGCACAAAATCTTGTGCTCAAGTCGAGTACGGGCCACAGAGTTGCATCCAAGGAGCACGAGCCAAGACGCCAGATGAAAACTGATTTTTGAACCTTAACCAGTTTCGCAGTCTTCTTTGTATATCCTGTTCCTTCTTTGCGTGTGCGTGTCTTATGTGATGCTTGTGTGTCGTGTGCCGTCCTGATGGGTATACGTGTGTGGCTTCCTATGTTAATTCACCCTATCAGCTGCTTCTTCTCGAGTTTATGACGCTTGCGCTGTAGCCGCGTTGTGGTGCGCATCAGTGTTCAGTGTACGGTCGTAACCACAGTGGGTCGGTCCTGTAGAAGGGGTATACCAATAATTTAAACAAGGTCCCATAGCCTAAGCTAGGATAGAGGTGCGCTGTAATAGTTGAAACGGAATAGCAGATAGCTGGCACAGTAATATTATTTTATTAAGTATTAAAAAAATAATTACTAGTGATAGCAAATAAGCAATGTTTAATTCACTGGCGCAATCAAGCATATTGCATGGGTTGACCGTACGAGCTGTGGGAGACAACAATAAAATAGCAGCGACGATTCACCGGCCTTACAGGCTACCTAGACAGTAGGCAGTTTTAGAATATCGGTACCGTGTTTGCGTTACCGTTTACCGTGTGAGTGCACAGCGCGAGAGTTACCGCGAACGGTAACTTACCGGCACAGGCTTCACCGTCGCCAGCGGCTTCCGGTAACGCGGTAAACGGTAACGCAAGTTAGCGGAGTTCTACGCAAAGTCCTACGAATCACCCGGAAATCGGAATGCAACGTGCCTACATGAATGCAACAAGTTGCTTGACAGCAACACCTGTGTGCTTTGCTGAGAAGCTTCGATTTTCCCGCGATCGAATGTCTTGCCTGCCCGTTTTCCACGAACTCGTCAGCAAGGCATTATTAAGCCTAGCGTCATGACCGCGTGTCCGCCGCCGCACTCCGCATCACGAACGCTGGTTACGCGTGTTCTGCAACCGAATGCCATTCAACCGCGACGACCGAAGCCTTCGAGCACGCCCGGTTTTGGGAGCCTCGGGCGAAACGACTTATTAGGGCCTGTGTACTGAAGCGATTTCTCGCGGCGATAGGACCTTGTGGGCGCGGCAACTAAGCTACGATTTGGCGAAGCGCACTAGTACGCTGACGTCACGGGATCTTCCTTGTCGGCGCGAACGTCCATCACATTATTGCGTCACTAGTGGAATCAGCTTCAGGGTACTGGTCCTTGAGGGAAACGTGGTGGCGTCGGCTGTTTCGGTGTGTGCTTATTCGTCGCGAACTTTTGTGAACAGTTTACAAGAGGTTGAAGTAAGTGGCTTTTTATCCCGATACGCGTTAAAGATGCGTGAATACAAAAAAAAAAAAATTCCCCCCATTAGAAAGAACTAATCTTTCCTAACTCACTCAGTTCCATCCCAGCCACGAAAGACGTCTATTTAACCGAAAAAAAAACGCAAGAAATAGTGAAAAACCTTCAAGTTTGGCGCCGCAGTGCCGTATTATGGCAGCAGTCACGTGTTATGGAACAGCGCTAAAAACAGTTATAAGTGTATTAACTGCACGCTATTATTCAAGTGATGTGATAGAATGGAACTGTAGACACCACTACGATCGCCCGGCCATGTTTCTTGGTGGTGGATTTGGTCGGTGGCCGCCAATCGCACTAGAAAGATTCTGTGACGTCATAGACGAATCGCCGGAGAGTGACGGGGGAGTCGCCAGTGATGCATGCCAGTGATACATGCAACATCTTCCTCATTTCTTTGAAACTTGCGATGAAATTGGTGTCATTGTTAGAGTGACAAAGCGGTCTTTTTAATGAACGAAGCTCTTATTTTGTCTTCTCAGCCCTTTAAAGATGAGGGGCATTCTTACGTACGACAGTCTTGCCGCAGCGGGGTGGGGGAAGGGGGGGGGGGGTATTCGACTGTAAGCCTTGTGGAGTACCAACCGAACACTCGTCCCACCTATGCTCTTGTGGCTTCCCACCAGCAGATGACACAGCCTCAACCCCCGCGCGGAGAGCAATGTGGCACATTGCCGAAACGTCGCTGGGACGAAAATGGGCCACGGTAACCACCGTACACAGAGCCTATCGCTCACTTGTTGTTCGCCGCGGCCGCGAGAAGATAACAAAAAGAAAAATAAAGGGTGCCGGGGGCGGAGAGACAACAAACCAAAAGGTGAAAGATAGGACGAAAACAAACACCCCGAGGGCGGCTCATAAGAACTCAACAACGGGAAAATATCCAGGTCGGCAGAGCCAAGGCGCGCGACACGCGGTGTGATTCACCCCAGCGCCGTCTCTGAGGAAAGCGTCCAAATTCCATCGGCCCTGCCGAGGCGACGAAAGCGGAGCACGACCCACACGCCGCGCACGATTTTTTTGCCCTGTGTGCGCGTTCGTGCGAACACGCTGGGCTGTCTGTCTCCGGTGTGCGTAGTAGTAGTGTCGCGGGAAGAGCATCGCACCCGGGGCCGTCTCTCTTGTCTTGACACCCAAGCTTCCCCCGCCGCTACCGAGCCCACTTCCTCTGCGCTTTTGTTCTTCTGTCTGGAGGAGTTCCTTTCGTTCAGCGTACACGCGTCCCACGCCCGGCCGGTTTCGATGCTGTGCGTCCTCGAAGTCACGCTGCTGCTGCTGTCTGGATTGATGCCGCCACTGCGAAGAGTTCCAGTGCGCGTGTCGCCAGTGTTTGTACACCTTTGTACACCCTGCCGCCGCCGACGACGAGAGGCTAGCCGGGGGCTGTTTGCACAGCATACTGTAGGGCGGTATATTGAGAGGCCTTTCGAACGTGTGGGTCTTCCTGAGTGGAACGGTTTGCGAGTGACTGAGGACCCCAACGGTCGGTCGGAAGCACTGGTGAAATTTGGCGGCCCGTTCAGCTTTAGGGCAAAGTGCGAAGTTTCACTCGGAAGAAAACTTGTTGGATTTTAAAAATGATGAGAAACTTTACCGTATTCAAGTTTCGACGTTAGAGTTCCCAAACGATGAAGTACAGGCGCAAGGCTGATTAACCGGAAAGACGGATCACAGCAGCAAATGGGGCCTTAGACTAGGGGCGCCACCATCTGAGAGCTGAATACTCACTAAATATATAAAAAAATAATAAAGGAAGCTCACACTAACGCGTAAGACTTGAAGGTAGCGAAGCTGTGCGCAACCTTCACGGCCATCACGAAGGTTTATGTCCCCGCGATTTGCTTCTTCTTCGCTGCCGCAACGACCTTTACTCCTTCACTGTTAAGTGTGAGCTTCTCTCATTTTTTTGGAAGTGATAATCATTGGACATCACCTTGGAGGGGCGTACGTTATGACGTGTCTTTCTCGTTCCGGGCAAGTGTTGCCATGATTACTGCGAATGCTGGAGTCTTTCTCGTTCCGAAGCAAATGTTCCCACGATTACGGTGAAAGCTGGAGTTTTTTTTTTTTTTTTTTTGCCAATGTTTGTATTTTAAACTTCGGACACGAAAAATTGCGATTTACTAAACAACTTCGCTGTTAAAAAAAAGTTTTCCGTGGCGTTCAGGTCTACAGTGACCATCACGCACCAATGATCTTGAGAAGTGTCTTCCGACAGAATCCGAATTCTTAAACCCTTCTCTTCTTGTTTTCGATGTACTTCAGTTTCCCGCGAAAGCAAGAAGAAAGCAGCAGTGATTTCGAAGTGTCGTTGAGTGCGCATAGCCCAGTAACCTATCACCCTGTTCATGAGTGTAGCAGCCTGCCAGCGATGTAGCTTTTACACACGAAGCTGTGAACGCCGCACTCTTGGTCTACAGTCTGGCCACGGAATGGCCCTCTGCCCCCGACGATTTCTTTTGGCAGCACGCGCTTCCGCGCGCGTGTTTCTGCGCGCTCGCGTACGCGGCGCCCTCGCCCGAACCCGTTGGCTTAATTCGCCTGGGGGTGGATGCACGCAGTGTTGGCAACTGCATACGGTGAAACCGGGTCACGACCCACACCTGGGCTCTGCGCTTCGATGCTGGGCTTGTTGAGTGTGCATAGACGGAGTCCCTCTCTCACGCACACATCCACACACGCTACCGGCATTGCCCTTTCACTCCCTCCTTTTCCCTTCCCACACATTATTTTGACGAACACGCACATCGGCCGGCGTCTAGATCTTTTTCTTTTTTCCCTTGAGCAACGAGCACATCCGGTTGCCGCGCTTCGCACGCGGGATGTCCGTGGGACTGGAACTGTCTTCTTACCCGCACTGACGGCGGCGAACAGCTGGGTGATCTGAGAAGCCGTTCCAACTCTTCTTGTCGTTTGCCTCGGCGGTCTCCGCGCTTGCGGGAGTTGATATTTGTGCGTGGGTGTGCTCGCGTGCCCGTCGGAGTCTCTGAGGGTAGGTGGGTGCGTTCGTGTGATCATCCGTCTTGTTTTGAGTCGCGTGGAGGTTGTGCTGCCTTTGAGGCATCCCATTTTATAAAGACGGTTGTTGGCGCGCGCAGATATCGTCGAAAATTCAACTTGGTGTTATCACGAACATCTTTACCCGGCGCAAAGCAAGGGGAAAGGTCGGCGAAAGTGTAACTATATGCATGGCTATGTAAGCAAAGGCTATCTAATTCTGCTATGTTCTTATACGAAGGCGAGAACGTTCGTGTGTGCGAATGCTCAAAAAATGACCTTGCTGAATCTCCAAGGGATGCGTGCTTTGCACGAAACTGCTGGGCTTTAGGTTTTACAAGATTACGGTATTTGCATCCGATTGGGTGGAATTCCAGGAGCACGGATGCGTGATTTAGATAATTTCGTCAGTGACAGTGAGGTGGGGGGGAGTGGGGGCGTGTGTGGTGCTGGAGGAGGGGGGTGGCTGTAGGGGCGTTTGTGTTCCGGGGGGAGGCGGCTGTAGGGGTGGTTTGTGTTCGGGGTTGAGGCGGGCTGTAGGGGTGTTTGGGGGGGGGGGGGGGGTGCCCTCTGATCAACGCCGCTAACCACATTAGAAAAAAGCCCGTTCACCGCCTCCTCGCCCGGGTGCAGCCGTTAGTATTAATTTAATTCTCTCTCTCTCTCTCCTCTCTGCTTAACTTCTCTGATGGATGCCTTTCTGACCGAGCACCTTTTTAACACGCTATCATAGTAGCGGCTGTCCCAGCCATAACCAAGCAGGATGTAAGCATGCCCAGTTGCAGTTGACCCACAACATATAGTACTCTCATTTTAGCCCTGGCTATTCCGCCCTGTGCGACAACCACGTGTTGCACCATTAAACAGAACAGTTTTAAATACGCCCTCTGTGTGCTCCCTCACGTGTTGTCGTCTCGTTTATGGCGTGCTGATGTCGTAACCACCAGATCCGCAATACTTAATGAATGCCGAAAGAAGCAGGTAGCTGTTTACGATCGTGCAGGCGTCGGCGCCAGCGGTCGTCGACCTTTCGAGATTGAACACCCGCCAGGTGGGAACCGCCACACAATGAATACGGTCTCACGAGACGCGCGTTCCGCCATTGAGCCACGCGGTTTGCTGAGTTCAGCGACCAACGCACCACCTGCTATACCTCCAAACGCTGAATAAAATGTTGGGTCTTCTGTCTAGGGTCGCACTAAAGTTCGTTGGCATTGCAGCCATTTTTATTCCCTCAAAGCATCTGAGGAGAGAGAGAGAGAAACATTTGTTCAGCAGTCCAAAGGGGTTAAGCTGTAACTATGGGGTCCTTCACTCCTCCCCGTACCCTAACTGCTAGGTCCCTGTGGACCCCTAGGTCGGAGCTGGCCAGAGCTGCCTCCCATAGCATAAACTGATTGACGATGTTGTCTGCTGAAAGCCATATGTGGTGGCAACACCAGGTAGCATGGTAAGGACTTCCACGTTTATACCCGCCGCGGTGGCTCAGTGGCTAAGGCGTTGCGCTGCTGAGCACGAGGACGCGGGTTCGATTCCCGGCCGCGGCGGCTGCTTTTCTGATGGAGGCGAAAAGCAAAAAACGCCCCTGTGTTCGAGATTTCGGCAGCACGTTAAAGATCCCCAGGTGGTCAAAATGAATCCGGAGCGGCGCGCCCCATCGCCTGCGTTGCGTCGGCGCGTTAAACCCTACAATCAAATCAATCACTTCCACGTTTATTGCAGTTTTTAAGACATTGGGCTCCTCTGCTTTAGCTGCAACGCATAAGCTGCGTAGGTCGACACCATGGAAATATCGGTGCACGGGAGTTTTCACGGAAGTCGGTACTGCGTGAATCGAGCGTACAACTGAGCGCCCTGCACAATACAACTCATTAAGCGAGTAAGGTTTCCTGTTTGCTTCCAATCACTGGAACTATTATCTTTGAGTGTCTGTGTAGTATTTAGCCACAGCGGGTCTTTTTATTAGCTATTATACATTCTCTTTTCATCCACAGCGCTTCGCCGTCCCGGATCCCAAGGACTAACTTCCATTCTTCGCAGGTGCGCCGCTCTCAAAAACGCTCGTAATCTTGCGAAGCACGGGGACAACACGCCGACGTCCGCCTATATAAAAGACGAGGCGAGCCCGCAACCGGATCGCGGCTCGACGGGCTGTCCGTCGCGCGATCAAGCATGCATGGAGCGACGACTCGATCGCGCGCCGGCGGATTCGGTTTCGTGTCGCTTCAGTTGCTTCAAATATGGCGCGCAGTCGACACACTGCCCGCCGCTATGCGACACGGCGGCACTTGCGTGTCTCGTCCGGCGCAACGGCGCGCGGCGGCAAAGCGAGAGCGGCGGCAAACGGCTTTGGCCGTGGCGCGTAACTCAATCGCTATTGTGTTCCGCCGCGCGGGATGTTTGACTGACGGGAGGATGCGGCGGCGGCATTTTCGGCGAGCAAACGTTCGCCGGCACCACGACGGACGGTTCGATGGGGTCGCGGCTCCCGCAGCCTATTGTCTTTGCTGCGGGCCGCGGAGCGGGAGTCAGCCACCTTTTTGACCTGCGCCGAGGCTGCTTATTTGACAGCTGGCTGTCTGCCAGTATAGTTAATGAAAAGGGCCGCGGGGGGCTTGCGATTGCTCGGGGTGACAAATTGCGTTGATGCTCGTCGCGGGAGAATTTAAATGAGGCGGCAGAGATTGGTTTTCTTGCCTTCTAAAACGGAGATGTTCAGTCGGGAACTATACGAGCAGCTGCGTTATAATCAAATTTGGAATCGCAAGGGAACCGAAGAAGTGATATTTTGTTACCACAGGAAAATATAAGTAACCGTCAGGGAGCTGAGTGCTTGCCTCGCAAACCCAACACACAAACCTAACCGCAGTTATTTCTCAGTTCTGTCTCACGAACCTAACCGCAGTTCTTTTATTGACAAGAGGAATGGCAATTGGGACTTGGGATTTATTTATTTATTTATTTATTTATTTATTTATTTATTTATTTATTTGAGAGTGCCCAACCAACAGCACTAGGCCTTCTTGCGTGGTGCACTAGAAGTACAGGGCGATACACTGACGAAACAATGAAGTATGGATACTGGTTGCGAAGTGCATGCGACGGCTGCACTTCGGTAGTGCGGTAGCGCTGCTTGCGTGTTGGCGTTGTCTCCGCCTGGTATAGTTTCTCTCTCGTGCATGACCTGCCATAGGCTGGCAAAAAAAAAAAATGAAACGCGAAAACGAAGCTATCAACCAGAACCACAGTATTGAATATTTTGGTGCATGAAACTGAAGTGATCACGACTTTGGTACAAACAGCAAGAACTATTACAGTACTTTATTGTCGCAATCAAGTACGGCAGCAATTCGTCTTATGTAAGAATAGTCCGATAATTTCTGTGTTCAGCTTCATATTTTCCTGTCGCGATTCATTTGTCCCAGACCACAATCACATCGACATTTCTAAGAAACCATACAGACTTATGCTTCTAGGCTCTGCCAACCCTATAGTATTGCGGGAAAAGCACATCGTCGACACTGTCCTATGCGACATGCCCATCATCCTATGTATAACCGAACTACTTCACTGGGACGAGGGCGTCCTGATTTTTTTAAAACTATTTTTATGTGCTGCCGGGGAACCCTCGCGCTTGGGCATCTCGTGGAAGGATGCCGGGCGAAGCCTATTTTAGAACCTTCCCGAAACCGGGGTCGTCCTGCTGGGAGGCCGATTGGAGGAGACCTTGGTCACGGGGCTCCACAGTCACTAAAAGGGGAAAAAAAAGCTTCCATGGAGTTACGACAGCTGGAAACACTACCGCAGCCTCGAAGCTTTCGATAAGCCACAGAAAGAAGCCCTAGTGGGTCCGCCCGGTAATTGCCACCAGAAAAGCGTCAGGTTACCAGAGAAACCAAGGCGGAGCTTCACCGACCCGCTCAAGAAGCGAGGCAAGAACGAACACTGGTGCGTAAAAAAAGAACGTGCTTTAATGTAGTGTCCCCAATTGTGGCTGCAACGCCCTCAGTTACATGCGTCTGACTTTACCCGGGAAAGAGAAAGGGCGGCCATTTTTCTTCTCGATCGTGGCGCACTGCGTCAGCTTTTACGTCTGCATGACTCCGTATGCAGGGCTTAGCGGCACCCATAGTACACGACCTGTGCCCCGTGACGTCAGTCGTTCACTTCCTTTTGTGGACTGGTTTGTTTGAAACGGAAAGTGACGTCCTTTTTCCTAGGCAGCTGCTGGAAAGCCACATATGGTGTCACGGCCGCGGCTTAGAATCTAGCGCACTTTTGATCGCACCTGTGAAAAATCCATTCGCGTGCAGGCGGCGGAAACAAAACGATGGCCGGAAATCGAGGAGACCTGGCGAACGCAAGCAGTCAACGTTCTCCTCTGGTTGCCCTTCCTGTATTGATTCCATACTTTTATTTCTTTTGTCCGTCCTGGGTCACAGATGCACTCAGTAGGGTATTCGAACAACGCCCGTGACGTGGGGCTTCTCGAAAGGTTATCACCTATGTGACCCCTAACCGAATTACGGGCGTTGCTCTATTTTTATCCCTCGGACTTCCGCTATTCGCGACCCGAACATAGCCACAGAGCCGACAAAACAGTTGCTTTTGTGACGTGGATTTTTATAGTTCGTTGTAAATTCCTGTTGGTGTCGCTATAGGACCGTTAGATCGACCTTGACGGTACCACTGGAGTTTGGTGGAATTGTGCCGAAGCTTTGAATTAGACGAATCCGGCACATATCTTTAAATCATAACGGCATTTCATAATCTGATCGAAATCAGTGACAAAATCTAATTCATTTGAGAGTAACACGTGCTTAATGGTATCTTAATGGTGAGACTCAAAAGATGGTTCAACTTCAATTGAGAACGACTCAGCGGGCAATGGAGCGGAAGATGATAGGTGTAACATTAAGGGACAAGAAGAGAGCGGAGTGGGTCAGGGAACAGACGCATGTTAAGGACATATTAGTAGACATTAAGAAGAAAGAATGGACGTGGGCAGGGCATTTAATGCGAAGGCAAGATAACCGCTGGTCATTAAAGGTAACAGAGTGGATCCCTAGAGGAGGCAAGCGTTGCAGGGGGCGGCAGAAAGTTAGATGGGCAGATGAGATCAAGAAGTTTGCGGGGATAAATTGGTTGCAGTTAGCACAGGACCGGGGTAATTAGAGATTAATGGGAGAGGCCTTTGCCCTGCAGCGGGCGTAGATAGGCTGGTGGTGATGATGATGATGAATGGTATCTGGTATCATGGTATCAGGTCACAGTCCAGCGGGTACCAGGCTCCCTGGTGGGGAGTATAGTTATACGAGCTCGGCCAAAACCGACAGGACGTCTTCGTGCTGGGTTGTGGGCTGTCTTGTCTTCTTTGAACCCAGAATTCGGTGGTGGGCCAGATCAGTTTTACTTGGGATTCCGGCAGAAAAATTGTTGAGAGAGAGAGAGAGAGAGAGAGAGAGAGAGAGAGAGAGAGAGAGAGAGAGAGAGAGAGAGAGAGAGAGAGAGAGAGAGAGAGAGAGAGAGAGAGAGAGAGAGAGAGAGATTTTATTCACGAGTGGGCATGATGTTGCCAGCACGAGATTTGTTAAGAGGGACGTAACGTATGAAAATATGAAGGCCATGGCGCCTTTTTTTAAATAGCCTCATGAAACTCCATGTTTTCTTAGAGCGCTATACGCCGCGGCTTTTTTAGAGTCGTCTTCACAATTACGCACAAATGCATTGCTGGAGCGATATTTTTCTAGCGCAAATATATGAACTCTGATCCGTCCACCCTCCAGGAGTCATGGCAGTGGCCATACCATCTGACAACTGCCCTTCATTAAATGTTTTTTCTTGTTACCTGATACTTCTCGTCTTGTGAGCATCAGTTTCAAAATGGCACGGGGGAATGAGCTTCCCTGTGGGACCTAAGCTGCTCACGTTCCCTCACCTCTCTTGTACTTGTTTTTAGTAGCTTAATTAGCACCCTGTAATAATTGCCTTAAATCAATAATTAAATACCAATCTCCAACGTACAGCAGGGGACGGATTTTTATTATTGCTATCTCGTGTCTTCTCTGAAAGGCTCCTGATACAGTTGCCTCAATCTCGCCGGAGCATCGTGCATCTCTTATCAGCGTACAATCTCGGCCCCTTACAATCCCCCTCGGGCACTTGGATAGTCGTGCCGTCGTCGTGCGATGGCCGCATACAGATACGAAAGTGTGCCTTCAGAAGTATAATGCGAACAGCAGGCATTGCAATTTTGTTTTCTACCTTGGGGATCGACGGCTGCACGACGTAGCAAAGCACGTACAGTGGACGGTCGTGGGAGTTTATATGGAGGCGAAAAGCGAAAACGCCCCTGTGTCGAGATTGGGGTGCACGTTGTAAAAATTTATCCGGAGCCCTCCACTACGGCGCGCCTAATAGGCCTGGTGTAGCTTCGGCACGTTAAACACCCCAAAAATTTGAATTTAGGAGGAGTTTTGAAATGCACGTGACCCGTGCAAAAAGTCTTAACGCAGGTGAATTCCGCCTTTCGGTTATCTCTGAGAAATTCTCTATCGCTTGGTTCAGCTTGGCTTTTTTACTTTTTACTTGTCTTGGCTTGGCTTGGAAATTGTTAACATGTTCTGGCTTATCCGGATTACGTTCGGCCGGTTTCCGGCAGTCGTTCGCGACCATGTTTTTTTTATTATACAAGAGGATGTAGACGCTCTCACCTCCTTTCCCGCCTTCCCCATCCTTGACTAAACCTCGAGTCACCCCTTCTAAATGAAGAACAACAATAATAATACTGCAGATGCATTGAAAACAAATATCCGTATAAAACTGTTTGAGAAGCCCAACAAGTAGGTCTATATACCAGAATTCTCCCCTGCTCCCCATTCTCCGTACATTCCTCCTCGTAGCTAATGCGCTTTCAAGTATCAGCCCTCCGTCCTTTCGCACTCTTTCCTTCCCCGTCCAACATATACCCACGCACACATTCTTTTACGTTTGAAGCAAGATTTCTGCTTTGTCCAGCCCTTTCTCTCGCGATCAGTCCAAGCCAAATATTAACCGAGCTTCATTTAAGTTCAGAAATGGAATTCGGGGATCCGTCGCAGTCTATACCCTTGAAGGGGAATTACGGATTCGCCCCACTGACACCTCGCCACGCGCCAGGTGACCCGGAAACGGGGTGCTTGCTTGACGCGTCGTCACACCGCTGTTGCTCCATGTTTCGCCACAAACACCACCGTGTCCGATTCGGGCGATCGACGCGGGTGCTTCACGTGCTGCCCTAATTTCGCGTGAAATAGTCTTGGTTGAGGGAATATCTTCACGATGAGGTGATGCACTTCGACAAAAAAAAAAGCAAAAAAAAAATCACGCTGAACAATGTGAACACATAAACGTACACAAATCTAGTTTTTTTTTAGTTGAAACGAAATACTGGCATGTTTAGGGAAGGAGGAGAAAGTGCAACGATTGCAGTCGGTTATCATTCATTCATTCATTCATTCATTCATTGAATTTCTTAACAACAGAAAATGCGGGAGGGAGGGCAAAAAGCTGGTCGCAGCCAGCTTGACGGGGACCCAACTCCCTTTACAAAGCAGTTTGGCATATAGCGAACCATTCCGGAGTTTCTTATTTGCAGGTAAAAAAAAAAAAGCAACACCAAGCGAGGAAAAGAAAATGATTGAATTTTTTGATCACACTCTTCACGTTCAGAGAAAAATCATTGATGAGACACGTTGTTGGTTTACCTTGGGAGAGCAAAATCTAGAATTTTGTACGTTCAGGTTAATATTTCCCTCTCAAGGTTTCATTTTACGGTGAAGTGCACTTCCACCGGAACCCGCCACTCCATTGGAACCCGTCACTCCTGCTGAACCTGCCACTCTACCTGGATCTTCTACTCTACCCGAATCCGTCAATCCGCCTCCGTTAGAGTGGAGCGGAAGCCATACCACTGGTTATTTCAAGATAGAAAGAACGCTAGCGAGGAGCAGGATGATCGTCACTGCGTCCGCAGAAGCATCGATATTTGGGCGAGTTGGTACCCATTGAACATCTTGAGGAGCAGCGCAAAAAACAAGTACGCAAGGAAAGGAAGTTTTTAAAGGATGCACCTTTGGCCATAAATCGCTGAGCGCGTCAGCGCTGCGTCAAACGGTGGCAACGTTATCCTTACGTGTGCTCGTTATCCGCGGAACTTTGATGCGCTATCCTGCCCCGCGCCATAGCGTCACGTGCGGGCGATATGGCCTTCTTGCCCGTTGCGACACGGAAGCACATTCTGCTAGTCGGAAGGTATGCGAGGCGTTGCCTCAAGAAGTATTAGCCCGTTTCCCAGAGGCGTTGTCAGGGGCCAAGAATGCGCCTTCTGCGGGCTTGATTGATGCTTCCGCCCCGGGTGCGATTCTGCACGGCGTCGCGGGCCTCTTTGAGCGCGTCGGATCGTAAACTGCTCAAGGCGTAGCTCCTACGGGCTTACGGAAGAAGTTTGAAGGGAGTATTTCGCGGCCCCGTGCAATTGGCTTCGAGGAGAATCGGCGTACAGGGAAGCCAACTCGCAGGCGCGACACGCGCGAAGTAAAATACGAGGCAAACGTGATGCAGTTGCCCGTGGTGTTGCAATTTGTCACGGCAAGGTGCGCAAGCTGTCAAAGGCGGCGTTCTTTTCTTTTTTTTTTGACGCACTTCGTTGAAAATGTCGCCGTTACTCTTCTTGGCGCAAAGGTACCCTCCGCTGCGTAAGGCGATGCTGTCAGTCAAGGCGACAACTTCCCATTCCTCGGCCATTTCCTTCCCCCAACTTTTAACCTTCGATCGATGAAAGGACGTGTTGGCAACGGCTTTGGAGAGTCTTGATAGAGCCAGTCGGCGATCTCGTCACGAGTAGTTGCTGGTGAATTATATACAAAAGCGAAAGAACTGAAACAAATGTGATACGGAACGTAAGAACAAGTTACAAATATGCTGTAGAGGAAACTCCATCTGTGGTCCACGTCTTACTGCAGCCGACGTTTACACAAGGCGTTCATTTACACTGTACGCTCTAAGACATACATAGGGGGAGAGAGTTTTAATGAATACGGAAGAGGAGACATAGACGGAAACGAATATGGCCTCCACTGTGTACACACCAGACTTTGTTTATAGAGTTGACCTCTGTGTGACCTCTGAAGTTGACCTCTAGTGACTTATCGCCACGCTCGAAGACAGCACCTGCCTCCTTGCGCCAGCCGTCGTAAACGACATTGCCGTCACCGATATTGAAGGGTGATGCCGCGAGCGGCTTCATTCCTACCCGCCTCCCTATTGCCCTAAATCTTTCGCAACTGTGCACAGTGGCCCTTTAATGCGGACGCTGCCATTTCAAGTGATATCTTGCAGTGACGTGGGCTTGGATACAAGTACTGGCTTTGTGTCTTTGAGCGTAGATCATTGAACGCGCGAAACAATGGTATCGATGTTACGGGGGTGACATCGAAGATGTCTATTGGAAGGAGGCAACTTTTTTTTCGTCAACTATCCTTTGGAATGTCTGATGTTACTAATATGTGGGAGCGGCAAGGCCAAAAGTGCACGATCAACAATTGCAAACTCCAGAAGTCTGTTCAGTGAATCGAGTAGTGGTTGATGAGCCTGAGGCAATAGGGTCCTCCGGAAGAGTACGCCAAGGGTGCCTATGCGAAAGGAGATGCGGGGGAGGTGCCTCGGGTACTCCACTGACCTAATGCAGCAGAAATTTTAGTTACACTTTTAAGGCGAAAGACTTGTATGCTTCATTGGAAGGTGACCTTGAATGACCCCGGCCTCCACACTAATGGTATGAAAAACCCACGTGACATCAGGAAGGCCAGAAGCGAACCAAAACATGGCAGCCGTGTATAAGAGGTTATTAATGATTACCAAAGTTAATCACTGACTGATTAGTGATTGATAGTAATGTTTAGTAAGGTTGAGATTGAAATTGATCAAGATTAATTGACAGTGATTAGGTGGATCGAGATGAATTAAGACGAATTAATGGTTGAATAATGATTGATAAACGATTACAAAGGCGGGATTAAGATGGATTAAGGTGAGACGAATTGGGAAGGATTAAGATGGACTAAGGCGGGATTATGGGGGATTATGTTGAGATTAACTTGCATTCAGATGAATCAAAATGGATTAATGTGGATTAAGGACGGCAAAGCAGCGTGGCTGCTGTGTCGACGGGTGGACGCGTTATAAAAAGTACCGCGTGTCACAATAGTACGCCGCGTTTTGGCTTTCAAGGCACGTAAGCGACGTCAATGTCCCGAGAAATTTTCAAGCGTTCCTCTGGCATTACACTCGGGGTCGCAGCTTCATTCATTCGTTTGGCGCCTTTACTTCTTCGCTACAGTGTACTTAATAACCAGGATACGTACTGGTTATAGAGTAGCCGGGTTATAAAGGAGAGATTAAGGACTGCTGTCGGGGTTATTAATAAATCAGATAAGCGGTTTTTCTTTTTTGCACAAGGCAGCAGTATTCAGCCTTGCCTTTTTTTTTTTTTTCACTAAACCACCCAACAAAAGGATGGAATAACAGGCTATGCTTGTCTAAGCGCTGCCCAGGGCGATAGACCTCCCAGCGGCGAGTTATCGGCTTATATATCTCCTCTAACGCAACCGCAAAAGCGGGCGGGCGCCAGCAAGTGCTGTCTCCTCTTCCTTCTTGATCGCGGAGAACGGCGGCAAAGAATCGCTGAAGGACATTTCTTGCTCGAGGAGCAAGAGGAAAATAAGAAAAATCTTTCGGCGCCCGCAGTCGTGGACAAGCTATACGTCTACCGCCGTTTCCGCCGGGCATATGTGTTTGTCTGTTTCTGCTCGTTCACGTCGTCTTATATCTCGTCTACACAGTTCACCCCCCCCCTCGAAATGAGGCCATTGCGAGGCTCCCGAAGGCGCGGCGGAAAACTCGTTGATCGCGACGTCCGCCCCGCCTCATTTCAAGTTTAAATTTCGTCCCCATTTGGGCGCCATTTTCAAACCGAGCTCATGACTCGCGTACGCTTGTCCGTAATGACTTCTGACGTGTATATCCTTACGGAGTCGATTAATGTGGTGATGTAATCGCGTCCAACGCCCGAGCGTAGATTGGATTTGTCCGCGGGTGGCCCCTGCCTGCACCTTTATTGATGCGTCAAGGTTTTCGTTCCACTCGACTTTCGCGCCCACTGATGTATTCGGGCATGCAGCTGGGATCGGGTGAACTCGAGCACGGCTGTAAGCTGCCTGTGAAGCTTATCGACTTCTGGATCGCGTGAAAGTATCTCGGTCGCACTGTGTCCACCCAAGGATTGTGAAAAAATCTTTGAGTCGTAATCCGCAATCGGTGCCATAAACTACGGCTCTGCCGTCGCCCGAAAAGCCCTGGACAGCTCTTTTGTTTCTTTGCCATGTGGCCTGTTTTGTTAGTCTCTAAAGTTGAAAAAAAAAAAAAAATTACCGCCTACTGGCCTTGAGTTAATGAATTCAAGCTGTTGGAGCCTAGAATGTTTGTTCAAATTATTGGAGGCGAGTTTCTTGAAATTCTTTCCTTTGTTCCTTCTCTTCTGACGGATGGTTGAGACAGTGCATACTGCTTCCTCTCTGTGCGCGTTTTATATACGTCCTTCAAAAAACCGAAGTAAACCAGATACTTGTTAAAATTATGTTCTTGTTCTTCTAGTGCTTGACTAAAACTCAATTTTTTTTTTAAATTAAGAAGCTAGTTACCCTCACCTAGCTCCGGCGGACACTACGGAAGAGTAGACGGGGTAGGCGTGGTCGTTTTGGTTGACGTTACGTTTTGTACACGCGTTAGCGAATTATAACCGAGTTTCAGGTCTGAATTGTCATTAGCGCATACAAGGTGTGCGCGAGTGGGCGAGGGGAACCCCTTTGAGCAATAATTGTCCCACCTCGAGCACGAAAAGATGGTTCTCAAGAGACTGTGACTGCGTATTCATGGGGTGAACGCCTTAACAGTCGCACTGCACTTCATGCATAACGTAACCTCTCCCCAGTGGCGTGCCCTGTTATGATATTATCTTCACTTTTAAACGTCTCCGCCACCCTCGTAACGCAATCGACGCAACAATGTCACCACAGCTCGTCGTTCAGTGTCCAAATAACAGGTCTACGAGGTACTACGGAGGGATACAGGTGGATTTCTGATGGCGGTGATACGCGAAAACGCCCGCATGTTCGAGATTTCGGCGCACGTTAAAGGTCCCCAGGTGGTAAAATTAATCCGCAGCCCTCCACTACGGCGCACCTCATCGCCTGTGTAGCGTCGGCGCGTTAAACGCCCATGATCAATCAATACAGATGGACATGATTGTGGGACAGTGTACAATCATGGTCAAATGAAAATAGAACATGAAAATATGAATCAAAACACGCAAAATTGAAGAATATATACTATTCGTGGAGGTCAAATAATGGCGCGCTATTGGTATATTTGGAAAGCCGCATTTACCAACTTTCTTACTGTAATTAAGCCATGCGTCAATTTGACTTGCATGGAAAGAAATCGCGCTATTTGGGTGTTCTGATCCATACTTTCGTGATCGCGTTTCATTTGTCTACGATTGTACACTGTCCCTCAATCCTGTCCGTCTGTATTGATGGACTACGTGGCGCCATCGATGAATGTCTGTTGTAAGAGTCACTGTCCATGTAGGGTGTGGACACGCTTCTCCTCGCGGTCACGCCTCTCACGCTGATACGGACACTCTACGAGGAAAAAATGAAAAAAACCTCAGTGGGCGTCAAAAATACCTTACACAAGCATTTTACTTTTTTCTTTTAAGCCTCAGCGTTTTATCGCATGTGCCAGCCGTGTTTTGATTGGGCACTTGACAGATTGGGTTGACGTCTTTGTGAGCAGCATTCCAAAGCATGCTCGGGCCTTATCAAACGTTGGAGAATGAAAACGCTGTTATGAAACTTGCCCCGCAGTTCGTTGTATGGGTTACGTGTACCACGCCCCCTGACAGCGCCATTGTCGGGGCGGCTGAGGTCTACGCGGTGGCATTGGGTGACGCAGTTATTGCGTTAGCTTTCGCGCTAACATGAATGCCTAGCGGCGGAAATTCAGTTAAAAAGATATCCCGAGCCATCTCCACTAACGTAAAACCTGGAGAGGGGCGAAGCATGCCGTGTATGAGTGTATTCTTGGCGCCTTCGCGTTTCTGCCAAAGGAGATGAAACCGTTGGGGGTAGAGGTGTACAGCTTTGCTGCAAAAGTCTCTTGTCTTTGAAGCACGAAGCTGTCTAACGCGAGGCGTAAACGAGTGTCCCGGTGTTTTTTTTTTAGTTGGCGTTACGTTCTAGCGCGAGGCGTGAAAGAGATCCCCGGTGTTTTAGTACCGTGACTACATGATACGACGATTACGACGACGACAGAAGACGCCGACAGCTCCAGCCACTAAGGGGAAGCGCTTCGCCCCTAAAAACGTAAACACGGTGCGCAAAGCTCCGATAATGGACAGGGCGGGGTTGTAAGCTATGCAAAACGGAACGCGTTATTGCAGTAATGTTGGAAAATCTTGTGCCGGCAACCCTCTCAGATAAGCCGAGAGACTAAGCAAAAGCACAAATAAACCGCGAAATTCTGTTGAAACAACGCCTTTGTCAGCCTCCTAAAGCAACGCACGCGAAACAGCGGGCACAGAGATTGACACGAACGCGTCTACACTCGTGACTCGCGGCCACACCGGGATAGAGCGGACTTCCAGGAAAGGTGTCGCCACCGAGCTACGAACCTATTGGAGTGCGTAGATTACGCTCGGATAACAGCAGACTCTTCTGACAGCATCGCGCACGGTTGAAAGGAATGCGTCTGCATGCCTGGCATCTGACAAATATGTAGGCTATCCGGACGAAGCGCCCACTGTGTTTGCAGCGTGATGTTGTAGATCTGCCAGGCACTTATCAGCCCGCCTACAACCACAACACAAGCAAAATGAAAAGTTCGATCTGTAGACGCTGGAAGCCGACGGAGTAGTTGTAGAGGAAAGAGATACGGAGGAATTCCGCCGGAAGTTAACGTCACAATCCGGGATGTGTCACCGCCTAGACTGCAGCGGTTGCGTCGGCGCGTAGAAACGCGCGCAAAAGCGCGTGTCAGCGCGTACAGTTGAGCCCGAGACTGCATGCATTTCGTTCTTTTCTATCTTTTTCTTGCGCAATACGTGCTTCCCACGGCGGCATTCTGTAAAGCACGGTGAGCATATGCGGCAGGTGGATTGTGCATGACGTAAGTGCCCGGTTCACAATCACACAATACCTTATATAGCAAACACTTGCTGGGGGAGCTCTTATTTTGGTATTGCGCATAGCTCGTCTGTGCCAACTAAACAACTGTCCTTACCTGCGAACGATTCGTCGACACCTTAGAAAGTGGTTCTCAGCCATGACTGCCGCGGGGACCCCTTTTGGGCTTGCGAAAGTGAATGGGAACCCCACGATGGAGCATATTCTAATCGGTGTCATAATGTCAAACGATTTGTACTTGAATCTATAAGTCTTCTAAACACCTATATGCTGCCTTTTGTGGGCCTGTTTTCTTTTTATATTCATAGCTGGCGTGTTTTTCAAAAATAAGATGTTAAAATATGTACTACGCGGAGAAACTAAACGTACTGGTAATGCGGAGAACCCACCTTTTTGTATTGCGAGAACGTGCTGGCAAAATCTAGAAAAAAGTGGCAGAAGAAAAGTTTTGAGGGAGGCTTCGCGGACACCCGAAATGCTCTCGCGGACCCCCATTTCAGAACCACTGCCTTACTAAAACAGCATGGAAACACTGTACTAAGATGATGTACAGCACTGCTGTACGCCTGTTAATGCGTTTTGATCCGGCGTTTTTTAGCTGATTTTCTGGTGAGCTATCACACCAACTCGCCTCATTGGTTGCTTGAGATTAATGTGCCGTTAGCACCGTTACTAAGCCGTTAACTACACGGCTTGAATGTGGCAGAACGATCCCGGCGTGCACTCGCCTCGGACTGCCAACCCAGAAGACGGAGGTGTTCAGAGTAGATGTGGTAGAAGGTGATTAGATAGCAGATTAGTATGAGAATTATAACGGGAGGCAGAAGATGAAGTGCCGGATAGTGTTCAGAAGGCAAGCCGTCGTAAATGGCCGTTGATGCACCCGATGTGGTAACGCACACTGCAGTTGAACGCTAACGCACACACAAGTTTCGTGCTAATATACTGGAATAAACCTAATTGGAATGACACGCACACGACATACAGACAGACATATAGACATACAGACAGACATATAGACAGACAGACAGACAGACAGACAGACAGACAGACAGACAGACACAGACAGAACAGACAGACCAGACAGCATACACAGGCATACAGACACAGGCATACAGACACAGGCATACAGACACAGACAGACGGGCATGCAGGCACAGGCGTAGACACACAGACACAGACAGACAGACACAGGCGTAGACACAGACACAGACAGACAGACACAGGCACAGACACACAGACAGACAGGCGCGCGCGCCCACGCGCACACACAGTGTTTACGATCGGATCTTCTAGGTAATCTGGGGGTTGCTATACGATAAGAGGAATTTCTATGGTGCCGGCGCTTCTTCATCATGCGTGAGATGATCTTCATCGGCTCTCCGTCTTCTTTGCCGTGATATTATCCTTATGTTGATAACTGGTGGTTTCTGCCCTGAATATTGTTGCATCGCATACTATCGTAAACTGCGCCCATTCCAAGTATTTGTACGTAATCATAATCGTGGTCTATTTGTTTTTGGCGCAGTGTTTGCGTTTGTGTGAATGTGTGATATATAGGGGCATGCAGGTGTGGATATATATGTGCCATATGCACTTGGCTATAGGCTGTTTACTATACCAGGCAGCAAGTATAGCGCGGTGAACCGTTTCCAGGGAAACAAGCTCTCCGTTGTGTGTTCCTGCCGGAATAGCGTCACGTTCTGTTTACTTCCGAATCCAATAACGCCGCGCGGCAACGCGATAAATCACACATCCTGCGGTGTCCGCTACGACTGAATGCGCGCCTTTGTGATTGTGCGAGTGCTTGGTTGCCCTAAAGCGCATCTCTCGCACCTCGGCGATCCCCTTCGTATATTCCCCCCCGCGTGGTGTGATTTCAGCGTTCCGCCAACTGCGGTGTTTCGTTTTTGGAGTAATTGTTGCGTGAAAAGTAACTCGAGCAGTTTAGCGCCTCGTATTCCAGCCGTAGTTGAAAGAAGCCCATTAAGGGAATGTTGAAGTGAGTTCGATGGCCTTCAATTTGTTCGCTGCTTCGCTGTGGGATTGACTGCTGCAAAAGTTGGCTGCACTATGGTACACTGATGCATTGCTGGGAATACAATTTATGAGCGGCGATGCAACCACTCGTATCGAAGTAGCTATGAAGGCTCCGTGTTCCCTATAGAGAGCTATGAGCCTAGTTCTTACAAAGTCGGCTTCACTGCTGTACACAAATGCATTGCTAGCGCATACAGTCGGACCTCGTTATAAGAAACACTGATATAGCGAATTATCGGATACAGCGAACTACTTTGATTGGTCATGCTTTATTTCGGTGTCACTTATTCTTTTCATAACAAAACGAAAACCGCCAGAGCCGAGCACGATGTCGGCTTTAACGAAGAAATATTTTGTTCACGTGAGGCTTCAAACTTGATAGCTAGTTTTAAAAAGCAAAATATAAAATATAGAAGATAACAGTTTGTAAAACTACAAAAGTAGAAGAGCCCTTTCGGGGCGTGGACACTGTGGTAAACTTCAATCCGGCAGTTCTGTGAATAGCCGCCGGGCGAAGATAACATTTTTCTTCAAATAAATTAGAACGCAGTCCGGTCCATATAGTTTCAAATGCCACCCAAACCCAAACGAGACATCTAAGGATCACCTCATGTATAGCGGGTTCGGAGCCTACAGTAATGTGTTTATTATCTAGGATTTTCGCGGGCGCCAGATTTTCGATTTGTTAGAGCCGATTTTTACCTCCACTGTTACAACGAATATTGGATATAACGAACTAATTTACTGCTCCGTTACCACTTATAACGAGGTTAGACCGTATTACAAATCTTTTGTGTTTTTATTTCTTGTATTATCCAATTCCTCATCAATTCTGAAGGTATCAACCATGTACATTTGTACAGGACAGTGGAAACAATCCTAAGTCATCGGTCTTTACCATCGACCTCGCAGAAGGCGACGAAAGCCCTTTTACGTTTCCTGAGTGAAACGAACTTGCGTGAAAGACTATAGTGCCCGAAATGGGACTAGAGTGCCCGCTTTCCCACTCCTATCTCTTCCTCTTTTCCCGCACTTTTATTCCCTGAGCCCCATTCCCCCAGTGCCGAGTAGCAAACCGGGCTCTACACCTGGTTAACCTCCCGGCCTTTCCTTTCTTTCTTCTTCTTCTTCTTGAAAGACCTTCCAGTTAGTCTTTTTTTCTTCCTATATTTTCTATCCGACCCTCTTCCTACGCGCACAGGGTCAGTAAGCGGCTACACGTGCCAACCAACCTCTCGATTAACAAGTCGTGTATCCTGCCTGGTCCTATAGCCCACCAACCAAACTGGCTGAATCCTCAGCTGACAGTTACTGCTAATAGTATTGACTGAATTAAATTGAGTTGAGTAATTTGCAATACAGTTGCAGAATCATAGGGGGAGGGGGTAGAAGGTTGTTAAAACAGCTTAAATGATTCTGGAAATGAAAATAAGGCAAGGTTTATCGCCTAGTGTCCTTAATCTTTCCCTACACGAAGAACAGGGAGAATAAGATTACCACGAGGGGACTAGCAATTTCAAACCCCTTAACGCAAGAATCGCTCTCGGTATACTTTAAGTATACAGGCGCGGGCACGGAGACGAAATGCAACATCCGTTTGCCTTTGCTTCAATCGTCTTGTGTTGGAAAAAGTGTGAAAGCGAAAGGTCCGGGTCCTTCGGGACAATTCCTGCCAGAATTACAGAAGCCGACCGATTTTCTGACGTAGAGAGAAACGAAAAATAGTCCGAAAAATCGCGATTCGCAAAAACGAACTTTTTTAATTCATTTAATTTATTTCATTTAAATGGGACTGAAGAAGCCGCGAATGGTTCAGGACAAACCTGATAATGATGTTGCTTATAAGTGAGCGTTACCTGGTTCCTAAACAAAAATGGTGTCTAAAAAAAATAAAACTGGCCACGTACGACCCGTTTCCGGCCTTCGAGATTGCTCCCGCCGCAGACTACATGCAAAATTATGGCCTCCAAGATCAAAGTTTGTTACCCCGCGGGAATCAAGCCAATTCCCGAAGCTAGCCAGATGGCTTAGCATTCGAAATGGCGTCGTCCTAGAGTCGCACCGTGGCTGTGTCGCGGAAAATTTTGTTCGTAAAATCGAACTTTTGGCTTTATTTTGTTCGAAATATCCGTTGTTCACATACATTACCCCAATGGGAAAACTTGCGGTTCCTCGGGAAAGTCCGGAAATATCCAGCAAGTCCGAATTTTCGGAGTCCGAAAAAACGGTCGGCTACTGTATCATTATCACGAATGAGTTGCAGAAGTTGGTGAAATACAACGACGAGAATCATTAACGACCATCGCGGCTTTTGTTCGTGTAAATTATGTAAATACAGTGGTTCCACCGTACCGACGGCGTAGTTTTCTCGACTTCCTCCGCTCCAGTCTCCCTACGGGAGGCGATGGATCGCGCACGAAGAAGGCGTTCGCGAACGTACATGGCGTAACGATACAATCACGTGCACAGAGCTAATGACCTGACAATCACGTACGCGCGAAGAGTTCGACCTTCAAAGGACGCAAGTTGAACAGCCGCGCGCTGCAGAGAGGGGCGAATTGGGAAGTGGAAAAGAACCACCGAGTCCGGTTATTTGATTGGACGAAAGAAACAGAACGAAAGGAGCATTGGGCCGCGGGTTACACACCTCGGGCGTGT
The DNA here is from genome assembly GCA_013339765.2 of Haemaphysalis longicornis. Classification (NCBI taxonomy): domain Eukaryota; kingdom Metazoa; phylum Arthropoda; class Arachnida; order Ixodida; family Ixodidae; genus Haemaphysalis; species Haemaphysalis longicornis. Next base: position 41,920,348 of record CM023456.1, read on the forward strand.
CTCGTTAGGTGTGGTGTGTGTGTGCTATCCCGCGCAAGTCGTTCCGTTCGGCATCTTGAGGTACAGGGACGGCCGATACCGATCTGGGTCGAACGCTGGCTGCGGGCAAGAATTTGAGCGCTGTCGCCGGGAGGAGTGCGAGAAGTGAGGGAAAGGGGAGAGGGCGCCAAATAGCTGTCGCTTGCCGATCGCACATTTTAGTTCTAATTGACCAGCGGTGTGAGTCTTGTATCCGGCATGTGCCGTGAAGACGAGGAAGTGACCTAATTTTAGCGGCTCTCGCTATCGACCACCCTCCTTCTATAATGGCTCCATTATCGCACTGTGTTGCCACGACCGGAAACTGAAACTGTGTTTCTACACTGCTTTATTATCGACCAACTTGTGTAACGATGTTACAAAAGGGGAGGTGGTTCCGGTCTGTGGTGGCGCCCACCAGAGGCGTTGGCGGAAAAGGGCGACCGTCAGTGTGAAAAGAGAATTTATTATAAAACCACATACTAGCGCGCAGCGACTAGTGGTAACAGCGCTGCCCTAAACGCAGAAAAAGAAAACAGTTTCCAAGTACTCCGGGCAGGCAGTCAACACTTTGTACAACAAATGTATGCGGTGGTGAAACAAGCTACTCCAAAATCAATCCACAGAAAGTTCACAGGCGTTCACAGAAAGAGTTCAGAAACTCGTTGAAACTCAATACGGTACAATAGTGAAGCTCATGATGTTGTTCCTGACCACTATGAATCGCGTGGACCAGCGTAACAGGAAGGCTTCTTCACCTAGCGCTGCCAACTCATTTTCTAAGTGACTCAGAAGGATCGGCCGCACACGCCACAGCAGTGGAAACATCGCCCGTTGAGGTCGGGCGCGAAGACACGCGGCACCACGATTTCGCCACAATACAAAAGCACTAGCACACATCAGGAAGTTCACCAACACGTCATTCGAACGTGTGCTCGTTCTAAGTGTAAGACCAAACAACCTGCTTAATACAGTCCAAAACGTTACTGCTACACGACGCTGAAACAAGGCATGTTCCAATGTTTCAGTGTGCGGGCACCGTCAGTGAAGGTAATAGTCGATGCCCTGGAAGGAAATAGTCAGTTCCCTAATGAACTATCTTGAGCTCTTTAGATGGTGGACTCACTTTGTCCAAACGACACATTAGCCGAATACCGTTTCGAAGTAGCGGATGTGGAGGAACAAAAAATAAAAGACGTGCGTGTGAGCGACATATCGTCTGTCAGTAATTTATTTTTCAAAGCAGTTTCTCTTAAAGCGTTGCAACATCAAAAAGCAATTAGCGCGCATGAAAGCACGATTAATGTGACGCAGCTTGCGCGCGGCACAGCGAACAGGGCGGCTCCTTTAAGGTCGTCCCAGTGCGTGACATCTCTCGTCGAGACACAGTTTCGCCTGAAAATGCGGGGCTCGTCGGAGGGCCCCCGTCAAGGGAGACTCGTTCAGCTGCAGTCGGCGGATTCTGGAACGAACGGGCAGCCTTGGCGGGAATCTCGAGATGGGAGACGCTCCATCACCACCCTCCAGACAGAAAGCTTCCTCATCACCTTTCTACTTCCACTTTTCCGTCATATGACGTCCAAAGTTCCAGCTCACTGCGGTAACATTTTTCGACCCTCCGCCAGTTACGAAAAAGCGTGAATCGTAGTACTCATCCCTCAACAACGGCGCAGTGATGATACTTTCTTCTCTGAACGGTGTTGAACGCCGTGGTTTGTCGGGTTGCTGCAGAAAGCGGGGTTGAGAGGGGGTGAAGAAACGGGTGCTTTATCGTCTTCGTCCCCCATAGCAGGTTGCTGCAGCAGGTCGCCCAACCAGTCGGTCGCGGATCGAACGCCGCCGCACAGTCGCGTAGTAGGCGCGCTGCAGTTGCATAACAGGGCGCTCCATCAGCCGCCTGAATTCGACCTCGCGGCAAAGCTTTTTACCGAATCGAAACGGCGTTAAAGATGCCGCCAGCTTCCTCCTCTTTGCTGGTATAGGTAGCGGCGAGCCGACGAACTTCGTCGAAACAAAAACCCCAAGAGGCCATAAACCGCTTCCGATCGGCCCGCCGCCATCTGGAGGTGACGCGATGCGGCTCTGCGGCCCCGTTGCTCTGACAAAAGTAGACGGCTTAGCGCGGATTCGCTAATAAGGTGTCGTATACATTCCTGTTGCGTCACAAAGGCCTGTGTCTGTCTGTCTGTCTGTCTGTCTGTCTGTCTGTCTGTCTGTCTGTCTGTCTGTCTGTGTGTCTGTCTGTGTGTCTGTCTGTGTGTCCGTCTGTGTGTGTGTCTGTCTGTCTGTGTCTCTGTCTGTCTGTGTCTCTGTCTGTCTGTGTCTCTGTCTCTATCTGTGTCTGTGTCTCTATCTCTGTCTGTGTCTCTGTCTCTGTTGTGTCTCTGCTCTCTCTCTCTCTCTTGACAGAAAGTGTTTGCCCCAAGTCAACAACTGTCCGTACGTCAGGAGTCAGGACGCGATGCCATCGTCATGATCACGACTAGCTCAGCACACTAACATGATGAGCAGATGGATGAAGCAGGAACTCGACCTTGAACAGTTGTGGATTGCTATAGGCAGAGTGGAACGACGCACCGTTTACGCTCCATTAGGGGCCACATCATGGTGCCTTACTTCATAAGTGTGATGTCTCATGGCATGAATACACCAACTACTTGTCATCGTTACGTTCACGCAGATTCAGTGGAAAGGGGGAATTAGAGCCGTATTTTTTTTTTCTCTCGAATCAGATGAAATCGGTGAACTTAAAACTCGCCTATGCAAAGCCCGTCCTATAGATGTCTTGCGCTGAAGTCAACGCCGTCACAGCGTCGGCAGCCTGCTCTTGCACAAATGCTTTCTGTTACACTACATCTACGTACTTTACACTGGAAGGTTTGCGTTAGACGACGCGGGTTTTCAGGTAATGTATACAGGGAACACTTGCGTAATTATTCAGAATGGCGCGTCTTGCTACCTTTCTACTAAAATGCATCAATATTTATAACCGGGAGGTGCACCCGCGTGAATTGGCTCGACGGGCGTCGGCCGGTCGAAGCGGTCTGGCGCAGCAACCTAGCGAAATGACGTCGTGTAGCAAGTAGGTGTCGTCCTTCATCGTTACAGCTTCCACCTGGCAATTTTTCTCGTCAGGATCTTCCGGTGGTCGACGCGACAATGAGGCACCTGTTACGACAGGCGCCGTTTTTTGTTTAACTGCTACACCACAATAGGTTCCCTTCCGCCGGTTACTTCCCGTAGCAGCGTCCTCAGACTGAAAGCACCCTAAGCGATATGTATCCTGTGCGCAACTTGGCGCAAGATTGCGCGCTGCAGTGCTCAAGGTTGTGTACTCAGATCGGGCATTCTTGTTTCTTAACAAAATTTTTTCCACGCTGGCGTTGCCTAACGAGCATCTTTTAGCGTTATATGCCCGCGGGACGTGTAACACCCTAACTGCAGTTCGTGCCTTGAAGTCCTCCTGTCGACCTGAAGCCGACGTATATGGATTGCGCCTAATTAATCGAGTCCGCTGGATTACACGAGCGCGTATATTAAAATCGCGTTCGTTTTTCCGCGGTCGCGAAAATCGTTTGAGCGTTGCACACCCACGAGACACGTAACGATACGTAACAAGTTTGTAACCACAGTTCTTGCCTTCAAGTGCGCCTGTCGACGCGAAGTACGCGCATGCGCTGATTGAATCACCGCCGGTTGTGCATAATTATCTCACAATTACGTCCCTACAGCTCATTGCTGCAACGGTTAAGGATAGTTGGTCCCACCGAGAGACACTTCCCGCCAGCGCTGTATACCTGGTCGCCTTGTACAAACTGTGACCCGCGTATATACAAGTCGGCGCGGAGAATTCCGCCGCATGCGAACGCCCGATAAGAAACCGGTGCGCGTCGAACGCCGGCCGAGAGAGCCCGATTCCGGGAACGACGCCGAAATGTCCCCGAGGCTGCGCCGGCGTCGCGTCTGTACGAGTCTGCCCCTTCTCTCTCTACGGCCAGTTTGCCCCGTTTTGCTGGACACCGCGACTGCCCTGCTGGCGCTTAATGGTGGCTAATTGTGTCTCAGTGCTCGAGAGAAAGGAACAATTGTGCGGCCGGCAAGCTGTTCCTTTCCGAAAGTGAAGCAGAATGCTTAAACTCGCGACGCTCAGTGGCTGTGAAGCGAATTAACGAGGGATATCCACGGTGGCACGTTGTTTTTATTGATGGTTAAGCGTGTAATTCCGGCCGGTCAGGCATTCGTCACGTGGTGCTGTGGGGAGTTCATTGGCGCAATTTTTGAAACTTAAAATAAGATAAAAAAACGATGGCATCTGGGTTGCGAACCTTTTTAAAGAAGTGGCGCGAAGAATGCGAGGACCCCCGAAAACAAAGCCCCGTTCGAACGGATCTATACTCTAAAACACTGCGTACGGCTTGCCTCCAGAAATATTCAGAGAGCATGGAAAAACTTTTCACTAGGCATACTAAGTTGGAAAGGCCGTTAGTCGCAGTTTGAAACGACCGTTTCATTTCGGTATTGATTGATTGATTGATTGATTGATTGATTGATTGATTGATTGATTGATTGATTGATTGATTGATTGATTGATTGATTGATTGATTGGGAGAGAGGGGGGTCCCATAGTCAGGGACTTAAGAAATTTGCAAGTAAAACGGATATTTCAAATCCACTCAGCCTAAAGCTATGGGGCTGTCGTTCGCATATAAATCAGAATTTTAGAACGCCTGCAATAATCTAATCGTGTTTATATTTCTTTGTTTTTTTTTTCCCTTAAGATCTTCCTTCCACCTTCATTCAGCACACGTGACCTTGAGGGTGCTGCAAGTATTTTTCAGAAAGTAAACACGCGGCTTGCGATAACGTAACGTCCTGCGCGCATATTTTGCCGCTTCAGCGAATGCGTAATTCTGTCCGCGCGCGGTTACCGCGCGCGTTTTACTTGCTCTTTATATGCTGACTTGAACGTGCGTAGAGTTTTGAACAGAGCGTTTCCACATCCGCAGAAGCGACAGCTGACGTCGCCGCAAAAAGCGTTTGTTCCGCCACTTTTCGTTCGTTCCAGAAGTAGAGGAGAGGGCCCTTGTACCGTACACTGAGCTCCTGTAGAGTCGGCCGGCTTCACCGTCACGCATGCATTGCTGTGAATAAATTTTTTGATCAGCAATATCAGCGGTCTTATACGAGGATATCGAAGACCTAGTGTCTTTTATTCATCCATTTTTGTGAGCAATTAAATCTAAGAACCCGCTGCGGTGGCTCAGTGGCTAAGGCCAGTTGTGCTGTTGAGCCCGAGGACGCGGGTTTGACTCCGGCCCGCGGCGGCCGCTTTTCTGATGAAGGCGAAAAGCGAAAACGCCCGTGTGTTCGAGGTTCCGGCGCAGGTTAACGATCCCCAGGTGATCAAAATTAATCCGGAGCTCTCCACTACGGCGCGCTTCATCGCCTGCGTTCCGTCGGCGCCTTAAACCTTATAATCAAATCAAATTAAAGGTTTGCGTGCTTTAGGGCAGGTAGGCAGTAAAGGCGAGGCCTGCTTAAGCAATGACCGTCCAGTAAAACCCCGAGTTAGACCACAGCGTTTGCTGCCTAGTTCAGCTCAATAAAACCCGAAAAGTGCTGCAGTGTAAACGTTCGTTTGTTGCTGGGAACTCAACCGCGTACGCCCCAAGAAAGTCAACTGCAGTATCGTCAGGAAAATTAACGCTGAGCAATGCTACTTCGCTCTGGCTTCTCGGTATACCAAGAAAGGCTTTAAGGAAAATAGCCACGCATTCTCCATTCACACGGGAGACGTTCTTTGGGCCTCATCCCATCTCAGCTTGCCCGGACCTTGACTCAGCCTTGCAAAAAAAAGCAAACCCGTTTTTATACGTCCGTTGTTTTCCTCGTGTGACGTCGTCGACCGCCACCGCACGTAAATTCCCCGAGTCGTCCGTGCCTGGATTGTTGAATGAGTCAGATGCTAAGGGAATTATCCTTTTATTCTTTTTTCGTTGCATGCTTTCTTTCGTAGAACACAAGCGACTCGTGCTGCCGAGTGCATTGGCTCGCTATCAGGGGTTATGAAACATCGCTGGGGCGTTAGAATTCCGCATAGAACTGCGTGTCCCCATTCATTTTCGTCGTTTGCTTAACTTGCAGTAGGAGGCGGCGCTATATGTATGCAAAGAGAAAAAGTCAACTTATTGTTGCGCACAATATCTTTTCGGTAGCCTTCATTAGTGTTCGTATTTGAGGTTACAAGGCTCCTGCTTTGCCGTTATTCTTACCCTTAATAGTTCCCAGAGCAAATATGCCCGGCTTCTGCTTATTTTTTTTCTTTTTGGCTTGAATATTGCTCGTTGTTTTTACTACTTCAAAATGCGGCGAAGGTCTATGCTGACCAGACTCCTTGAGAATAAGAGCTGCGGAGAAGCAGCGCAATGCATGGGGTATCGACAAGTCCGCTCTATGTGAAGAGTGGAAAAAAAAAAGAAAGAAAAGAAAAAAAAGCAACACCCAGGGGCGCAATACCAACGCAGACCTAAAATCATTAACAATTCAAGTAACATGTTCGGCGTTACGGGAGGTCTCTGAAGCAGCAAGCCCTGCCGTTAATGGGGCTAACCTCTTCACTGTTTGTTGGATCTCCCCCGTCTCTCATGTCTTCCCCCTCTCGCTTCCCACCCTCTCTCTCTCTCGCCCTAGTGGTACACGTGGAGACCTCACGTGCGTCGACAGCACACGACTCCTCGCAAACGTGGAGCATGACTATTATTTTCCCTTGTCGACTTGTTAACGTGGGCGCCGGCGCCTCGTTACACACTCCTGTCGCCGTCCGCATTGCCGTAATTTCCTCCGCACGCGCGGCAAGTCACGTCTGGTTCCTAAACGAAGGAAACCCACGTGGAATCACGACAGCAAGGATAAAAAAAGAAAAGAAAAAAACTTCATGACAGATGCCCGCGCAGCGTGACCCAGAAAATGCTTGGGAGCCTCCTTGAAACGGTGCCTAACTTGTCTGCTACTCTAGTTTCGGTTTCGGATTCACCGGTCAAAAATTAAAGAAAAAAAGTCCCCGTTACCTGGCAGCAACTGGTCTTCCTCTTGCCTCTGCGTTTAAAAATGATTTTTCTTTCGTATGTCCGCACCTACAATGATAATTCATGTTTTCCCTGTTCTTTTTCATTCTTTTTCGTCTGCTACACAACGTCTACTATACATCGTCTGCTATAAGGTCTCTTTTCTTTGCCTGCTTAGAGCAGCGCGGAGCAGCTCCAAGCAGCCCAGAATTGCTGCCTCCATAGACGTTCTATGGGCAAATAAAATACGGAGCTGCTTTGGGCGGGCAAAAAAAAAACTAATATACCGCATGCTATATACAACATGCTGTATACTGTATGCTACAGAGGTATGCTATACATCGTTTGCTATATACTATATGCTATACGTTGTCTGCTATGCGTCGTCTGCTGTACATCGTCTGCTATACATCGTCTGCTTCGTTTCGTGCCGCTAGTCCCGGAAACGGAGTTATTTTCGTATGACCGGCAGCCCGCTCATTTCTTACGCCATGTCCTTGCGGTTTACCTAAAGTGGCGGAAAAAGCTCTCTCAATTCTGTCGGGATGCGAGCCAAGCTGAAAGAAAAAAAAAATGAAGAAAAGACAGTGCGGCGTTGACGAAATGAAGGCGTCGCGAGCGAGTCGCGCCTTCCCAGACAGAACACGAGCAGTCGTCGCACGTACGTGACGTCGTGATGCCGTCTGTTGATGGATAGCCGTGACCTTCGGCTGTCGTGTATGTGTGTTGTGTCCCGCGTCATACGTCAGCTTTCAAACCGAGCGTAGCAAGCGAGCGAGCGAGTTGGAGGCTCCGCGAAGGGGGCAATTGTTTGCGGCGCGTAATTGCGGGAAATTTGAATTCGGGGTAATTCTAAATATAGATCGCGGCGACGTCGTTGAGTTCATCGCGGTGCGCTGTTTGCGATTCCCCTAGTGTTGTTCGATGTGCCAGGGCTTCGCGTTTGCGGGGAGTTAACACGGCAGGTGCGCTGACGTCATCGCCGGGCAGCACCTGAGAAATCTCCGCGTGTTGTAATTAATGGATACTACCGGAGCAGGACTTGCCACGACCGCTGTATTTGCGCAGGAGAAAATGGGGCTTTAGAGCCGGCATTACGATTCCGTCACCGTCGAATCTGTGCGAGTTCTGGTTTCCATTGCGAAGGAAGCGTATTACTTTTGTTGGGCCGTTTGAAAATGCCTCTGTGCAAAGGCCTAACGTTTAATCTACGCGCGCATCGGGTGCAGACACTTGGGGAAAGTAGTACACGGTGTTGACAATTTTTCCCTCGGATTTTATTTGATTTTATTATTTAATCCGTCATCAGAATCCCTTCGTCATCATCAACAGCCCACTAGGTCCACTTGCACTATTGCTTTGGTATGTAATATGAGTTTTGCCTGTTTGTTCGTTTGCCTGTTCGTCTGTACCGATTAATGTGCCACACTTTAACCACTTACGAGAATGCTATTAATCAAAGGTCCTGTGATATCTTCGTTGAAAACAGATATTGCCCCCTGAAATAAATAAAAATGGCTCTCTAGTAATGCATTTATGTAAAGTAGTGAAGCAGGCTTATAAAGGAGCTCGTTGTGTAGCGTTCAAGTAGGGATACATAGTGTCTTAGTGAAGTATTTAATCAAGTGAGCTAGGGGGCTTTCGAGTTATATATCAGACAGTTTATATTGCCCCTGAAAACAGTGACTTTCAAGCAATGCCCTAAGTATAGAGGTGAAGCCGACAGAAACGGCTTTCGCATTTATCGGGAAATTCACACTTGCGAGTTTGTTTTTTTAACAGCAGAGCTCTTTAAGATTTTATTTTTCGCCCTTCAGCGTTACCAGAAAAAAATACCCCAAAAATACCGAGTGCAACGTGAGCGTGCACTTCGTGAGGAGCGCCCGGCGTCGGCCAGCGTTCGTGGCGTGATCTCTCGCGTGCTGTTCTCCTCGAAAGTTCACGTGCGTTCGCGCCTGAAGGGGGGAGCACGGACGCCGAGTTCGCGAATCTTGTTGTCGCGGGTTCTAGCGCGTGCTGACGCGGTCCACTTTGGGAGAGATGTGGAAGGCTGCGGGCAAAACGGTCCGGGCCTGCCAGTCATGGAGAACTTTCAGCTGCAGGTTCGGAGATCCATGTGAGGGGCAACAGCCGGGTCTTCGACGAAGGGAGAGGGGCCGCCAGCTCTGCTGTTTTCTAGAGCCTTGCACCACTGGTGCAAGCTGCGCCAATTTTGTTGTTGTTTTGCTGTGGACGACAAAGTACAAGGGGGACCTACAGGAAAGCGGCATTAACCAACATCGTTGTGAAGAGAATAGCGTCCGAGGGCATAACACCATGCCCTAAATTGCTTTCAGTTTCAGTAATATATATAGAGAGGGGGGGGGGGGGGGATGATTGGGCATAAGCGCAACATTCCCCCATGGAGCGTTGGGCCCCATACGCCTCCTCCCCGCCAACTGAACGCTGGTGGTGCGCTCCTTTTGAAGGACTCCTGGAGCGACGCATTTGCCGGTGTCTTGTTCCTGCCCGGGCACGGACACACCATCGTCCAAGCCGAATATCGCGCGCCTGAGTCTGTAACGCAGCAACGCATTGCGCATAGAGGTGAAGCCGTCTTTGAAGGAGCTCAGTAGGTATTTTTCTAGGATAAGGCCTTAGGGAGGTATTTAATCAAATGCACTTGGGCCATCACACTTCAGTAGAACAGAGACAGCGCATGCCTCTATCCTTTGTCTTTTGTCTAAATATTTTTGCGCTTGAAAGTCTTATCATGGAATACCAACTGTCCGTACCCACAGGTTGTTAAGTTCCATATGAGACTTCGTATAGTTTCCATAAAAAAAAAAAAAAAAAAACGCCTTCCGAGCAATGCGTTTGTGTATTGTGGTGAAGCCGGCTTTAAGAAGGCTCGGTGTATAGCAGGGCGGCTTAAACATTTACCCGGCAATGCCCATTTGGGAGTTTCTACTCTTTTGTCCATACCGGTTTGTAGCTTCTAAGAAGTTTCTTTTTTGTTTTTTAAAATTATGTGTTTGAGCTTCCACATAGAATAACTGGTTAGACGTTTGTTAGACAATGGCGGCACAATAAGTATTTTCTTATTTATCTGATAACGCAATTAATGTAGCGTTATTTTAACTTATCTATAACTTTCCACTAGAGCTGCACAAGCGGCACATGGCCTTGGCTTGATACAGAAGTCGCGCTTCCCTATTTAACGGCCGACGCTTTTCGCTGCCCAAATTTGAGCATGAGAGACTCGGGGTGTTTTATAAGTTGATAGGTGTGTCCAGCAGTAAAATGTACAGCTTACAACCACGCCACCGTGAGCTCACCGTCGGAACTTTCATAAACGGCTCGCAACTGCATCACTCCGCTCCTTCTTTAAAGTGGCCGCGAAGGCAAAATACGACTTTCTTCAGTTTGAAAGAGCCCTTGGTAGCCCTTGGTAAGTCACCCAGCTCCATTCCAGTACTGAATACGTTTTTTAACAAACAAAAACGCAAGAAATATCGAAAAAATTTTCGCGCCGCAGTGGCGTCATACGGGCAGGTGTGACGTATTATGGGCAAACACTAGAACCACTTAACTGCACGTTCGCGTTTAAGTTACGCGATCGAACGGAACTAGACGCTCCACTACAATCGCCCACACACGTTTCTTAGCAGGGCCTTAGGGCGGTGCCGCCAATCGCGCAATCGCGATTCCGTGACGTCATAGAAAAATGGTCGGGAAGTGGCTGGGAATTCACCACTGTCTCGTATGTTTTCCTTAATATCTGCCATATTTCTTTGAGTTTTGTGATGAAATTGGCATCATTGTTTTCAGGACACAAAGCAGTCTTTTTAATGAACCCAAACTTGTATTTTGTCTTCGTGGCCCCTTTGACGCCTTTTATGGAAGCTGCGCCGCGTCGAGCTTTTTGTATTTAACCGCGTCGAAGAGGAGAAAGAAGAGAAAAAAGGAAAAGGGAAACCCAGGGGAAAAAGGAAAAAAAAAAAAAAAACTGTCGTTCTCGTTTCGTAGTAGCGTGCCAGCTGCGCGCGTCGTGCGCGTTGAATTCCTGAAATAGTCGAGTCGTGACGTACGAGGCCCGTGCCGCGCCCGCGCCGGGGAACAATAGTTTTTTTCGTAACGTCTGCGGCGAGTAGCGGAATTCGTTTTCATAGCCCGCACTCACTCCAGGAGGAGGAGGAAGAGGAGGAGGAAGTTATCCCTCCCCTCTCTCCACGATGAGGAAGAGGGGGAGAGGGGACGACACCTCGACGCAGGCTGCGCCTTCAAGAGGAAAAAAAACTACGCTGCCTATTAATTTTTTTATTGTATCTTAGAGATTTGATGACTTTAGAGATGCGTCATCAAGTTGAGAAATGCGACGCAAGTGGTCCTCCTTGAGTGACCACGAATAACTTTATTATGACTGATTGATGTGATGTACCTTGACAGTGTTGAAATTTTGTTTGTTGTATTTACTTTCTGCCCCGAACGTATGAACGAACTTTGAAAATCGCGCTGTGTACGCACGTGTGAAACCTGCAAATACAAAACGCGTGCCGTCGGAAACTTTGTGTGTGGGTGTGTGAGTGAATGATAGTGAGTGAGAGTGAGTGACCGAGTGAATGACTGAGTGAGCGATGAAGGAAGAAAGGGAATTTGGAGTGAAAGAGTGAGTTAGAGATGGAGAGAGCTTGGTAGCGCGGAAGCGTGAGAGGAGAGAGAGAGAGAGAGAGAGAGAGAGAGAGAGAGAGAGAGAGAGAGAGAGAGAGAGAGAGAGAGAGAGAGAGAGAGAGAGAGAGGAGAGGAGAGATTTTATTTGACCAGGAGAATTCCGTGTCAAGTTTGAGAAAGGGATGTTGGTGATATGGGGTGTTGGAGATATGTTTCCGCGTCGCGTGTGTATGAAGCTAGGCGATAAAAGATGTCACAGCGCCACGAATGACGTCAGCGACGCACCTGTCGCGGCGGAATGATGTACTTAATTGTGCCGTGTTGAAGTGGGCTAAAAATAAGAGGAATAATTAGACGAGAAATAGGATAAGCGATTAGGTACGCAACAGATACGCAATGACGGCGAATTGAGAAACTGTACGCTGGTCCGAAACTCGCGTTCTCTTAGAGAAACGACCCTCTAATTTTTAGGAGGAGGAGGAGGCAAACGTTTTTGAGCAAAAAAAGTGGGTGGCGTCCTCAGTTCAGGAAGCCGCGCGCTTCCGCAGCCCGGGTGGCCCGGTTGATCAGTCTTTTTTTTTTTTTGTTAACCCGAAAGCCTGATACGACCCGTTCTACCATTAACCGGCGTGCCTACGATCGTACCAAAAATGCAGTTGTCTGTTACGTCATATCACCCACAATTCTCACACACTTGCTAAAATAGAGACTAGTGACTATGACAGCTGCCGTAAGCAGCTCACGGCCGACTTGCCAGTTCCCGACGCCAACGTATCCATCACCGTCCTAAGGGCGCATTGTCTCCCGCCTCTCATTCTAGCGTTTTTGTGTGATTTACTCTGTAGGAACTACCTCAGCGGCACTGGGAAACGTAGACGCCCACGGAAGTACCTTTCCGCAAAATTGAGGTAACAGAAGAACGCCACACGATAAGCAAAGAGACACGCACTCGCTGAAGCTAAACCCACAACCACCACCACTAGCGTGACGCCAAAGGAACACCGCGCAAGTTTACGACGCGCACAACGACAAGAGGACGAATAATTAAGACAGCATGAGGCGGGAGCCGAACGTCGTAAGCGTAAACAAACATACAATGCTTTCGTCTATAACCCTCGCGAAGAGTCCTAGGTGTTCCTCTGATTTTTTTTTTATTCGTTCGCGAGTACAAAGGCCTATCGGTAATAGTCTTGACTGACTCGTCATGTCGGCTGCCTTGCCTGAACACAGCAGAAATTTTTTGTAGCATGGATATAAAAAACGATGGAGAGAACGGCTCACTTTCCTTAGAAGCCAGCTATAGTGCACATTTTAAAGCTACGGTAGGCAGAAGCGCTTAGCATTTAAAAGCAGCGTGACAGAACAGATCGCTAAGAAAGCAGAGCTGTAGCTGTTTTTCCCACGAACAATACTCCACTCCGAAACATACCTGCGTGCGAAAAAGGACGGATACAAAGCGAAGAGGGTCGACGACACAGACGCCGTCTGCTTATTCCATCTGTGTTTACCTTTAGCGCTAGCACGTCGCAACTGAGTAAGTATAGCGAACAGCGCAGGAGCGAGTCCACGCACTGGGGACAGCCGCACGTGATTAGCATGTCGGGTAGTTAGTATTCGCACTGTTTATTGCGTGAACGCAAATAGGGCGTATTTTTGGCCGAGTTAGTATTCCATTTCACAGGGTGTAAAGCGCAGTAATTTTGACGAGATGCGACAAAAGAACGACGGGTATACAAGTGGCTTTTGACAGGGGGGATAATCAAAGAACGACTTCTAGATGTGCCGTTCTTTCGTCATATCCAGCCAAAATTACTGCGTTTTACACATTGCGGAGGATGTAAAGTGTACACAGCCAGTGTGTACGCTTGCACACACAACTTGTACACACAACTTGTACAGCTTGTACACTTGTGCAACTTGTACACACACGTGTGTGCACTTGAGTGTGCACTTGCGTGCACTTGTGGACAGTGTGTACACCAGCCAGAGACGAGCCGCCGTTACAGTGCTTTACGCGGCTTTGTAATGGTTAATGGCAGTGATAACATACCAACGATACCTTGGAGAGCTGTTTGCCCTTTATATGACGTCGTGTCCCAGCCGTGAGCGCTTGGTCGCCAAAGTCGTGGGCCCGATTCGCGGCCCAATGTATGTACTGTATACCCACGTGGTTCAATTGGAGCTTGAGATGTATTACGCGTCTACTTCTCCCAACGCTGAGCTCGGTGTGAACTTAGCTTTATCGATCTAAGTGCACTCTTCAGTTGTGCGTTTTGTTTGCGGCGAAAGACAAAAACAAGACCTGCGCAGCATCAAGTGTGCACGCTAATGCCGCTTGAATATGTGACCCTACAGCGCACAGCGAAGAACCCTATAGGCCTCGTTAGCGCGGATTGTCTCGGCCTTGTCTCCTCTCCTCTCCACGACAAAAATGAAATAAAAATTAAAACAAATTGCCTGCAAGAAGGCAACTGGAAACAACGCAGACATTTAATTTTTTCTTCTAGAAACACCAGAGTAGTACACACTGCGCCAGGAACTTATCTCATCAGCGTCCGTCTTCGGTTGCACAACTTCCCGTCACTGACAAGGGGTGACACACAAGGCAGGGGGGTTTTGTTGGACGTTCGCGGCGCTTGATATGTTTATTGGGGTGTCAGCGCCTTGAAGAGCGGCGCCTCTGCCATCTCGCCTATGCCACGGGCCTCTTCTCCCCTTTCATTTTCAAGCGCCAGCCCCCGCGCGGCTGGACCCCTTCTCCACCCTCTGCTGTCTAGGAGAAAAGATGAAGGAGCGTCGGCGTGGGCCGGTCGGAAGCTCGGCCGACCGGCGCCGGCGTTCCTTGACCCCCTATCGTTGAACCTTCGGGGCCGCCGCGTGTTAGATTGGAGCGGCGCCCCAGGCTATGGTACCCAGGCTGAGCGCTGCTAGCACCCCCCCCCCCCCCCCTCCCCATTTCCCCCCAGCGACGTTCGTCTCACCGAGAGGCCCCGCGGATTGCCGCCAACACACACTCCGGGCTTCGCTACTGCGGTGTACGTGTTGTCGTCGCCGCCGTTTGTTTTATAACGGTGTTTGTTCCTCCGCGATCGGAATTTCGTCCGTGTGCGGGCGGGGTATTCGAACTCGTATTCTCGCTTGGCATGTGTGCGCGCCTGGAAAGACAAAACAAAACGAAAAAAGGAAGAAAGGGACGTTGCTTTAAGATGCTTCAGGCACCTCGTTTTTATTTATCCCTTTTTATATATCAAGTAAATTATCGTTATAACAAAATCACTGTGTTTGAAGTTTTTCTGCTGGTCCCAACTGCAATGCAAGTAGGAGAGCAAGCTATTACTGCTTTTAACGAAGTATTGCTTACAACGAAGTTAGTTTTCCGCCTTGAGTGCTTTGCTACAACGATGGTGGTATATAGTGTACAGAGAATTTTTTTCAAGTTCAGTGGAGGTAATATGTGATGGAAATACTCTAATAACTGAGGTAATATAACGGGATACGTGTCACACAGAGTCCGTATAACGGAAGAATTAATTCAATACCACTCTACTTCCTCTCCATATAAAAAAAATTAAATTCAAACTTTAAATTTCGGGGTTATAACGCGCCGAAGCGCGCCGTATAGTGGAGGGACCCGGGTTAATTTTGACCACCTGGGGATCTTAAACGTGCGCCTAAATCTCGACAGCGGCGTTATCACTTTTCGCCTCCGTCTGAAAGAAAAGCAGACAACGCGGCTGGGGTCGAACCCGCGTCCTTGGACACAGCACCACAACGCCTGAGCCGCTGCACCGCCGCGGCGCGTCAAAAGAATTACCCGTCACAAAGGTTGACCGTTGAACGCCATTTTGTCTAGCTTACGTCTTTCTTTACAGTGTTCGTTGTCATAGGAAACATGTCGACTGTTCATGTTTGTGCCATCATCATCACAACGGCTAACGTGACCAATGGAAAGGCGAGACTGATAATTTGGATAGGTATAATGAGTATTTATGGTAACTTATAACTATTATTTTCTATGCTAATTTCTGCCGGGTGAGGTATAGAAGCTGCAAGAAAATTTCGCGGTGAATAATTGTCTGGTTAATCCTTTTTTCGTTGTTGTTGTTCGGATGGATTAAGCCTGGCCAACGGTAGCGCAGTCTTCGGATTCGCGTTTCAAGCGTCGTTCGTTGGCCCTTATAAAAGGGTGCTCCGTAGACGCTTTTAGCTCCCTAAAATGCCCTTCAGATGAGCTTACACGCTAATGCATGCTACACCACTTACGAGAAATTAAATGAAATTAGTCTGGTTGTTATCTCCCTCTCTCTCTCTCTCTCTCTCTCTCTCTCTCTCTCTCTCTCTCTCTCCTCTCTCTCTCTCTCTCTCTCTCTCTCTCTCTCTCTCTCTCTCTCTCTCTCTCTCACGCACGCACGCACTTTCTTGCTTCAATGATTTATGAAGAGAAAGCCGAGTTAACGCCTCCATTTCCGGGAACGTGCCAACAGCTGCTTCTTCGGCTTCTCGTCGCGCTTCGCTTGATCGAATCTGCAGCGGACTTCCTGACACGGATTGATGAGCAACCGTGCTTAAAGTAATATGTTCTTGCTCTTATTTATTATCTTTTCTACCACTATTCGCGTCTGCGAACCCCACAGACTCTTGCTACATGCTTGGCCGCCTAGCTTCGAGTTGGACGGAATTTTTCATTTTAATTTTATTTGTCGGTTCCATGCCACGGCTGGGCAGTAGCACACACCGTACGCATACACGGGTAGGGTTTTAACCAGCAACAGCTGGTCAGAACACTGCCTTTGATTGTCACGCGTGTCCTCACCATCGAAACACTGCAATGATATCGGTTAATTCTGATCTCACCGGGATCCATATATACGCTTATTTTGTTGCTCTTTTCCTCTCTTCTACGCTGAAAGTTTCCAAAATAAGCACGAAACCAAGAAAAGTTGCCAGTTCACTAAGATGGGCGCTTTGTGTTCGTATAAGTAAGACTTAACTTTTAGGGGAGAAGCCCTTTAGAGCTGGGGATGTTGGCGTCTCCTGTCGTCGTCGTCGTAATCGTTGCCTCATGTAGTCACGGTACTAAAACATCGGGAAACTCGGTCACACCTCGCGCTAGAACGTAACGCGTACTAAAAAAACACCGGGACACGTGACTCGTTTACGCCTCGCGCTAGATAGCTTCGTGCTTCAAAGACAAGATACTTTTACAGCAAAGCTGTATACCTCTATCCCCAACGATTTCATCTCCGTGGGCAAAAACGCCAAGGCGCCAATAAAACACCTATACACTGCATGCTTCGCCCCTCCCAAGGTTTCACGTTAGTGGAGATGGCCCAAGATTTAAAAAAAAAAACGGTTGACCATATGAGACGTCCTACGGTAGTCACTCCGGATTATTGTCACCCGTGGTTAATTTAAAGCACATTAATGTCTCGAACACGACATTTTTTGCGTGTTTCTTCACCGGATTCATGTACGACGTCGAAGCCTGCAGCCTGTCCAATAGCAAGTATTCGCTACACTGGTCGTCGTGGAAGTGTCGAAGTCAAACACCTGTTCCCTTCCGTATTCTGCTGTCGTCTTCCTTCGTTCGCGCATCTAACACGCTCCTCAATGTGAAGAAAAGAAACGGGTTCTGCCTAAAGTTGAAGATCGGCCAAGTTGGTACACTATCAAAAAGAATAAGCAGCGCACAACAACGAAACACAAGCAGGAGAGTACTTTGCTTCGTAGTTTGCTTGAAAGCTGTGCCACAATTTCCGTACGCTAAAGTTGGACGAGGCGGTCGGCGGGCTACCCCGAGCGACCGTCATGCACGCTTGACCGCATAGCAGCCCGTTCTCGTCGCTCTCTTCGGCGACCTCTCAGAGGCGATCGGAATTCCTCGGCTCCTCGCGCTACCCGCCGAAGACGATGGTGCGCGCCGCTAGCGTATCGTTCATCCTCCGGTCAAACCGCTTCTTTTCGCCCCAGGTACCGTTGCAGGGGGAGGGCGGTGGGACGGCGAAGACGCATCTGTTTTTAAGTGTACAGCGGGCGGGCATTTCGCGCTATCAGCAGCGAGACCCACGAAAACTCCCCGTGAGGACAAGGTGTATATTACACCATTTCGGGCTTGCAGCCTGCGGTGGTGTATAACATGGCCACAGGCGGACGTTAGGCTCAACAGGTCTGGTTCAGAAACACTTCAGGCGTGCGCGTGTGTGTGTGTGTGGAAAGGGGGATTGTAATTCATTCCTTTTATTCATCGGTTTCTGCAAGGCTGCGCAAATGTCTTTGTTATTGAAAGGCTGAAAGGTGTTACAGGGCACTTCGCGTGATTGCTTCCTGTCCCGCTAGTTTTGTTTGTAGTGCTCTTACACATTTTTATTTTCTCACACCGCTGCTGCCAAACTACCATAGAAAAAAAGAAAAAAATGCGTACGCGGGGCAAAAAAAATTAGGCGTCGAGAAATGTGTGGCCGCGCCGAGCGTGCGCGGAAATCACCTGTATACAAGCGCTGACGAAATTATGCCGCACATCGACAAGGTCATAGTCCTTAACGCTAAATCTAACGCTTACGCGTTTATCATTGCTTCGCGTTTGTCAGGGTACACTCGAGCAGTTTTCTTTTCACATCATCGGTTACGCATTTAAATGGACCCTGCACCACTTCTTTCGACTTTTTTTATATCCTAAATGCTTTCAGAACGTATAGTCGATCAACAAACATAGAATTGGGGTCACTAAGTACCTCAGCCGAAAATCGCTGCTGTATGCCTATTAGATAGATCATAAACTTGCTCAAAAGAAATTTCTCTCTTTCCTGGTCTTGGAATTCTTGGAGCGCTGGAATTGCGTCATTACAGCGGTGTGGCGGATTTTTGCCGACTTCATTTCAGTGGGAGCAATGAACGCATTCGACGGCCGCTTAAAAAATGCCACAAAAGCAAAGCAGAAATGGAAGACCTTCTGCTGCGACGACCAAATCACGCAGTTCCGCTCTGGACTGGCGATAACTGTAGCTTTCACAGTGCGATCCAGACGCGTAGGAAAGAGTGAAAGCGCCTATCGGCAGTGTTGCAGAGTCCCTTTAGGCTTGTTTGTCTTTGTTCATTTCACACTTGCCGGTGAAGCAGACCAGAGAGCAAAGCGCAAGCTTAACGTTCTTCCTCCTGGCCGCAACCATTTTATCACCGGGCTATGGCTATGCTATCACTGGCGCAGTCGACAGGATGACCTGACTGCGCATGCGCAACGCACTCCGCTACGTGCCCGGATCTTATCGAGTGGCTGTAAACTGTGAGGACGAGTTCTCTGGGCGATGGTGTGGGGCACACATCCGTACGAAACTCCCGGCGGCAGCGTGGTCGACTCACGACGACGCGTCGTGCGCAACCGTCGCCTGCGCCTGTCGGTGTTGACAGCTGGGGCGCGCAGTCGAGCAGGTCACGCGTGCTGTTTGATTTACTCGTTCGGGCCTAACAACGGTGCGCACAAGGGGCACACGACTTCTTCGGACGGGCTTGGGACTGAATCGACGACGTGCGTGCGTGCGTATGTATGGATCTATGGATGGATTCATCTATGTATGTATGTATGTATGTATGTATGTATGTATGTATGTATGTATGTGTATGTATGTGTGTATGTGTGTGTGTGTGTGTGTTGTGTGTGTGTGTGTGTGGTGTGTTGTGTGTGTGTGTGTATGTTGTGCTGTGATGTGTGTGTAGTGTAGTGTATGGCTGTATGTATGTATGTATGTAGTGTAGTTGTAGTATTGTATGTATGTATGTCTTTGCTGACACAGCACCGGAATAAATACAGGGATATGTTTCCGCAACACATAATAGAGTGAAATTGTTTAGAAAATTTTGATACCGTTTTTATCTCTGTACGATTGCCAGAAACGCCAAATCACGATCCGTATGGATTCTCTATATACAGAGTACACGGAAAGCATACGGAAACGTATGGCGCTGTATGTCGCCCTTTTAATTAAGAGAGATAGAGAAATACGTGCTTTATTACAGACCTGTACGAGAGCACTCTTGCTGTCTGCATCAGTGCTGGCCTGTGAGGGTGGTTTAATTAAGACACAAACGCGAAAACTGTGTCATACTTTTATTGTGGGGAATAATCTGATTCTTTTGTTTTCGGAAAGGATATCTGTGTTAGTTATGCCTGGGCGCGCAGTACTGCGTATGAAATCTGTATTCCCATATTTCCGCATCCGTATGTGCGTATGCATTGCACGTGCAATAATTTCTCGCTATAACGAAATCGCTTTATTCGAAATCATTACGTTTCTGAAGTGCTTCATAGTTTCCACTGCGGCAAATCATATTCGCTTTTAACGAAGTATCGCTTACACCAACGCCAGTTTCTGTCTTGAGGACCTCGCTATAACGAGGCTTGTGCGTGTGTGTGCGCGCGCGTTTGGAGCAAACAAATCTGAATGCTCATTTCACTGCCGTTCCGAGTGCCTTTCGTTTCCGTCGTGCATTCTCTCATTTCACCCGTGCGCTTGCGTCAGTCATCGCGCTCGCGGGAACGCTTATGTAACGCTATATACTATATATGGGCGCCGGAAACTGAGCTCCGCTGGGAACCCATTGTCCTCCTAACCCGCGCGGCACCGCTTTGTCCTATAAACAGCGGCGCACTACCCCCCCCCCCCCCCTCCCTCCCTTCCTTCCCGCGGCCATTTGCCTTCTCTTCCTGACCGTTCACTTGCAGCCTCTTTATTCATCACTGCTGTTCACCCTCGTTTTCCTCCCTCCCCTCACTCTCCCTCTCGTCCTTGCCTTCGTCCTCCTCCTCCTGTACATTCACTCACCCTTCTTCACCGCTTTTTCCTTCGCACTTGCTGTTTTCGTCGCGTTATCCTTTATGCGGACAACACGATACACCTTCCTCCTTCTCCATCGCTTAACTTTCCCGCGCTTTCCTCCTGCGTTGGTGGGTCGTCCACCGGCCGCCCACACGATACTATAACGGCCGACGTCTGGGTTTCACTCTTACCTGCCTAACGGCCAAGTTAGAAAACACGTGTGTGGGCGCGTCGCGATGGTTCTAATGTTGGCGCCGGGCCTTGCGGGGGGTGTGGTGGGGGCGGAGAGAGAGAGAGAGAGAGAGAGAGAGAGATGCAGGAGGGGTAGGGGAGAAGAGGAGAGCGGGGAGGGGTGTTTCGCTGTCCGGAACCAGGTTGTAATTTTGAATCCTGCAGTGGCGGGGGTGTATGCTGCACAAATCACCTTGCAGGTCTTTTTGTGAGACATGGGTAAGGGTGTCTACGAGGGCTACTAATTTTACGCTCACAAAGAACACTATTTCACTTAAAAATTGTTACATAATGAAAAATGTGGGAATAAACAGCCTTCAACGCGTGAATCGGTAAAACACGTCCCAAAAAGTCGTTTAGCGTGGGCCAAAAACAGGCACTTGCAGGAACAAAGACACTTGCTCAAATCTATGAAATAACGCAAGAAAAGGAAAGCTAAACAGTGTAGTGTGGAGAAAAGTCGAAGGTTGAGCTAATTCTGGCAAGAAAAAAAAAAGGAAGATAAACTTCAAACAAAACATAGTGCCAGCGTTATGACGCTTCGGTGAAGGTTTAAAACGTTGCGTATACCGTCGCAGTTTCTTCCTCGTTGTCTGTGTTACCCGAGTCCATCGCCGATAGTCATTAGCATACATACTGATTACACCACTTCTGTAGATTATTCCGCCTTTTTTTTAACCCCGACCTTGCTTGTAAGCATTTGGCCACGAGAAACAGCTCAAGTGAGAATCGGTCGTCCGCAGAATATCAATTGGTCTTTGCTATCTTTCTCCGCCTGCCTTTTGCCATCTGGTTCCAACAAATAGCTGTTCTCTTTACCTATTATTCACCCCCGAAAGAATGTCTTAGGCAACGCGTTTGTCTGCTTATCCGCCGCGCTTCGTAGTACAGAGAGGCCCATAACAACAACTATACGGACGGCGTAAAAAAAAGAAAGGATGCGTCCGAGGCGTGGGGGTTTGTGCGCAATGCCAACGGCGCGTCTCGCGAAGATGGCCCCTGTCCAGTTGGCTGTTGCCGCGGCGTCGGCTTCCGCGCCGGCCACAAACATGTCACGCCCGCAGCTGTGGGCACGCATTCCTGGTATGCGCGTTTCGGCCGCTCGTACTTTACGCGGCTATTTCGTCCCTCTTTTCTCTCCTAGCGCCGAACGTTCTTTTCCACCACGGTCCTTGTACCGCGCGAGTTCCTGTGGGCGCTATTGAATCGGGTTATGAGAAATAGCCGGTTTCATATCCGCTTAAGGAAAGTTCGTGAAATCTTTGCGTAACGCGTCGAAGTAGTCCCCGTTGCCTGTATGGGCGGGCCGTACACAGTTGGCTGCCCATCTAAATGTACAGTCGGTAAAACGCTTGTCTATAACACGGCTTTTTGTACTTCCGGCCTTCTGTGGTATTGGCTTGAAGTAATTTAGAGAAAATTAGTGCACCATTCTGATGCCTACGCCGACAACTTCAGTCCCCAACTCTTGTTTGAAGAGTATCTGTCAGCACTTTCCTAGATAGCGCCTGTTGAAGCAGAAATCGCTGTTATAGACTAGCGTTTTAGCGACCGTACTCTCGCCGAGCGCTTGTCCTGTCTTCCTCTTTCTCTGTAGTTGTGTTTCTTGACACCCTAATTTTTAAAAAGCGCGTCCCTTTCTTTCATATAACCGTGTCGGCCATAGATAGGCAGACATGTATGTTGTGTGTGCGTGTGTGTGTGTGTGTGTGCGTGTGTGCGCGTGTGTGTGCGTGCGTGTGTGTGTGTGTGTGTCGTTCATTAGGAAGAGAGGAAGGTTACCAGCAGGCGTAAATTGTCTCGCCTAGGGGCGGACACCGGAACACCTGCTTGGTGTAGGGGAGGTGGGATAGGGAGGAAAGAGTACATAGGAATAGGAGGATAGGGGAGAAGGTTGGCACTATCATATATGAAACACACAGGGCAAGTTGACAAGGATAAAAATATAAAAAAGAGGTTAAACATTGACCAATTTTCAATACAGAGAAACATTACAGATATAGACAAATCGTGAATGTGCAGATATGTAGGTAAATAAGCGGATGTATGGGTTGATGGACGGACGGAGGCAGCGGTATTGATTGCGATACACGTTTCCGCCATCATTCCGTAATCGTCGTACGTTACAAATTACAAACACACGTAAATTGCGCGTGCTTAAAGCTCGCAATGAATGAGCTCATTCTGGCCTGGACCTATGAACTATATCTATAGAATCTATCCCCTATCTATAGCATCTATCGCAGGAGTAAAAGAGGGGCGGGGGGTGGTACGGGTTTGTGGAAAACTTTGCAAACAAAAATGTCCGGGTCCCAAGCTACGGTAAACACTTTCAACAGGGGTTCGTCATTTTTGCCTGCTCAGTCATAGACGAGGGGATGATAGCGCGGAGTCAGACGTGCGTTGTTGCACGGCTGGCTGAAACGGCAGGAAATGCTTGCCGCCAGAAGAGAGATTATCTTACCATTGAGCAGAGTTAAAACTTATCGCCTACCTTCATACGCCCACCTACGTGCATCAGGGCTTCCGTTTCATCTCTGGGTACCTACGCGCGAATAAGAATTTGAATCGCCCTTCAGTGGTCGGCGCGGCTCCATTGTTGTTGCGTCCACGGTCACGTGCACACAAAGGTATGAAATCTTGCGGATCGTATACGGCATTCAACGCCGCAGGCTGGTTGTTCGATCCTCGCTCCAAGCGTAAACTTCCGGTGTGTTTTTGGTTGCGAAGCGCGGCATAACGAGACGGTGTACGTGATGGATCACACTCCCCTGTCGCTGCTCGTGAAAAATAGTTAAAGAAGACTCAGTTTTGCCGCTGGCGTGAATACCTGTGTATAACGTTACAGCTACCGTGTGGAAACCCGTCTGCTCGCCTGTACCGCGTGATGTGCCACACTTTCGACGCATACTAGAATACTATTAATGAAAGACGCGAGGGCCTTCGTACTTAGATATAAGGCTCTTTAGATATACTCTAGCAATGTCTTTCCAGGACTGAATTTATGCATAGTGGTGAAGCCGATTTTGAAGGGACTTGATGATGTATAGCGTTCCGTTAGGATACGGAGGATTGATGAATGTAACACAGCACCCTGGGTAATTAATTTTTGACAGCAGACTTCATACATTGCCCCTGAAAAGAGGTTTTCTAAGCTGTGCATTTGTGTATAGTAGTGAAGCCGACGTTAAAGGGGCTTTGTGTGAGCACTTTGTAGCGATGCATGGACCTTTGGTGGTATGTAATAAACGGCGTAATAATTATAAAAGAAGGCACAATCTCTCCCATGTTATTCACAGCATGTTTACAAGAAGTATTCAGACCATTGTATTGGGAACAGGTGGGAGTAAGGGTTAATGGGAGAATACCTCAGTAACCTCAGATTTGCTGATGACGTTGCCTTGCTTAGTAACTGGGGGGACGAATTGCAAAGCATGCTTACCGCACTGGACAAACAGAGTAGAACAGTGGGCCTGAAAATCAATATGCAGAAAACCAAAGTAATGATCAATAACCTCGGGACAGCACAGCGGTTTGAAATAGGTGGAGAGGCAGTAGAAGTGGTAAGCGAATATATCTACTTAGGCCAAGTTGTGACCCGATCCCAACCATGAGGCAGAGATAATTAGAAGGATAAGAATGGGGTGGAGTGCATACGGCAGACATTCTCAATAATGAATAGGCAGCCTACCATGTCCCTAAGAAGAAAGTGTATGACAGCTGCATCTTACCGGTACTCACCTACGGGGCAGAAACTTGGAGGCTCACTAAAGAGGTTACAACTTAAATTGCGGAACGACTCAGCGAGCAGGGAACGGAAGATGGAGGGTTAACATTAAGGGACAAGAAGAGAGCGGAGTGGGTCAGGAACAAACGCGTGTTAAGGACATATTAGTAGAAGTTAAGAGAAGAAAATGGACGTGGGCAGGCATGTAATGCGAAGGCAAGATAACCGTTGGTCAGTGAGGGTAACAGAGTTGGATCCCTAGAGAAGGCAACCGGGTAGCAGAAGGCGGCAGAAAGTTAGATGGGCAGATGAGATCAAGAAGTTTGCGGGGATAAATTGGTCGCAGCTAGCACAGGACCGGGGTAATTGGAGATTAATGGGAGAGGCCTTTGCCCTGAAGTGGGCGTAGATAGGCCGGTGATGAATAAACGGCGTTGGGTTCTTCATATTTTCATATTAATCCTCTTTTATAGCCCCCGGAAGATGTCTTCACAGCAACGCGATTGTGTTTAGTAGTAAAGCTACCTGGAAATGGGCTCGGTGCACTATAGCAGAGTGGTTTCAGCATTTATTATACAATTCTCAGTGGGGGTTACTGCGTTTTTTTCCCCTAAAAGTCAGCTCCGTTACCTACGTACCGGCGCAAACTAGGCATTTGCGCTTTTTTTTTTTTTTTTTGAGCGAAGCTATTTTTTACCTGAGTCACCTTGGTGGTTTCTGTCGTAGGCACGTTTTCGGGGTTTAAAATGCCAAACTGACATCGGGCTGCTTTGTGGGAAAACTGTATACAAAATACGTACGCTGCTAAAATAGTATACATGCACGCTGATTCACTCGTGTACCTAGCGTTAATTGGGAGCTGTATTTTAAACATTGCAGCCGATCCAGCCTTGTGGCAGTCTGTGTGAAATAAGCGGGGAGGTATCCGTAATTTGAGCTATTCCTCCGTCCGGAACGCATATGCACCTTTCGGTGCATGATAACAACCTACGCGAAGGACATTTCTCTTAGGAAGTAATAACTGCGCTGCAACAAAACAAACAAGCGAACCGTTATAGCAATTGCTTCCTTAAGTGCTCGCCACACTCAGATGTCCTTTAAAGTATACGGGCACATAACGCATTTCACTGCGTTTCTCCTTCCTCTGTGCTCAATTAATCGCCTTAATTGCATTCCCAAAGCCACCCGTACGCGTCTACTTTCCCCCACGGCTACGTCGTCTCCTCCCCTCCACCTGTCTGCAGCCAGGGCGGGTACACGTACGAGCCGGGAAGGCTTGGCTGGATTCCAGCGATGACGATTTGCGGCAAGCGCACGCCTTGACCGCCTTTTCGGCTTTTCCTCCACCGCTTTGTGTTCCTCGTGAAGCGCTGCGCGACCGTACGAGAACGCGGTGTGCGGTTAGCACGCACGGACTCGTCGCACACGTGTACACGGTACATGTATGGTACACGTGCGGTACGATCACGCGGGGTGCGGTTACCGCGCGCGGACTCGTCGTACACGTCAAGTGTGCGTTGCACACGCGTACTGGGTAGGCGTACGGTACACAGGCGGTAGGTACGCTCTCATGGGGCGCCCCCCGCATATGACGTTCCGTGCTGTACACACAAATCAGTGAGTGGTGCGCAAGCAATGTGTGGCTCATACCCTCGGATGTCTAACGTGGCGTCGCATGAGTCAGCAGGATAGCGCGTTATACGTGTACTGCACTGTGTAGGACACGTTCACCGCGTAAGTCTGTCTGTCTGTCTGTCTGTCTGTCTGTCTGTCTGTCTGTCTGTCTGTCTGTCTGTCTGTCTCTGTCTGTCTGTCTGTCTGTCTACGATTAACGCTGAGAGGAAAGATATAGACTACAACAAGTAGTCCTACTGCATAGAATGGATAGTATTTTCCTAGACGGAAAATACTATCCCTTGTTCCCCGGTGTAGAGGTGCACGTACGTACATCCGACCCTCGCATGGGACGACATTGAGTTACTCAGCGAGCGATGGACGTAACTAACCTGCGCGCTCAGCCTTCCTTTCTCTTTTCTTTCTTTTTTCAAGCCGGTCGTGTACACCAGGAACACGTACACGCCAGGAAGACCAGGCCTTCGTGGAGGAAGTCGTCTTGGGTCGTTAGGCCGCTTTCATCCTCATCGTTTGCTAATAATGCACGCGGCTTCTGTCGCTCCCGTGCTACGCAAATGGATCTGGCTTCTTGCCTTCAACTTGGTGTAACATACGAAGGAAACTGTACTTGCAATTCTGCCCCCCTCCCCCCCCAATAAATCTTTCTGAACATTTTCCATCTATTCCCCATCATGTATTAAACCCCACAGAATTAACGTTTTGTGAGCCTACCAATTTAGGTCAACAAGTTTTGCCTTTTTTATTCTTTTCGTTTTCTGAAAGCCTCGTCGATTCACTCTCTGGCAGTGTCCGGATTGTCGTTAGGGTCAGTCGCCACCTGCGATTAATGTTTTCTTGAAGAAGTTATAACGACTACCGAACGACGTGGACTCTGAAACGTTCTATACGTTTACTGGCGTTTCCAGACGTCGAGACAATTACCTTTTCTTCTTTCAAATTAAGAACGCATTTCGCAATGCTTGCGCCGGAAGCTTTCACTACTTATTCCCAGTATACTCTGCCTATATTGCAAGGACGGAAATGAAATGGCGAAGGCAGCGAACGAACAAGACAACCTTGTGGTAAGAAAGAAGCATGGTAAATTACTACGTGGATCATTTATTGGTTGATTAGATAAACGTTTATTTAAACTTATTGCAGTTCTGGTCGGCTTGTTCAGTCCAAGAAGCCGTGGTGGTGAGCTGACCGCGCCGCCCTTGGGGTTAGCCAGGGCTATGTGTCCGTGGTCCGTTTGGCCAGCAGGGCCTGCCAGGGTGGTAGAGGTTATTGATGGTAACGGCCAAGGGTTATGGTAACGGCTCTGGGCGTTTTGGGACGGTCCAGCGGCACCATGTGTTGCAGTGTGTTCGGTTCGCCTTGACAGAGGTGGCGTTGACGCTCTATGGGGCATCGCATAAGTAAAGTATGTTGATACGTTTTGCTTCGTAAGCACCGCCAGGTGATAGGCTGTTTTCGATCAAGCTTGTGATGAGGTGCCGGGTATTGCTGGTGCGTTCCTTCCGTTAGAATTCGAGGAGGTCTCGGTATGTGTTTGGTATCGCTAGCTTCTGCGCCTTGATTTGCTGGGGCGCGTAAGGTTCGGCTAGTCTGCCGATCAGAATGACCGAGGATCTGTTTCAGGCTTAATGTTCAAACTCAAAGTGGTGTTTTACGCGACGAAGCCACTCGTGGGCTACGAGGCGCGCCGTAGTGGACGGCTTTTAATTTAGACCACCTGAGGCGCAGGGGCGTTCCTGTTTCCACCTTCATCGCAAAAACTGCCGCTGCTCCCGAAGTCAATCAGAGCCACCATGGAGATTTCTGAAAGCGTTATTTTGCGTGAAAAGGTGTTGCTAGACTTACGTGAAAAGCAACGAGTCGCTACTTCGCTGCAGTCAGTAGTAAACGAAATGTCGGCTACCTGCGTGGTTCAGGTCGTCCTTGTTAATTTTTCGTTGTGTACAGAATGCAGAAAATGAAGTTCGCTGGCGGCGCGTGCGGGTGATAATTATTATTACTACGACGACGGCTCAACGATGAAAACCCTGGTCCTTTTGCTCGACAGCCATTTATCGCATGTCCGGTAATACTGTGGCGCGACGAGTACTCGAGCCTGCAGCTAAAAAGCAAAGAAGACACCCTTGTTGGGAACATCCAAAATATTCAGCAGGGAAGCCCGAGTCAAACTTTAATCTCCTGAATGAGGCGACCGCTTTTCTGGTGGACACGAAAAGCGAAAACGCCCGTGTGTTCGAGGATGTCGGCGCACGTTAAAGACCCCCAGGTGGTCAAAATTAATAATCCGGAGCCCTCCACATTACGACACCATCATCGCCCGGTGAAGCGGCGGCTGCGTTAAAAACCCCTAAAACACCAAACCCCCAAAACCCCCCCATAAAAAAAACCCCGCAATCATCAGCAAGTCAATCAATCAATCAATCAATCATCAAATCAATCAATCAATCAATCAATCAATCAATCAATCAATCAATCAATCAAATCTCCTAAATGATGTCACGGAAACATTGCACAAGTACGCAACTGCGTTGCATTGCGCAAACTTTGAAGTGTTTTCGATAACTGAGATACCGCATTTCTTATGCGTAAGCCGAACCGACCCACCTTCCGATTCTTTCCGCGTGTGTGTAGCGGTCGTACACATTACACTTTGCTGTTAACCGAACTGTCACGTTGGTTTCTGCTCCAGCAGCGCCAGGAACGTTCTGTCAGCCTTGAGTTATTGATTGTGAGGTTTAACGCGCCGACGCTACACAGGCGATGAGGCGCGCCGTATAGTGGAGGGCTCCGGGTTAATTTAGACCACCTGCGCCAAAATCTCGAACACACGGGCGTTTTCGCTTTTCGCCTCCATCAGAAAAGCAGCCGCCGCGGCGGGGAATCGAACCCGCGTCCTTGGGCTCAGCAGCACAACGCCTTAGCCACTGAGCCACCACGGCGGGTTTTTGTCGGTCTTCATAGATCCGGAGTGCTCTGCCCGAATAGATTCGGCTTCTTCAAACACGCGCTCGCCGACCGCACTGCTCCTCGGACAACGTGACGCAGCCTGCAGTTTAAACCAGGGGCATAGTCCTCACTACCAGCCAGGTCAGCCTTTAAAGGGGCCATGAAGAGAGAATAGAAGTTTGGTTAATTGAAAAGACTGCTTTGTCCCAGTAACAGTGTATTAATTTTATCGAAAATTTCAAGCAAATAATAGGGATATCAAGGATAAAAGATGAGCCATTGGTAACTCGTCAGCCACGTTTAGGTTATTTTACTATGACGTCACAGAATCTTGTTTGTGCGATTGGGAAGCGCCGATCTAAGCCACCTCCAAGAAACCTGATTGAACGGCTGTAGTAGGACTTATAGTCGCGTTTGATCGTCTCACTTGGATGTGCTAGCGTGCTGTTTGTATAGTGCTGGCCAATATTACGGCACTCGTATTCGTATGACGTCACTGTAGCGCGAAATTTGAACGTTTTTCACTATTTTCCGGCGTTTTTTCGGTTAAAACAAAGCGCCTTCCGCCGCTGGAATAGAGCTAAATGAGCTAAAAAAGGCTAGTTTTTTTTTATTTGAACAAAGTTGTGTTTTGTCTTCATGGCCTCTGCACTGTCTTTTTTTTTTTTTTTTTCGCTGTTTTCGTCGATATGTCCCTTTAAAAGCGTTTGCCCCTCGACCGGCGAGTGCGAAGCTTCCCGACGGTCCAAAGCCGAACGCGATACCTTCACAATCATTAAAAGCGCAATGAAGCCGAGGGACTTGTAGAGCGGGCATGGCTTTTGGGTTTATCTGGCAGCCGTCGCACTGTTCGGCAGGCCCACCCCACTCCGACCTCTACCGGCGGGATCCCTCGAGGGTCGGTGCTCATCGACCGAACCGCTTCTCGGCCTGCGTCCGCTTCCTCGGTTGCTTCTTAGCGCGGTCGTCCTTCGGGTGTCCTTCCCGTCGAGCGCCCGGTCGCGTCTCCCTCCTCTGCTTTCGCTTCTTCCTCTCCGCATCTATGGCCTGCGCGATTACGCCGAGCAGCGCGGCAGCCTGTTTAAAAGGCCCGCGCTGTCTGGACGGAGGCAAACGCCTCTCTGATAAGAAGGCCTCTGAGACGGCGTCACCTTGGCGCAATTAACGGACGACGGACGTCCTTCTAGTTTGTCTTAAGAGCCCGGCTAGAAGAACGTCACCAAAGATGTTTCAGAAGCGACCTGCAATGTGAGACGGTTACGAAGGGGCAGTAGTAGGCTTTTCTTGATCTGGAAAGTGTTGCTCGAGGCCGGCATGGCTTCTGCGGTCGGCGTGCGTGCCGTGCCGGCGGCGACCAGTTAAAGAGTCACGCTCCTGCAAGTTCGTTCGCGCGGCTTTGGCAAGGACGGTGTCAGTGACGCCGCCGCCATGCGGGATTATACGAGCGACCTTATAGGCTCGCCCGATGGATGCGGGGAGACGTCGTTTCGACGCGATGAAGCGCACTAAAAATGCGGAAAGTTGCTTTGAGCGAACGAGGGACCCTTCTTCAACGTCATTTGGTGTCGGCCTGATGATGAGCCTCCATGCTGTCACGGGAATTTTTTTTTTTTAGTTCGAAGAAGGGGGTTCCAAATGACAGTGGTTGAGTTAATATGTTAGTATTACGGA
Organism: Haemaphysalis longicornis; assembly: GCA_013339765.2. NCBI lineage: Eukaryota > Metazoa > Arthropoda > Arachnida > Ixodida > Ixodidae > Haemaphysalis > Haemaphysalis longicornis. Next base: position 41,951,097 of record CM023456.1, read on the forward strand.
TAGAAACATTGAGACAGCGACTTCCATTTTGTCTTGTAAGCTTGGTTATGTAAGTGACAATCGTGAGTGTGAAGTGTGCAGATTTGATATTTTGCGTGAACTAAGTCTACATTCGGCGGTGGGAACTTTGCAGCGAATCCATTAGGCTTCAGCTTCGGTCGACGGCAAAGGTTAGAACGGCTACCAAAGTGCACAGGTGTTTAAATAAATGTTTATTCGTCGAGCGAGGATTTAATCCCCCAAAGCTCAGACACTGCTACGGCGCTTCAAAAACTAAAAAAAAAAAAAATTCCTTTGGCTCAGTTGGGCTACTTTGGTTGCCAATTAGGACTCCAGGAAATTAGTTTTACTTGAAATCTCAGAGCCCTAATCGTATTAAGTATACATACGCATGTAAAAACCGGATCAGACAGTTCTGATTCCTATGTTCCAATCGTTTCCCTAACGAGCGAATTTGAAAAGGACCCTCAGATTTCCGCAAAGGGACCTGCTAAAATTCGTGCCCAACCACCTTTGTGTACGCGCAAGCAGCGCATGACGGGCGCACACACCAACAGGCCCGACAGGACAACAGACATGGATGGACGGGCGGACGGACGGAGTGGTATTTTATCTAAGGGCAAGCTTAAGCGCGTGCGCTTTCCTCAAAAATATTGTGTGTGCGTGCCTGTGAAATCAAGCATCGACACTTTCCTTAATATAGCGCTGTGTTGGCATTTGCCATGAATCGGCAAATGACGATAATGGGCTCGATGAGATATCATGCCAGCCGCGCTGTGTCCTCCGCCCGATCAAAACTCCGCTATCACCCTTGTTGGGCTTGATAGAAATCTTTGCTGCTACTATACCCGTGGTACCCCAACTGTAATTTTGCTCTGTGGCGTGCTGATGGTTCTGCTAGATTTCTTTTCAAGCAGGGACAAGCGTGAGAAACCAGGCCTTCGAAAACTGCTTTGCCCTTAACGAGCGTTTTACTTTAAACCTGACAAGGTAGGCTGCAGATCGCGATAGGATCATTTCTATAACAATAGGCTTGGAGCACTCTTGACGCTATCTTTTCGCTGGCCAAGGAGTAACTTGTCTTGTTTTGTCTTGTGTTGTTATTATTAATTTCTTTTTCCCCTTTTTATTCGCGTGCAACTTCATCTTAGCCGGCGAAATATACCAACACCGTAAAAGACCGAGATGATGCTATTTGATAGTTCGTCGGTCAGTGCACACGCAATAAATTTTTCTAGCCAGAATGTTTACTCTTCTCTGTAACGTGCATCTAAATGTTCTATATAAGCTCTTTCGTTATCATTAAAAAAACACTTGCCAGTGTGTGCTTCAATCGTATTGCGTTTAACTTCTTCGTCCGTGTTAGCTTAACTCCAGCAATGTTTGCAACAAACTAGACCCATTTAAATTGAAATAAAGGATGATTTATGGCCAATGATCACCCATGCAGCCTAAGTTCAGTCACAATGCATTGTGGCAGAACTTTGTTTTGCAAAAGCATAAGCCGTGTCGTCAATTGATCCTAGCCGTCTCGAACCGTTGCAGCCATCTCTTTATTTGGTACCGATATACGATGCGTGACAGTGGCGTAGCCAGAAATATCTTTCGGGGGGGGGTGTTATATCCCATCGGTAAAAAAATTAAAGATAGTCTGCGCCCAAACGATACCTTATTTTCGTTTTCTTTCTTATTTTCGTTTTTACATTTAAGTTTATAAATAAAGTGCGTAAAAAGCGTGGGCACAAAAAAGACCAAAAGCAGGGGGGGATGCTCAATTTTAAAAATTTGGGGGATGTTCTGACACTGAACCCCCCTGCAGCTATGCCTTTGATACGTGCTATGAATCGCTAAGAAACGAGCTATAGTCTTTGAACATTCTCTCTCCCAGAATCAAAACCTACGTACCCATCTCCTCTAATTCGTCCCAAAGGAGTCCTCCCCAAAGGAGTCCTCCCCAAAGGAGTCCTCCCCAAAGGAGTCCTCCCCAAAGGAGTCTTCCCAAAGGAGTCTTTTCCAAAGGAGTCTTTTCCAAAGGAGTCTTCCCCAATAGAAAAAACTTTCCTGCAAACAGGTGGGGGCTGTCGTAGAGCCAGTACGACAAACATTTTGTGATATTCACAAATCCTGGTTCCAATTACTTATGACTACGCCTGAACACTGTGACAGGAAGGACGTCATTCTCTGTCCCAGTTTTGCCGCGAGGGATAGTTTGAGTCCGACATCATTGCTTTTCCTTATTCTGTGGGATGTATACATTGATTTATAAGAGAAATTTGTGCATATGATTTGTGTGGTCATTTCAATTATCAAAGGTTGTGATTGTAGCTAAGTGTTATGCGTTTATAATTTCAAGCTTGAATACCTAATAAAATGTTACTTGTTTAGAAGAAAATGCTCTTCTGTTCTTTGGCCTGTACTGCGTGCCGACGTGGCACTTCGATTAACTGTGAGCTATTGATGGACTCCCGGTTAAAACATACCACTTCTACGTCAAGTAAAAAGTTAGTTAATATTTGCAATCAAGCCAAAAGATAAATTCAAGAATCCCATAAAAATGATGCTCATGTATTGCTTATCACTGAGCGAGTGTAGCATGCTGGCTTCGAAAAATTTATCGTCTTAGACGAGTCATCATCACCATCGTTATCGTCATGAGGGCCTCAAGGAGGCAGGTATTCCCGGGCCCCAAAATTTCTTAATGCGCACTGCATGTCCTAAAAACTTTAGGCGGTTATCTGTTCGTATTATGCGCACTGTTTGTTTCACTGGAAGAGGGAGTTAAAAATTGCTCATCCCTTTGCACCATTCGCCTCACGGATTGGATGCCGTCATCTGACATAACACTCGCCATTCTGCTGGGCGGAGTTTAATCTGCACAACCTCTGGTTTAACACATTGCGAGCTGTTTTGCGTAAAATGTACGCGAGCGAGCGAAGCGAAAAAAAAATCGATATTAGCAAGGAACCTGGCAAGTTAACAGTCCAAATTTCGGGGACTAAAATAGCATAAAACTGCTTTAAAAACCAAAGTGACATCATCGTTGTAGTTCGCGAGAAAGCGGCAAATGGCGAATTACGCTCTTTTCGGATATTTACAAGTAAACGTGTGTTGTTAACATTCTAAATGTTAACACGCTTCGTTGTCATTTACCATGCTACGGAAAGTATGCGTGGTAAAACTTTGGGGTAACGCATCTTTTAATATTCTTGAATTGCATGCGACTGCATGCAATTCAAGAACATTGCCTGCACTTTGTTTCCTCCTGTTGCGCCGTGTTCTGCGCGTGTAGTGCTCTCTTCACAAGTTAGTGAAACGGAACAGCCTGCGCAACTATAGCAGGTACGGACACCTTTAAGGAAAATGGAGCAACGCAGCTTTATTTGGGTTTCGTGGCTGGCTGGTTAGCTGTCATTATCCCCAAGTGCCACCAGAAGGTGTTATTTTTAAATGCGCAAGGATCCCTGCGTAGACTGAATGAGGATAATCGTGTGTTCGTCTGTAACGCTTGACGTGATACATTTTCGCCGCATAATAAAATGCAGTTAGTAAAAACGCCCAGGGCCGTGATGATTTAAAATAGGAGCGCTAATGTCGCGCCTGAAAATCTGCCTCTGCCGCAACGCGAGTGCGTATAGTTGTAAAGCGGACTTTAGAGGGGATTGTTGTACAGCGTCTTATTATAGGGATACACGGGGTCTTATGCGGGTATTTAATGAAATACTCTAGGGCCTTTATATTTTCAAGCAGACCGCTTTTATCCCGAAGAAGGAAAGGTCTTCTCGCCAATGCACTTGTGCGCAGTTCTGAAGCCAACCTTAAAGGGCTTGTGAATATAGACGAGCTCTTGGTAGTTGAAATTATTTAACCACTTTGCATACTCCCCCGGAACAATACCGAAAGGGGGACAATTCTGCTGCGTGTATGCCAAAGGTACACCAACGCATTTATGGGAGATTTGTCCTACAGCGAGTGGCCGGCGATGATCATGATTATGGCGGGGACGATGACGATGGTGATGATGACGACGGTGGCGGCGATGACGCCAACATATACAATTGCGCTCGTCAAAAAAGAAAAACATCAGCCCGGTAAAATAAATCCTGACGATGGCGGCAGTAAGGATGATGATGACGATGACGACGACGACTACTACGATGATATGTGTGTTCAACTCTCGAGGGACGAAAAAACAACCAACGTTGTGCGGTCAGTGGCGCTCCTGCGCAGCACCTCAGCGCACCGTTGGTAACGGCCTTCTCCGTGCGCATACCGCCGAGCCACCCGTGACCCCGATCCTGCACATATGCAAGCCGTGTGCATTCCTCCCCGCTGCCGCCCGAGTCGTGTCTCGCCCTTGAAGCCCTCGCCAGCCCCGCGACCGATACCCATCCACGTTCCTGCACTGAATAATAGAGGCCGCCGATGCGCCCCCTACCGAGGGGATTATCTTGCTTCTCCCAACCCCCACCCCTTTTCCCCTCGGCGCGCGTGTTTATATATACGCGGCTAACCGTACGCTTTATGGGTCTCCGTATGTACCGTTACTCGCCCTGCTGTGAAGGTTCACGGCGCTTTCATCCGTATTCCGAAGAAGACGCGGGACGGCGGGAGATTGGTACTGAATCGCGGGCCTCAGTCGGTGTCTGCTTTGCTGCGGAGCGACGCGTGAGCACACATACGCCGCCGCGGCACGAGATCAAAGCAGGGACCCGGGGTCATGCACGCTTCTCTCGCACGCTTTCATCGCTTGTTCACGCGGCCTGTTAAGGGCATCGCGCAATTAGAAATGGGAAGCCTTCTCGTTTCTTCTTCTTCTCACCCTTTATACTTTGTCGCTCGTGCCACCGATGCCTACTGCTGCGGCCGCGGAGAACTATTTGCATCTGTTTGGGCCCAAAGTTTTCACGACTTTACGGTGAACTTGTTTTTGTGGGGCGAAGTTTATTTATGGCTGTGAAAGCAATAAGTAGCCCGTTAAACGAAAAACTGTAGTTGATTCCCCTGTCATAGGAATCGGTGAAACACGAAAGTGAAATGTGCAGCGAAATCTGCGGCTGAGCATGATTTGCTTGTCGGCGGCTGTCTTGTGGGTTGCGCTTGGCGAGCGACGTCCTGCTTCGGAAAAGGTGTACTGGCGTCATTCCGTTGCGGATATGACGTCCAGTGAAATCTTGTTGTATCCCGGCATAAGTCTCGTGTTGAAAATATAAAGCCCGAAACAAACAACCCTAAGTGTAACGTACTGGTGATGATGATGATGATTGCTATTGGTTTCCCCTTGAAGCGGGGTGATGACATGTCATCTTACCAAAAAAGGACTAATACAACCATGTTTTGCACTCTTGGTTAATACTAGCGCTTGCTTAGGGCAGGCACTAAAGCTTATTAGGAGCCCGAAATACTTTTTTTTTCCTGTTACAGGTGGTAACTGTCCTAGGCAATATTCCCCTCTCTGCTCTTTCGTCCACCAGCATTCTAATCTTCTTTCGTCCCCTCGACAGCTTTGAAGTTAACTTCCTCTCAGATACCCTGAAATCCTAGGGCTTCTGGAAGCCCAATATTCCCTTAATGTAGATTTGGATGGATACCCTCACATTCTAACACTATGTTGTCGCATAGTTTCTGTTTCTTTTCCGCAGACCACGCATACCCCATCATTTTGTGAATCCTTCCCCACAAAACCCTTAGTTCGCAGGCAACCTGCTCTAGCCTCAAAAAGCAAAGCACTAGCCTGGGAATTATCGTAGAAATTTTCCTTTCTGATGTTCAATTTCTCAGCCCTGTACACCTCTAACGACGTTTTAGCTTCCATTTTTTCCCTCCATTTATTCGTTTCAATCTGCCTTGCCTCTTTTTTGGTTACCTTGGCTGTTTTGGATTCTCCACTGTTCTTTCCGTATTTCATCGTTAGCCTTCTGGTCTTTCTTACCACTGCGTGTCCACGCTTTCAAGTATAGGTACCTAAAACCTTAGCTGCCCACCTTCGTTGATCCATTGCCTCAACCTCATCCCAAAGCATATTTTACTCTGTGCTTCTCTAACTTCAAACGACGCCCAGCCCATATCTCCCTGAACTGCTTCGTTACTTGTTTTTCCATGCGCGCCTAAGGCCAAACGTCCTACCGTTCTCTGGTTTACTTCCAGGCCTGATAGAACGTCTGATTTTAAGCAGAGTACAGCATTCGCAAACGTGAGACCCGGAACCATTACTCCTTTCCACATTCCTCTTACTACTTCATATCTGTTATACCCCCACAGAGCTCTATTCTTCATTACAGCTGCGTTTCGCTTTCCCTTAACCTTAAGTTGCACCTCGTGAGTTCTTAAGTAGTTATCCCCTTCGTTTATCCACACTCCCAAATATTTATATTCCTTCACTCTAGGTAATTCGCCTTGCTGGATAGACACTACATCAGTGGTAGCGTCATTTAGTACTCTTTAGTACTAAAGGTTGCTTCCCGCAATAAGACCATGTGTGCAGGGGTGCACCCTTTACAGGCTGCTTGCTTCGCTGTACTGGCGTGACTTCCGTGGCGGATATGACGTCAGCGAAATCTTTGTGTATCCGGGAATAAAACACTTTCGTGTTAAAAGCCGGTGTCCGCGAAACGGCTGCCAGACCCCGTTTCTTTGAAGTGTTTCATAGCGCGCGGCGTTGCGTGCGTCCTGTATTGCTCACGGAAACATGTCTTCTCAGCAATGCATATGTGCGAAGTACAGAAGCCAACTTCAAAGGGCATGGTGTATAGCGCTTCACAGTAATACAGGGGGTCTTGTATTCTTTACTGCCTAAAATGACTAAGACCGGAGAAAGTTTGGGGCTTCGTGGCTATGACTTTAACCTAACTATGACATAATTAGTCTATGGTAAAGACAGTTACCGTTCTAGCAGTGTCGTTATTTTTAAATTCCTCAGCATATCCGTGTGAACTCAACGAAGAAACCAGGAGAGAAAGGGGGGGGGCTAAGGTTGCATACACCCACGCGATAATTTACAAGCGCCTTTGAGGTCCCTCTTATGATATTGGGGTTGATTATTCTGGTTGTTTAATGTCAGGTGAAGTTCTGAGCTGGACGAAAATCAGGATTCAACGTGGCTCAAAAAACGTTTCTAGTGTAATCATACTTTGATATCAGGCTGCTTATAATTCCCTAAACGCGTGTTCCCAGCATTGCATTTGTGCATTGTAGTGAAGCCAATATTTTCATGCCACATTACACCTTCTTGCTGTCGCTTTACCGATTGTTAGGTTGGAGCTGGAACGCGCTTCAACTGTATAAGTTGCGTCCTGCCAGCCCAAGAGGTCGCAAGCACGCTCCCACCAAGTTGCGGCAGCGGAAAGCCGACTGACGACGTGTAGGTTAAGCTAAACGTCGCGGAGGTAGAAGCAGGATAGAGAGGAGCGGAAGAGGGGGCATAAGAGCGCTGTTGTTTGGATCGTAAGCGCGTAATGCGCACGTTCCCCCACTTTGTCGGCGGCGCGACGCGTGGGCGGCGCGCGATGCCGCCGAAGCGTCCGCCCGTGCAACGCCTCGAAGAAGCGACGTGAGTCATACCCGGCGAGAACATGCCGTCGTGAAAGATCCGTGTGGAAGGCTCAAATAAATTCGCCGCCAACGCGCTGGCTTCTCGTCATCATTCTCGCGACGGACATGTGTGTGCCAAGGGTGGGCGCAGTTGCTAAGAAAATGGCTGAAAGAAGCACCCCCTTTTGAGCGGCAAGAGACGACGTAACGCAGATTAGGTTGCGGATTGCTCTGTGCTTTCTTCTCCAATACAGAGCTCTCTCTCTTCTTCTTCTCTCTCTTTCTCTCTCTCTCTCTCTTCTCTCTTCTCTCTCTCTCTCTCTCTCTCTCTCTCTCTCTCTCTCTCTCTCTCTCTCTCTCTCTCTCTCTCTCTCTCTCTCTCTCTCTCCAGCCTCTTGGATGGCTTCACGAAGCGTCAACGGAGCGTGCAAGCCAAATACTTTTCGATGACGAGATCACTCGTGTCCGTTGGTAGCGCGTGTAATTAGCTCGACCGGAACCGCACTACTATACAGCGGGCAGTAGTCCGCGCGTGAAAGCGAGCGCGATTTCACCAGGAGTGCGTGTAGTGGTTGCGTGCTGTCGTTGCCTTTGTCCGCGTCTGATCTGGCGTACGTGTTCGTGCGTGCCGTGCGCTTCGCTTCCGTGAGGGCCATTCAGTCAATGCCGGCTTCCTGCGGACACAGCGCGTAGTACGCAGTGTGCGGGAGTCCTTGAGGCCGCCTGGAGTTGTAAACGCCGTGCGCTTCCCCGCGTTCCTCCGCGATGCGCTGGCACTGAAGGTCCTTGCTGCACACCTAGAGCGGCCATGACGATAAAGTGCATTTTCCGTTAATTTTGAAAGAACTAGCCTTTCCGAACTTCACTCGGTTCGGTGCCATTCAAGCCACGAAACACGTTTTAGGGGCTCGGGCTGTCAGCGTCTCATGTCGTCGCCGTCGTAACCGTCGTCTCATGTAGTCACGGTACTAAAACACCAGAGGACACTCGTTTACGCCTCGCGCTAGAACGTAACGCCTACTAAGAAAACATCGGGACACTCGTTTACGACTCGCGCTAGAACGCTTAGTGCTTCAAAGACACGAGACTTCCCAGCAAAGCTGTATACCTCTACCCCCCAACGGTTTCCTCTCCGTTGGCAAAAACGTCAAGGCGCCAAGAAAACACTTATACACTGCATGATTCGCCTCTCCCCAGGTTTCACGTTAGCAGAGATGGCCCGGGACTTTTTTTTAACCGGGAGAAATGGGAGAAATATTGCACAACTTTTAAATTTCGCGCTACAGTGACGCGATATAGGCAGGAGTGACGTAACATGGCCCGGTACTAAAAAATAGTTATCAGGGCGTTAACTGCGCGTTAGCATTCGAGTTATGTAATCAAATGGCTCTAGAGGCTCCTGTACAAACGACGTAGGTAGGCGGCAGCCAATCGCGCGAGCAAGGCTCTGTGACGTCATATGGACGTCGCCGGAAAACGGGCGCAAATTCACCACTGCTTCAAACGTTTTCTTTAATATCTCTATTACACGTTTGAAGTTTGCGGTAAGGCTAATATCATTGCTATCGAGACAAAGCAGTCTTTCTAATGAAGCAAACTTGTACTTCGTCTTCGCGCACCCTTTAATCGGATTTGTGTTGCTCTTCGTTATCTAATGCTGTCACATATGGTCGAAATTCTTCCGTATCGTCCACAGGTTGGGGATCAACCAGTGAATCTGTCGTGAAAAGCGGACTTTAATCATGGTCGTCATGGTTTGTAGCCGATAAAGTTTGTAGCGCTAGTGACCTTGCGGCGTCCTTGCATTGTCCTTAATTAGCTTCTTGCGCAACTCTATGAAGTCACGTGACGGACAGGTCCGCATCGCTTATATACAGACGCACGGGCAGGGCTACGTTGGTTACAACACCGTTTGCGTGAACTTACTTTTCTTTAAATTAAAGATATTGCTGTAACTCACTGCGTACGTAAAAATGCCACAGTTGTACCCTTCATATCAGGCAGTGTAGGGTCGTTCTTCTCATCTAAGCGACGAGCGGAACGATCGATGAGCTGATTATGACTCTTTCGTCATTAATAGAAATTAAGGATTGCCCATGAATACACTCGCACGCAGGGGTGTCCGCGGAAATTTTACCAAGGGAACGTCCGTGCAGAGACCTCAGGAGAAACATATTTTCTTCTAAAAATAAGAGAAGGCGAAAAATACGCACAGTTATACCGCATTTACGAGCAAAACGAATGTTCGAATAGCATTTGCGCCCGTGTTAACATTGAAAACAAAGCTTTTACGTCTCGACCTCGCACCAAAAGAGGAGGGGAAAGGGGAGTTGGTGGAGCGGTACAGCTTCCCACATCTGCTTTTTTTCGCGGGTGGCCCTACCCGCAGGTTTAACCATATTCTATACTATAATTACTTCGCAAGAGTAGCTAACCCTGAGTTATTATCTTTCAGCATCCCCTAATCTGGTCTCTTTAGAACATTGTTTACGCAGTGCGCAGCAGTTAGCCCCATCAGCGCTCCAGCTTCCCTAGGCTTGTATCGTCGCCTATACAGACAGTATAGCTTTCAATATGGTGCTTTAAAACTTCTACTTATAAATGCCGAAACATTTCTATTGTAGAATCAATGAGAAAACCAGTCTGTCCGACTTCGTCTGTCACACTTTCGCAGCATAAGAAAATGCCGTTAATACAAATGTCCTGTTTGGCGTTTACATTTCCGTATAAAACCGCCTACATTGACCCTGAAAAATAACTTCACAGCGATGCATTTGTGCATTGTAGTGAAGCCGACTTTAGCCAGGCTCAGCGTATGCGCTTTATTGGGGCTGACGTGTGATCTTTAGGAGGTATTTAAACGATCTTAGGGCCCTCAAACTTGCGCTACTAAAACTGCTTACATCGCCCTTGAAAAAAAACGGGCCATCTCCACTAACGTGAAAGCTGAGGGAGGGGCGAGGCATGCAGTGTATAAGTGTATGGTGTGGTTTCGATGCTGAGCGCTCGGCATCTTAGTCCTTGGCGCCTTGGCGTTTTTGCCCACGGAGATGAAACCGTTGGGGGGTAGAGGTATAACAGCTTTGATGTTTTGCAGCAAAGCTTTGCAGCTTTGCTGTAAAAGTCTCGTGTCTTTGAAGCACAAAGTTCTAGAGCGAGGCGTTGGAAAAGAGAGTGTCCCGCTGTGTTCTTTAGTACGCGTTACGTTATAGCGCGAGGCGTTGAAAACGAGTGTCCCGGTGTTTTTTAGTGCCGTGACCACATGAGACGCCGACAGCCCGACCCCGTTAGGTGATTCGCCCCTAAAAAAATTTTCTCAGCAATGCTCTTGTGTACACTAATGAAGACAACTTCCAAGGGGCTCGCTGCCAGTGTTCGTTGAGATAGGTGGAGTTTTACGAAAGCACTTAATAAATATGTTACGTTGATACCAGACTGCTTAAGTTGACCTAAAAATGTTTACCTAGCAATGCACTTTTGTACAGTAGTGAAACCAATAGCAGAGCGGATTACGCATTTATCCGGAAATTCTCACCGGAAAGTTTCTGCAAAGTTTTCCTTTCTTTCTCTCATTTTCATCTTTCGCTCTTTCTTTTAGTTATTTAATTTCCCTTTCCCACTACGTTAACACTCCGGCAACCTCCCCGTGAGCCTTTCGTGACCCCCATTTGAGAGGCAGTAGTGGCTTCTTTATACCTCTTCTCTCCTCCTCTCTCTCTCTCTCTCTCTCTCTCCTCTCTCTCTCTCTCTCTCTCTCGGACTGTTCTAACCGCACCATGGACACATTTTCTGTCGACTATCGTCTGCACCGTCACCGGTTTTTCCTCTCATGCAAGCTCAGCGCTCTCTCGTGTGCGAAAGAAACGCGTACGCTGCACCAACCACACCTGCTGCGTTAAAACAATGCTATCTTTCGAATGGCGGATCCGTGACTCAATTCGGATGTGGGCGCTTCATTCAGTTGTCTTTGTCCACGCACAATCTGTAATAAACGCGATTGCATTTAGCGCATGCTGGAATGTGTGCTGGAAATATAAGACTGTCGTCCGATATAACGTACGCGCGGACAACCCCTTCCTTAGAGACAACTGTGCGTTATACACTCTAACATGAAATACCTATTCTCAAGAGCGTGTATTATACAAGGTGTCCCAGATTAACGAGACGAAAGTTTTTAAAAACGACAATGAGCCCCAGTGGTATATTGCGCCAACTGCATACTATCGGGCATATGCAGTAACAGTTAGTATTTTCTTTTCCATCACTAAAATTTAATTCGATTTGAGTTTGAATGAAATTTAATCGAATCGAAAAAAAAATTTAGGGATGAGAAAAATGCTAGTTGTTAGTGCGCATTACCGACAGTTGGCACAATTACACTAGCACAGAGACTAAATGACAACAGGTGGACCATTAGGCTAACGGAGTGGATACAGAGGACGGCACTAGAGAGAGAGAGAGAGAGAGAGAGAGAGAGAGGGGAGAGGAGAGAGAGAGGAGAGAGAGAGAGAGAGAGAGAGAGAGAGGAGAGAGAGAGAGAGAACATTTATTCGAAAAGGATGAAGGGGAAGGCCATTAACTTGTAGGGAAATAAAATTCGGAGGTAAAGAATGAACTCGGCAGCGCAGGACATGAGCGGGTGGAGGTCAGTGGGAGAGGCCTTCGTCCTGCAGTGGACCTAAATAGGGTGACGGCAATGATAAAAATTTAATTCATTGATTTTAGTTGATGAGCTTTTTTATTACTGGTTTCGATTAAAAAGTTCAACATTTAAACTTGGTAAGCTGCGCTCAATAGCTACAAAATGACTAGGTAAATGTAATGACTTGACTAATTCACCTACAAATATGCCTAATTAAAAATTACGACCTGAGTGATTCCCCTACAACGATAGCTCGCGGGGGGGGGGGAATTTGCGATGCGCCGGTGCCTCGGTAAAGTTCGCGCACACAAACAAGAGCGCAGTTTATATCCAGCTGCCATATATACCTCAAATAGGGATAGCGCTTATGTTGTACTGTCAGAGCAGAGCGATAAAATCTCAAATGTTCGCTAGCGTCGGCAAGAGATAACTCAGCTGAATTATGAGCGCTGATGACTGCGCATACGCCGCAAGAAATCGGCATTTTTTTTATACGCAGCTTGAGAAACCGACGCGAAGGCTTTTTTTTTTTTTTTTTTCGAAAGTTTTGTTCGACTGGCAAAGTTACAGCCTTCGCAGGTCGAGGCGACCGTACTTTTTCACGGTCGAGAAAATAAGGCTAGACGTGCCAGGAAGAAATGGGTGAGAGAGGGAGAGAGGGAGAATTTGTCAATGGGTCGAAAGAGTTCGGCCTTTTTTCGACACGCTCACGCGCGCGCACGCACGCAGGCACGCACACATACACACACATACACATACATACACACACACACACAGTAATCCCTCGTTGTAACGAAGTCAGCGGGACGGTCAAAAATTTCGTTATAAGCAGTGTTTTGATATAAGCGGCAACTCAACAAAACCTACAGCATTTCAGCTTTAACTGCGCCACAGCTGTGAGGAATCAAAGCGCAATGTATTAAGTGAAGCAAAACTTTAATCAGGTGCAAAAAAGGCAGTGCGCTTTGGCTGTTTCTGGTTCTTTCTGGGCGCGAGCAACCCCTGCTTCAGTTTGGTCACGCATTGCATGACGCTGCGTTCGCCGCACATAAAAGGGGCAGTGGCAGTGGCCAACTTGTATAGCGGGCGTGCGGGCGTCACGGAGCGCTACGAGAGTTTCGCGCTGGAAAGCGCCGCAAACGCAGTGGCTAGAGTTTGAGGTTGTGTTTGTTGAGCTAAAAACATGATTAACCGCTCATTGTGGGTACTCAGAGCAATCGTAGAAACCGACCGGTTTTGCACTAGGGGCTTCGGATAATCATTGGGCTTTTTTTCCGAGCTGTGCAGCACCGTTAAGTTTGCGACACAAGAGTTTTTTTTGGCGTCCCGTTGTCGACAACACTGCTGATTCTATGGAACGATCTCGCTACGCCATTGCCCAATGTCCCGGGACAAAATTCAATGGCCCTATCACGCATTTGGACCACCTTTACAGGGCGAATCGAGCATGACCGGCTCGAGAAAATCGCCGAGAGAACAACAGCTTGCGTTGACCCGCCATGTTGACAGCCTGACTTGCCGCTGAGTCGCCGCCGCTCGGCGACGCCTCCGCTCTCCACTACTCTCTAAGCGGGTCAAGCTCTTCATGCGCTTCGAGTAATGCGGCCTAAAATGCATGTTTGGGTTGGGACCAGAAGAAATTTCGAATAAAGCAATTTCGAGTATTTCGAGTAAAGCGATTTCGTTATAACGAGGTATTACTGTACATATACACACTCACACCCATATACACTCACACACACATACACTCACACACATAGGCATACGCACACATACACACATACATATACGCACACACACGCATACATATACACATATACACACATACGGGTACACACATCCACACACATCCACACAAACATACACGCATGTATACTCATATATACACGCATATATACACGTATCTATACACATATACATACATACATATCCATACATACATAGATACATGCATAACATGTATGCATACTTGCATACATGCATGTATATATGCATACATACATGGGCAAAAATAAAGGTAGGCAATCAAGAAAGCCAAGGAAAGCAAAGGGGAAATGTGGTAGGTCATTTTATTCTTCTTGAAACAGATATATTTATATTTTTTTGAAAGAAAGTGAACAAAAACATGCCCGCCGGGTGGGATACGAACCCGCGATCTACAGAATTCATTCTTTTATTTAAAAAAATATATATCTGTTTCAAGAATAATAAAATTACAAATGTTTACAAACTAATTATGACAACTAAATGAAACTTAGCGTAATGGTAGAGTCGTCTTTGCGCCATATTGCAATATATTTTTTTCCAAGCTTTCTAAATTAGATTGAGAACTACGGAGCCTTCGCGAGAAAGTTGGCCTTGCAGCAAAAAGCTTTTGGTCGGCGGATGCTGGACACGATCGAGCCATTGCGTTGTAGCGGTATATATCTCCTCCGTAAAAAGGAAACAAAAAAACAGTCATGGCGCAGGACGTGCGTTCCGCAAAAGTAAGAGTTACAGACCGCCTGAATGCCTGATTTCTCTCTGTACAACGCGCTGAGCTATAGATAGTTGAAGCACTGCATTTTAAACACGCTTCGTGGAAAACTGCAGTGACAGCTGTGTCCAATTACTGGAGGATAGATTTAACTTGGGCGAGTTGGTACATGTCTAGGTGGAACAGCGCTTGAAACAAAACACAGGAAGAAAAGACGGGCACGGGCGCTGACGATAGACTGTTTATTTTATTAGGAAAGAAAGAACATATAGGTGGGCTCTTTCAAAAAGCGTTATGCGCGCAGGTACACTTCGATGCACGTGAAACAAACGAAACAAACTAAAAAGGAAAGTACAAAAAGGCGCGGTTTATAGAACGAGCCCACGTTAGAGAAATGATCAGACGAGGGCTCGCCATAGCATCCTTGCCAAATAAGCAAGTTTTCTAGCAGTTCCACGGACGGCGTGCTTACGCAAGACTCCCCTTGTTGTGTATGACGAACGCGACGCCGATCATTTATTTTGATTTGCCATTTAACGCTCTGTCACCACTGAGCAGGATGGGAGTGTTTATCTATATTCGGAGGCGAAAAGCAAACACGCCCGTGTGTACGAGACTGCGGCGCACGTTAAAGATCCCCAGGTGGTCAAAATTAATCCGGAGCCCTCCACTACGGCGCGCCTCATCGCCTGCGTTGCGTCGGCGCGTTAAACCCTACAATCAATCAATTTATCTATATCCGGGAGCCAAGCGCGCAGTAGGCTGATTGCAGCCAGCAGATGCCCTTCAACGACCACCCTGCTCAGAGGCGACGCAGCGTGAAAAGGTGCCTCAAAATAAACGACCGGTGTCGCTTCTTGATCAATCATTTCCCCTAAGAGTAGGCCACACTCTCAAACACTCTTGAAGAAGTGCGCATGCGCGCAATTTACTGACTTCGCAGCCAGACGGTGCAGCATGCGGCGGAGGCTAAGTGTTCCGTTGTTCGTATTTTTTAAATCCCCCCAGTACTTTCAAGCAGTGCTAACATTAAGCATTTGCGGATATGCTTTAGCGCCCCCTGCATGCACGGCCTCATGGGGCTTGGCTATAATTCAAAACCGTACCAATTATGACGTCATCATTTTGGCGTATCACGCCTTGTTGGAGTATACAGTGGCGATGATGACCAAGTCTGATCGTTTAATCGCATGAAGGCCGCGGCGGTTGTGCTCTTGATGGGGCGAGGCACAGAACAATGCTTTCTGTACGTTTGACCTCGCTCTGGCCCCGTGGGAACGGATGACGGTGCTTACTCAACGACTACTCTTTAGGCGATTACGGGTACCCAGCACAGAATCTACAGCGCGGTATACAGCCAGTGCGTGTGCGTGTGCGTGTGCGTGTTTTATTTGTACAACCTGTTGTGATGCAGTCGGCTGTCTAATTGTCTTGGGTGAGGTTTCCGGAGACCTTGTGGGTTGGGCTAACGAGCTAATTTTTCTCCGGTTCGTCTATATTGCCAGCGATCGAGAGTGACTGTAAACACCGCTTGTGTAGTGCTGACGATGGAAGTATACATGCTTGACCCGGCAAAATAAATGATTAGGACAGCTGTCATGGTTATTTAGAGACGCATTCCTGGTTCAGATTACCCCGCCGCCCTGGCACTGGGGCTAAGGCGTCGTGTTGCTGAGCTCAAAGACGCAGATTCGATCCCGGCCGCAGTGGCTGCTTTTCACTGATGGAGGCGCAAAGCGAAAACTCCCCTGTGTCGAGATTTCTGCGCACGTTAAAATCCCCAGGTGGTCTAAATAAATCCGGAGACTTCCACTACGGCCCGCCTCATAGGCCAGGTGTAGCTCCCGCGCATTAAACTCCAATTATCTGAATCCAGTTCAAATTTCTGTTATTTCAAAGCATCGAGTGAGATTCCATATCATCGAGGTCCAGTTGAAAAACTTCATCCTTCTCATCCCACCCCGTAGCACTCCACCTTTCTAGTTCTTTGTTTCCGAGTGTCATTCGTCCTTCCGATGACGTCCGCCTTTGTCGGGTGTCTGCAGTTTATCTCTGATTGTACACTGCCCCAGGTGAGAGGCCATTAGCTCGGCGTTATCAGCGAAGGCAAAAAGTCCCCTGCAGCGACAAACGTCAGGGCACAGTTCGCTTCGCTGGCTCAAACGATGTCGAGAGATAGCGACACGTGCAGACAGAGGAGTAGAGATATAAGTGTGTGTGCGTTGGGATTACCGAATCTCTCGGCCTGAAACGGCAACCCGAGTAACGCGCGTTCAGTAGAATGAGCAGCACGGAGCTGGGGTAAATTGACAGCTCAGCCTTGTGTATATGGGCGGATCCCGGGTGACCTCTTTAGCTTGGAGTGTCGGGCAGCTCTGCTTAAGGTGTCGGTAGCAGCGATAGTCAAAATGATGTTCCGCTCCTCTTGACCCCGGTCACTTCGTTCTTCCACTGTTTCTCAAGCCGATCACATTAGTTCCCTCAATGGTTAAAGTTCGAAGTGTGTGCGTTGTCCTCAATTAGCCACTCACCCGTCCGTTCACTTCTCTTTCTCGTTGCGCTACATAATGTGGCGTGCTATGAAGGGGGTCGTAGTTCGCACTTAGGGTTCGTGACAAGTAATTCGTATATTGGTTCGGAAATGCATTTTAGGTCTACGGACAGGTAACTGTGTAAGCGTGAAGTAAGCTGCAGATTTCGCGAGTTATCATGTGTATACACCACAGGCCTCAAGGACTAAAGGGTCCTCCCACCGGCGAGCGGCGATAACACCTTGCGCTCTGCATAATAAAAGATTTCATCATCATCGAGACATGGTCATGGTTAAGATGTCATTTATGGCTGTCGCCAATATGAGGAGACAGCCCTCCTCCAGTTCTCCGAAAAAATAATCTTCTCAGCCTTATCGTCACATGCGTTTGCGGCACATCGCTGAGTCGCGGCAAGTGGTCGTCGGTTGGTTAGGATAGCAAACTGGTATGCACACTGGAAACTGTTTCACACTGGAAATTGTTTCACACTCGTGATTCGTTTTACACTCGTGATTCGTTTCACACTTGTAATTCGTTTCACATCGGGATACCGTTTCACGTCGATATACCGTTCTATTTGCGAGGCATCCTTGAATAAACTACAAAAATGACTGCAATATGTAGTACCATGCACTCAATCAATCCTAACCACGAGCGAATTGGCCGTGATTATTTGGCGGGGAGTGACCAGGGTCGACCAGCGCCAGGCGTCGAAATTTTGTTTGCCGGTTTTCTTTTGGCACTCGTCCAACCGACAAGATAAATTGGCAGTTGTCTTGCCAGGCCATCGCCTCGCAAACAGATGTGGACGGTGCTAGTTATAGCTACCCACGCCGAAAGTTCTTCGGTGATGATTCGACATCGATATATAGATAGAAGCCGAGTACTGCGTGTTGGAATCCATTCTCGCGGATACGCCTGCTTGCGTGCACATGCTCACACGTATGATTCACGCGCCGACACGCGACGCAGACGGCGGAGTTAAGAAACCATGTTATTCTGAAAGCGGAGTTCCTCTAACCGATGTCTCAAGGAGATCGCGTTTGGCGTCTGAAAGGGCTACCCGAGGGAATGGAGATCCTGTTGCACCTTACTTGGAGAAAAGAGGTAGAAAGATTGTGTAATTTCTGAAGCTTTATCTCGGCTTTTATCGTCACTTTCTAAAGTTCTGGGAATCACTTAAGCTGTTTGTAAGCTTGGACAAAATTATTTGCACTGGTAAATTCAAGATGAGGGTAACGTCCGTTATTTACGAAGTCTTCTTCGTTACGGGCATTGTACGACTATGTATGGTCGTCAGCGTTATGGTTGTTTTCGTCATTAACTATTCCTTATTAGTTATAAGCCCTTACACTGCAGCAAAGCTGTGTATGATATAGGGTTCGCATATTTGTCTGGTCCGTCTACAAAAACACACTGGCCCTCTATGGGACGAAGAGGGGGCCACCGGCCAGCCTTAACTTTTTTTTTTTATTATTCGTGACTGTATGGAGAGCTCCGGGGCTCCGTGCCACATTTCAAACGGTCTGATTAATTGGTGAAAGCACAGTAATAGCACACATTGGGATGTTCGTTTTCTTCGCGGAAGTAGCTCGGGACGTGCACGTTCACCTTGGTGAAACGACGATCGGGCGATCTTAATAACCATGTCCACCGCCTCGACAGTGTGGTAGCTAACAACGACGGCCTCCAGAGAATGAATGTACTCGCATGAAGAAGAACCCTTGCCTATCACAATTTTTCGCCTTTCTCCTCTCCCATTTGTGAGGGGCCTCCTCCAATCGAGCGTACAGTAAAAGAAGACGCATGCATCACTGCGCGTAGGTGGAAGTATGCGTTTGAATTTCGCGCCAAATCGTCTGGAGGCACAGAGTCACTGACCGGAATTTATAGCCAGAAGCTTTCGAAAGGAGGGCAGCAGCTACGTGGGCTGCAGGCTGTCGCTTTTTTTTTAAGTTAAATTTTTCTCCTGTACTAGATTTCCGCGCACGTTAAAGATCCCCAGGTGGTCAAAATGAATCCGGAGCCCTCCACTACAGTGCGCCTCATCGCCGGCGTTGGGTCTGCGCGTTAAACTCTACAATCAATCAATCAATCAATCAATCAATCAATCAATCAATCAATCAATCAATCAATCAATCAATCAATCAATCAATCAATCAATCAATCAATCAATCAATCAATATTTTTTCTGCTGCGAGATTCTCAATCTGAGTCGCATCCGGTGCGTTACTTAACGCCGTTGAAGCAATTTGTCACGTCCTCGTTCTATAGAATAAGCTGTAGATCAACCGCTCCGTATCGGGGAAGTTCCCCCTGCACCGCATTGTGTTCTTGGTTTATCACACTAATTTTGGCTGCCTCATATTTTACCTCGACTATTTACATGAACGGCGACTCGCACTGACGTCGTTATCTCTTTTGTTGAATGACTCCGAACAGAAACCATCGCCAGTATTGTCTAACTCATTAATTAATCATTAATTAATCATTAATTAATCGATTGATTGATTGATTGATTGATTGATTGATTGATTGATTGATTGATTGATTGATTGATTGATTGATTGATTGATTGATTGATTGATTGATTGATTGATTGTAGGGTATAACGCTCCGACGCAACGCAGGCTATGAGGCGCGCCGTGATGGAGGGCTCTGGATTAAATTTAACCACCTGGGGATTTTTAACGTACGCCAAAATCTCGTACACACGGGCGTTTTTGCTTTTTGCCCCCATCAGAAAAGCAGCCGCCGCGGCCGGGAATCGAACCCGCGTCCTCGGCCAATCTCGTCTCACCACCGCCGTCTTGATTGTTGACGGCCACGACGGAAAGCGAGAAAGCGAGCTAGGCGAACAAATACCTGTTCTAAAGGGGGGTTTGCAAAGTCCTCGTGTTGCAGCCATAAACGCTCTGCGAAGATAAGCACACTTGAAGCAGCTGTATATGCTCCACGGCGCCGCACGGTGCGATATAACTTTTGCGGCTTTTCTTAGCGTTCATTCGATTTATGCGGGAGGCCTCGGCTCACGTGCATCTTGTACCGCGGTACTATAAACGAGCAACGTCATTTTTTTTTCTTTTTTTTTGTTACGATTTGCGCGGAGACTCCGCGTAAGCACTTAGCATCTGCCGATGTATTCAAGTTCGGGCGCCTTTCGAAATTAATGGCAGCTGTGGACGGGCGTTCTTTTGTTGAGCGCGATGTTTTCTTTTTCAGATTTTCTTCGCATGATATGTGCTTTTTGTGTGCGTGGGAAGGTTTGGCAGCGACGAAACAATAAATCAGCTGGGGATCTCTGCTGGGAAACAAAGGTTCCAAATCAAGCCTGCTGTCAGACAGCGCCGAGGCAGCCGCGATAGGCTTAGCACTGCTCATCGGCACGAGAGAGAGAGAGAGAGAGAGAGAGAGAGAATGGGAGAGGGCTCATTAGAGAAGCCGGAGAGGCGAGCCGGTATCGAGAGAGAGAGAGAGGAAGAGAGACGAGGAGAGAGAGAGAGCATTCAAGGTTAATAGTTACAAACCTTTTGGTTTGCTTTGACGATATTCTTGGACACGGAAAATTTCCTTTAGTGGAGCAAGGTTAGTCCTACTCCCTCCTTCTGTTCCTCATTTCTGCAGTTCATAAAATGCATTTTACAAGCTATATACAATACAAACCCTCTCGGCACAGGGTTATCTGTTTCAGCGGGAATACGAGCAACAGACAGCGCAACGACGGGCTGACAAATTTTACAGATTTTACAACATATTTTACAAATTTTTACAGATATTTACATGAACAGATTTTCATGAACATGAACATCCATTTACACAATGACGGGTCTGGTGGGCGGTTTGTGGTGAGACTCTCTCAATTAGCCTTATTTACGGTGCTATGAGGTCTTCTGGTCTTAAAGTGAAGTGAAATAAATTCTGACGTCATGCGTTGTTTTTCTTAATGCAATGTTCTGATTTGATCAAGTTACAGGCGGCAAAATATACAGACGTGTCGCAGAACGACTGAACTGTCTCAAATTTACCTCCATATGGCTTCGTTTAAAAGCCACAGAACTGGGAACCAGGTTAACTTATCAAGATACGGTACTCAACAATGCATCCGGAGGCCGTTACGGCTGATAGCGACGCTGCCAAAAATCGAGGAAGCTTATAAGTGCCTATCTGTACAGCCGACCCCGGCGGCTCTCACCTCTGAAACGTTAGGGCAAACTGTTATTGCCACTTGAGTTGAGAAGTGCTAACAGACAAGACAGGGGAACACACGGCGCTGACTAGCAACTGGCTCGGATAGTATATGCACCAACTAGCCCAAATCACCGTCCTAACACAGTTATTGCCACGTTGTGCTACATGCGCTGTTTTCACCATGAACATTCACCAACTTGCCCCAGCGCCGTGTTTGTGTTTTCCCTTCTCTATCTTCGTCTTTTATGCGCTAGCTGTTTTAACCATAACCATTCACCAACTTGCCCAATTCGCCGCTACATATCCAAGTGTCATTCGAGGCAAATGAGTTTTCTTCGAATCTGACTAACACAATTGGCTGTGTCGGTGTCAAAGCACTTTTGGAATATCTCGTAGGAGCTTGACATCGCCGGCTTCATCGGATATATAAATAT
The DNA here is from genome assembly GCA_013339765.2 of Haemaphysalis longicornis. Lineage (NCBI taxonomy): Eukaryota > Metazoa > Arthropoda > Arachnida > Ixodida > Ixodidae > Haemaphysalis > Haemaphysalis longicornis. The sequence goes on from CM023456.1 coordinate 41,972,895, forward strand.
ATCGTTAGTTCGCTTAACTTAAATGGCATTTAAATACACGCTGTGCTCGGGGCAAAGCTCCCTGCAATTTGGCCTTTAATGTCACCGAAGGCAATCATTCAGAGAAAGCGAGAGTGAGAGAGAGATTTATTAAAATTCAATGTTTACCCTGTCGGCACTGACAGCTCGAGGCTGGCAGTGATAGGGGCGTCTGTTTCCACGGACACTTACTTCCGCAGGTTGGAGCAACCCAATGCGTCCTCTCAGCGGTTAGGGAATGGAAAGAGAGGGAAGGGGTTAATAAGGCTTTCTACAGAAGTGCCCTTCACACCGCGCATTAAGCCAGTGTGTGCAGGGTGGACAGATGTGCGGATGTGGTTCCCGTCGTTCCCGCCGTCGTTCCCGCTTCTTTTTTTTTTAAATTGCTATTACAAGAACCAATCTAACGTCTATTCTTGATTATAAGAATGCTTGCTCTCTCGACTACCTACTTCAGTTTTGCCTCCAATACGCCTGAAGTTTCCTTCGCGCTGACTGAATAATGTGGACATTAGAACCACTAAAGTAAGCTACGTCTAGTGGCTCTAGTGGACATGTATGAACCGGATCAGCAGCTTTAGTAGATTGGAAACGTCCTGCCTATATACATGTACTTTCCTAGCTTTCTTTCACTTAGGCCGGTCTGCATGAATCTGTTTGTTGAGAGACGGACAACAAGACGGGCGGACACAGACAGACAGACAGACTAGCGGGCGGGCGGGCGGACAGACAGACGGGCGGGTGGACAGACAGACAGACAGACAGCGGGCGGCGGACGGGACGACAGACAGGACAGACAGACAGACGGGCGGGCGGACGGACGGACGGGAGAACGGACAGACAGACGGACAGAGACATTATCGTCCAGAATGAACGATCGATCTTTAAAATTCCTCGCTGATTGGTTTATTCACCCTCGCGTTGCTTTCCGTTCGTTTGCATCACAGACCGTAAGCATGACACGTGATTACGACGACGGACAGCGTTCGCATTGAGGGCGCATAGCGCGACGAGAGGGCGCCGGGGTTTGCGTGGGAAGGCGCGATAAGAGGACGATTGCAGGTCGAACGCCAACGCAAGCACAGGGAAACCGTGTCGTCTCTAATTGCAATCCAGATAACCAGGCATTGTTGCGAATGTCTGTGTCTCGATATCGGCCGGCGTTACGTTTCGTGAAAAACCCAAATTACCTGTCGCTGATTGCGCGCTCTGGTGCAGTGAAGTCGTGGTCGAATTCTGCAGCCGCCGCACATACGGGACTGTTAAGTGTTTTATGATGGTACTACAAGAGCCCCGAAAACTATATTTGCGGAATGTCTGGCGCCACTAAAATGCATTAGTTAATTCAAAACGTGTCGTCACTACCTCATACGCAATGAGGTTCCGACACGTAGATCTTCTATTTTTTTTTCTCATTTATTGAAGTTGTGTAAGTGCCGGGAGGTGGGAGCAAACAGTGTATGAGAAACTCTTCATCACACAAAATGAGATCTGACAAGAGTAAGAAAGATGGACAAAGAAAAAAGAAAAGGAAACAACGTTGCTTTCCTTCTCTCTCTCTCTCTCTCTCTCTCTCTCTCTCTCTCTCTCTCTCTCTCTCTCTCTCTCTCTCTCTCTCTCTCTCTCTCTTTAATTTGGGGGGTTGGTATTATACCTGGGATATGAGGCGCGCCGCAGTTGACTGCCCGGCGTTTTTTTTTTTCTTTTTGACGTGCACCAAAAGCTCAACACGTGGGCCTTTTCTTTTTCCGCCTGCGCCAGAAAAAAAAAAAAAAAAACCGACCGCCGTGGAAGAAGTTGAACCCGCGTAATCGTGGTGTGCGACACGACACGGCGTCTTGGCCCCTGAGCCACCGTGGCAGGGCGCTTTCTTTCCGGACGAAACAGCGGAGCACGATGTGATGGCTGCGTACTCATTCGACAAACATCAGAGCTGAGTACTGAGTTGGGACTAATCGTCACAGCAACGTGGGCGACCTAAAATTACAGCCTTGGGAGGCGTAGGGGCGAGGTATTCTCGCGCTTACTGTTGTTAAGCCTGCAGAATCACGAATTGACTACCTGCATGGTTTTGCGTATAAAATATCAAGACGCAAAATAAAAAGTTCGATCGATATTTTTGTGAAATAACCTACGATAACGCATGCGTATATTCAGAAACCTTGCGTTTATTATTTTTTTTTTTGGCACTTAGGGCAACATGTGCGAAAAATCTCCTATTGAATTGCGATGTTCTCAAGCGATGTTATTAGAACTAACTAGTACGGAAAGCTCGAGCTTCATGAAACATTGGGCAGAGTTCTTCCCTCATTTTTGGTAGTGGCGACTGTCAAAGCCAACGCATATGTTCCCTGGTGTTTTCAGGCAGAAGGAATAACTTTATTTTGCCACATCCGGGACGACTTGCATTTTCTTTCTTATTGCTGACCAGGGAGGGCCGTACAACAGCTCAAATTAATTCAACAAATTTAGCTGTTTAAACTTAAGAAGAGTCATAACGGCTGTAATCTTGCGACGAAGCAACAAAACAAAAATAAGATCCATGAAATGGCTGCGCTGAAGCCAAGGTCCGCCGCGCTTCTGGCGCGTTTTGCGGACCACTTCGCTCCTGTCTTCATTACACCTTACGCCCCCCACTGTCATCATCCACTAAAGTTGACACGTGCATATTGCCTTCTCTAGAACCGCATCCAACTTCCGAAAAGCGGTGACTCGGCACGCGCGCTTGCTTTTGTCTCGGCACGATAACGAATCGTCATCCTACGCGCGCACGCGCGCGGCTTCAAAGTTGGCGCGCCGCGCGTGCGTAGACGCGCGCGCGGAGCGTCCGCGGCGCCCCGCGCGGCCGGCCCCTAAAGCGGAAAGTGGGAGTTGCCACACGCATGCGCGTTTGCCACACCCTGCGGACGGCCATTTTGTACGAAGTTGTCACCGCGAGCGTGGAGGTGATACGCCGCTGGGAATACGTTCTTTTTTCTTCGCCGGTGAGTGATTTGCTTGGTCCACTTGTTCAGAGCTCACGGCTCGAGCCTCGAAGGCAGCTGCGACCGCTGCCGTTCTTGCGTGGCCGCCGCCTTTCCGTCAGTGAGGTACCGGCGCGCGCTGAGGAACCGCTGCGGGGCAAAGTTTTTTGTACGCGACATGACGTGGTTCGGGCAACTGCGTTCTCGTGTTGACCCTGTTTCCGGGTGTTTTTCTGCAAAAAGTCGCCCGGCCTCTGCGTTTGTCGCGTTTAGAGACATGCCGTAGCTTGTTAACTGCCGTTTTGCGGCGAGTCGGCCGGCTGCCAGCGCGTAGTTTCCGCATAAATTGGGAGATGCTCCGTTCCCGGCGGCTCGGGACGTCTGTAGCCTCGTCAGCGCGTATACAAAAAACCGGTTGCTTCTAACCAGCCGTTGAGCGACGGGGCCCGAAGTGTCCTGTTGCTGCCTTTCCTCGCTTTTTGGGCTGTGTTGTGATAGGCGTATTGGCAGATTTGGTGCGTGTTCTCTCTGAGGAATGAAATGTTTCCGCTCACGGCTTTAATTCACGCCGAAGGCGTTGTTACTCGGCCGAAGCTGGCGGGCGTACGGCTTTGTTAGAAGTAGCCCTGTTCTCCGTCTTAGCTGCGAGCTCGCACTGAGGAAATATGCCCCGCATTCGCGTCCTTCCAATTAATGTGGTGAACTTTGGTCGGCTGTCTGTGGAGCGAGCTTTATGTGAGTGCTGTAAAAGGTCGGTCGGCGGTGGTCTGTAGCCGTCCGTCCGTGCGGGCCCGTCCCGAGCGGACATGCTTTTGGGCGCGAATGACGTAATGGTGCCGCCGGTCGCAACTTGTTGACTGGTCGGGGGGTTGTTGGTGAAGCCGGCATCCCTTTCAAACTTGTTGCCCTGCGTTAATTGGCGTTATCCACGTCGTACAAAGGCCTTCGCATTCAAGGGCACGCGAAACCCCAGGACTTTTAAACGCGTATACGTATTTTTATCGGATTCCTTCCTGCTGCAGGCGCGAGTCGCACGTTCGAGATTAAACCGGCGTAAACCAGCGGGCGAGAAAAACTAAAATAGAAAACAAACTTGTGCTCAGGCCTGAAGGGTTTGTTTAAAAGACGGTGATTCTTTACGGCTGCCTGTCGTCAGGCGTTATACACAGTTGGGGGTTGTGCGCTGCTTTGCTTGTGAATTTGCAGCGCGCGTGCGGGGTTTCCGCCCGGAGCATTAACCCGCTTAGCGCGTCTGCCAACTGGGGACCCAACAGGCGTTATAGAACTCAAATGCATTTATTTCGCCTTGCTTTGGAGGTTGCTTGTCGTGGCCTTTCGGTGTGTACGATTTTGTGCTGTCAAAATCGTTAGGTGCCACACGTACCCGTTTTTGTCATGACGCGTTTTTAAGCGTAAATTCTCGTGGCCTGTGTTGTCAATTGGTTAAGTACTATGTCAGTCTGAAATCTCCCCTCCCCACCCGTATTTCGGTGCAATTCTGACATGCGGTTTCCCTCTCTCGTTTCAGAAGTTGCCCCCTTTTTCTGCCAGTGGTCAGCGGGCAAATAAATCAAGATGCCGAAGCCGGTAAGTGGAGGGGACGTTCTTATACGTCAAATTTACAAAAAAGCTCGTTTGCGTTTGTGCTCTCACGAGTTGAAATTTAATGTACTAAGATTCTTCATGAAAAAGTACTTGGTACACTGAATTACAATTGGGTCAAAGTATTTCTCTTGTCTGAAAATTAGTGGTTAGTGCTGCCACCCCAACTGGCAAACTTTATTGCTTCAGGAGAACTGTCTCTCCGTTATCGAAAACCATTCTCCCTGAATAGGTTCAGTAGTATTACAGTGCCCAAATTTCTGGAATAATTGCATATCAGGGTGCAGTTACTGCTCACTGGCCATGCATTGTTTGGCCATAATCAGTGAAAGTACAAAAACCAGCCCATTAAAAAATGTGGGGCCCTAATCATGGGGCAAGTCGGTGACTATTTGGACTCGCTGGTTGTTAGTCATCACGAGCAACGTGATAGTTTGGCTGAACTTAACGTTAATGCCTGCAATTTAAACTGCAAGACGCTCACTTGCACCTACTAGTGCAAGTAGTGCTCACTTACTGGCTAGTACTGTTTTGTGGGAGGAAGGAGGAATAAACTTTTATTGTGCACACCACGATGTGCTCAGCCTCCCAACAATTTTTTTTTGCCTGCCGTTAGCGACCTTGTGCACATGTTGGTTGATACAAACACTGGTAAACCGATCCCATTCCCTTTAAGGGCCCATGAAGACAAGATACAAGTTTGGTTCATTAAAAAAAGACTGCTTTGTCCTGTTAACAACTGTACTAGTTCTCTCGCAAATGTCGGAACAAATGGAGATATTACAGAAAACTTCAAGCAGTGGCCACTCTGGCAGCTTTCCTATGTCACAATCTTGTGTGATTGGTGGCTGTTGATGGAAACCACTGCTAAAACGCAACTGGGCAATTGTAGAGGGCCTCTACTTCTGTTTGATTGCATCACTTGAATGCTAATGCGTTGTTCAACACACTGAAAATTATGCTTTTAGTACTGGCCCATATGATGTCACTACTGCCTTATAACACATCACTATGGCGCGAAATTTGAGTTTTCTATACCTACTTGCATCTGTTTTGGTTTAAAAACGTCTCTTGGCTGGAACAGAGCTAAGTGAGCTACTGAAGGCCTAGTTATTTCAAATTACTCAGTTGTATTTTGTCTTCATGGCCCCTTTCTACCACAAATCAGCCGCAGTAAAATTGTGAATGCTAGTGAAAATAACGCTGCTTGTTACCAGACCATGACAGCCCAGGATGCGGAGGATCACTTTAATGTGCGGCTGCGATTATAACCTCCACATTGTTTCACACTTGCGCGTGCTTTCAAGTGATACATGGTTGTTGTAGGCGGTATGATTTTTCACAGCTGCTATTGGGTTTTGCTGCACCAAAGACGGCGAGTTATTTAACTTCTGCCGGACCCACAAAACGTGTTCGAACTATTGAGGAAGGGAAAAAATGTACAAAAGATGTTGCCCAAAGCTTTGTTGGGTGGATTTAGTACGTGCGCAGCTCAACCACGTGTAATAAATTTGGCCTTGCCGAAATCTGCAATTCGTCGTGCCCAAGGTCGTGTTCTTCAGTTGGTACGACATTTTTGGAGCTTTCTTCACGTTAAACGAAGCTTTGCGCAACACTCAACGCTAACTGGCCTTTTTAGGAGCTGAATCGTAGACAAGTTCTTGCTGCTGTAGTTGACTGTCCACGATAGCTCTGAATGCAATGTTGGTGTGACAAGTTTGCTCGTACTTGTTCATTTTTGATTTTCCGAAAAGTTGTTTTTGTGCATTGGTTACCAACTTTAACGATTTTTGTACTTTCCTTTTTTGGACAATTTCATCATGTCATTTTTATTAACACGAGCTGTCCCAACTTGATCTGCCTGTAGAACAGCTGTTAAAGAGTGCTCTAATGCATTTTTCTGACTTAACCACTTTTCGTGTTCCGTGGCCTGGAAAGCAGTTTGACAGTATTTTACGTAGCGCTATGCTGGGTAGTGAGCATTGCTTTTAAAAGTGCAAGCTGCTTTCCGCATCGCTGTCCAGCTGTTTGCAGCAGAGAGTGCGCATCCTTGACCGGTGCTTTCACATGTGTCCGTGACCCGGGTTGCGATTTGAGTGTTGCGTGTCGTAAAGCCCCAATCCTTTCGTGACGGGTGTCCCTAAAGTGTGAACTTGTGTCCCCTCCTTTTCAAGGTAAATGTGCGGGTGACCACTATGGACGCGGAACTAGAGTTCGCGATCCAGGCCAGCACAACTGGGAAGCAACTCTTTGACCAGGTAGGTTGCTGCAACTCGCCAATCTGTTGGCCCCAACAGCTGTGTACCAGGTTGTGCCTGCTGAGATATTGCCAGTGGTGATTTTGGCTTACTGTGGGTGGTAACCTGGCAGTGAGCTCTTGTGAATGAACCGCTATGCTTTTTTTCCCCATCGCCTCCGTATCTGTGAAGCCAAAGTGCCTTCTTTGCTTCTGCTTCGGCACAGTTGGAGGTTACATAGTGGATTAGTAACAGATGTGCATGAAGGGCATCTTAGATGACCGGGAGAAACTCTTGTGGTAAGAATAGTGAGAGCAGTAGTTATTCCACTGAGAGAACGAGTATGCCACTTTAGTGAGACCAGCTCTAGTCTGAATACTGCTGTCCGGCCAGTATTTGCACTAAAACTTGTCACAAATAGGGAAAACAGGTCTTTGAAATGCATGTCATCAACCTGGAGGTGCGCAGCATTGCAAAACGTGTGTGAAAGCAGCTATAAACCATTGCTATGCTTTCGGAGAAAATGTGTGCCGAAAGATACTGCATAACAGGCTACGTAGCTTTGACGCAAGTGGGAGCACCTTTACTTTGGCAGTGTTTAGTGCGTAGAACTTAAGCGACTGCTACTGTGGTTTGGCAGTGGCACCGGGTTTGTGACTGAGTGAATGAAGGGAACACCAAAGACAAGAAAAATGGAGGCGGAAAGGGCAGTGAAAGTGAGGGGGAGGGCGGTATGTCGAGGTAGGGCGAGATGCTTTTCGGCGGCGATGGGGTACGAGATAACCGAGAGAACGAAGACTGCACCGAATATGAGCCTGCAGGAAAGCTGAGTATGAAGGTGTGAGGGAGAAGGTAGTATGTTGAGGCCACTCCACAGAAGCCCAGATGCACGTGCGCTGGTCCTTTTGCGTCTTCATTGCATGGCTCATCTGAACCACGTGACATTTGCGTGGGAGGTTCGAACGCGATTTGCAACAGCATGCTTGGCGACAGCGGTGCGCTGCGAGATAACGGCCGAGTAGCTTAGTGAGGTACTGAAGCAGTTCGGTGTGTTTACACAAGGTGTTTACTCAAACACCTTGGTGTGTTTACATGATCAGCAGCGGGAATGAGTGTAGGGTGTGTGCAATGAATGGAAATGATCCCAACTGCTGGTGAGGCCTCTACCAGATGCTAGTTGTGATGCGGCTTTGTTTGTCACAGTAAGTTAGCTTGGGGACAAATGGTTTGCTGTTGTGATTGTAGGGGCTGGTAATCACGTACAGTGTATAGAAGTAACAATGTATAGCATTTGTGGTTGGTGCTCTCGACGATGAATTTTGCCTCCCGTACTGAAACTTCACGTGGTGCTTTGCCGTGGAGGTTCAGCTGCTTACATGTGTGGCAAGTTTACCATTTGTAAAAAAAAAAAAATGTTGCGTACGAGAACCAGTTTTCTGAACTCGGGCATTTTGCATTCGGCTAACAAGGTTTGATAAACCGCAACTTAGCCTTCTGCGAGGATGCAATTGTTCGGAGCTGTAGCTAGATTCGTAGAGAGGGTACACATGCACCCTCTGAAACAAGTGACAACCTGAAACAAGTGACTTTTTCGTCTATCTTTATTTCTTTCATGTACAGACACTGGCATGAGTTCAAAATTCCTACCATGTTTACGGCAATTGAAAGGGCCACAAAGGCGGTTACAATGGCACCAAGTGCTTTTGTTGTTTTGTAGCCTATCGCCGGCTGACTGCGGCCACCTTTTTTGAGTGCCGAAAGAATAGAGCTTCCATGCTTGGTAGTACCCTTCACAGTGTTGGTGTATTACCACAGTCCCAGCTGATAGCCATGCAGATTGGGGAAAAGAAAAGCAGACATCAAAAAAGGGGGCGAAAAATCCATGCACGCACACAGTGAAGTTCAATGCATCTTTTGCAGCACTCAACTGTGTACGATAAGGTCAACACCTGCATGTTTGTCCTGGCACATGGACTTCCCGAGTGGGCATGAGAGAGTATTGTTTCAAGCCTGATTGTGAAGGTGCAGACAAGTACTCTGGATGGTGTCTTCGGCCATTTTTTAGTAAAATCCTTAGCCGTACTAAAGCCATATGTTGTAGTAACGAGTGTGACACGTTGCTGTCACGGTTGGTATTTTATTGCACAAGTCTTTTTTATTGAATTTTCTTTTTTTGTGTGTAAAAACGCAGATTGGGTCTTTATTCTGAGCAAAAGAAGCTTTCCTGGCATTCATTCATTGATGAAAGTCTCCAGGAATTAAAGTATTTCAGCGGTCGTAAAAAAAAACTGGTTTAGTTAGTGTTTACTCGAGGAAAGATCAGATGTTTCTTTCACTCGCTTCTTTGTTGTGAATGCCATGAAACTAGGGGTGTAGTGCTTATGTTTCATTGATAATCTCTTTTTGCGTGTACGTATGAGTCACTAATTGCAACTGCTTTACGTGGCCTTTCCCTTTGTGAGGGCGTGAATAACTGCACGATGAGCCTCTCTGCGTGAATGCCTCGGTTTCTCTGAAAGGTTCTTCTCCCCCTTTGCAGGTGGTCAAGACAATAGGCCTCAGAGAGATCTGGTTTTTCGGCCTGCAGTACACAGACAACAAGGGCTACATCACGTGGCTCAAGCTGAACAAAAAGGTGCGGATGGCGCGTAATACACTTACAACACTGGTGTCTTGAATGCCTTCGAACTGAATGTCATTCGACTCAAATGCCATCATTGAGCTGCTTCGTTGAGCAGCTTTTAATGGCATCGGACTGGAATGCCATTTGAGCCAGAGGAGCACCACCACTGACCTTTGAGGTTCTCAAGGGCCTTTAAGACGCAAATGTTTGCACCTCTGGGTGCAGTTTCTGCATGCTGCAATTAGAAAAATTTGAGTAAACTTAGACTTAAAATAGCAAGTTTTGAATATTTCTTCACTACTTTTAGTCTACAATGTCGAGGTAACTTTGTACTCTAGACACCGGCAGGGTGACGAAACAGCCATATGGAAGCCATGGATGGTGCCCACTCTTAGTAATTAGGATGTGGTAAATAAACTTGCCTGTATTTATAATTTTTACCACTCACAATGGGGTTTTCTGTCATGGTATGAGAATGAAACTAGGGAGCACTAGCGACACAAAAACATGTTGGTGAACGTGGAAGCTTTTAACTGCCTTTGAATTGTCCTTCAGTTCGGCGGAACTTCCACCAAATTTGAAAATTCAAAATTCAAAAGCCATTTGTATCGAATGTAATTTCAAATGCCTGTGTAGCAGGGGTGTGCAAAGGGATTAGCAGCTTTCGTTCATTGTGAAAAGTGGATGGAATTCATGTATGGGACAAGAAGTTAAAGTGAGCCTCTGGGTGGAATGCCGACAACAGCCGGAAAGCTTCATGCAGAGCAGTGACGGATGCCACGGTTGGAGGTCACACCAATAGTGGATCAGTAATGATTGTGCATGAAAGGCATCCTAGCTACATTAAAAGGGGTCAGTTATATGTGATGCGAGGGACAAAGCAGTGGATTTCAAGAACCAAATTGGTAATGGGGCCCTCATCGTGCAGGCCGGTGACCAGGGGTTGCTCTTTAGCTGAAACTTGGTGGGAAACAACCGTTCAGTTTGCGTGTGAAATATGCCGGGGCAGTGGAAAGAATATGCCAGTTTCCAAGCACCTGTTCATGATATTTCGGAAATGTGGAAATCCGAAGGCTTTGGCAGTTGCAGCATTGGAGAAAGATTTGGGGTCATTTGGGGAAGTCCTTTTGTTGCCATTACTAACTGTTCGCAGTAATGTATAAAATGTAGCTGGAAAAATTTGGAGTATTGGTCTATCTGAGAAGGACTTATTTCAGTCTAAACCACAGTGTGCGTCATAGCCGAAGCCCCAATTTTAAGTTGACATTGTAGAGCATGAAAGTGTAGGAATAGTGTGGATGAAGTGTCTATTAAAAGCCACATTTCCTCTTCCTCTCTCTCTCTCTCTGTGACCAGGTCCTGAGCCAGGATGTGAAGAAAGAAAACCCGCTGCTCTTCAAATTCCGTGCCAAATTCTACCCAGAAGACGTCGCAGAGGAGCTCATTCAGGAGATCACCCAGGTGGGAGAGACATCGGTGCCCTGAGTTGGCAGCTGAACTCTTTTTTGCGTTTTGCATACGTGGCTGCCATTTAGGGACAGCTTATGTGTTCTGCAAACTCATTGCGATGTCGCAGGATTCAGCTAATTTTGACGAGTCCTTGGGCATGCACGGGTACTTCAGTGAAGTCATTAAATCGTTTTCAGTTGTAATTTGTTCTCTGCACTCGAGCATGGCGTTTCTCATTCCCGCATGTCCCGCTGTCAGCTCTAGCGCAGCACTTTTCTCGTTTATTGTGCTGCAATTCCAGCTCTGATAGTGTGCATGTTCCTGTGGTCTTGGAAGTGTTTTAAATTTAAACTACATGCGGTAATAAGGTTTGCTTCACTTTGGATTTTGACCAGATGTTTTCTGCTGTCGTACGAGCACAGGAGCAACCGTTATGTGGATAAACACTAGAGCTGTTGCCCCTCGTTGCAGTCAGCATGCGTGTGTGTACAACCAGTGGCAAAAGTGCGATTTACTGGCAGTCATTTACAGGGCCTGTATGGCCTAAATACCGTGAGGTATTTTGAATCGGGTGTCTTTTACTGCTTCTTGTATGGCTCAAATCACTTTGTAGGTTCGCTTTTTTCACAATGTGTAACATGCCCTTTTGCATCGCAAATGGGAGGGAAGCAAGCGATAAATGCAGTCTTTAATTTTAACTGAAGCATGGTTTGTAGTCGAATGAAAGCCAGAACAGCTACGAGAGGTGTGATCTTTTGGTTAACACAGGTGTACAGCCTTTAGTGTCCCTTAGATACCTTGCATCCATTTTACAGCAGGCCTTATTATTGTCCCTTTCGAATGGAATGAGCTAACTCTTCTCTTCAACTCTTCTCCGCACCCAGCGCCTGTTCTACCTGCAAGTGAAGAGCGTCATCCTGACGGACGAGATCTACTGCCCGCCCGAGACGTCGGTGCTGCTGGCCTCGTACGCGGTGCAGGCCAAGTACGGCAACTACTCCCCCGAGCACCACAAGCCGGGATGCCTAGCCAACGACAGGCTGCTGCCCCAGAGGTGCGTTGCGCTCCCACTGTCTGCCATGGTGTGGTAGCTGGTCAGTAGGTGATCACACGAGTGTAGTGGTAGTTGGACTTTTGGCCTTTTAGTAGCTCAGATGAGCTGAATTTCTTGCCTTGGTGAAATTTACGGCCAATCCAAAAATTGGGAGAAATTTCTTACTGTGCCAGTTGCAGAGGTTGTCAACTCTTTGGAGCTTGAACGTAAAGGAAACCGTTCACTTGGCTCCAAATTAATTTGCATTTTTCGAAGCTTCACCTCTGCTGTGCTCAGAGGTAATTTGACATGAGTTATGTTGCAAATGTGTGGCTTGCCTATGTGTGGCAAAGGCACGTTGCAGAGCCCAAGGGCACTAGTATCCACTGTTGCGAATTTCTACAACATAGCTGAATGGGTGTTGTAGGAGAGTTTGTAAGGTTAAGAGTAGCTGAGAGTGCTTTTGGGAACTTTTTACTTGCAGCTTCTTTACTAGGGCACTAATGAAGTTTCGTTTCTCTCCTCTTTTACCCCAGGGTTATGGACCAGCACAAACTGTCCAAGGAGCAGTGGGACGAGAGGATAACCAACTGGTGGGCGGAGCACAAGGAACTGCACAGGTGAGGCCCTCCCCTTGTCATTGTCATCGACGGTGGCGGTGTCTTTATATAAATTCTCACTGTTCCCAGCATTTGTAACTCTCTCGTCGTGTCTTGCTCTCTTCTCCTCCTCGTCACCCAGGGACGATGCCATGATGGAGTACCTGAAGATTGCCCAGGACTTGGAGATGTACGGCGTCAACTACTTCGAGATCAAGAACAAAAAGGGCACGGACCTGTGGCTCGGTGTCGACGCCCTGGGCCTCAACATCTACGAGAAGGATGACAAGTGAGTGGCCGTTTTCTCCCAAATGTGTGGGACCTCTACCCAACCTCAACACCCTGCCCAAGATAGTGGTCCGTGTGTGCGTTTTATGTAGTTGGTGCAACGTTGACCGGGTGTAGCTGTAATTACTGCTCCAGTGTGCGCTGAACTTTGGTTCAGTTGTGCTAGGGGTTCCTAGTGTGTTCATTTTTGTCTGTCTGGACGTGACTCTGCACACCGAGCCATATGACATGATAATGCAGACACGAAAGACAGTGAGGGGAAATAGCATGTAGGTGCTGCTTGGTGTGCACCTTGCCACGTTACTGCACTGGCTGAAACTTGATATCAGTGGCCGAATCTGGTTTTACGAGGGCTTTATGAATGTGGCTTTAAGTGCAAAGCACTATAGTGGCTTGCCTTGTTGTCGTAGCTCGCTGTAACGCTCGACGTCAAGCGACTTCCGGAATCGGGCGGCGCAGTGAGAAAACTGACCCAAGTAGAGCCCGGCGTACCGTCGTCAGTGTGCCTGGCAGAGGCTTTAAAAACCAGGCGGTTTAAATATTCATAACCGTTCGAAACTCTTCCACTGCTGGCGCTTGTCATACATCTCCCCATTGTTTAGCGCAAATAAAACTGCTGGTACATTTGAAGCAAAATTTAACCGGCAGCGCCCGCGTTTAGTTAAGAACGCTCATTAGGTTGTGTTGGTTTTTACTATACTAAGCGAAAAAAAATTGGCAGTGCAATGCCGGCACATGCGGGAGAAAAAGCAAGCACAAAAAGAACACAACTCCCGCTAGCGCAGTTTCAGGCAGGGGGTGCGCGAGCACTGCGAAGGCGGGAAATTTGAATTGCATTGGACAAACTTCCGTTCCATTCATAAAGAGGAGTGACAGGGCAGTGAAGAGTGTGATGGGCAATAGCAGTGAGCGAATAATGGCGCTGCAGCCCATTATGGCGAACCACTGCTCTGCACTTCCAACAGCTTTCACATGGAATGGAATTGCTTTTTTTTTTAAGTTCTTGTGTTCGCTTATCCGTATTTGAGAACTGCTGCTGTAACTTACTGTTACATCCGAGTTATTTGGACTCTTTATTTGAATCTGTTGCATGATGTTGGCACTTAGATTCTGTTGTGTGCATTTAAAAATGCTCCCCATAGTTGTCCTCGTCGAGCGACTTCCTTTAAGAGTGGATGCGGCTTTTGAAATCAGCTTTATTTCTTTGCAAATTTCGCAGAAAGAGGAAATGCTGCTGTGATAACACCATAAATATTTCAAACTAAAAATTTGAAAACTTCCTTGCTTATAAAATTTTCCTTCTATTCACCTTGTACTGAGCTTCATTGGCCTTATAAAACATGATAGAAACCTTCAAAGTGCTTGCATTTCCGAATGAATGGATGGGGTCATGAGTCTTAGATTTTTTTCTATTTAGTTTTCAGTTTTTTAGAGGTGAATGTACAACAGGCACGTAGATGATGAATGACTACTTGAATAAAACTTTCACAAAAAGTAAACTTGGAAAATCAAGTTTCACGACCTGAACTGTTCATGAAGGAATTGATTAAAAAAACAATCAATAGACCCAGTGGTCACAAAGAAATCAGTGGAACAAGCAACGCGGGTGGCAAAAAACTAAAGAAAACGGCTTCTGAAGTTCTGAAACGGCCACATAGATTTCATTTATTAAGTAGTTAGGGTTAGGGGCCTTTCGTGTCCTTTTGAATACAGGGCTTCTGGAATGCCTTGCCTTAAAATTGGAGTGCCTTTTGCAGCCTTTTTATTTCTGCAAAACATTTTCAGTTCCTCTGTGAAGAGTACATAACCCAGGCTTTCAATGCAAAGTAGGTTAGCTGGTTGCCTGTATTGCACTGGACAACTTCCCTATGCAGTGTTGTCACCATGGCATCAAGTGAAGCACTTTTCTTTTTACTTTAATTTGAAAACCGACTCATTGCTTCTTTTATGTTTTATAACCTTGCTTGGAGCAGCAACTTAGTGCTGGTACGTGCAGGTGTTCGTTGCCAAAAGTTTACATACCACAAGGATACAAATGAGCTACTTTGAATCTTGGTAAAATATTTTGCATAACTTTTAACTTTAATGCATGTGCATATTTTTAGTACTCTTGACATTCAAAGAATTCAATATTTCTTCCAGCACAGCCAATATGCACTAAACTATAGGTGTATGTGCATTGGTATTAATAATTTCCCTAAAAAATTAAAATGGTAAATGCTACGACAGTAAGGTACACTTTTAATGTTGTGAACAGGTTTTTAGTCCGAACTCAGACCTGTTTGCATGATTTTTGCAAGTGCACAGGAAATGTTGCTCAAGAAAAGTGATATGACTCGCCCATCGCAATGCACGTTTACCGCAATATATCATACTTTGATTATCTCTGAATGGCTCATTGGGTCACTTTTAAGACTACCGTATTTACCCGATTCTAACGCGCACCCTATTTTTCTGGCAAAAAAAACGAAAACTTGCACCTCCGATTGTAACGCGCACGGGACTTTGTGACCCAGACAAACGAATGCGAGACTGATCTCACTCCTCGTCTCTCTCCGCTGACCACATCTCATCCTCGGTGCCTTCAAGCGTGTTTGCGATGCCACACTTCTGAACGGACGTTCAACCATGGTCGATGGGATCGTGGCCCATGCCTCGCACTCCCATCTCGAGAGCTTCTCCAGAGGTGCACGCTTCAGCCGACTGCTCGTTTTGAACGCGTGGGAGCTGCTGCTGCCATTGCTGTTATCAAGCGCGCAAGTGAAACGATTTTACAATTTGTGTGAACTCCGATAGAAAAACCTAGGCGCCTAGGCTTGCTGAGTCCGAAAAATTGTTGCTAAAAGCTTTGGCGCCGTCTTGAGATGGCGATGGGTGGGACGAAATTTCCGCTGTTTCGGTTTTGTACCCGATTCTAACGCGCATGCGATTTTTCGGCCTATTTTTTCGGAAAAAAAGTGCGCGTTAGAATCGGGTAAATACGGTAAATCTAACATCACAGGCATAATTACAACTACTGGCATTCAATTCGTAATCGACTGAGCAATCAGGCAATGCTAGCACGCAGCGGCTATGCCGTGCGCGTCGCAGCTTTTGATGCGTCAACTGTTTCTTTCCCAAGGCTAGCTACCCTGCTGTCAAACATAGCACTGAGTGTATAAACATCGCAAATCATACTAAAAGTTGACTTTGCGAACCGCTATCACAAGCGCGCACACCGCGTTTCATCCTCTGGGGTAAAGTCACGTGCACGTTTGACGTCCACCTTTCGAGCCACAAATATTCCCGTAATCTGGCTAATAATCTTGGGCATTCCCATTGCAACAAACTGTGTTGAATACTGCAGCAGATAAAATGACTGAACAGAAACTTTGCCAAGTGAAGCAGCAAAAATGGAAACGCGCACTACGGAGTTAAGGCGGCCGCCATCTTGCGTTGCCGCAGCGATGCCCAATCAGTAGGACCGTTCCAGCGCACGCTGACCGGAGGGCCAATCTGGCTTTGTTTGTGTCTTTTTTGTCGTTTGTGTGTTCGTGAATGGACAAAAGATATGACCGGAACTGGAAAGAGAATCGCTCGGCCGATCTAGTGGTACCAAAATGGCCACGCCTGGTGGCACCGTTGCAGAGATAGTGCTCCAGAAATTGCAGTGTTTTCGCCCTTTTGCGCTATTTTTTCACCGCGGCTGGCAAAAGTATTTTTTTATGCCAGTTTGTGACTGTTTTCGGTGGAGAAACTTTGCTAACGCACAGAATCGAAAACATGAGCCAAATGTGGCTTTCAAAAAAACGATGTTTGGTCATTTTTCCGAAGTTGAAAGCTGCATCCCCCCTTAAGTTCAAAAAGGTTGCACGATAGCCGTTTGCCTGGGCATGGTGCCGCTTCATGCTTTTGGGGTGCACATGGTCGTGGTTGACCAAGGCGATTCACTTTAGCTGATGTTCTTTCCAATCCCTGCTACCTCTTTTCTGATTCCCAGGCTGACCCCCAAAATCGGCTTCCCGTGGAGCGAGATCAGGAACATCTCCTTCAACGACAGGAAGTTTGTCATCAAGCCCATCGACAAGAAGGCCCCCGTGAGTATCTCTCTGCCTGCACTCCTGCCCGTGAACGAATGGGGGCTGAGTGGGGCGTGGTTTTTCTGCTCTTCCCGTGGTGCAGGACTTCGTGTTCTTTGCTCCGCGCCTGCGGATCAACAAGCGCATCCTGGCCCTGTGCATGGGCAACCACGAGCTGTACATGCGGCGCCGCAAGCCGGACACCATCGAGGTGCAGCAGATGAAGGCGCAGGCGCAGGAGGAGAAGATGGCACGCAAGCAGGAGCGGGAGAAGCTGCGCAAGGAGATGGAGGCCCGTGAGATTGCCGAGAAGAAGCAGCAGGAGTACGCCGAGCGGCTGCGCCAGATGCAGTCCGAGATGGAGCAGCGGCAGGCGGAGCTGACGGCCGCCCGGGACACCATCGTGCGGCTCGAGGAGCAGCTGCGCCAGGTGCAGGCAGCCAAGGAGGAGTTCGAGCAGAAGCAGCGCGAGCTGGAGGACATGATGCGCAAGCTGGAGAACGACAAGCTCATGGAGGCCGAAGAGAAGGCCCGCCTCGAGGAGGACATCCGCGCCAAGCAGGTCGAGGTGCAGCGCATGCAGGAGGAGGTCAACAGCAAGGACGAGGAGACCCGCAGGTGGGTGCCCCCGAGGGGCTCATCCTGTGCCCTCTGCTGTTTGTTCGCCTTTTCCCTCTCTGGTTGGGCAGTGGGACACTTTAAAAGTAGCACTCTACGTAAGCTAGTGAAGTGTCTTCTGCCAAGGTGGTGCGTTACTGTCCACTGCTTTCTTTTTTTTTTTTTTTTGTCAATCTGTTGCCGTTGTGCTACAACACTGCTGAATAATGGATACTACTTAGGAG
Source organism: Haemaphysalis longicornis (assembly GCA_013339765.2). NCBI lineage: Eukaryota > Metazoa > Arthropoda > Arachnida > Ixodida > Ixodidae > Haemaphysalis > Haemaphysalis longicornis. The sequence goes on from CM023456.1 coordinate 41,990,607, forward strand.
ACATGCTTTACTATGGAAAGCAAGTTTACCAATTCATCCAACTCTGACAGGGACACAGTGCCACAAACTTGAAGTAGTTCCTTGTAGCCTATGCCATACCGCGGAATTCTTTTTCTCCCCATCGGGACCCCAGGTCACATGCAGTACATGACTGAAAACTTTTTTTTCATTATCAGCAAGAACAATAGAAATTTACACTGTAGCAATTGAATGGCTAGACTTGTGTTAAAAAACCTGGTTGTTCACTGCACTACTGTGCAAAACCCTTATTGTGCATTTAGGAGCTTGTAAACAGCATCAGTGATGCTATGAGACGTGATGCCCTGCTTGTGGAACTGACTTAGGGTAAAACTGGATGGTGAATGTCCCCGACTTGTTTGCAGGCTGCAGGAGGAAGTGGAGGAAGCCCGGCGGCGGCAGCAGGAGGCCGCGGAGGCCCTGGTGCAGGCGTCGAGCACGCCCATGCACCACCACGTGGCCGAGGCGGAGGACGAGGGCGAGAACGACGAGGACCTGGCCAACGGTGAACTGGGTAAGCGGGGCAGCTGCAGCAGCGAGGAGGAGCCCGCACTGCCACTCACGGCCAACGGTAAGCGGCCCCCGAGCGCTCGCCCCCCCCCTGTCGATGATTGGCACTATTGCCGCCACACCACAGGGCCCTGCACGTGCGCACACTGGAAGGACGATGCTCTCCTCCTCCTATTCTCTGTCAGCTTGCCTCCTTTGTGGTAGCACTACCATAGTTGCGGAAGATTGAATGTGTGTGCACTGGGTGGAGTTGTGTGGACTCCAGAGTGCACTGTTGGGACCGAAGTTAGCTCCTCTGTCAGCTTTAGCCCAGACTCTCGGAGTTGAGTAGTGGCGAAGGTGTCACTAGATGGCGATGTGATCACTGGTGCCAGCATGTCTTGCGCTGCATTCATCTGTGTCAGAAGAGTCGTACTTCTACTGACCTGTTCGTCATCCAGCTTTTCATTCATGGTCATGTTCACATCAGCATCAACGAGCGTACACTTGCGCGCTGGCTGGCACAGCGCCAGGCTGTTCAAGTGCTGCACAGGGAGTATTCATTTCCCAGTGAGGGAGTTCAGATAGTCACTGGGTGTTTGCGAGTCCTTGTTGGAGCTCATTGCTGACTGCTGTTTAGGTCACAACCCCGTGTGTGCAAAGCAGTTTGACAATGATCGTGTGCTGTGTAGAGCTCCAGGCGGCTTCCATCACCTGTAGCACCATAGACACCTGCACTAAATTTTGGGAGTGGCAGTGTGAATTCCCATGTCATGGTGGCTTGAGGCGACATTAGCTGTGTAGTACATCTAGTCTGTGGGGCACTAATTGGGCATCAGTAATCCTTCCTTGTACTGAAATTTGAAGCAGAGTTCTTTGCCAGGTGGTTTGACTGTTTAGCTATGGCAGTATATCGCTATTTTTTGAGGTGGATTGCAAGGCCACATTTACAAGCATGGATAAAAATGGAGGCTAGCACAGTGTCACCTCAACGATAGTTGCTTGCCTTGACCTAATGGTGTTATGGCTCGTGGTACACCATGGAAGCCATCTTGCATGATCCTTGCATAGAGGGATTTAGAGAAACCTAGGCATTCTCCAAAGGCCTGTTCATGTGCGAAAACTGCTGCTATTGTATTTGCAGTTCAGCCCTTCATCACACCCGCCGCGGTGGCTCAGTGGCTAAGGCGTTGTGCTGCTGAGCACAAGGTCGCGGGATCGATTTCCGGCCGCGGTGGTCGCTTTTCTGATGGAGGCGAAAAGCAAAAACGCCCATGTGCAAGATTTCGCAGGTGGTCAAAATTAATCCGTAGCCCTTCACTGTGGCGCGCCTCATCGCCTGCGTTGCGTCGGCGCGTTATCAGCCCTTCATCACATGATCTTGACAATCAGCTGTGCCCAATGTTCTGGTGAACTCTGCAGGTCTTGATGTCTTACATTCTGCAGCTGTTTATTGGACCAGTTTTTTTCTGCCGTCATTCCATAACATGCCTTAATCCTTCTATTTGCCTGAATGCTGTTGCAGAACCAGTTTTAGCTTGTACCTGGTGATTCCTTTTGTTTTACCGGTGAAGTTTACTTGTATCCACACTCATTCATTGTGTGCATATGCAGTAATCTCATTAGTGCAAAGAATTCATCAAAAAGCTTAAGGGGGGACATTGCTCTGAAAAGAACTTCTTTAATTTTTAAGTAAACTCTGATACTTCTCAGTCTTGCTGCTTTCCCTCCACTGACTTCAAATACGCCATTATTTTTTTAGTAAGTCAATTAGTTCCCAAGATAAGTCATTGGTGAAGGTACAATAGACAAAACAGTGTTGGTCGGAAAGCTGTTATCTTCATATTTCTTAATACAGTTAAACCTCGTTATAACGAGACGGGCCATAACGAAATAATGGATATAACGAGCAAATCGTAATTCCCCTTAAAAGTCCCCATAGAAACCAATGTATTTAAAACCTCGTTTTAACGAGGTAAAATTTCCCTTACGGGATATAACGAACAAATTTCGTTGAGAAATCAAATTTTGAGTTAATTTTACAACAGTGCGCAACGCGGATTTGAGACAGTGCGTGACGCGGCAACTGTATTAGCAGTTCAAAACTCCCGCCACGCGCGCGAAGCTGGCTGGCGCGCCATGCGGACGCTGCGCCCGCGAAGCCCCCACCTTCCTCTCGCTGCGCACGGCATGCAGACAATGGGGCCCTTCGATTTACAGTGTCGGGCTCACCGCGGGCTCCCCGAGAAGCAGTCCGACGTTCCATTTTCCCACGTATCCCTAGGGCTTCGGGGAATCCGCGGACTATCCGCGGTGAGCCCGAGAACCCCAATGCACACGGCGCGCGCGGTTGCGCAACACCACCTAGACTCCTTCCTCTCCCCCCACCCCCCTCCTCCTCCCCTGTTCGTATCGCCGACGTCGCTGCGTAGTTGTGTGTGCGTGGGTTTTGGCAGTCTTCAGCCTTATCTTTTATCGTACTGCCGGCGTGATTCCAACAACGCGAGTGCGACAGGCGGGGAGTGAAAGCGAAAGACTATTCACGCTTGAACAGAAGGCGGCCAAAAGCTGTGGCAAGAGACTTTGACGTGTGGACGAGTACGCTGTCTACCATCGTGAGCAAACGAGAGTCCATCGTCAGCGTGTTGCACATGGCTTGAAAGAAGCGCTAAGGACGGCGTCGGAGGCACTAGATGCGGTGGACGCGCTGCGTCGCTACTTCGGCGCGCACGAGGCGGCGAAGATGGCCGTGAACGTAGCGGCCGCAGCTGCGGGAGCCATAGCTCGCATTAGGAATTACGGACTTCTTCGTAGCCAAGTCTGTTTGAAATACGAGTTTTGAACTGCAATAAAGTAGGTTCTGTGACTTTTCCTTTTTACCTCCGGAATGTGTTTATTTTACTGACTATCGCGTGCAGCAAGATGCTATTCGCCGCTTTTGTTTTAGGTAACTACAATGCACAATATTTGCAGTAAATGTCGGCTACGGCTATAACGAAATATTGGCTATAACGAGCAAATCGCGGCGCCCCTTCAATTTCGTTATAACGAGGTTTAACTGTACTATGAACACTGGTGAATGCACCACAGGAAGCAGTTTCTTGATGCACCGCTTGTAACAAATTTTATAGCTCATTACTGTGGTGGCATTAGTTGGTGGCTGTAAAATTAGTTCCAATCAATGAAACAAGAAACAGCTTCCTATAGTGCATTCACCAGGGTTCAAAGTATTAGGAAATATGAAGATATTGTTTGATGACCAACACTGTTTTTTACGTTGCTCCTCTGAGAATGGCTCCTTATCTCTAATGAAATAAGCAGAAAAAAGCAATAAGACTGGCAAGTTTCAGTTTACTCAATATATAAATATTTTAAGACCCATGTCCCCCTTTAACTACAGGCTGTTTGGGGCAAGTTAAATTTGCTTAATTGGACAGGGGGCAGTAGGTCAAATGCTAGGCTGTGCTTCCCCTCACTCGTGCTTTTTTTTTCTTTTGTGAGCAAAAGTGAGTGCGTAGAAAATCTACAGTGGAAAATTCGCAGGTTTATGGAGGAGAGCATCCCATGTGTGTGCGTGCAGGGCTTTTGTGTGTGCGTGCTCTGTGCCCTGAATTGGTTTCACCCCTGAGTAGTGGCAATGGGAAGTGGCGAAGCTAGAGGCAAAATGGTGACTCCTTGCGCTCCCTGGTTGGTGGCTTGCTGGTTGGTTGGTTGGCTGGTGTCTGGTGAGCTCTGCTGTCCTCCTGTTTTTTATGAATTAAACCTGGTGCGGTGGCTGTTGCGAACTGTTTGCATTCGTTTGCCTTGCTGGTGCATTTTGCATTGTGCTGGGATTAAGGGTCCTCTGTTGACTTTTTGGGTTCTGGTTTTTGGAAAGAATGTGGTTAAATGTGGCATTTAGGCATCCTGGGACCTCTTGCAGTGGTGTCTTGAGGGGGTGGGGTAGTTTTTAACGGGGTACGCTTGTCTCGTGGTGAATTGCACTGGTTAATCTGCAGCAAGCAGCAGACTTTCTAGCATTGATGGCATCGTGAACAACCTAATCTACAGTGACCACTCAAATGAGCAATGCTGACACCGAATACGCAGCTCTGTGCAAGTGGCAACCACTGAATGCCAGTGTCCCGCTCAGTTTCGTACTACAGCCTAACACAGAAATATCGAACTCGAAGGGGATAGCGAAACAGCTGGATATATCGATAATTCGATATATAAAATATGGCTGTCTGAAGATTATCTGATAACTCTGCACACCAGAGAGCCTTTGGAGATTGTGACAAGCTTACCGATTTGTTCATCATAGCATGAAAGATTCAAACCACAGCACGACGATCACCGCACTTAAACATGAAAGGAGGCTGAGAATCGCTTGCTTCTTATGCGTCACGAAGTCAGTGTCCGCTTTATGCGTCTGCTTCCGTCGCTAAATCCAAATTCTTCCATTTTTTTGTGGCCATGGCTCCCAAACGCGTGACACGGACAAGTCAAGTATGCACCACACTTCATTGGTCCCCCTGCGCGAGCCACCACTGTTAACTGCTAAGGTACACAGAGAAAGACAGAAACTGAGCACTTCTGGTCAGTTTCCCCTTGTTTGTTGCCTTTTGCACCCAATCACTCCCCGCGTGCTTCGTGCCATGCGGCTGCCCCCATTGCTAGCGTGCGATCGGCAGATGTTGAAGGCATTCTTCCTCCGGGGTTCAAGTCCATCGAAGCGACGCGACACCGCCTCATTCTTTCTCCAAACGCAGCGACGCCCGCGAGAAGTCATAATCGCCCAGAACTCAGTCAGGAGATAACTTGCAGGGGCATTTGCGTTGCAACGTTCGATATATTGAATGTGCCCTAGATCGACAGTTTGATACGCGTGTACAACAGCGCTATACTTTTGCACGAGGTTTTCAAGGGGATGTTCATGCTGTTCGATATGGCAATAATTCGATGTATCCGTGTTCGATATATCCGTGCTCGACTGTAATATATACTAAGCGAAATCCAGCGCTGCAATCGCGGGCAGCCTTGGGCGGCGCCATTGCAGCCAGCGATGTTCCTCACCTACTTGGCTTAGCTAGCCATGTGGCTTCTTTTTTGTCTCGAAGCCAAAATGAACAAAAACAAGGGTAACATTTTTTTGTTCATTGTGCATGAAGCTTTTAAATAATCACTGACAAATAAATATTTTTGAGCTTCAATTTTATAACAAAACGAATTTGAATAATCTTACAGTAATGCTTTTTTGCAGCCAGAGTCAACTTTTCAGCCTGTTCATGAGCCATGCCAAGCACAAGCGGGATGTGCCTGCCTGGTACATGATGGAAAGCTCACTGAAGTGTGGCTTCCCTAGACAGTGGCACCAGATTTCCCTCTAGAATGTATTAGTATGAAACTCTATGGTCCTGCTCAGCTTCGGTAATGGGTATTTTATGTTAAAATATTAAACAACCTTAGCCTTAGTGTATATATATTTTCCTAAATGTACCCTGCAGCACATAAGTATTTTCGGAATTTTTTTGGAAGAAACGGTATATTCTGGCAAAGTAATAAAAACACTGATATCAGCTGCTTTTTATCACATTACGCGCTGTGGTATTCTTTTGCAGTCGTGCAGTCAGATTGGGATGGGAGCTTTACCAACCATCAGTTGGAATTTTAGCAGAAAGAAAAACCGCTTCATTGGCCTCCAATTGCAAAGAAGCAACAGATTTGCTCTGCTGTGTTAAAAATGCTTTACATGCTCAGAGTTCCCACCGTCTCAGATGTTTCACATGCATTGCAGCGAGATTCGGAATTGGAAAAATATGCTACATAAAACATCAAGCTCACAAAACTTTGTTGAGGAAGTTTGTATATCCTTAAAGATGTCTTATCTTCTCCGAATGGCACAAATGCACCATGGTGGTCAAAAACATGCCATGTCGCCTCGCCTAGCCTAATGTACATGAAAAATCACCGCCAAGAAAGCCGCCGGGAAGATAGGCTTGCACCGATTTCGTTGCAACTGTGGCAGCAACTGTGAGAGGTTTACTGTGCTGGGGCTTGGCTGTGTGTGGTTTCCAGAACTTGAAAAAAAACTTTGTGAAACCGGCGAACCACACGCACTCACTCCCTTGAGCAGTGGAATTCACCACGGGCCAGGTAGAACCAAATTTGTCTCTCCTAATTAGGAAAGCCTTTGTTAGTGTTGGTTTCTGGGGGCTTTGTTGGGAAACTAATTATCTCTAATGGAGAAGGGCACTAAACCTGCATGCTTGGGCGAACTTGCATGCAGTAAGTTTTGGGGTGCCTTCATTTTGCTTCCTGTAGCGTGTCTCTGCGGATTAGCGAGGGTTACATTGTTGCGAACCTTTTCTCAGTATGTCTTAATTAAAGGAACTGCTGTAGGTTTGCCTTGCTTGCTTGGAACTGTCCTCATTGTGGTTTGTGGCCTTTCTCTGAACAGGTGCTGAGCTAACGAACCATGAGAACGAGGACCTCCCACGGCCAGAAGAGGAGCGCTCCACAGAGGTCTCCAAAAAGAAGGCACTAGGGGACCAGCTTGAGGTGCGTGTCAGTGCCTGAAACAGGCGTTCTCTTTCTGCAGGGTTCGCTGTCTGCTGCAGGTAGATTACTGTGTTATAGTATAGACGATGGGAATCGGCTTGAATAAAATGTACACAAAAGGAAGAGGGAGATACACGACACACTGCTGTATCTCCCTCTTCCTTTTGTGTTTCGTTTTATTCAAGCTGATTCCCATCGAAGATGTACCAACTAGCGCAGACCAGACCCATCCTGCTATAGTATAGACAATGGCAATTGCCTTCCACGCTTGATTTCAGTTGGGAAGTACCGTGAAAGTGCATAATGGGTATGTGGGACATAAGCTGCTGTATTGTGTTAGTAACTAAGCATTACTGAAAGCTAGGCTAGTTGCTACAGCTAGGTAGTTCAGAAAAGAGTTGCAGAAGACGTTTAAGTCTTAAGATGTACGACGCGATAGCGTTGCTTAGGCGCCCAGGGGTGTTTCGCAGCGGCATTGTCGCATGTACGATGTATGCTTCAGGAGCCATTTTGCAAGCCACCTTGTGCTTGTTTACAGTGAGGAAAACTCTGGCTTGTAAGCTTTGAGAGTTGAACTGCAACTGAGCTGACATTGTCAGGAAAAAACCCTTCCAAGGAAGTGTTGTTTCCGAGGGGAAATTAATGTACCTTTGTCACTAGCTAATATTGCTTGTACAAGATTGTTGTGTAGTTTTTGAGAATTCACTTCTTTCTGTTCATAGACCCGTATTTTTGCCTTTCGATATGTAGCCCATTGCCTACATTACAAGATTGATAATTGTTCTCAAAAAATTTTAAAAATCGGCAATCTTGGATATGCATTATTTAGTATCTTTTTAGCGTACTTGTGGACATGCATGATGTCTAGTTACATCTAAGTGTATCTTAGTATTCGTATTTTATGCTAGCAGCCTTTATATCTGGTAATTTATATTCAGGAATACTTTTTTCGATATCTCTGCTCAGTCCTCACAATGGGCCCATTTGGAAATTAGATTTTCTTAATTTTTTTTCCCTTGCGTAGGTAGGTGTTCAAATGTAACTTTCTCTTTTTTACGATGTTTTCACTTTCAGTTCGCTTACACTAGTGGGCATAGACCCTGGCTGTTGCTTAAAAGGAACTTGTCAGTTGTAATGGTTCAATGGCAAAGGCGTGCTGTTGTGCATTAGGTTGCAGGTTCCAATCCCAGCTTCAGTGGCATTGTTCCCAATTGAGGCAATGTACGAAATGCTTGAGGACAACATTTGGTCCTGTTATGGAACTCCTAAAGGTTTTTTTTTTTTTCTCTAGACTAAAACCGCGTGCCACTTTTTGACACTTGCCATCAGTGATTGAATATCTATTTGGTTCATAAATTTGAGGAGCCTCTTCTGCTTGACCATTTTTGATTGAACATAGGTTGTGCTTTGGGGTGCCCGTTGATTTGTGTGTTAATTCGGTTGCCCGCACTTTCCTTCTGTCGCCAGATGCTGAGCCAGGAGCTTGCGGCCATGAAGGACGACGCCAAGCTAACCCGCAACGACATCCTGCACCAAGAGAACGTCCGACAGGGCCGAGACAAGTACAAGACTCTGCGCGAGATCCGCAAGGGCAACACGAAGCGCCGCGTAGATCAGTTCGAGAACATGTAGACACGCAGAGGGCCTCTCTCTCTCCCTCTCCTTCTCCTCCTTCCGCCCCCGCACACCTCCCTTATCTCTTCCTGGTCTTCCATACATACCCCCCTTCCCCCCTCCTCTCGTGCACTGTTTCCCCCTCAACGCTTCCACCACTTCAACTACCCCCTTCAGTACGTCGTCCCATCATCCTTTTTTCTCCCAGTTGTCCGCTGCGTCCAGAAGACTGCAAGAAAATCTTTTCTGTTCATCATCGTTACGGACAATCCCTGTCTTGCTCGTTGGGGCCCGTCATCGCCGCTTTTGGATCCAGTTTTTTCGGCAGTTAGTTTAGAGGCCGCGAAGCAAGCATTCCAGGCTTGAAAGGAGATCTTGCTGCCTTGCACGAAGGGGTGGGCGAGTGTTTGAGAGGGTTGCGCGGGGAAAGGGGCTAAGGGGGAAGCTGTTGCGTCCAGGGAGGAAGTCTGACACATACGTCGCAGTGCTCTTGCTGTAAGCGTAAAGAGGTTGGGAGATGTGGGGGTGCATGAAACTGTTACTTGAGAGCTCCGAGAGCTCTCTCGTCCACGTTTGTTCGAGGCCTTTTTTTTTATATATAGATTGTCAGGGTCATGAGTGCCTACTACGAAGATCTTGTTAACCTTGCACGCCGCTGCTGCGTCGTTTGTAAAACCTGGTTCACGCTAACTTTGGCAGAGCGGTGACTGACCTCTGCGCCCCTTTTTCTGCCCCCCCCTCTCCCCGTGTAGAGTTGTTAACATGTCTGTTTTTTGCTATGAGCTTTGTACACAGACCGTCGTCGTCTTACCCGTGCTTTTTGAAGATCTTTATTAGAACTACTATACTCGTGTTCTGGAGGTATAGCACTACATTTTTCTACGACAGTAATCGGTGCCCTTCGCGAGAGAATTGTGCCTTCTGAGGAGGAGACCAAGGTATTTTTTTTTTTTTTCTTTATGGTGCCCCACTTTTGGAAAGTAGGTTTAGGCAATCGAGGTGCTTTTGACCGCCGCTCAACATTTGGCGTACTCGTTACATGTTGCAATGTCTTTAGGAAGAGGGCCTCCGGTTGACGCTGTTGCCACCTTATTTTTTTCTTTCTCTCTTCTCTCCGGATGTGCGTGTTTCGTCTCAACGAAGTATTGTTTACTTAGACTGTTGTGGCATTACTTTGTTTTGTGCTGTTCACAAACTTTTTTTCTTTCTATAATGTGCATAACCTCTGGAGAGACAATATCCTAGTGAAACATGAACTGGTTGGAGGAACTGTTCATAAATTAAAACTATTTTTTTTTTGAGCCAAAACAAATAAATGAAGTCCAGTTTTATAAATGGTTGTGTGTGTGCTTGATTTATTTCGAACGCGTTTTTGTCATATTTTTTGACAGCAGATATTCGTAACCTAGTCTACAAGAACTAAAAAGCCTGGAAATATACAACCCAAGTGCACATTTCAAAGTTTTCTGCAAATATCTAGTAATGTGAAGTAGTGGTACTGCTGTCAACGTATGCTTGATTGGCACAATTTCTTTGTTTAACCAGGGTAGCAATTGCATGCAGTGGTTTTTACAAATGCTCCATTCGTTGTGAACTGTGCAGAACTTGCGAGAGGTTCTGGGGCCGCTGCTGTTCTGCAGAAATTTCTGGAAAATGTTGGTATAACTCAGTAATCAAAACAATGCATTGGGTTTGTGCTCATCCTGAACAAGAATAAAATCAAAGCGGAACAAGCAGTGTTGCAAATCCTGCAAGACGTCGATGGGTAAGCAGTTGGTATATTTACAAACGATTTGGTAGGCAAACTAGTTTGCCTCAATCTGTAGGCGAACGATCAAACTGGCGCTCAAACCATAGGGATAGAATTTGGCCTCCTGAAGTAGATCTTGTGTAAAAGTTTGCTGAATGCAGCAACGGTGTTGCAATAATCAATCAAGTCGTCTATTTCTGTTAAAGTGCCCCTGCCTGTGCATCCAAACCTGGTAAGGCCTCTTAGGTCTTGTGATATGTAGTACAGATGGATCACTCGAATTACACTACATCTTTACCCCTATCCTTGACACAACTCAGTGACCTGCAATTACTAGCGTGCTGTACGAGAGGTGAGTTTAAAACTGCGCACACAGGAGCAAATGATGCAAGTGTACAGTATTTTTCAAAAGTCCCCATACCGTGCTAAATGTTTCCAGGCCACAAATATGTCCTGTGCCACAGAACTGGAAGCGTTATCCACTATATTTACAGGAGAAACATTTTCATTGCACTCGAGTTGAGCATCTGCTTTATTTGTGGCCTGGGAACTTGTGACCATAAAACTGAAGCTCTGTACTCATAACAGGTGCAGTTGATATCTTGTTGCATGCATCCTGCAGTGTAACCCATAAAATCTGGTATTTAACTGGCTGTGTGTTGTAGTGATATCCTTGCTATTTCTGTCGCCTAAAAGCACATTTCAAAAGAAGTCATTAGTCTATTTAGGATAGCACATGTCTAGAGCCTATGGGCGACAAAGCCACGGTTTGAACTACTGTAATAATGTCGCACTGGTTTGCGTTTATGTGCTATCCCAACCTCCAGTATTTTGATTTCCACCCACTTCAAGGTGAACTCATTGGAAAAGCTTTGTAAGGGCAAGTCAAATGTTTCGGCGTAAACACAGTACAAACTTGTTAAATGTTAACTATGAAGCAAGTTGAAAGTAATTTTAAAATTTTGCAAAAGTATCAGCCGAAAGCACCAAGATGGTGGCTCGAATGCATGACGACAGGCGACATATGGGCAAACGTCGACACGGTACTGCGCATGCGGTTAGCACCTCGTAATCTGACCCAGTGCAAAGCTTGATAGGATTTACGGGTTTCAGACTTGTATATGTATGGACAATTGGGTCTGGCATTGCAGATTGCTACCATATTTAATGCTTACAAGAGGCGAGGAAGAATTTGAATCAAGTATTTGCACCTGTTCCTTAATAACGGTTTGCGCATAATAATTTAAGAAAATACATTTAAGGGTCACGAAATTTTCAAAAAGCTATTTGTAAATTCGCAAAAGATACTTACCCTTTCAAGCACGTCTCCTGTGGCGAGATTGTGCGCAAACATTTTATAAAAATAAATTTGTGTCTAAGTTAGTAAAAAAGAAAGGTTTGTATAGGTAAAGCCACTGGTAGCACGAACATGTACTACATTGTAGGAACTTTAAAAATACTAACGGAACATTGCAGGCTAGACGAATCCTTAGTAAAATGGCAATGGATGACTTATACGGACAACGGACAGAACGCAAGGCAATGCAAGGCGCAACGGGAACACGAGTGTGCCCAATTGCCCTTAGTGAAATTTTGAATAAATCAAATTCACATCCGAATGTGTCGAAGCTTAAATAGACTAATATGGGATTCCAAAAGGAACGTTAGACCAAAGGTTTTTGGCGACATGCAGATACTGGGAATCGGAAACCTTCAGTTTCTTTGATGGTCTCGGTTGGTCGAAAAATGTCATCTAAAATTTTGAACCGATTAAGATTACGAAATTTTTTTCAAATTCTTCAGTAGACAGGGAAGGAAATGCAAATTTAAAAAAGTCATTTTTTTTCGAAAAATGCGTTTTTGAAGGTGTGACCTACCGTGAACGAGCCAGAAAAGCTTTGTGCATTGGGATCAAATCGAGGTGTAGAACCACAACGGGGGATTTTTGAGTAAATGAGCCCCTACGTGTACGGAAATTTGTAAACATTTTTGAAGATCGCCTTTCTCAACGATGGGCGCCGCCGCAGGCGCACCGGTGAAGCAACGGAGCGCTCCCCCAATTCCGATCGAAACTCGGTCAGCCGGCAACGTCCTGCCATTGGCTTCCGTTGCTCTTCTCTGCACTCGCGATCCCGAGGCAAAGGCGGGTCTGCAGCGATTGACGCGTGCCTAGGCGCAGGAATGTAGCTAGCGGAGAACGGAAGTCGAGCGTCGCGATGTCACATGGCTATTCCCAGTGTTTCCAGGTGCTTTGAAAGGAGCAGAGAGGGAGGAGGAATCGATCGGCAAGGGGGGAGAGGTGCACTTAATTTCTTCTGGCGCAGCTAATACTGAATGTAGATCAATAATTCCAACGGCATTGCATCGCTATATTGGTACTACGCGACAATAAAGGCCTTTTGTAACTTTTACAAAAGGCTTTTCTGGGTCCCTTTAATATCAGTGCTTTGCTTGGGCAAGCACATGTTGTACAGGTTAAACACAGTACAAACCTGTTAAATTTAGCCCTGCAAACTTGAGAGTGAGAAACGTGGGAAAAGGTAGAATGATCAGGTAATTAGCCAACATTGAAAACTTGCATCAGTGTCCCTTCCGTGAATAGCACGGGCCACTAAAGCTGCTGCAGGGGTGAGACAGCTGCGCATATTGCGCAATTTGATACAAATTGTTTTCTGCGCCAGGCTGCTCCGAAAAGCTTGAAAATGCTAAAATTGCGCCAAGCTGCTCCAAAACAGTTGACCCAAGGATTTATAAGCTCCCGTCAGTTTCATGGGAAATGCTACTGACGGCATAATTTCCAGCACCCCCATGGTGATGGTGTTCGAAGGTTTAATAATTGATCATCCAATAAAAAAACCTGATACAATTGTCCCCGAGATAGTTGCTTCGAAGTCATATTCGGGTTGCGGGTGGTAGTAATAGGCGTTTTTGCGCTTGTCCCTTGACCCAATAATGCTAGTCCTATCGCAAAACTAGTGGACTAGGCGTCAAAACTGATGGGTTCTGACCTTGATAACCGTTAATTTTTAAAGGGCCCGGGTTTTGGAGGCATTTGTCTTGGCTGCAAGACTGTGTGTTCTTTGGAAGACTGGCATCAATGAAGGCATATTTGTGGTAATTCCATTGTATTTCCCTGCCTTTCCTGTTCTTGAGGATTTCCTTGAAAAAATTTAGATTACTCTTGGCTGTTACGGGAAGTTCGTCCCATGGTTGTTCGTTAGGCTTGAATGAGGGTTGCTTTTTTTTTGAATTGAATGGCGATGTAAATTCCGTAAAAACTAATATTTTCGGGTATACCTGCCTTTGAAAGCGAAATTTCAGCGGCAAGGGTAGGGGCTGCAAAAGCGGGGTTTCCAGTGCATTCAGGCAATGTTCAGCGGTGCCGTAAGATGGACTGGTAATTATTATAACTGGGGGCGATTATCTCAGCGGAGGTGACCTTGTGAATTGTACGGTAGCTTGGTCAGTGTGCGCTGCAAATACCCGCTGAGGTAGTGGATTTGTGACGCTTTATTGATTGCTTGACCGTAGTTGGTGATTTCCTGATCAAAGTGCGGGCAACGTGAGGTCTTGGCGCGCTGAAGTGAGGGTGCGGATTATATGCAGGGGCGGGTTATACGCGAAAAATGTCTCATGAGTGGCTGCAAATCTGCGCTGAGGGTAGTGGGATCATGTGTTGCTTTCACAAACAGTCCTCGAGCTACCACCAACTTATGGGCGCCGAGAGAGCGAGTTGAGTTTCTCTCCCATCTGTGGACTGCCTTGGAACAGCTGTATTTCTAAATAGAATAAATGGCCAGGTACTGCCCCATTTGCCATTTAAAAGCTAGCAATGGTGAGCTATTCTGCAAAAAGACTACATTTTTCACACCTTTAGGCTTTATGTAGAAGTGCGCTTTTCAGAGCCATATTTTTGTTAAGGGTCAACATTCAGATATTTTCTCTGCAAACATCCTGTCACTTTTAGAATAATTTCCGCATGAAAGCTCAGCGTTTTTTTTTTTTCTGTAAACTTCCGAAAGGGTTAACATTTCCAATGAAGGTTGAGGGGGGTGGCGAAAGCTAAAGGGCTTAATGGATAAAAAATAACTAATAATGAATATTCAATAATGCACTTAGGGAAATAGCAGACACTTTTGCAATGAAGGCAAGAATTTCTATCGAAGTTGAGTGCTGTTCGAACAGCTAACGAGGACATTAGCTTATTTGCTTGTTTCAGTGTCGCTCAATAGCAGCAGGATTCACTCGTTTTGCATGCTCTGTTGTAATGTCATGGGGAGACTGCATCACCAGAAGTGGTTCCGATGGGCTGGGTGTGAGAAGTGGACGTGATTCCGGCGATTTAGCATTATTGTAATACGCCCATATATGTGCTACTTTATTGAGTTACAGCGGGGACAAACGGTTCGGTGCACACAAACGAACATATGCTAAATTATCATTTCTTGGTGTTGCATTTTGTTGCACAGTTTCCTCTGCTGTAGTACACTTGCCCCCAATGAGCTCATTTCCAGTTGTGATGTCATATCTGCTGTTTGCATCACCCCCGCAGTGCATGATGAACGAATATTTTCAAAACAAATTGGCCTCCAATAGCGGATTTCAGATGCTATACAACTTGTCAGTAATGGCTGTTTAATAACGGAGAAAATGTAATCTGGTATCGGTGCCTCATGCATTTCAAAATGGCAAAAAAAAAAAAAAAGGTAACATCGCACGGAGCCGCAGAAGACTGCCTTTTATTGAGTCACCGAACGTAGTTGGCACCCTTCATACTCTGCCGCTTGGGGCCGCTAGCCATGTCGTTCTCTTTGACCTCAATCACCGGGTGTTGCGGACCTTCTGTGGGACCTTGCGAGCTGGTTGTTGGGGTGCCGTGTGCGTCCACCACTTCGCCGGGAAATCGAAGACTCGGTGCGTCCTCTGCTGATTGCATTTCCCTGTGTCTTCCCTTTTCGATGATGGCTTTGAGGTCGGGGTCCATTTTCTGTCCTGGCTGGTCTGCGTCCCTCGAATCGACTGCCGAGGATTTGCCGCCCTTTCTGGGACGCCCCTTTTCGTCCTTTCCAACGTCGTCTTGCTCCCAGCTGATGGGATACCTGTGGGGAAAGGTTGGGGAATTGCTACGTGTAATCAGGTGCGACCAATGTGAGCCTATAGGCTTGCCATCTGCTCGGTTTTTGACTTGTCTAAGCAGGTTTATTAGCCAGTGGTCCTGTTGCCGGTCTGTATTTAAAACCGAAGGTCATTGGCCAGGTTTTCGGCTATCGTACCACTATTATGTTTTTTGGTATTATAGAAGTGTCAGTTCAACAACTACAGTTAAACCTGGATGTAATGAACCTATATAATGAATTCCTGGATTTAACAATGTTTTTCAATTCCTCATTGCCACCCCCATTGAAACCCATGTGTTTGCGACCTCATGTAACGAAACATAGCGGCGGTCGACCTCTATGTAACAAAGTCGGCAAGCTGATCAGTCATTGTGTGTTGCACTTTTGCGCATAAATCGACGGGAGAAATTAACTAATTTAACGAACACTAGCACTACAGTAACGAACCAGCAGCAGTGAAACCGTCTGGAATCGCCTAAACACGAAATTTGCCATGATGATGATGATGAACGGAGGTGCTAGCACCATCTCATGGCCAACGTAGCAGTGGCTTCTTGCTTTGCTTGTGTAGCGTGTCACCACACCAGCTAGCAAGAGTAACTACCATTCACGTTTTCTTTTTTTCCGCCCGCACCGCTAACTACCGTGCGTTTCCACGTATGAGTGTGGTTTCGGTTCCAGCCTTACGTTTTTAGGTGCTAGGTCGTCCTCTCGGCGTGTAGTTGCGCGTCTCCACTACTATCTGGGGTATCGGTTCATCGGTGATGAGTGCTACTGCTAGGAAACGAGAAATGTCTTTCAAAGAAAAGCGTGCTATTTTAAATGCCGTCTCCGCTGGAAAGAAGAATGTTGCCGCTTGGTATAGTATTCCAGCCAGCACCCTTTAAAGGAGCCATGGAGACAAAATACAAGTTGGGTTTATTAGAAATACTGCTTAGACCGATAACAATGATACCAATATCATCGCAATCTTCGAACAAATAACGGAGATATTAAAGAAAACGTGTGAAGCAGTCGCGACCCCCTAGCCAATTTCCCGCAACTTTTCTATGACGTCACGGAACCTTGTTTGTGCGATTGGCGGCCGCCTAAATCACCTGTCGCGACGACACATAACTGGACGTCTGTAATGGGGCCTCTAGTTCCATTGGACCGCATCATTTGAATGCTAACGCGCAGTTAACGCACTGAAAATTATGTTTTATTGTTGGCCCGTATGACGTCATTCTTGCTCATAATACGTAACTGTGGCGCAAAATTTGAAAGTTTTAAATACTTCTTGCTTTTTTTTTCGTTAAAAAACATCTTTTGTGCCTGTAATGGAGCGGAGTGAGATACTGAATCCTATAGGTTCTTTCAAATTAAACAAAGTTGTATTTTCTCTTCATGGTCCTTTAAACAATCTTGAGTGCGGTAAAGAGCACCAAGTTCGCAAAAAGGCACCCTTTCAGCATACGTTTGGTTCTTGTACCGCGTTAAGGCGCCAAAAAGTGTCAAAAGGCACAAGTGATAGCACTTAAAGGGACAGACAACCGGGGGTAGGTGACCTTGTTTCGTTGGAGCGCCGTGTAGTGCCTAAGCTCGTGCGAAAGCCCGAGTCCCAAATAGCAGCCTTTTCGCTGTGAAATAAATTCCATGAAGGGTGAGTTCACCTTCACTGATGTCTAGCATTTTGGCTGCGTTTCTGCTTCATTCCCGCGAGCCTTAACTCGCGAAACCTGTATGTAACGAATACCTGTATATAACTTTTGTCAACTTTGTACGAAGATAAATATTTGCCTACGAAAAAAAAAATGTCTTATCCAAGCAGCGCAAAGACATGCGGGCAGATGGGAGGGATGGGAGGAACAACACAAAATTAAACAACCACTGGCAGCGAGGTATAGGAAGCATCGCCTTTAGAAAAGTATGACTACCAACTCTCGAAACATTGAGTGACCACTATTCGGTTGATCAGACACAACAGAAAAGTGAAACGGTACTTCAGTAAAGATAAAAAGTTTTTCAAGGGCAGCTGCAGTAATTGAGCTGAGGAGGAAGTTGTCGATAGTCGGGGTCTGCGTATGAATCGAATACAGGTACTACGGAAGTGGAATGGAAGTGTACACCCCCCATGTAACACCACTGTGGCCTACAATGGTGTTGTAATGCGTTGTAGCCTTTGATTTCGGGGTTTGTTTTAAAGACATGCACTGAGACCCACATGGGTGATTTGTCTAATTACAGAAGTAACAGCTAAGCCAGAAGCAAAGTGCACTCCGGCTAAATATCTTATGTTTGGCGATGCGGATATGTACCGGCCTGGCGTTGGTAGCGCCGCCATGCGGTATTCGTTGAACACTGCGATCGTACGGCGCTGCCCTAACAGATGGCACGCGAGTAGTATGAACGCGGGTAATGTGTGTGGTTGCATTTGTATTTATGAGCCAGTCGCCTGTCATCGTGTTCTACGAATTCATAATACTGATTCCTTCTTCAGGGATACTATAAAAAAACAATTTTTTTCTCTCCATTTTGATTAAAAGCACGCAGACATAACACTGATCCCCAAACCCGGAAAGCCACTTAACCCCAAGAACCTCCGGCCTATTTCCTTCAAATCTTGCGTAGAAAACTCTTCGAACATATGGTTCACAATCGTCTCTCACCGCACATCGAAGACAACAATTACTTTCCTCACACAATGTTCGATTTTCGGCCGCACCTCTCCGCTCAAGATATTTTACTCCAGCTGAAAGAAGATATACTGAGCAAGTTGTCAAATCAGCACAAATACTCCATTCTTGCATTATACATCAATGGTGCTTTCGACAACGTAACACATCACGCCATCTTGCGAGGACTCAGCTCAATCATTTGGGGACAACGTCTTTAGAACTATGTCACCGCATTCTTCACCAACCGTACCGCCACAGTGGGCATTTGGCACCTCCGCTCGGACACCTTCACAACCAAACCGCAGGGGACCCCGCAATGCTCCGTTATTTCACCACTACTCTTCAATATCGCAATGAAGGACCATCCCACCACTTCTGGAAGCGATCCCCAACCTCCGACATAGAATGTACGCAGATGATCCGACACTATGGACCCCTACAGGATCCATCGGTGCCCAAGAAGAGGCCCTCCAAACTGCAATACATGTGACACAACAATACCTCCAAGCACGTGGTCTTGAATGTGCCCCAGAAAAATCGGCCCTTTTAACATTCAGCAAAAGAACAACCAAGAAAAACGCGCAAGATATACCCGACCCGGAACTCAAGATGAACAACCAGCCAGTCCCCAACGTCCCCTACCTCCGCATATTCGGACTAACCATTCCAAAGGGTGGCTCAGGTTCCAAAACGATCCTCCCCCCTACAGCGGATCCCTCGTACAGCTCATGCACCTCACACACCGCGTCTCCCATCGTAGATTCGGCCTCAAAGAAACCGACACGCTTCGCCTCATACAAGTCATCCTCATCAGCAGGATAGCGTATGGTGCTCCATACCTAACCCTTAAACCAGCCGAGATCCTTAACCTTAACTCACGATCCTTAACTTAACTCAGCGATCCGCCAAGCATACAAGACAGCCCTGGGTCTCCCTCCCAAGACCGCAACTACGAAGCTCCTGCGGCTTGGCGTCCACAACACATGGGAAGAAAAAGAAGAGGCACACCACACCTCTGAAATACAACGGCTTAAACTAACTCTAACGGGCAGGGCAACGCTCTTGAAACTACAATACTCTGTACCGCCCAACCACGACCAGAAAATTCGCACCCCCTGGCTATACGAGAAAACATTCGCGTTGCTCCGATCCCATGAAACATGCACCCCACCTACAACAAAGCACGCCGAGCAGCAAGATCCCGCAACATTCATAACCAATACCACCACCTCCCATGCACCCGATATACGGACGCATCGCCATACCCCCACAAATCTGCACAAGGCGCCGGCGTGGTCAATGCAAAGGAACTGAGCTCACTGAAGTTACTGTTTTCACCAACTCCATCAAAACAGCTGGAGAGGTTGCCATCGCACTTGCCGCCACAACAGGCGAAGAATTTTTAACCATTATTACTGACTGCCAATGCGCTTGCAGGAACTACCTAAAAGGACGCATATCGCAACCCGCCTTGAAAATTCAACAACAAGCGAAACGACTCCCAGAACTAACTGAAAATAATTTGGACTCCAGGTCACGAATATCTTGGGTGTAACGAGGCGGCACACGCCGCTGCCCGCGCTCATTCACACCGGGCAGTTTTCCCACAAGGGCCACGAACCCCAATCTGAAGCAACAGCTAAGCCCACCCCACTGCAAACATACGGCGAAATACTCGCCCACTACAGGAACGAGCGTCGCAAATACCCATTCCCCCACCCGAACCTCTATCGTGATGAAGCTACTACCTTCCGCCGACTACAGACTAACTCCTACCCACATAACACCCTCCTCCATGCCATGTATCCCACACTATACCCTGCCACGTGCAAATTCTGCCCCCAACCAGGCACCCTGTACCACATGGTATGAGAGTGCCAGCAATCCCCTATCCTCACCCCTAACCCCAACCCCACCTATGAGCAGTGGGTGGAGCTGCTGACCAGCTTCGACCTCTCACACCAGCGACAACTGGTGGTGAGGGCACGGATGGCCAGCATAGTCCAAGGCATCCCGGACTAAGGAAGCCTCCCACCGGGCGGGTGCCCTAACATCAGCACCTCGACTCCAATAAAGTTTATTCATCATCATCATCATAATCATCATCATCATCCTTTTTGATAAACCATTCTTGCTTTAGGGCGGGATCGAAAGTCATGCATCAGAAGGGAACGCAGCATACTTAGCGTGGACGTAGTTTGCAAGAGCCCGGGCGAGTCGATCTCCCTTTCCAAGCTGCATCAGTTGCAGCAGCAAGTCGGTCGTCTTTCCGGTCGCCTCGTCGCCGGGGGCTGCTGCGACGCTTCGGCGCACTCTGGAACCGCGGCCTGCGCGCACCAGAAAGTGCAGGTCGCTGCTGTGGCCAGACGACCGTGCCGGTGTCCTGCCCGATATCAGGCTGCAGACGCCCGGCGTGAAAGCGCTGTCGTCGGGCTTCACGCAGAACTCGCGCACGCGGCAGTCCCGGTTGAAGTAGCACGACGACGCGCCCACGGCCACCCGGAGGGCCGGCTCATGGCGAGGGTCCCCCGCGCGGTCGGCGGCGTCTGCGGCCAAGTTCATGGACTGCGTGCGACAATGCCATCCATGTATGCCGACTCGCTCGCTTGCGTTGGGCCATGCAGACAAAATACAAGTTTGTTTTATTCGAAAGATTTCGTGTTTCATAGTTCGTCCAGCGCTTGTGCGGCAGCAAATGATGCCGTATTCAGCGAGAAATTAATCAGTTTAGGTTAAACTTTTGATTCTCCCGCCAAATCGTGTTTTCGTAACGCCAGGAATGAAGTCATAGGGCTCCGTGGGTGCGTGTATTCAAACGAGCCTCCACTGCGTCATTCGGCTCTGCAGCCTTGCTTGCCGTCAGTCGTACCAGAAGCGCTACCATACTCATCCGGCCACGGAAAGTTGTTTGCCTTGCTTTCTTTTGGACCGTATTTGCACTTGGATTGTTTTTTTTTTTTTTACTGCAGAAAGTAATCGTTTCGGGAAACATGGGGTACCCTCGACAAACAGGCTCACGTAAGACAACGTCTCTTCCGCCAATCGGCCAGTGTCGTCTAAGACAACTCCAAAACGGCGGGCTGCTGTGCAGCTAAAACAGGCATAGTGCGCACAGTACCAACACCAGTGCGCTTTGGCACTTCCATGCTTACGTGTATTTTCGTAACTTTCATTGTCTACCGCACCATTCGTACTGCTGTGAAATGAATATGCATTACATTTAGGCGCAAATAACTCGTTCGGCAACCTCAGCCGTGCGTAATCCGTGTTTGCTTTTGCCGGCCGCAGCCAATCGCACAACCGATCATATATGACATCATAGGCTCTGTTGCGGGAAATGAGCTAGTGGGTCGCATGGCCATTCCCTTTTTAAAGGAGCCATGAATAGAAAATACAACTTCGTTTAATTTGAAAGAACTAGGATTCAGTATCTCACTCAGCTCCATTAGAGCCACTAAAGATGTTTTTTAACGAAAAAAAAAAGCAAGAAGTATTTAAAACTTTCAAATTTTGCGCCACAGTGACGTGTATGAGCAAGAATGACGTCATACGGGCCAACAATAAAATATAATTTTCAGTGTGTTAACTGCACGTTAGCATTCAAGTGATGCGGTCAAATGGAACTAGAGGCCCCATTACAGACGTCCAGTCATGTTTCGTCGCGACAGGTCAGTTAGGCGGGCCGGCCAATCGCACAAACAAGGTTCCGTGACGTCATAGAAAAGTTGCGGGAAATTGGCTAGGGGGTCGCGATTGCTTCACACGTTTTCTTTATATCTCCGTATTTGTTCGAAGATTGCAATGATATTGGTATCATTGTTATAGGGACTAAGCAGTCTTTCTAATAAGCCGAACTTGTATTTTGTCTTCATGGCTCCTTTAAATGCAGAGCATATTCTTTAACTTACGATGTCACCCGGCGTTGTCGGCGTGCCTCGGCGTCCGACAACAGCCGTTTCAGGTGCGCCCTCTCCCCCCACTCCTCCTCTCCCGCATCACGCTACCCTCCTCGCTCTCAACAACAGGTCCGCACCCCTCCCCCTACACTATATAAAAAATAATACTTACCGGCGCCTGGTTTCGATCCCACGACCCTGCGGGCGGAACGCAAGGTACATGGTGCTCTACCCACTGCGCCACAAAGCCGACACAGAATGGAAGGCTACGAACGCGCCTTATATCCTTGACTCATTCAAACTACGTCAAGAAGCTGCTGATACAACGCATTCACTACCTGTGGGCGGAACGCGAGGTACATGGTGCTCTTCCCACTGCGCCACAAAACCGACACAGAATGAAAGGCTACGAACGCGCCTTATATCCTTGACTCATTCAAACTACGTCAAGAAGCTGCTGATACAACGCATTCACTACCACCAACTCCCCAAACACTAAACGTTAACGCAATACACCCACCCCCTATGCGACGCATTTACTCGAGTCCCCCTCGCGGGGAGATGGGCCCTTTTTTCATAAATACATCGCTTATTAGAGCGAAGCGCGCGTTACAAGTGGTGCAATCTTTCGAATGAGCCAAACTTGCATTTGGTCTGCATGGCCCCTTTAACCCTTTCGGCCCTGATGTTATTTCAAGGAAAACAGTGTTTTCTGCATGTTTTCCTAAATTTTAGCGTCCCATAAGCCCACAAACGAAAAATAGAGCTGGAAATAAAAGTAATACCAGATTTATTGAGGCAATTAGTTAAGACATCTGGCAATTAAAAGTTTTGTGTAGAGCAATGACATCACTTTTGCACATTTTCCTAACCGTTACGACCGCGAGTTGCGTTACGACTACATGAACCTACAAACAAAAATTCAGCTTCGTAGTGCACGGTTTTATAGATTTACAAGCTTGGGAATAAAACTGAGACCGCCATTTTAGATGCGACTGCATCTCATTCACTCGCCTTGTCCCTCCATACGGCGTTGTTGTTGTCCGTCCACACCCCTCCCCCATTCTCCTCGCCGCGCGAGCTGCGCTCTCCGCCGCTCACCCCCTCTCCTCTCCGATAGCGAACACTCTCTCGCGAGGGGCATTGGATTGGATTCGATTGGCTTGGCTTGGATTGGATTAAATTAGATTGCATTGGATTTGGATTGGATTGGATTAAAGTGGATTGTGTTGGATTGTGTTGCGTCATACGTCATAGCCGCGGCAGGGGGTTCACGGCACGTTTCACGCGATGGGAGAATCAACCTAACGGAAACAACAACGGAACCCCCTATGCGTCGCATCTACACAGGGGTTCCCGCGAGGGGAAGTGGGAGTAATTTTTTTCAGCATCGGTGTCGTAATTTCGACTTCACCAGCGCTTTTTCTTTTTTGTAGCGAGTAGCTTCGCTAAAATGAAACAACGGTGACATCTATCGCAATTGAAGGACAATTCCCCAAAAAACTAGCTGTTTTGGTTTCGTTCTCTGTGCGCTAGAGGAACAACAATGTGATGTCAATTGACGCCACTAGGGCCGAAAGGGTTAAAGGGCCGTACACACGTGCGGGGAACGACGCGCTCCCGCAGGCGTTTCCCCTGTCCGGAAACCTGTCCGGCAGTGGTTAGGAACACGCATGCACAAAAACTGCGGAACCGGTTTTGGAGAGGGAAAGACCACGTGTGGAAACGCGTCGTTCTCCGCAAATGTGTTTCGCCCTTTGTTTTCTCTCTCCGTGATGCAAAAACGGGCCCTAACGGAAGCGGTTCCGTCAAAAGTCGACAAGAGATCGACGCACAGAAGCTTCTGGAATGGGTTGAATTACGTTTAATATCGGTTGTGTTCTGTGTCGTTGGGACGTACTATATTATTTAGCAAATTTTAGACCAGCCAACTGTTATGGAAACTGCCGTGAGAATTTCCCGGAGGTAATTCTCACGGCTGCCGTGAGATTAGACGCAGCCATTCAAGTAAAGCCCGAGCGAGATAGATTACAGAAAGAACTTACTGCGGGATTTTTGAGGAGTTCTTCAGCGGCAATCTGGGGCCTGCGAGCTCCTGAATGTCCGATCATTGTGGAGATGAGGACCACTTCGAGGAGGAAGACGTGCATCGTCGCCATCTTCCTTTCGGAAGACGCGGCGAGTGGCTGCCTCATGTCTGCACTTTGAGCGACGCCATTTTCGGTTTTTTCTTCTTCCTTTCAAATGGCTTCACAGCTGGCCCTGGCACGAAGTTTACGAGCACTGTGGTGCTGATGAAAGCGCTTGCATTCCTCTCAGGTGCATTTAACAGAGCTCCAGGGAGCTTCCGTATAGCAGCCACAACAATGAAAGACTGGAATTACATCAGGGAAGAACAGTTAAAAAGCCAATGACGGAAAGAAATCGGCGAAATGTTGCCGATGGGTGCCGCCGCCCACGTTTGGAGTTACGCGAAAGCTGACGACCACGCAGCGCCCGTTGATTAAATGAATGAATGAGTGAAACTTATGCGCAGTGTTGGTATTTTAGGAGCTTCTTTTTTCCGAAAATAAGTCAAATCTACCTGAATAGGATTTTAGAAACGAGCAAAAAATTTGTTAACGGACCTAAATGCAACGTTGTCAAAGCTAACTTCCCATAGCTGACATGCAAGACATATCATATAATAGCTTTGACAGCGTTGCATTTAGGTCTCGTCACAAATTTTTGCCTATTTCTGAAATGTTGCTCTGGTGGATTTGACTCATTTCGAAAAAAAAAATCGTTCATTTCCGAAGGTGTACTAGGTTCACATTTACATACCCATTTTGGATTAGCTTACTTATGCTGAAGAATTTGTGCTAGTCATCACCGAACTTCCACGCAGGGTGTACAGGCAGTATACGTAGGACGCCGGGATGGGTACAGAATTCAGTGGATGCATCCCTCAGACATTTTCGGCCATCCCCAACGAGTATGCTGCACGAAGGCGAAGTTACCGCGCGCTTGCGGCAAAGCGCAGCGCTTGGCCGGCGCTGCTGACGGTCCGGTGAAGAGCAGCTATGACCGGTGGTAGGGCTTGGGACTTCGGGCGTGCCACAGCCCGCGGACCGGACAACAGCAAAATTCTCGCGAATTGGCCGTCACTCCGGTAACCATGTTGATCAGGCATCCATGGAGGTGACGTCGTTCGAGTTCTTGCGCAGCAGCCCGCACCTGGTGAACGCCATAGAATGGCAGCTGGCCACCATCGTGGTGGTCTGCTACGTCGTCAAATGGGATCCGCAAGTACACGCTTCGCCTGAACCCCCTGCGGGCCGGCGTCGCGATGTCGGCCTTGTTCTCCTTACTGGTCTGCTACTACGTGCTCAACTTGGAGAAGCATCCGATCACGAAGAGAGCCCGCTTCGTCGTCTACTCGCCACAAGAGTTTGAGGAGCACGTGAGAGGGGACATCGAGTCGATCCAGCGCTACTTCTGGCCAATGTCGCGCAAGCCTTCCAAGTCTCCCAACTTCCGGAAGCTCCTGAGGGTCTCGGCCGCCATCCTGCGGGCCAACGACGACCTTCCGGGCGTCGCCAACACGAACTGGTCCTTTGTTATCGTGCGCTACGCGACGCCCAGCGCGTTCGTGCTTCCCAACGGGCGCACCTACGTCTTCGACGGGCTCTTCAAGGTCTGCGAGAACGACGACTCGCTCTCCTTCGTCATGGCCCACGAGCTTTCCCACTGCCTCCTGCACCATTCTCTCGAGAAAGATTCTCTGGGCCTCTTCCTGGACACGCTGAACACGCTGGTCTGGGTCTCCTGCATCGCCCTGGTCCGGGGAGAGGTCACGGCAACCCTGGTGCCGTGGTTCGTGAGTCGCGCCCTCTACTACGGCGTGTTCTTGCCGCAGAGCCGTGCGATCGAGATGGAGGCCGACTCGCTAGCCTTGCAGATGATGTCCAGGGCCTGCTTCGACTTTCGCTACAGCCTCGTCTACTTCGACAAGGCCATTGCGATCGGCAAGCAAGTGCGGACCAGAAGGATGAAGAAGCTCGTCGCTTCGACGCACCCGACGCGCAAGCAGAGGGTCCGCAGCCTGTTCAGGCAGATGGATACGGCCATGAGACTGCGCAGGTCGCGCAACTGCTCGGCGCTGATTCCGATGAGGAAGCGGGACGAGGATCGAATCCAAGCATTGTTCCGATACGCTGGGCTTAAGTAACGCGTATATTAAGAAAGAGAAACGTATCATTCTCACTATTCGGGTATAGCCTTCTGCATACATGTTTAAAAACGACGACTATTATGTTTACCCGCAGCTTTTGTATTTGTTCTTATATTAATGACTACAGAATAGTTTCGAAATCTTTTCTTATGCTAGCTGTCAAGGCGTGAGAATCCAGCGAGGACGTTACATGGATCATGACGGTCCTTTGAGTCATACCGTTGACGAACTCATTAAACTGAGTGGGGTGCTTAAGGACGTGTTTTCCGTACCGAATTTAGTCCTGCGGAATTAAGGCCGTTTAGTTTGAAACGAGTATCAGTTGCAACACCGCTCAATTAGATATTTAGAACGGTCCTGAAACAATTGTTGGTGCAAATAAATGCCCTCTTGAATGCGTCAAAACAGAAAGCGGAACGAGTTGGTTTAAGTTTATGCTTCAAAATGCAAAAGGACACAGACGAAAGGCTGAGAAGCGCCCCCTTTATTTATTCCTCCTTGGCCTTTCCCCCACGTCTTCTTGCGCCTTTTTAAACATGAGCTATATTTGATGTATCACGTGTTATGATTTCTAATTTGTATTTGACTAAGAAATTGATTTTAACTGCAAGGTTTAAAAAAAGACTTATTTTAATTAAAACATTGCTACTGCATCATTTCGCAATTTGTGTCTTCGTCAGGAAAGCCTCCAATTCGAGCGTAAAGTGAAAAGGTGCCACGAAAACTTTACAACAAGCAACTGTTGATGAATGCGAAAAAAAAAACAATTGTTAGTGAACTAAGCTGTTAAAATACCAATAAAAATGGCCCTCAAAATAGACTTTGAGTTGCAAGATTATAATAGTTTGTTGATGAGCGTGTTGACCAGGGTTCAGCACAATCGAGTGGAAGGAATAGAACACGACTGTTACTAATTTGCGTTTTGCCATTCTTGTAAACTTGCCCCGTGAACTTGGGAGGACTACAGTTTTATCCCACCGGGCAAACACGCAGCTGAACGTCTCGCGGTGGCTTGTTGGTTTGGTTGGAAGGAGCTTAGGAGCGTCGTCTTCCATGTTGTATTAAAACTGCTACCTTTAATTACCTGTGGTACAGGCAGAAAAACTCCCCACGATCGTCTGCGCAGCCAAACGTGTTTTTTGTTTCGGGGCCATTCCTATAAAGCACCGTGCAGTTATGCTACGTGTACACTAGCGTCAAACTTGCCGTGCCGCCCTACCGACGGCCGCCAGCGGCGTCGCCCGCATACATGCACACTAGCGTCAAACTTGCCGTGCCGCCGTGCCGCCGGCCACCAGCGGCGTCGCCCACATACGTGCACACTAGCGTCATACTTGCCGTGCCGCCCCGCCCACGGCCGCCAGCGGCGTCGCCCGCGTACATGCACACTAGCGCCAAACTTGCCGTGCCGCCGGCCACCAGCGGCGTCGCCCGCGTACGTGCATACTAGCGTCAAACTTGCCTTGCCGCCCTGCCGACGGTCGCCAGCGGCGTCGCGCCCCAGCCTTCACCCGCAGCGCGGGCGACGCCGGTGGCGGCCGTCGGCAGGGCGGCACGGCAAGTTCGACGCTAGTGTGCACGTACCTTTACAGTTACTTTATCATTCTCCTTTCGCTCGTCCTCGTATAGACAGCAGACAAGAATTCCGAAGCATTTATGACCACCAGTGTGCGCTTATACCAAGTAAATGTAACTCGGCACAATGATGAAGTCGTCTCAACGGCCTTCAACATCCACAATCCCGCATTTTTACAGCGAAGCTGCTTTCCACTACCCACCAACGGTAGAATCGTGCCCGCGCGCGAACAAAAATGGCTGCCGCTTAGCTCAGCTAACCTTGGATATGCAAAGCAAAAGCTTGGCTTAGTCTGGTTGAGTCTTGGTTCGCTTGGATAACCTTTGATGTAACTGTATTACCGACCACGGCTCAAAGCCGTTCGGTCCCGTGCAACACTCGCAGAAGGAGGCCCGGCGAACGCGGCGTTCATTCACGGCGAACGCAGCGTTCCTCTTCGCCGGGCGTGAGACGAGTCACGTAGCCCGAGACGAGTCAGTGGCGCATGCGTGGGAGGCTGCGGGGGTGGTCGGCTGGCTATCAGCTGATCGGCCGCATCCGCCGCGGCCGCCGCCGCTAGCTGAACGGAACCACTGAAAACGGGGCCTTGTGCGCAGCGCCGAAAGCGGGCCCGGCAAATCAGGCGATGCGCTTTGAGGGGTGTATCGCAGGGGTGTGTCTCCAGTCAAAAGGAGAAATTGCGCATCCGCGGCGAAACCGCTGGACGAAAGTAGTAAAGCTTTGCTTTAAAAAAAACCATGCGCAACACCGTGCCTAAAGTCCTCAAATGAGGGCGGTCCCGCCTTTACTTTCGGAACCTCTCAAGAGCGGAGCTGTTGTAGGTCAAACCTTTTCGCAAGTATGCTGAATGTCGTGCGTCACGCAGGTGTAGGAGCAAGAAACTGTTTCCCAGACCCACCGAGAGAGGGCGCACTGGTCTCGCAGGGGAGGGAGCCTTCCACCGCTGACGTTCAGCTGCCGATTCCTTTGCGCGAACTGTATTATTTGTGCGGCGACGGCGCTGCTGTTTTCGGGCGAGCGCCCGTTGAAGTTCGAGCCGACACAAGAGAACCACAGATTCGCTGTTTCAGCAGATTTCACGCTTGCTGGAACTGGGTTTATCTTTTTTTTGTTTCGCTTCTTCGTGACGAGAAATATGTCCCCGTAGGGTAAGTGCTACCGTCCCGTTCCTCCGCAATTTTCCTGACTTCATGCCCACCGTTACGCTTTGAAGTCCAACGACGTTAACGGGTGCTCGCAACTTGATGTCAAATGCATTTTCAGTTGTTGGCAGGTCACTAGGCGTCACGCTAGGGATACTTACTGTTTTTCCTAGCAAGGGCTTAACAAGTACCCCGAGGTGTATTGGCCAACGCCTTCCCCGGGATTTTCTGTTTCGTGTGAGGCTTACAAGTCACGAAATGTTACCAACATAGCACATAGCGCGTTTACACCTTGATTGTGGAGCCACGAACCAATGTCACCGCGATTGTGTGGTAAATACCAGTGATGGATTGTTAAACTTCATAGCCTACACTCCACCACAGGAAAATCGGAACCGGTCATGCATAGGCACATTGCATGGCTGAAACAAGAAAGAGATGTTTATTATCGGCTGCTTTATTGTTGACATTGCTACTAACATTGTTACTAGCATTACTACTAGCATCCAATACTATCATTGCTACTAAGGGCCCGGATTAAACTTTTCATTCTTGTACAAACAAGTGTTTTGAAGCAAATAAGAATGAAACGAATAAAATGGAATAAAAAAAAAACTACAAGGAGTGCCGGTTTTTTATATATGTATCGAACAACTTCCGACTCGCGCACTACAACGACCTTACCCAATCACCCAACCAGCAGGGAACAGGCCGCGTTTGGATTTTGCCTTGGCAACTGAACGATTGACAGTACAATGACTCAAAAAGCAATAAAAAACAGCGCCTTGTTAAGAGAAAGGTGGTTAAAAAGCGGAGCTTTCTCCCATGCAACTTGAGTCAAAGTCAACGTCAAATCCAAGCTGCTTCGACAGTGTCAGAATGGCTTGATAATTGCTACGGCGCAATAACACAGGGACGAAAAAGAAACACGTAGAAACAACACAGTGCCGAACTTCCAACTAGATTTTATTTAAAAAGACGCTGCTTATACACACACACACACAAAAACCTTGGTTGATTTCTGTCATAAGAATCGGTAAAACACGAAAGTGAAATGTGGGCGAAATCTGAAGCTGAACATGATTTGTGGGTCGGCGGCTGTCTTGTGGGTGTGCTTGGCGAGCGACGTCCTGCTTGCGGGCCGCTTCGGCAAAGGTGTACTGGCGCCATTTCCGTGATGGATATGACGTCAGCGAAATTTTTGTGTGTCCGGGAATAAAACACTTTAGTGTTAAAAAAACTAAAAAACGAAGAACATGGTGATGTCAAAGTGCATCACATATTAAAAAGGCTACTTCTTTAGCTGACAGCGATATGGACGGAGTACTATCAATGCAGTTATCCCCTGCCTGCATGATAAAAGGAGCTTCAAGAATTCGGCACTCAAGCTTTCCGCCTGCCCTCCTCAAAAACTTCGTGCGATCTAACTTGGTAACGTTGCATCTTTGCAGTGCTCAAAGGTCCACCCGCATTATTTGACCTGTCCAGTTGTGCTGCTTCGCCCTCTCTTGAAACATCCCATTTTGCTCCGTATGTACGAGGTCATGTTCCGTGACGGATATGACGCGGTACCATGGTGACCAAATTAGGTACCTGCGCGGGCATCGAAAGCTATTGCTCTTCGTGTTTAAATCAAACCAAAAGACCCTCACCACGACGCGCCAATGCCTATATCAAACATTTCTGACGCTGATAACCAGGCAGTTCGTTTTCGCCTGCGGTATGGTTACGCCATTCCCTTTTAATCATGCAGTTATCCCCTGCCTGCATGATAAAAGGAGCTTCAAGAATTTCGCACTCAAAATTTTGCTTGCCCTCCTCAAAAACTTCGTGCGATTTAAAGGGAACTACACTTGCATCTTTTGCAGTGTTTAGAAAGGCGGCCACCCGCATTATTTGACCCTGTCCAGTTGTGCTGCTTCGCCCTCTCATTGAAACACCTCCCAGTTTGCCCTATAGTATGTGCGCTTTTTTCAACTCAGGGGAATCTTGTACACTACACCCAGCGTGTTTTTTTTTTTTGTGCCCAAGGTTCAGGTTTTTTCTTTTCATTCTTTTTCATCAAAGGGCATGCGCTTGATAGCTTTGCTGGGCCACTGAAAACGACATTTACACCGTACCTTTCCCCACTTTCTTTACATTATGCGGTATGACGTGCACCTTTTTCTTTTTCGGCTTTTCTTGGCGCATTCCGTTTCCGCCCACGGGAGTGAACGGGCGAAGGATGGATGCTCTGTCAGGAGCGGCTACAGCGGCCAGGCCAGGTCGTAGAAACCGGGCTTTTGGAAATGGAAAAGAGGACTACCAAGTCATGCTGCCTACCCTGCCAACAGGTCAGAGTGTTGGCAACACTTTATTTTTACACGGTGATGTCCGGGCTCGCCCATATCGGGTACAAGATTTTCGCGACGCTCCGGGTCGTCTGTCGCTGCTTCCCGGTGTTATCGCTTTGGGGGCGTATCAGATGAGCCACGTGTGGGCCGTGACGTTCAGCGGTTCAGCAGCATGGGAGGCTGCGAAGGAATTGGTCGCCGAAACGGAATTCAAGGTGAAAGACCGTCGATGCCTGGTGATTGACCCTGTCAATCAGGACGTGCAAATGCAGTTTCACTAGTTACTTCGCAGTGTACCGGACGAAGACGTGCGGCTGGCGTTCGCTCCGTACGGCAAAGTGACGGAGGTAACGAAACAGAGACGGCGGGTGCAAGGCGCCAGCCGACAAGGGCTCTACAACTCGCACGGCGTCCCTCAAGCTGAAGGCAGGAGTAAATATCGAAGATATTCCACATGGCATCGTGCTGCTGAGCCCAAGGTCGCGGGTTCGATCCAGGCCGCGGTGGCTGCTTTTCTGATGGAGGGAAAAGCGAAAACGCCTCTGTGTCTTGATTTAGGCGCACGCTAAAGATCCCAGGTGGTTCAAAAGTAATCCGGAGCCGTCCACTACGGCGCGTTAAACCCCACAATCAAGATATTCCACATCAGATCCGAGTCGCAGGGAGGAGGAGGAGGGGGGGGGGGGGACAACGCCCTTGCCGTGGTTTCGGGCAGGGCACCACTCTGCTTGCGCTGCCACTAATGGGCCACGTTAGGCGTGAATGTCGTGTGTACAAGTGTAAAACCTGCCACCGGTTCGGACATACTGAGTCGACTTGCGTGCGCACGTACGCGAAAGTTGTAGGACCAGCAAGGAATGACGAGTCGCTCGAGTTCCTCATGAACAAGGCCAAAGCGGAAGCGTCTGAAGTGGGGACCACCGAGACTTCTACCAAGCAGGATACGCCCGCTCCCACTCAAGTTGGGGAAACGCCCCCAAAGGAGTCGCAAGCAACGAAGCAGCACCAAGGTAAGCTCCTGCCGTCACCTTCCACATGAAATCGAGGACGTTACAATAACTGCTGAATCTATCGGTGTGCCAACGGGGACGCGAAGCCAAACTTGGGAAGCAAGGCAACCACGGGATCAACAACAGCCAATGGTGTCGCGAAACGTCCCCACGGGGAAGTGAGCAACGAGGGAATTCCTTCCGGAGAAGGAAACACGGACGGGCCGTCATCGAGAGCGACACCCCTGAGACCGCCGACGCTTCCACACCTAAGTATCGAAGAGACGCCGAGCATTCCACCGGACAAGAGGCCAGGGGCGGTACAGCCGCCGCGACACTGAACTGTTATGTGCTCCACCGGCGAACGACCCGTTCCTGGCTTGTACTGACCGTGAAGTACTCTGTTTTCGTCCCTCATTTCTTCCTTTTTTTGTGCGCGAGTGCGTGCGTGCTTTGTGTGCGCGTGGTTGTGGGTGTGCGTGTGTGACTGAACTACAGCCAAGAGCTACAGCCCTGAAGTGTGAGTCACATGCCACTGCATTTGTTTGTACGGGCGGGTCACCGCGCGTTGGGTATACAAATTGCCATGAGTGCTAATTTTCAGGCAGCACTACGGGTAGGGGTCTTGGGGCTCGGCGGGACACGTGGTTTCTGTCGTGCAGGAAACTAAAATAGCGAGCGAAGATCATTCCGATCGCATGACGTTGTCTTTCCGTGCACACTATGATGTGTGTGTAAGTCATTCCATGGGCACCTCCGGCAGTTGTGCCGTTTTTATTCGTAGAGACCTTGGTGTTGTGGAAGGGGCCTTCGTGAGCTGTGAATC
This sequence comes from Haemaphysalis longicornis, assembly GCA_013339765.2. Taxonomy (NCBI): domain Eukaryota; kingdom Metazoa; phylum Arthropoda; class Arachnida; order Ixodida; family Ixodidae; genus Haemaphysalis; species Haemaphysalis longicornis. The sequence continues at coordinate 42,023,767 of CM023456.1, forward strand.
TGGCTTGTCGATTTTGCGTTGTCTGGTGCTTGTGCCCTGGCGCCTAATCGGCGTTAATGCAAAGAATAACGAACCCGAGCGGAAGGTATTATTTTAGCACATTGAACAATACTTGAGCACGGGAAAAATGATTATCGTCCTCGTCGATTTCACTTGTGTTTGCTCTGCTGAAGACCGCGCTAAAAAATCGGCCTGAACGGGACATGGGCGCACATTTTTGTAAGTGAATTGGTGCATGATTATAACAAGACATCGATCAAGTATTTTATTACGGCGTGCGACCACTTTCACGCACTTTCAATGTGAAAGCAACGCACTGCTTCATTGGGTATATGTATAACCAGAACTGCTGCCAATCTGTAGCGAATAAGACGCAAAACCCGTCTTTCAGCGACCTCATCTTTGAAATCGGCAAAAGAGAACGAAAGACGTGGTTTAACTGGGACTTGTGGAAATTCAACGCTCAGTTACTGAGCGTTGAACCCTTCGTGAATGCTGTTAAAGAAAAGATAGATCAACTATTCACGGCTGGGACGATAAGCATTGCAGCTGAATGGGAGGCCTTTAAGTGCGAGATAAAGGCTTTGGCTATTGAAAAGGGCTGCATCCTCCCGCTAGAAGGATCAAGAACTGCAACAACTGCAGTTCCTCGTAAGCATGGAAGGAACCGAGCCGGGTCAATTTGGTAAGCAGATAAAGAGATATTAAAAACCAGCTGGAGGCATTGGACATCGTACGATACAGAGCAGCAGCGAAAGAGCACGTTCTGACCGGCTCTGAATGGGCGAGACACCTACCACACGCGCTCTATCTGTTGAGAAAAGGTATGCTAGCAGAAATGAAATAAAAGCAGTTCGTTATGAGAACGAAGTACAATGTGACAATGAAAAGATTAAGCAAGCGTTTGTAGCGCATTATAACAAATAGCTTGGCCAGACCAATGGTCTACGGGAAGGATTCGAAGAGAATTCTTAGTCACTCATGCCCATTTTAAGTAATGATATTAAATCGCGCCTCAAAGAACCAATATGTCTAAAAGAAGTTTAAGATGCAATAGACGAGCTGTCTCCAGGAAAGTCGCCCGGTCAAGACGGGGTGGGGGGTCATTCTATAAGACGTTCGACTGCCCAGTAGCCTGTTATTCTGGACATAGTCTTCGTTGAAGCTTGTGACATAAAGCAAGTACCATCTACTTCTCGGTCTGCGCACATGGGGCTCATTCAAACGACATAGGATCGGAGGAGCTACTGTGGCAATCGGATACACGTCGGTTACGTAGCGAGGGACACAGGTTCGATTCCGACCATCAGAGGCGCTTGATGTGCATTTGGTTATCATCATCATCGTCGTCATTTTGTGAAACCCATTATATAAGGTTGGCTTTCCTGCAGTGTCGTTTCGGTGACGGGAAGGTCGCCATCAGTGAGGCATAGGAAATTTCGCTTCAAAACATTGCATACCCCCACCAGTAGGTGTAGTGGTTCTGCAATATAGCTTCACTGCACAACCATTTTCACAAGGTCTAGATCAAGGCTTTAAAGCGAAGCTTTGGTGTCCTCACTGATGCCGTAGTGCACCAATACACCCTGCAGGAAAGCCAACGTTCTCTGACGATCATCATGAATGATCGTGGGTGAAGTGAAAGAAGAAAACGCTTCCCGTGGCCGGAATCGAACCTGGGACCCTCGCGTTATGAAGCCGGCGTCTATCCGACTGCTCCATTTCGACATGGTCGAAACGAACGCAAAGCAGCAGGTACCGATTCGCGTCGTGCACCCCAAACCTAAACGTTAGGCCTGCGGAGTGCACACCCGAGAGTTGGTGTGGGTATTGTAGAAAAGTGGTGCGCACTGCGTACCTCCAGGGTAGCAACTACTCGCAGTGTGGGATTGGCCAACCAGAGAATCCATCACGATAACGCTACGCGCTCAACCATCGTCGTCGTTACACGGAGGGGTGCATGATTTTTTGTGTGTTTGTTTGACGCAGTGGTGAAGTTATTCTCTATCATGCGTCAGGGAACCGAGAGCGACTAGTTTTTTGTTAGTTTCTACATCCCTATTAGCAACATACACCCACGTACGTGCCTCGCGGAAGAGCCGTTCTGTAAATAGTATGACCCGCGTCCTTGAACAAGCTTGTATGGCTGTGAAAACCTGCAGGCTGCATAAGCCCACAAGGGATTGCAAGCCAAAAGGCTGGCATGCCTTGTTTGCTCTGGAGAGCAAAACAAACGGTGAGGAGTATGCGTTTGTTTTGACGTCATGCGTTATCGCCTATCCGCTCGCCGGAACATTTCCTCCCGTTACGTCTATCATCGGGAGAAACGGGGATGTTCAGGACCCACCAGTGATGCCGAAACGTCGTCGACAACTAAGTTTCGACGGGAAAAAATCCCTAAACTTTCGGCAGTTTCTTTTGCGCTCGCGGTTTCTTGCACAAATATTTGTATTCTAGCCACTGACATGATGGTAAGACCAGCGAGAAGGAAAGAGAAAGCTCTTTAATGGGCAGCCGAGAGAGAGAGAGAGAGAGAGATGAGAGAGAGAGAGAGCGATAGAGATAGAGAGAAAGAGAGAGAGAGAGAGAGAGAGAGAGAGAGAGAGAGAGAGAGAGTATTCTTTAATGCGACCGAAGAGGTCAGCCCTGCATAATGCTGCGCTTGCTACGTCAGATGGTTGGTGAGCACGTAATGATGGTTAAGTGCTAAAACGAATAGTAATGATAAAAGAAAGGCAAAAAGAAAAACCATAAGACACACGCACACACATATATATAAAAAAAATGGCGAAAGAGGCAGTCCCAAGCTAGGCATCAAGTCCAGAGTCCTCTAAGGAAATGCACAAGAGCTTCTAAAACCCCGCACCGCACTGTCTTTGCTGTTCCAGGGGCCTAAAAAGTCTTTCATGCTGAGATTCCTCGCCCGTAGTGAACTTCACGCCGTCATTCGCGCGGAGGAGAAGCGCGGACGAAACACAAGAGGTCAGCCAGGCTAGCCGCCTGACTTGCTCGCCAGATGGGGTGAAAGTGACAGGAAACGATATAAAAAGATGCCTTACGTACGCATGACCTACCATAGAGAGTGGCACTTGTAGTCAGTGTCTACTTCACGAGCGAACACCTCCCGGATTCCGTAGACAGAAGTCTCCCAGGAAAGAAATTTTTCTTGTCCGTTCATTTTTAAAGCGACGCTTTACTACTTTCGTCCAGCGGTTTCGCCGAGAGTGCGCAAGTTCACCTTTTGACCGCAGACACATTCCTTGCGACACAGCCCTTGAAGCGCATCACGTCACTCGCCAGGCCCGCTGTCGGCGCTGCGCACAAGGCCCCGTTTTCAGTCGTTCCGCTCAACTGATCAGCTGAGCGCCCGCGACCGCGCGCCGCTCAGCTGATAGGCAGCCGTCCAACCCCGCAGCGTCCCACGCATGCGCCGCTGGGTTGTCTTGGGCTACGTACGTGACTCGACTTGCGCCCGGCAATGAGGAACGCCGGGTTCGCCGTGAATTAGTGAGAGCCTGGCCTCCTTCTGTGAGCGTTGAACGGCACCGAACGGCTTTGAGCCATGGTCGGCAATACAGCTACATCAAAGGTTAACCGAGCGAAACCAAGACTCAATCCAAACTAAGACAAGCTTTTGCTTTGCATATCCAAGGTTAGCTGAGCTAAGCCGCAGCCATTTTTTGCAACTAATTGTCTCAACAAGGGCGGTACCCTGGCCTTTCTTGTTTAATTCTATTACACGGTGAGAGGAGTTTACCCTGGTATTCTGTATCCTTGGAGGAGATCCTTGAAATCGATTTCCCCATGCATAAGCATTGCGGAATCTTCCCCTGAGCCGAGTGGAGGTAGCAAATGGAGTCGAGCAGGGACTCAATACTGCCCTTAGCAAGATTATTTGGGCCGAGGCTATATTGCGAAGTGTATGGTCACACCCCTGCTTCCTTTGTTGTGGTTACAGGCATTCCTTAACATGATACGACACGCATCAATTATTCAGTCGGGCTATACAATACGTCAAGTAGGTTAGTAAGCCACGTATCAGTCGATAGTTCTACTGCTTTAAAGCTTTTTATAGCGAAGCTTTTGACTCTACCCCGTAAGTGTTCTGTCGCGACCGGAGGTGTCAAGAGAAAACTTCCGCGAACAAATAAAAGAAGACACTGGCACAGCCAGGAATCGAACCTGGAACGAATAGAAAACGGAGCGAAAGCCCGTTGGCTTACCGATTGAGCTACGAGCCCACGCGGAGATGGGGGAGACAGACGGTGCACTCGCCGAGCAGTTCTGCGCGTTTACCCCCTGCGTTCTCCCTGAATGCCAAGTGATAGCGCCATCTCGTGCCGCTGTGCGCTCCGCCCACGGCGTGTGTAGCGGCCGTGTGCGCGCCTTGCGCATGCGCTAGGAGTTACAAAAATTAAAGAAAGCTCACACCAACGCATGGCATATCACTTCTCCGTCTCTGCCGCCGATCTCGTCACCTCCCTCAGTCGCGGCAGAGACGGAGGAGAAATGAGATCGTCTAACACTGGGTTTGGGCTTCTTTAGTTTTATATAAGAAGAGTTTCCACTCACGTGCTTCACCAATACAACTCAACCAATCACCGTTCATGCATCATGCACTGATTTAAGCTTACCAAAGAATATCTCTTTGAAGTAATAATGGGTGTGGGTAAGTGCACTTCACTTGTCTCTGGTTTCACTCTTTATATAGCCACGTACGTGAATTCAAGTGACGTCTCATGAATAATCGTTGTGGGGGTCGTTTACAGCTTCGCTTTCCAACCAACCTCACAGGGTGTATTGGTGCGCATTTTTTTACGCGTGAGAGTATATGCCCACACTTCGAAGATTAATGTCGCTGGTGTATGAAGCCTGAAGATTCGAGTCGTAGGTGCATGTATGAAGCCTGTCAACCAAGGGAGCGTGAAACCGGAAAATGAATATGGTGGTGTTTCAAGCCATGTGTCGGCGGCAGCCAAGAAGCAGCGGACTAGGCAACGTCGTTTTGTCGGAGCGGGAAGCCTCTCAAACAAAGCCAAGGAGGGAAAGAATGCTGTGCGATCAGCAAAACGCGTTGCTAGGCAACACCCGGGATGGTCGGTGTGTGGTGATGCAGCAGGGAATGTTCGAAGCGCGTCGTTTGCTACCGTGCATAACCAAGCGGCGCTTTCTTCGCTAGAGCGCTACCTCTCGTATTCACCTTAGAAAAATGATTTTCAATTACACACTTGATAATGAAGGTTTTAATCTTGATAATACGCGTCACGGGGTTTTGAAGCTGGGCGATAAAAGTTAGCACACCACTAAGTAGGAGGTTAAGGGCGAAGCTGTCATTGCGGAATAATGTACTGAATTGTGCGGTCTTGAAGTAGGCTAAAAACTAAGGAAAATAATTGGGCAAACATTTGTATAGACGATAAGAGAATAATCACGTCAACAATGACTACAGAAATGAGAGAAAGTACGCTTACGCGAAGAGATGTATCACTTCGTGGAATGAACTCTAATCTGTTTAATCTTGTTGGCGAGCGAATTTTGAGTGTATGTTAAACGACGCAGTGACATTTTGCTTTGTTTATCAGGAGTATAAGCTCACCATCGGGGCGTATAGTGATTTTCACGACTTTCACAGCAGAAGAGTCCCTATAACGAGAATTTCGTGTTTTAAATGAGCCACCTTGACGCGTTTACGTGAGAGGAGTAAGAATGCGTTCTCTTCACCACAGAATGCCAATGAAGTTCTACGTAGACGGTCTTAATGTGTGCTCAATGGCTCCTTTCGCAGGTCGGAGGGCTAGTAAAATAGGCCCTTGAAGCACTTCCATGCACAGCGAATATTAAACTTGGCCGTTAGGGATACCTTCAGTGACTGAAGGGCCGAAAAGGGCTGATGCCTCATAGCTGTTGATTCCGAAATCAGACGAATTCGGCAAGAACACCGCCGTGGCTTATACAATGTCTACATATGGACTCCGGGGTGATGTCCGACATCTTATCATGGATTTCCCAGATCATGTGATGTAGCGGTCGGCTTGGTTTGAAGTACTTCGAAGGAGAGCCTCCCGGCACACCCTTTTTGGAGGAAGCAATATACGCGACTAACATTGGATTCTTCAGCGAGATATCTGACGCCTATAACCTTCGTTCCTGAAGAACTCAGGCGTTTGTGACTCTTGGTGATGGGTTTGACGGCACGCGTTGCAAGGATCTGCCGGTCTGCCAACGACAGCACAGACGCGCGCACACACACGCTCTCTCTGATGAGTGGCTGCGAGCAGTTTGTGTACCAGCAGTTTGAAATCCAAAGCACAATCTTCACGCTCGCTTGTCGTTCATCTAAGTTACACATTAAGGGGATGAGTTGCTTCAACTTTTAAAGGCGATAGTCTTTCTTGGGCTAATTAAACGCAGACATTTTGTCTGTCTGTCTGTCTGTCTGTCTGTCTGTCTGTCTGTCTGTCTGTCTGCTGTCTGTCTTTTGTACATGCCCTCTGGTAGCATGTTGACGCAAACGGCGCTTTTACAGCACACACTGGCAGGGCCCAAAATTTGCAAAATACAGAACTTTCTTTTCCCCTGGCTTTCGAACAACCACTCCCGTTCACCTTTACACGCTGGATTAACAGACGATCGTCTAAATTGCGCAATGCGGTATTTCGAGTGGCCTAACACGAGGGGTATAGTGCTGGTCTACGAAGCGGATACTCGAGCCTGGCTTCACGGTGCTCACTACTGAAGATCTGCAAACTTCAATGTGCTCCCTACCTACCCACTACCCCTCACAGGCATATAGTGCCTTCCTTTCGAGTATGAAAGGTTTACAACAACAACGGCACACATTTTCGTCATTGTCCCCTTCTCGCCGTCGTCACTGTCATCATTATCGTCGCAGTCGTCTTCCTGCCCCCATCTCTTATCTCATCCCATTATGCTTTTCCGCCAGACGACAACAAAAAGTTCGCCTTGACAGCAGCGTCGTATATAAAAGGAACACACACACAAAAAGAGTCTCCGACTCGGTAACACTCGTCGTGACTCAATCCGAGGTCAGTTTAATCTCATCGAAAACAGGCTGGTGGTGTCGATCCCCTCCTCTTCCTCGTTGTCCATGTCGTCGTACAGGCTGGGATTGCGCGGCGATTCCAGCTCTTGATAAAAAGAGGCCACGATGCAGACGAAGTAGATCTGGGGATTAGATAAGGAGGGACGCGAAAGCATGTGGATGACCGCGTTAAGCAAAAACGCCTAGATAGAGGGGCGCTTAGCCATCGTGCACACCCTGTTTACGCGAATGCGACACGAGCGTGGCGTGACGATCGAGCACCGGCACCACCGTCCTTGTACAGCCGGCACGGAGTTGCTTACATGAATTCGGATAAGTTTAGGAATGACGCTGTAGCTGTTTGTCCCACGCTCCGCTCACTTCATTTTAGTCAGGTCCAGCTTCACGGCTCATTGCAGTTATTTCAGAACTGATTACTCTGGAGTTATTCAGTGTACTTCGCAGTAACCCGCCGCGGTGGCTCAGTGGCTAAGGCGTTGCGCTGCTGAGCACGAGGTCGCGGGTTCGATTCCCGGACGCAGCGGCCGCTTTTCTGATGGAGGCGAAAAGCAAAAACGCCCGTGTGTACGAGATTTCGGCGCACGATAAAGATCCCCAGGTGGTCAAAATTAATCCGGAGTCCTCCACTACGGCGCGCCTCATCGTCTGCGTTGCGTCGGCGCGTTAAACCCTACAATCAATCAATCAATCAATGAACGACGATTTCTGCACTCTGCTTGGTGACCTCGACGCAGCGCGACTTTTAAACTTTGACAGCCGATAGTCTTTCTTGGGCAACTTAGGCGCGAAACTTTTTGCCTGTATGTCGGTTCCTCGATTCAGCCGGTCGGCCAGTTGAACGAGACATTTATATAGGCAAAACATTTCGAAACTAATAAATCTGGTAGCATACGTAATACGTGTCGAGACTGTTCAGCAAAACGGAACATTATGCATATTTGAAGCAAATACATAACACAAACTGGCACTGTTCTTTTAATTTAAAGTAGATTTGGGCCCAACTCTTGCCATAGCAAACACAGAAAAAAATGCGTTAAAAACATTATTTCATCGATGAAATACAAAAAGGGCTCGCGGTGAAGCCTGAAGCACGTGGATCGAACGCCAAGCGAAACGGTAGCAAAAGGTACAAACAGACGGCGCGCCAGAAGTGCGAACGCGGGAAAATTGAATTGAATTCAGCAAACCTTTACTGCGTTTATCATGGGGGGACGGAGAGAGGAAGGGAAGAGCGTGAGGGGTTGGCTAGGTGAAGGGGAGAGGCAGTCACGTGGCAGGAGCGGCAGGTGACTGTCGTCTTTCGACGACGTTTGCAGCAAAGCGAGCAGGTGCTCGGCCAAGTTTCTTTACCGAGGGTGTTCTATTTTACGTGTGATTTTCTTCCGTATAAATTTGTGCACCCGAGGGCAGGGCTCGCTGCGTCCACACTTGCGTACCTGCGAGATGGTGGCCAGTGTGAAAAGGATGCCGAACGTTAGGGCCTCGCCGTGCTGCCGAGTTGGGGAACAGAGGAGAAGAGGGAAAAGGAAGTTAGCGAGAAACACGAATTTGAATTTTGAGGGGGACACAATAACAAGCAATGAGGTTGTTATTTTCACATACAGTAAACCGTCGATTTAGCGAAGTCATCAGGATAGTAAACTGACTTCGTTGTAAACAATAATTCGGTAAGAGGGGAAATGTTTGCTCTCCTTGGAACTGTAGTAAACAACGAATAGAATTCGAATAAAACGTTTAAGTATACGTAAATCTAACTTGCTTCTGCATGGCAGAAGAACATTTTAACATATCAGTGTATTGCAGTATTTGACTCACGTGTGGTTTGGCCCACGCCTTGAGCGTTACAAAATCAGAAACGTACAAAAATCATAAGAGGGAGCAAGAAGACCACTTACACCGTGTCAAAGTAGGTTAGCTGTTAATGTACCTAAGAACAGCAATAGAGCACCGGATGTAACCAACTCAGGGAACATACCGTGACATGCTTGAAATACATAGTTCGACAAGCGTACTCACGAGCTTTGGCCTGACGTCAACCTCAAGACAGTTTCCTCGTCCTCATTTAAACCTCGTCCTCACGATTGAGGTAGAGTTTTCGTGTAGGAAAGCTCAACTCAATCGACGTCCGCACCACAACCCAACCTTACCCCCAGCGTGACCGCAAGCTCGACCGCGCCTGAACTTCAAACACATGGGTGGCTTGTATTTGCGAACCTCTTAATTCCAAGATAATGAAACGCACATCCTGCCATTGTGACGGAAGTGTGAAATTTTCGCTATTCTGGATTGTTTCAAAGTGGACGCCGACAACACTGTTGACCCGGCGAAAGCCTTTGACCCGTGAAAAATACAACGATAAGTAGCGAGTACACAGTGAAAGCATAAACAAGTACACGGTGTTCAGAATACCCCAGCACACAGTTTGAAGCTTACATTTAAAAAAATGTTATCACGAATAAACCTGCTGACTGTTTGACGTACACTTTGAGGGCGGTTGTTTGGAAGATGCGTTCGACTTTGTCCATGCAAACAAGAGTGGCGAAAAATAGTAACGTATCCACGGGGAAAAGTGAGAACTTCACTCTAATCGCAGCCTTAATCTAAACGTCACTCAGCCTCAAGGTCATCGGGGAAATTTGAGGTCAAAGGTCTTCAACCTTTTTCCCCCATCACGTTACAGTTTGTGACTTTAATTTATCTCAAACTCCAACTATAAATAATGTGGCAATGCGTTTCATGTCAAGGTGGAAATTGTGAGGTCGAAACTTCCCGAGGCTGCCACGAAAAACGAGGTTTACAGTCAATTTCATATGGCATCAGTGCCAACTTCTGCATACATTTGAATGAGGGTTAGCTTACGTCTAGTTGATAGCGTTCCGTGACCAGATGAAGGCAAATGACCTGGACTACGAGCACGCCAACTGTGTTCCATACGAGCCACGGTAATGTCAGGTAACGCTTGGGCTGCATGGATGCATAAGGTAGCACATTATTGATAGCTTCCTCGCATAAAAGAAGAAAAACACAATGCATGCTCAATTAGAGGATTGCTGGGTTGTAGGATAAATGCTTAGCGTCCATAACGCTTATGGAAAATTCTCCATACATAACAGTTTCCTTTTTCTTTTTATTAGCGCATGCTTCCATCCGCAGGTTATGCGTCATATTTGCAGTGTCCTTACAAGATGGGATTGAAAAGGGTGTAAGGGTGTAGGTGTAATAAGGGTGTAAGGGCGGGGCCACTACAAGGCATTAATTGTGGTTACAGGCTTGTTTTTCTTAGGGACAAAAGAAAGAGAGGTGGGGTTTACAATTATACGAAGAAAAGAAAGAAACCCTAGGGGAAAATAATACCATAAACAAGACGAGAATGGAAGCGATAGGCAGAAAAGATAAAGAAGAAAAATAAAGTAAGGGCGAAGACTCGTCAGTAGAGATAATAATCCAATAGAGAAAATTCGGCGGAGGAGATTCTTGTTCCTACTCCGTATTTTATACAATCACATCACTAAAGCACGCCAAATCTGCGGGTACGGATGCATTCGAAGGTGCACAAGTTGGCGAAGATGCGCCACATTCTACATATGCCTGAAAGGTAACCTAAAACCCTACAGATCGACAACGTGGGGACGGCCTAAGTAGATGATACAATAAAAGAAATAGTTATGTAACGTGACTCCAAAGTGAATTTTGGCCGTTTATCTCCAGGACACAACATTATTTCTTGTTCAATGCGAGTGAGAATCGTCTATTTTACCTCAAGGCCATGGTTCCGGAGCCGCGCTTATACCCCGCGCCGCAAAATTTCGAACTTTTCTGTATGATGTGCGGGGCATGAAAGATTGCCCCATAAAAATGTACCCCTCTTCCTCATCCGCATCCTTATCCTCACAATAATCACAGTGATCATCATCATCATACTGCATGCACGAATCCAGCATTCTTACCTTCACTGTAGATGCAAACAGGATGGCGCTTACGATGATGTTGATGACACATTCGCAGCTCAGCACGACCAGCACGTCGTGCAACACTGCGCAAGGGGGAGAGAAAGAGATGATAGTTTGTTGATTTTAACTGAGAGTGGTTATTGAACTCCCAAATGGGTCCAAAATATCCCCAGTCCACTTTTTTTCCAGCTTTCTAGTTCAGTAAATCACTCACTCAACTCACATCACTCACTCACTCACTCACTCACTCACTCACTCAACTCACTCACTCACTCAACTCCTTCACTCACTCACTCACTCACTCACTCACTCACATCACGTAGTCATTCAGGTGGAGCGAGAAAGGCTGAAATTAATTAGCGCGGGAAGTTGAATAATTGAAAAAGTGAACAGAGGCTGGGCGAACGAAAGAAAGGCGTATTCGTTCGTTCACGAAGCTTACATGCACAAACTCACCCCGTGTTAAGCGAAAAGCTCGTGCGAATATTTTGCTTCGAGGTGTGTGGTTCAAGACGCGAAGAGAATAGGGTCCTCGCGCGCGAAGCTTGGGAATTTTCGTGTTTAAAGGCGACAGGGTAAATGAAATCCTGTTTTCAAACGCAGCCTTTCCTTATTCCAGCTGAAAACTCGATTTCCAGCCCCTGTGACATCGGCGTTGACAGCAGTTACCGGCATGCTACGACAGTCGCAGTTAGACAATACAAGTTAACCATGATAATCGTCGTGACGTCTCGCAGATTGTCGATAGTTCCTCTTTGAGCGATAAAAGAACACGCGGGTCATTGAACTTTAACATAATGATGCAACAGACCACACTAAGCCAAGATAACGGAAGTGTTTTCGTTGACACAACGCGACGAATGCGCAGACTGCTATTGTGTGAAGCAGAGGCGTGGTCCACGTCAGGCAGCATTGCGTCTGAGAGGTGCAAGACGCATAACATTCGGCTAACTCTTCGCTATCCCTTGATGAAACAAACATTGGCACGCAAAACAAATAAATAGCTGTATATCCAGTCTTAGATCTTTGAGGGTACGTGAGCATATCGTGCCTCTCCCTCGTCAACTCGGCCCAATGCGGCGTCGCTTATACGGTCCTCGTACACCGTGCCAACCACGTCCTTACCGCTGTAACCGTCTCAGTGGCCACATTTGCTCGCTTTAGCCGCGGCATTTTCTGCCTGACACCCCATTGGTTCCCCACCGGTATCGAAATTTCGTCGCCGTCATTCCCATTCATTTCTCTTTTGCCACCATGCTCATTTCTATAGGTTGTATTCACTGGCGATGCCCGCATGCAGGCAACCCATGTGAGTGCCCCGTCACTCGGTTACGTCGGGCTCCGCGGGTTGGCGGTACTTGTACATGCTAAGTACACGATGTGTGTTGGGCGTTCCAAACTCTACCCCACCGAACGCAAGTGATGCCTCGACTCTAACGTGATTAATAACCTATATGTTGACACCACCGTTGACAATCGGGTGGAAACGGAGCAGACGACGCACGCTGGTGTTTTTTTATTTTTTTTCTGCGGCGTGCAGGCGCAGTGGCACAAGCCGCGCCATATCCGTGGCGCTTCGGCCATGTCCGTGGCCGTTTACAGTGTTGCCAAGCGAAGAAATTGACAGCTAAACTTTTCAGTGACATACAATATATATAGGCCTTTGTGTGCGAGACAGGCCTTATAAAAATAACTGTAAAGGTGGCCCGTGTGCGTGGCATAGACATGAGGAACGACATTAGCTTACAATGCATCAGCGATGTATTCACACAACAAACCTACTTAAAAATTTCTCTGCTCCCTTCTTTTTTCCTTATATGAGGCCACCAACCTCCACCTGGTCAGCGTGGCGTGACTGATATTTAAGAACTTGAGAAGCGCTGCATGTGCATGACGTACACGTGGTCAACGCATCGACATATATGACAATCTCTCGCGGTGACTGATGATGGCTTGCATGTAGCTTCTTGATTAACTTACGCCGCGTATACGTCGACGACAGAGGCTAACGGGTGTCTCCGTTACCTCTCCCGTGTTGGCGAGCGGCGCAACTTATGTTCGCTTACCTACCTAACAACGTTAGCTTACATTTGCATACTGAGCCAATTCCTTGGGGACAATTAGGTGGTGTACGCAACAGAAAAAGCTGTGTTAATTTCAAGCGCAAAGGTTAAACGTGTGCCCATGCAAAGCCAATGCAATTGACTATCCCAATCGCTTGCAATGTGCTCATTGTTTGTGAGACCTATCTTAGCTGAGCGGAGCTTGCCTGGGGTAAAGATAGTAGAGAACGGCATTGCCACGCTCCGGGTAACTAACACTCAGTACTAGAACGCTGTAGTTCAAGAGCCGTGTACTTAACAAGCAAACGTTCAGGTACGAAGTCGAAGTCGCACCCCTCCGTCTAACGACGACGATTGTTGAACGCCAAGCTTTCTCGTGACGGATTCTTTGGTTGTCGTCCGAGTTTGGACTTAGTTTCGACCATGTCGAAATGGAGCAATCGAATGTACGCCGGCTTCATAACGCGAGCGACCTAGTTTGATTCCGGCCACTGAAACGTTTTTTTTTTTCTTTCACTTCACCAACGATCATTCATCATCATTATCATCGTCAGAGAATGTTGACTTTCCGGCAGGGCGTTTTCGCATTACAGACGCCGTCAGTGAGAACACTAAAGCTTCGCTTTAAAATGACTTTCAAAGGTCGTTGATAGGCGGTAGCCTTTTGTTGTACACTTCCTGGCTGATGGCGAGGCAATGATTAGCAATTCAGGGCTCGGAAAAACCCGAAATCTAAACTGTTGTCCAACATTCGCCAAGCTCAGTCATGCCACGTTCAGACTTATCACTGAACAGGGATATCGTCAGGTACAGACGTACGAAATAGCGCTCAACGTAATTTTGTTGGTCGGGACCTCGGGTGACGATACAGTTTAGAAATGCTATGGCATTTGCGACAGCCGTGAAATACCTCGAATGACGTTATTCCGAGCGGGAAAACAGTGCGAAGACCAGGAGAGAGAGGAAAAATCTTTTGAGCAAGTTTGTAACGTATATGATGGCGGATGGAGCAGGAATTTCTGTACTGCGTGACCACCTGTACTAAGTACTTGTTTGGCTTGCTGACTACATTCTGAAAGCATTTAAGATTTGTAAAAAAAAATAAACGTGAAAAAAAAGTGTTGCAGGGTCTGTTTAAGTGATATGGCACACAAAGAGGTATCCGCTTTGTGAACGTTATCTAGTGTGTTCAGCACCACAGAGACCTAAAATAATCGGCGGCAAGAGAAAGCACTGCCTTTGAATAATATTTACTCGGTACCGATCCTCAGTTATCGTTATCGATGTGCGCTCAAATAATACAAACAGGGCCAAATAATCGACCCTTCACTTCCGTGTTTGCGATGGCCCTTTTATCACTGCGCTTTCACTTCCCCGTATATGTCCGAACCTATACGGCAGGAGGATTGCCTTTGTCTTCGGAACAAGATTGCCAGCAGAAACCGAAATGCCGGGGTACTTTGACCAGCTGTTTGCTCTTCGGCTGCTTTATTCCTAATCAACCGTTGTGCGGCATCTGTTCTGTTTACCGTCCCGTCTGCCAGGCTGTTGAGTTTAAGGGGTTTAAGGTTTCTCTCTCACCTTCGTGACTTTCGCCCACCGATTCTCTCAGTGCCTTGGGGTCTTGCAGAGTTGTGATGTAGAGAAGAAGCATGAACGCCCTCACGGCCTGCGCATATTTTAACAAGAGCGAGTATGAGGGGTCAGAAGTTAGGGCGTGCAACTTTGCACCCTTAGACACTTAGTACAGGTTCCGTGCTGAGTTAATCAACAATGGCATCAAAAAGAAGTCTCTCCGAACGTTACGGCTGCGCGATTCAGGATGGATCCCGCGAGCCCAAGGACGCCGGTTGGACTCCCAGCCGCGGCGGCCGCTTTTCTGATGGAGGCGAAGCAGAAAAGCCCGTGTGTTCGAGATTTCGGCGCACGTTAAAGACCCCCGGCTGGTCAAAATTAATCCTGAGCCCTTCACTACGGCGCGTCCTTATCGCCTGTGTAGCTTCCGCGCGTTAAATCTCATAATCCATGAATCATCTTGCGATTTCGGCGCCACAGTAATGACGTCTTTCAATGCGAGGTCCGGTGGCGTCTTGCTTCGTGTTAAAGGGGCCTTGAAGACAAAATAAAGTTTGTTCACTGAAAAAAAAAAAAAAAAACTACTTTGTGGCCTGCCTGAAAAGTCCGGACCCTGGGACCCAGCGCATGCTGGTGAAGAGGGCCTGGAGTGCCTACCAAGGCCAGGGCATCCCGGACTGGACACCGGCGAGTGCAATAGCAGCAGCACCAGCGCCTGTGGAATAAACAGTTATTCCTCCTCCTCCCGATAACATTGATACCAATTTTATTGCAAACTTCAAAAGAAAAAAATGAAGGAAGCTCACACGAACGCGTAAGACTTGAAGGTAGCGAAGCTGTGCGCAACCTTCCCGACCATCACGACGCTTTAAGTCTACGATTGCAGCCAATTTGCTTTTTATTCGCTGCCGCAAGGACCTTTGCTCCGTAATTGTTCCTGTGACTTTCTCGTGTTGCCACGATGTTACGATGTTATTACAAGTGTTACGACGAACGCCGGATCTTTTTTTTTTTTGCCCATATTGGCCAATCTCCCTGAGTGGTACGCTTGGTTTGACAAACGTGCGTCAGGAACGCTGGGCGGTTGCCGCGGGGCACGGGCACACGAGCGCTCGGCATTTTCTTGGTGCTTTTAATAACTGCCTGGCGGTCGCCGCAAGGCACGCGCTGACGTTTACGCGCTCACGTGCGCTAGGAGTTTTCTTGGTATTTTTAACTGCGGACCAAAAGTTCTAACGATTTGATAAACAGATTCGCTGTTAAAATCATGCACCCCTCCATAAAACGATGACGATGGTTGAACGCGAAGTTTTCTCGTGAGCGATTCCTTTGCTGTTGTCTGCGTTTGGACTTTGACTCGCACGCTGTTTAAACTTTTGATCGCATCGGCTTTGCTTTCACCCTTCGCCATTTGATTTCGTAACAAAAAAGGCTTTGCGTTCAACTGTCGTCGTCGTTAGACGGAGGGGTGCATGATTTTTCGGTCTACTTTTGCTCGTCTATGCACTCCCCTCCAAATACAAATAGCTTCGACCATGTCGGAATGTGCAATCGGATAGACGTCGACGTCATAACGCGAGGGACCCAGGTTCGTTTCCGACCACGGGAAGTGTTTTTTTTTTTCCACTTCACCCATGATCATCATCATCGCCAGGAAAGTTGGCTTTTTTGCAGTGCGCTTTCGACGCGACGTACGCCATCAGTGAGATGTAGAAAGCTTCGCTTTAATCATCTAGATATTAAGAAAACATATGAAGCAGTGGCGACACCCCAGCCACTTTTCGACGATTTCTCTACGACGTCATACACGACCGGCTTGTCGTGACGTCACATAATCTTGTTTGTGCCGTTGACGGTCGCTGATCTAAGCCACTCCAAAGAAACATGAATACGCGAGGTTAGTGGGACCTCTAGTTTCGTTCTTTAGTATCACTTGAATGGCAACGGGCCGTTAATACATTGGTAACTATGTTTTTAGTGCTGGCCCATATTACGCCACTCCTGTCCATATGACGTCACTGTGGCGCGAAATTTGAATTTTTAAAAAATATTTCTTACGTGTATTTTTCTTTTGGTTAAGAATACTTCTTCCGACCGGAATGAAGCTAAGTGTGTTACCAAAGTCATGTTCTTTCAAATCAAGCAATGTTCTATTTTGTCTTCAATGGCCCATTTAAGCGTAACATAGTCAAGCGTGGGATCAAGACCCCGCTATTTACGTGAGCGAGGAGCCCCATACGTTACGGAATAACGTCGTAAGTCGTATGCTCAGCGTGAGAAGCGGGATTGTTGTCCAACGACTCATGCCGGGTGGAGACTTCCATCGGGCACAAAACGGGAAGTTAACCTAAGTTACGCAGCAGTCCTTCTAGCATTTAGAACTTCAGTGTTAATCCTGCTTTTAGAGAACTGCCTAAGACATAGAGCATGAACAAAACTGATGCGTGTATACGTTCTCTGGCGGACATACACGCAGATGCTCAGATATTTACGACCACCAACTGAGTAAACAAAACTGATTTGTCTGATTATGTAGTTTAACGCACCGACGCAACAGCAGGGCGATGAGGCGCGCCGTAGTGGAGGGCTCCGGATTAATTTTGACCACCTGGGGGTTTTTAACGCGCGCAGAAATCTCGAACACACCGGTGTTTTTGCTTTTCGCCTCTACCAGAAAAGCGGCGAGTGAACAAAACTACACGTTCCGGTGTGTTGATGTTGCAGCAAATATATACCGCGTAGCGTAATACCTTGTGGATGAATCTCACTCCCCCACAAACGTGCCCATCACCCGTGCTAAAAATGTCTAAGGCATTTACTGTGACCCTCCCCGCCCCCTTGCGCCCCCAAATTGAGTAAGTAACGAAGAAACCACCGGTTTTCTTGTACAAGCGTCTTGGCCGCACTCGAAAGTTGACATATCGCTTGTGATCCTTCGAGGCACTGTTGCAGTTTGCGTGGCCGGGAAACTTTGGGCAAAGTCTGTACACTCAACCAGTGCATTCGAACTGCAGTCTACCCTCGTCACAACGAAGTCCCCAGAACAGAAAAGTGAATTTTTTATAAGCGATACTTCGTTAATTGCGGTGGTGATCTGCTCCCCCTGCATCGCTGTTTGGACCGTGTAAAACTACGATTAAAGCGAGAATTTTGTTAAGGGGATTTCGCTATACGAAGTGTTTATGCTGCTTCGCTGTGCTAGTAATCGCGTTATGCATTCAACGCAATTACCGTTAGCGAGCCAGCGTCCTGTTGGCCTGTGTTCGAAACTATAGTGCGAACTTGACTTACGATGTAGAAGATGCCGACGTAGCGTGCGCCTATCTTCAGGGAGCATCCGCAACAGCATAATTCTTCAAACAGGGCCATCCAGGATTATCCGACGATGTCTGTTAGACGTCTCGACGAGGCAGACTTCTTCTCAGTAATATCACAGTTTCTTCTTCGCTGTCGTCTGCACAGTCGCCTGTTGGGCAAATAAATTCGTATTTCCTTTCTTTCTTGCTGGCTGGAACTGTTATCATTGTCCTGCTAAATCTTATTTTAAGATGGATATTTTAAGATATAAGCACTCATTCACCCTAACACTGTTGCTTGAGGTATGAAGCTGGAAAACCATGGCGTAATATCAAAAGATGGTCTACACGTCGTTTCGTATTTATTTCCGGGTGTGCGTGCGGCTTTCCACATTTTAATTTATTTCAGGCATCATTTGTTTATATGTGGCGGTGCGCCATGGAGTAACTATTTGTTTACAATATACGGATCAAGTTTTGTCGAACAACAAAAGCTATGGTATTTCTGCTTCGTGTACGCCTTGTCTGCTTCACAGTGACGATGCGTACAACTCAAAACGCTTTTATGACACCCCGGAGTACGTCTTACTGAAATCCATCCTGCCAACAAACAATAACGTTGAAACGCAACGCCGGCGCCTTAATGAGCCAGCGTGAGGTCTCGTCGCAGGCGCCAGAGACATACCTGAGCGTTGGGCCGAGTTCCTCCCAAGGCTCCTTTTGTTCCCCGGCGTCGACTCCCGCCGGCCCGTGCTCCCCGGCTGACGGATGCGGCCCATATTGACGAAAGCGAACTCGCTCGTCACGAAAGGGTTCCGTGGCCGCGGTTCCCCGAAATAGCCGACTTCCCTCTAAATCGATAGCGGGAGCACGGGACGAAAAACAGTGCTTCGTTACCTGGGACTGCCTCCGGAGACGAAGAAGGATCGGGACACGCTGAGACGGGTTGTTTGTCTATTTGTTTCAAATAACTTACGGATCTGGGTATGGGATGTTACATTGGGGATGGTGAGAAGAAGGGGGATGAGGAGGTTATACTTTGCAAGAAATCTAGTGGTGAGATGTGATCGATGCGTTTCCCCTCTGCACGCGTTTAAACATTCCTTAGGAGTTATCGTGGCAACGTATATAAGTGGAAAGGTCACTTCATCCTCCGGGTGTGCCGACGGGAGGCAACGGAGGAAACGTGAAGAAAGGGGTGGCGTGGCAACTTGCAGCGTTATGATGAAGAGTGTGGAAGAATTGGCGTGAGGTTCCTCGAAATATTACGTGACCGAGCTAAGATGTATACACTCCTTCCAGAGAAATATCCGAAAAATTGTGGCATGTCTGACATCGGATTGAACGATGCTTTCAGGCCTTCCCTCTAACGGTGAAGAGAATCGTTACCTTTTTGCACTACGAACTTGTGACATTCAAGATACGAGGAAACAGGGTCACATCATCTTTAATCTCACCTGCTGGTATCTGAATTCGCTCTGTTAATGCTTACTACTGTAAGTGTTTTACGTCTCAAATCATTACCAGCGTGCATCACAGCTAATTTGCGCGGCACCTAGTAGGTAGCTTGCGTCGGTGGCACGCACATTGCTCGTCGAAACGCGTACACACCTTGGCATACGCTGCCAAGATTGTATACAATTTGCTTCAAATAACAGTATTTTTTGTACGCAGGAAAACAAACGTGCACCCCTATACAATCAGAGGTTCGCTCTGCATCGGCGAAACAGCGTTGACATACCTCACCAGTGGTCTCGCTGCTTTTTTTTTTTATGAACGTTTATTTTGCCACAGGGCATATATATGGGGGTATTCTCCCTTAACCTTACCTGGACACTGCGTAGCATTTCCCTCGGTTGTACCGAAAACTGCCCCTTTGAACCGAACCCCTCGAGACACAGTGAAAATGAGCAGCAGTCGACCCAGACGACGTAGAGCAGCACCGAGTCGCTGCTCGGGAAAGCGTAGAGCAAATTTACGAGCAGATGGCATCGCGCTGAAGCCGACATCAACTCTCACAATATGACTTTGCCTGCACCGAATGCGTCTTGTCAAGTGAACATTATCCCGATCTGTTGCCCAACGATGTAGTGTCAATAGCTACCGCTCAAATGAATTTGCACATGCTGTGTAAGACACGTCTTTTTCCCGTGTTACAGCGGAGTTCATGTACTGCGCAACAGTGTGTCAAACATGTCAAGAGCTCCGTCCAGCATCTTTAATAACCTTCGTGCAAACGCGTCACAAGCTAATTGGCAGACCATCGCAGAATGTGTTGCCACATATAGTGACATTGACAGACGTCTCAACGGCGTCAGAAGGTCGCAGAAAACTTCTGGAAGAAACAACCGATTTCAGGTGACCATCTACCAATATTCAAGCCGATGGTTTACACGGTGGCCATCCATGCGCGGTAAAAGTGTCGGCTGTTAGGTTGGTATGTTCGTCTTACCATCAGTTAAAGGGACCCTGCAACACTTTTCTACTTTTTTCTAAATCCTAAATGCTTTCAGAACGTAGTCAACAAGCACATCCAATATACTTAGAATAGGGGGTCACAAAATACCTCTGCCCAAAATTAGTTCTACATCCATCAGATAACTTATAAACTTGCTCAAATAATTTTTTTCCCGGTCTTGTTTCCCTAATCGCCCGTATTCACGAGTGAGGTGTCTAGCTCGGCCCCACAGATTGACCAGGTAACCGTCCATGGCAGGCGTGTCTGCCGAGCATGTGATGGGCTCTTTCGAGGTTTGGGCAGCATTCTGATTACGCTTTATGAAAGCAGGAAAGTCTGTTGCTGGGTCTGATCATTCTTTGAGAATTTCACCTAGCCTGTGGACGTGCCCACACTTTGCCAAACATTGCCCAGAAAGCCTAACAAACATTAATCCCAACACCCTATACAACATGAAGCACATACTGGGTTAGACGGATTTTTATTACGCACAACTGCCGCTTTTGCAGTTAAGAATGGTCTGGCGCGAGTAGTCTAACTGGGGCCGACCCCGGTGAAGACTTTCAGACCCCTATAACAAGAATCGCCTCTTTGAATACGGACCTTGATTAGCAATCCCCTTCCTTCCATACCCTCTCCCCACCGTACGGCACACGCCCTCCTTGCTCCAATAAAAGATTCAATGAATCAACCCGGTCTCGGCGTTCTTCGAGCGCTAGAATTACGTCATCACAGCGGTGTCGCGACTATTGGCCGGCTTCCTTCAGTTGCAGCAATAAGCTACTTCAATAGCCACTTTAAAAAAAAGCGCCACAAAGCAAAGAGAAACTGAAACGGTTCTGCTGCGACGAGCAAATCACGCAGTGCCGCTCCGGGACTGGCGATAACTGCAGCTTCCGCAGTGCTTCCAGGACGCGAAGGAAAGAGTGAAAAGCGTTTATCGGAAGGTGTTGCAGGGGCCCTTTAAGCCCCGACAGGTCTGTAGAGTAACACGGGAGGGAGAGGATGAGAGCAAAGAGGAATGAGAGGTAGGAATAAAAGGGTAACGTGTGCTGATGGAGTGGTGAGGATTACAGGAAGACAAGGGGCAAGGAAGGAAAGGGAGGCGGGGGGCGGGGTCAGGAGCTCTGCGACATCTCCCACATGATGTGGTCGACGTAATATTGGAAAGGAGCGCGAGGCACATTGCGCGTTTAGATATAAAACCAACAACTCTCTACCTCCGCGAGGAGCAGAAACAGCAGTGCTAAAATAAGAAACGTTAACGGCGGACTCACACGTTTGAAGAAGTTCGGGCCGTGGTTTGATGCACAACTGGAACAACAGCGCTATAAGAAGGCTCTTTATTGAAAAAGCAGAGCTTTTTGCCGGCGTTTGCAATCGCCTACATGCTTCTCTGCTAGGGATCGGGGATGTAGGGAAAAAAGGACCCTAGAAAGAGGTGGGCAAAAAAAAAAAAAAACACTGGCGTGGCTTGGCGTGCTTGACAAACTATTTTTCAGATCGTGTCACAGAATTCACAATTTTAAATTGTGACCAATGTCCTCCAAATAAGAAAACAAACTTTTTAGAGCCTGACGCTGCTTTGAGGGGCAAGTCCATGGTCCTAGGATCGTCTTCAGAGTTACTGGCCTTTGTTCTAGGCGTTCATTATCTTAAAAAAAAAAAAAAAACGGGATCTTGGTGCCACGTAGGCCACACATATATCCCATTTGAAGCGGAAGGCCGGAGGCAAAAAATAAGTTCTTGCAGATGTAGGCAAAGCTCTACAAATAAAGTGAACTGCTCTACGAGTGCGTGCGAGACGAATGTGTGCGTATGAGTGCGGGCGCGCATGTGCATGGGCGTGTTTGTGTCGTAAAGTTAAAGAGAAATGCAACAATACACGAATTTCAATGGCTTGATGTGTCGCTTTTATTAGGCGCGAAAAATGAGTGGAATGCGTTATACCTATACACGTCTTTCAAGATCATAGAGAAAACCTAGTGTTAGTGACGAGCAACGTGCCAGCCGTACCAATGTGAAAGTGACCGCTTAGTACGTCAGCTGAGCCCTGTCACTCAAACGCTGCACAGATGAGACTTGTCCGCGGTGTTGGAAGCAACTTCGCTTCAGTGTTACATATCTGCCAAAGCTAGAAGATTTTTGCAACGAATGTATTCCGGTACCTTTACTGGAAGGGATCACGTCTGCAAGCAACTTTAAAATATTATAGTAGTCAGCGCGTTTTTTTTAGGTGCGCGCGCAGACTAGTAAGCACAATCTTTACCTACCCTTCAGAAGCGGCTGGTAGTCGACAAACAGACTCGAGATTCAGAATACCTGAGCAACAGATATTGCAGCTCTAAGACATTTGCGCGTGCGCGCAAAGCTCAACTCCGACCCTTGTGCGTTGGGGAAAAAACTCGACGCATGTCTGTCAACGTAATCGAACCCTGAAATACACAGGACAGCTTCAGTTTCCGATTATTGCACCGTCACCGGGTCTAGACGCTATTACAGAGAGTCAGCAACTGGAGGAAGGAGACGCACAGTCACATCAACAATGTCCAGGGGGCGACAGGTCGGGGGTCACTACGGTTCCAGAGGCCCCCGCTCGATGACAATGGTTGAAGGCGCCCACTCTATCACAGATCTATGACCGTGAGCGATGAACGAACGATAACGAGGGCGCTCTTGCAGGGGCGACCTTCATCCTGGGACCACACCTTATCTTCTCCACAGAGTTCCACCACCGTTAAAACAGCGCGGGAGTCGGCATCGGTGTTTTGCCACGTACCCGCGAGCACCACGCCAACCCCATTGAGTCAAGGGGGCCCTGCGCTGGTTATAAATACGCGCGGGTGTTCCCGGCATCGTCGCTGGGGCGGCGGCTCCGGAGGAATAACTGTGCACCGTCCGTACACCCCAGGTGTCAGAGGAGGAGGAGGGGCACGAGGTTGGCGCACCCTAGGTCGTCTTCTGTGAGTGTCAGGACATTCGTGCCGTAGAAGTGTGGTGGCGCACTGCACGTGATGTTCGTGCGGCGCGAGTAGCCGTCCAGGTAGTTGGAGTTGGTGAACGCCCGGCCTACCCACGTCAGGTTGCAGTCGCAGAAGTAGTGGTTATCTGGAAGTGGGAAAGAAATAAACAGAAGTAGAGCGGGAATTAGTCAAGTCATCAAAAAAAAAAAAACTGGATTTAATGCTTGTTGGCTGGTGTACTACTCCGAAAGGCTGCGTTATACACGCAGGGAAGGATAGAAGATAGGGTCGTGTTGGTTCATTGATTGTCTTTGCTAAGTGAAGAGGCACGAACCCCCAGGTGGTTAGGGAATATAGAAAGGGATATGTTTACAGTTGGGATATCTTTGCATACAGTTTTAATTTCTTCAAAGGGTGGTGGCGCTGCGCATGTGCCTTGCCACATGGGCTTTCAAGGATCGAGGGACTCGCAAAAGGATTTACACCGCCACGCCTAGACCTGAACCATGCGGCGCTGTATCTTCTCTGCACGTCTGGCACCCTCACTCAACGGGACACTGAAGTGATTCGTGCCTAATGACCCTAGCAAATTGAGAATGTGGAGGTACTCTCTGTCACACGCATTTTAAAGACAAAAGTGAGTTTAATTAAAAGTGCCGTTTCCCTCGCATTGCCTCTGCCTCTACTAAGCACGCCGTTGATTCGACCAGGGGCGTGCAAGCTCGATGGGAAACTCTGCGGATTTCGGAGGTATTTGGAGGGGCACGCACAAATATCTGCGTTGCACAGCTGATAGCGGCATCTAGGCTTCTGGAAACATACTCTCGAAGAAGTCCTTCTGTAGTCTTCTATAGAGATTTAGATTTCGTGCAGCCCCTGCTTCGACACTAGAATTCGAAATAAAGGAATCGCCAAAAATCACAATTTGACCCGCCTTGGTGGCTCAGTCGTGCTGCTGAGCCGGAGGACGTGGGTTCGATCCCGGCTCTGGTAGCCGCTTTTCTGATGGAGGCGAAAAGCAAAAACGCCCGTGTGTTCGAGATGTAGGCGCACGTTTAAGATCCCCAGGTGGTCAAAATTAATCCGGAGCCCTCCACTACGGCGCGCCTCATCGCCTGCGTTGCGTCGGCGCGTTAAACCTCATAATCGATAATCGATCGAGCTTCGGCGCGTAAAACTGCACAATAAAAACACAGTTTGTCTACCAGCGTTCATTAAAATTTAGTGTCGTGTGCACTAGCTGCGCAACTGTGATTCTGATCATGTGCGTAAGCACTCGAATGAAGAACAATGCTTGAGATAAGTCGTTGTCCTTGGCGTAGATGGTCAGCACAAAAATGGCAGCAAGGCAAGGACGAACAAATTCAATGCTATACGAGTGCACTGCATATCTAGCTATCCGCCTCCGGGCATATTTTAGCCGGAGCATCAAGCGCAATCACAAGACTACAGGTAGGTTGCAGTTTTTAGCGCGAGCGAACTACTTGGCTCATTGTGTGGAAACCTCCGCCGTGATCAGAGTGGCGGCAGAATTTAAAAGCCGTTGAAGAAAACGGCATGCAAGGAGCATGCCACGAGCGTGCCACGTGCCTTCCGTTGGCTGCGATTCGTTCCGTAGCGCGTACCTAAGAAATGAAACACAAGGAAAACCAGCGCGCGTTGCTAGGCAACGCCTTGTCATGCGCAAAGCCACGTGGAAGGCGGAGAGGGCAACGGCGGCGGAAGCGGCAGCTGTGCCGCTGAGATAATTTACTGCCAACGAAGTACACGAGACCTTCGCAACGTAGCGAATGTGCGACGCTACATGCTGCAGCGAGACAACGTTCACACAGACGCCGCAACACCCCACTCAGCTACAAGCAATGCTATCGCATTTTTGCAGTGAAGCTGTATACGTCTAATCCCCCCAGTTTTCGCGCCCGTGTGGAACGAAAACTCGGCGCGTGGAACGAAAACTTGGGGACTTGGGTTCAGTGTATGGAAAAATTTATTAAAAATATAACAAAAGCTTATGACCTTCATATTTTGATATGTCTTACACTGAAACGTCTTTTCAGCAACACATTTGGGTTTAGAGGTAAAGCCCACTTAAAGAAGATCGGTATAAGTTTGGTATTAGTAAGGTGGCTTCCGCACATTGTGTGCTATGCATGACCGTCTGCGGATGAAGTATGGTACAACCCCACTTTATACTCCTCTCCACAGCCGTCACCTCTTTCCCGAGCTGTGTATACTGCTCGCTAGTGTCCACTAGATAGAGTTACAGAGTATCGGCACTCTTTTCTCCTATTATTATGCTGCCGCGTCCATGATCATTGGTCAGTTCGCATCACGTGACATTTGTTTACACTGCGACGGTTCATGGGCGCCGCCATTTTGTTGTTTATGCGTTTTGTGTCGGTCAACTGTGGTAACCTCAGATTGTCCTCCCTGCTCTGCGGCTGCGCGCGTCTGGCGTCGTTGCGAACGCGAATCAAACATAACGCGCTTCGCAGCATTTCAGCCACACAGGTGGGCCCGAATATGCCGTGTTGCTGCGTCTTCGGTAGTGTTGTTTACAAATTACCTCGTCAAAGTTAGCCATGATGCTGCAGAAGCGGCAATCTGGCAACACTGATAAACACCAAAATGGCCGCCGTTGCTCACTTGCGTGCCTCAGTGACAGTACTCTGCATCTTATCTAGTGACACTACTGCTCGCCATGTGCGGCATCAGCCATTGTTATGCGAGTATTTGGGGGGAGGGGCGATTTCAACGTGGACGTCTCACAGCCCGATGTGACCTGACTGCTGTCCTCCGTGGTCGAGCGGTTTGGGTTGGTGTTACAGGGACAGTAAGGTGTCTACGACGCGGGAGGGAAACGGCCATGTTTGTTCTGTAGAGTAAAACTGTAGTCCTTCCAAGTTTCATTCAGCCAATTAGCTTGGCAGCACGCGAACGTTCCAAATGTTATCGTTAAACAGCGGAAATGTTGATGATTGGTCGAACAAAATTTTGAAAAAACTAAGAAATAAGAAAAATATTAAGCAATTACGGAAAATGGCAATGAAATGAGCGTACACACAACCATTTTTTCAGCAGAAGCATATGGAATTTTACTCATCGTACAGCACATTCTTGAAAATCAAATTCCCAATTCCATCATCTATACAGATTTCTTGAGTGTTGTTCGCGCACTATCATCGCACAAGCCTCCCAAAAACCACATAGTTAATCTTGTGTTCAATACCATTATGTCTGTGTATGCGCAAAAGCATGAGCTACTCCTCTACTGGGTCCCAGGACACGCTGGGATTGCTGGGAACGAGTTGGCAGACGAGCGGGCCGCTGCTGCTGCACTCAGGAACACTGTAGACATTACAACGGTACCCTATACAGACCTCAAGCCATACATAAGACAACACTTGCGCAGAACATGGCAAACACACTGGAATGAACAGACAGACAACAAACTACATGTAATAAAGCCACACTTGGGACGGTACACAGCTGACTCACACAACAGACACACGGAAGTCGCCTTGGGTAGGCTGCGGATAGGGCACACCCATGCAACGCACTCGTATCTGCTGACGGGATTTCCTAGATCCCAGTGCAGCAGGTGCGGAGAGGCCCCATCCGTAGTGCACATACTAATCACATGCAAGGCACTTCACACAACACGACACAAACACTTCAGAGAACTCTACAGACAACATATTCCCCTACATCCATCGTTGTTTCTGGGTGACGATGCCATGGTTTCCGTAAAACGTGTGTTTGAGTATTTGTCAGACGTTAAGTTTTTAAACCTCATTTCCTATCACGCATAATCAAATCTGGCCCTATACACCAGCCATCACCATTATCTTTAATTGATTTTACTATGTTCGGTTTACTCGTTTTTATACCTACCTGTTTGTGGTAATCACTTCTATTCATTAAATAACTTCTTCTCTGGCGCTCTTTGCCGGCGTTGGCCTTGCGCCATTAAACTCCAACCATCATCATCATCAGCAGCAGCAAACCGTATAACGCCTTGCATTTCCGCAATAATGGAAATCCAGAGAATGTTCCACTTCTAATCGTTATAGCAGCGTAAATGGAGTTAATTGGTCGGACAGGATTTAGAAAAAAAAATGGCTGTAAAAACTCACACTCAAGACAAGCGGCATAAGAATGCTACGCACTATTAGACAATTCTCTGCATCGGTAGCGAGCAATCTGTAGTGATCTTTCTGAAATCAATGCCTTGACGGAAAACCGTGCGCAGATTTTGAGAGCGGAAGCTCTGCTGGGTCTTTTGTGATGGACTTTTGTGAAGGATATTTGTTAAGGCTTTCGCCTTAAGAGATATGTCGACTTTTTTTGAAGATCTGTGCTACAGTGAACTAGAATCACTATATCTGTGCGGAATCGTCTTTTTTCAATTTTTCTGTAGAATTTTTTACAGCAAAGCTGTATACCTCAACCCCCAACGGTTTCATCTCCGTTAGCAAAAACGCCAAGGCACCAAGAATACACTTATATACTGCATGCTTCGCCCCTCCCCACGTTTCACGTTAGTGGAGATGGCCCGGGATTTTTTAGGTGACTCTCGTAGTTTTATGTTTTTTTGGGGGCATCGGTCCCTATCAAGTTCACGAATGCGACGAAGCCCTTCTCTGTTTTCTTTGATTCACGCTTACACGAATGTCTTCAGTGCCCGAGGAAAGGGCTATGAGTTATGAGTGCGCGGGCGTTTTGGTTCTATCACCTCCTTTTCGCTCCCATACTCTGAATCCCACTCCCCAATGTAGCGCCAATTAAAAATATGGCAGGATGATTATAGTACCTAAAAATTATGCTGGTATATCGCACGTTGTAATAGATTTTTATATTTGCTTGTCGGTTAGAAAGGTTTTGTATGATTCAGACGTTCCTCATTTTGGGGGGTTTAAATATAAAGAACGGTTGTCTGTTCTTCTCGGTTATCTGTCCTGCACTGCTCGCGGGCTGCCCAGGACACAATCGGGCATTCGTTGTTAACAGATATTCCCGAGGCACCTGTTATGCCTGAGGCACTGCTCGCGGGCAACCTATGTAGTGGCGTGTAGAGGACGCTCGGCGTTTACTTGCTTTACGGAATTCGGCGTTTTTCTCCGAGTTATTTGGACTGCGTGCGAACAAATTGTGGTTGTTGGCGGATAAATGCTCCAAACTACATATATCTTTTTTTACCCCTCTGAGTATTCCATTTGACGCATAAGAAAATCCTGACCCCGACTGGATTTGAAAGATGCCTTCAAATTTGGGACATATTCATTCACAACGCTTCTGAAATGTTCCTTCTTGTATACTACATGCACGATTTCGAGGACGTGGTTCGGAGTTACCATAAAAAAAAAGAGGTTGTTAAGCGTCGTGATAATTGAAACAGAGTTGCCCACTCCGTGGCCTTCGCTATTGCTTACGCAAATAGGCGAGTCGTTGTGTTTCCTAGTGACCAGTTCTTTTCGATTTGTCTGATAAAGATGTTCAGTACGTCCTGCTTTACACCTGCCGGTAGGCCTAAGCTTTATTGATTTCGTAAACGCACACCGCACGTAGTCCCAAAATCCCCGGCGTGTGATGGCTGGCATATGCCAGCCGTCATAGCCAACTGCCCATAATCATTACCATCTCTGTATAACTATCATCATCGTTCGCTCGGTGTCCTCGCAAGCGTTCGGAGTCTGCGATCTAATAAACGTGGTTTCAAGGAACAACCCGTCTCTCTCCCTTAACATCCAATCAGTCTTATGAGGCCAAATTTGCGTTTTATAACTCTTCTTGAGCGGTCGATAATGATGATGATGATGATGTTTGGATTTTAATGGCGCAAGGCCAACTAAGAGCAAAGAGCGCCAAACGAAAGACATTTCATGTGAGGGACATGAAAGCAAAAGTTGACCATTTCAGTAAAAATAAACAGATTAAAACACAAGGTAATGAAGATGAGTGGTGTAAAGGGCCAGTTTGTCAAGATGCATGATAAGAAATTTTATGGAAAAATTTTACGTCGGTAGGAAACCCAAAAACGCGTTTGATTGAAAACATGGGCTCGTCTCCTTCCTGAGCGGTTGTTGGTCCACCTCACAGGTAACAGCTTTTTTTGCCTTCCGGGAAAATGCACTTCAGAATGCAGTGGCCTGTCCAGGAATTGATCTGTTCCAACACCGTGCAAAGATAAAGGGTTCGCCCATTAAGGATTTGCAGGCGTTGAGAAAATCACCTCGCAGAGTTCTCCGAATCAATAACGCGTATATATATGGTGCGGAAAAGAAAGTGTCCTTCGTTCGATTTTTTTTTCTCTGATAAGTAACAAAGAAAAAAAAAGGGAGTGGACATTTAAAAGATAAGAGATAGACACGAGGCACGTGCTTAGTTTCTTCTGAAGCCTGATATCATAGCTTATCTCGACAATGGACGTCCCAAGGTGTCGTATCTCGATCCCACGCACAGCATTGCAGCATACACGAAATGTCGCCCCGTTCCTTTATCGTCTCAGCAGTGCTGTGGGGTGACTGCCGGCAAACCGTCCTTGTGATCACGCGTATTAATTAATTCCGTGATCTAATCAAGCGCCCTTTTAGCAAGCGCTGCGGAGGACCACGACAAAACCGCAGGTGTGAACAATGGGCGACATATAGCGATATATCGATGGCGATAAAAAGCTTTGTTTCGTGGTTTTGGTGCAACGCAAGCTTTCATCCACGCTGCCTAATTGTTGCGCTCTCAAGTGTCGGCGATAGCCAATGCAGTGCTTTGATGAGGATGGCGTGTTGCCTCCGGGAGTTCCCACAGGGAAGTACGCATGCGCGTGACTTGTAGATTGCGCAACGCTTTGAAAGAGGAACTGTGAAGTGAGATTTAAGCGTATGTGGTTGTAGTTTGCGCTCGTTCGTGCTGATGGAACTCCACAACCACACTGATGACTGAACTGAAAGAGACAAAAAGAATTTCAGCAAATAATTAAATAAACAAATAAAGTAAAATAAATTTAGGGCTCTTGCACTACAGTGAAGATGGGATACCAGCGAAGTTGTGATGGTGGATAACTACATTGAGTTTTGTGTGGGAACTCACTATATTGATCCAATAAATACACATACACATAACTCGCTTAGAAATAATTCTAAATTATTTCTCATATAATTTGTTTCCAAACAGTTTCGCTAAAACAAAAAAATGAAGGAAGCTCGCACTAACGTGTAAGACTTGAAGGCAGCCTGTACGCAGCCTCCACGACCATCACGAAGGTTTAGGTCCACGATTGCAGCCGATTTGTTTCCTCTTCGCTGCCGCAAGGACCTTTACTCCACCATTTTTGCTATAAGTCTTAGCTTCTTTTATTTTTTTGGGAGTGGTAATCAGTGGACATCACCTTGGAGGGGCGTACGCTATGACGTGTCTTTCTCGTTCCGAGCAAGTGTTGCCACGGATCAGTGCGCCGAACGCTGGAATTTTTTTGGGTGGAGGCAAGCCTTGGCCAATCTCCTTAGGTGGATATGCTTGGCTTGACGAACGAGCGCCAGACGGTCACCGCGAGGCACACACACACACGAGCGCACGGCATTTTCTTGGTTTTTTTAACTGCCGGGTGGTCGCCGCAATCTTGCCCAATCTCCTTAAGTGGGTATGCTTGGCTTGACGAACGTGCGCAGGGGACGCTGGGCGGTCGTCGCGAGGCACGCACACAGACGGCCATGTATTGAGACAAGACGGAAATTCTGTGACGTTTACAAGTTCACTGTGAACCAACTAATTAGGACAAGTAAATGAAACTCGACATAACGAATAGAGTCGTTTTAGCGGCTAATTTCAGTATTTTTTCCAAGATACCTATATGAGATTGACAACTACGGAGTATGGTGCGCCAACTCTAGAGCGAGAACGTGCGATTCTTTGTCGACGCATCCCGATAGACGCACGCAAGTGTGGTCAGAACCCCGGGCAAAGCAGCTTCGCTGTAATAAGCCAGAGACCATGTTTGCCCTGACCGCTGCCATGTCCTCACCCCTTCTGCCCGAGCAAATAGCACGTGGACTGTACTGGTGCGACGTTTGATCGCAATAAGCGGAGCAAACAAACACGGATGAACAAAGAGAAAGCCTTTTGGCCTTCTCTTAGCAGCTGCAACTCGGGCGTCGCTTGCTTAACACCTATTATGTGTTAACAATGGGAGACCGATGGCGCATAAAGCGATCGCCGAGCATTGCAGCGCTGTGGCAATACCGGGCTGTTAAAGCAAACGCTCCTTTTTGTTTCCTTGTTCAGTTTCCCCAAAAGCTTTAAACCAAACGCTAGTTAATGTTGCGTATGGGTTGCCTTGTGTCCACGCTCTCGCCTCATTGTTCTTCCTGTACATGTAAGGTAGGAGAACCGGTTGTTTTTTAGGGTGTTACCTGTCGAGACATTGGATTTATATTCTT
The DNA here is from genome assembly GCA_013339765.2 of Haemaphysalis longicornis. Lineage (NCBI taxonomy): Eukaryota > Metazoa > Arthropoda > Arachnida > Ixodida > Ixodidae > Haemaphysalis > Haemaphysalis longicornis. The sequence goes on from CM023456.1 coordinate 42,055,567, forward strand.
TTGTCTCATTTACTATGTAAGGTTGCTTGCAGAGTTGTTTGTTGGAGATATCCCACGCTTGTGTGCGCAGTTTTGACCAAGTGCAGTCACAATGCTTATATACGCGTTCGTGGAGGAAGAGGAGTAAACTTCTTTTGTGCTCAAAATAGAGTAAGGAAAGATAGGTGTAGGAGCCTTCACCAGATCTTCCTCCTCAAATGGCAGATAGGAGCCATTGAATTCTGGCAGCATCTTCGGCCACTTGGACGGCGTTTAGTTGAGTCTCCGGTTTGGAGCTGAGCAAGACGCTCTCCCACTTCCCTGAAGTCTGAACATCAGTTTTGCTTGCGAAATATTGCTGTTTTTCATGCGGCATGGCCATAATATATCTTGGAGGCTAGCCCTTGCAAGCGGAGCACCATTTACACTTGTCACTTTCCGCTCACTCATGCCTCACTCTGGAGGAGGAACGCCTCTGGCGTCAACTCCAAACAGAATCTCTACCCTGCAGAGCCGTCCTTCGTCATGTCCACCCCTCCCTCTACCCATCCTCACTCTGCCCCCACTGCGGTGAAAAGGCCACGGTCCAGCACCAAATGTGGGCTTGTGTAGAGGACCCATCCCCTCCAATTAATTCTCCTGACCAGTGGATGGGCCGCTCGGACCCCCAGCTCCAGAAGCAGCTTGTGACTCGAGCGGCTGAAGTCGTCGCGACCCTCAGGGTCGTGCCCACCGCGCCCTTAACCCTTTATGTAAATAAAAGTTATTTCTCTCTCTCTTAGAGCTCAAGGTATAAGATTATATGCGTCACGAGCTTAGGGAAGGTGTCACAATTCTGAAGTCACCACACTACTGAATGCCACTTCAGTGCGCTAACACATTAGCATTACCAGAGTCCTTCTGTGTGAAAGGACTCTGGTATTACGCGTCGAAAAACACAGGGGAAATGAAAACGGTCAAGCCTGTGGAAGTGCTACCCTGATCATAAGCATTTTGTGCGAGCCTATATGAATGTAGTGCGTGTCAGACGCAGTGTAGCATACAGCCAGCTACATCATGTGACCCTAATGTGCAGATGACATTTCGGGAAGCGCGCCATGTCTGCTTGACATGACACCTCGCTCCGCGGCGGCTGGGAGCAGCGAGCGCTATCGCACGCATGACGTCAGCGGGCCACGTTGACTGCGCGCTGAACTCGTAGCGAAAAAAGAAGTGCGGGATATGTACAGGTTAAACAGGTCTTAACTCTGCAGTACACAAAGCATTTTGCTTGTGGAATGGTCATCTTTTGTGTCATTGTAGCGTAGCTCTTTTTATGTTATTCCGATCCAAGAGCTGATTCCGCTGCATTACCGACCTTTCCCATGATGAGAATTTTATGAATACAGTCCATCTCAACTTACTGTCGCAGACAGCTGAGACTATCGGATCGCCACACGGGTGTCTGCATCTTGTTGCTGTTGTCCTCGCATGAAGTCTATGTTCACTGTTTCTAGACACTGTGAACTGTCAGCTGCTTTTTTTTTCTGACCATATTTTATCTGACCATAGAATTTCAATAGCTGGAGCAGTTCTGGGCTGCCCAGGAACTTCTCAAAGCTGTTATGAGCAGGTGGTGGTGGTGGAAAAACGTTTTTTTTTTTTGAGCCGACAAAAAAGAAAAGAAAAAAAAGGTGGGTGGCCTCTTCTCAGTTCAGAAAGCCGCGAGCGACTGCTGCTGCTCTAGCCCGGGAGATCAGGTGTTCCTGAGTCCCGAGCTGAGAGCTGGTCAGCCCGCACTCTCACTGCTCCGGGGTTGACTGAGGGTTCGGATGGTCGGCGCATGCCCATACAAGATGGTACGTCGTATTGGGAGTATGGCAGGCAGGGCAGTTGTAAGGGTATGTAGTGGGAGATATATGGTGAAGAATAGGGGTGTTAAAATATGTTTCCGTCTGGAGTCTGCGCCATATTCGGGCGTCGCAAGTGTTGAGGGAGGGATGAGGGGGTGGGTAACGGTGGTGGCTCTGACGGTAGTGGTGCAGTATATCGGTGTAGCGACTGGGAACGGGAAGGTTGGAGGACGGTGCTGCCGTCGCCCGCCCCCGGTGGGAATGCCCGGAGTAGGATATCGCGGGCAGCGGCGTGCGCCGCCTCATTCCCTGGGAGTGAGGCATGACCTGGGGTCCATACATTTGGATGTAGGACAGGGTCTTTATTGTCTAGAGAAGTTTGAGGGCGGGAGGTGAAATGCATCCGGTCAGAAAATTCCGGCAAGCTTTATGTGAGTCGGTAAGGATGGTTACATAGCCGGTAGGTGCTGTGGTGGCGGCGAGGGCTATGGCTGTCTCTTCGGCAGTAGTGGTGTTGGTATCAGCGATGGTGGCGGATGTCAGGATAGAGCCTTGAGCATTGAGGGCAACCATTGCATGGGCTGTTCGGTTGGAGTAGGTTGCGACATCCGTGTATCGGGTGTCGGGGTCGTTGGAGTTTTTTTTTTCTCTAGGAGACGAACGCGTGCTTGTCTTCGACCCACGTTGTAAGTAGGGTGCATATGGCGCGGAATTGGCAAGACCTTGATGTGTGCGCGGATTTGGGGGGACATGCGTTGTGGTACGTCCAATGATGTAAGAATGGAACGGCCCAGGTGTGTCAAAACGGTGCGGCCCGTGGGGGGGGGAGGGATAGGTGAGCGAGCTGACCTACTCGCTGTGCTTCTAAGAGTTCAGAAAGTGTATTGTGCAGGCAAATAAAAAATTGGCCGCGTATCTGCTCCTTTCGTTGCAACTGTCGACGCAAGACGGTAGTCGACTGGTGCCCCTGGCAAGTAAATGCATACCTTCTCTTTCCCGCTCACCTCTCATGCTGTTCCTCTCCAGTCTCGTTCCTTCCAAGATACACGCTACAGGTTTGCTCAAGTCAATTAACATTTACCGCGTTCCACTGCTCCAAATCGGGTGCCTCGATGCCAGCGCTGCCGTACGGCGGAGACGCGCGTGAATCGGGGCACCCGACTACAACGTTTATAGAACCACGTTGCCCTACTCCACGACCGTTCCAAGCGGAACGCGAAACCTATCTAGTGGAACCTTTCGTTGCTGTTGCCATTTTATTTTTTGAATTCCGCCAGGTAGCGGGGGCAACAGCACTTGAGGGTTTTTGCAGTTGATGTAGTATTTTATTGGCTATCGAAAAAAAGCAAGCATCCGTAAATTTTGTAATAAAGGAACACTACAAATATCACTCATGTATTGATTTTCTGCCTTATATTTGCGTAATGTCTTGTTCTTGTTCAACAATGTTGACTGGTATGAACATTAACACCGGACTTGAAGGTTTAGATTTGGCTGTGAGTATATAAGACTATTGCGCAAGACATGTGTTACTTTGGCCGGCTGGCTGAATCGAGTGACAGACAGACAGACATACAAACAGACAGACCAAAATGTTTCCCTTCAAGTAACCCAAGAAAGACTATCGTCTTTAAAAAAGGCCAAGCGTACTTCGCAGACTATGAAAAGCGGAGATTTGAAATCCGAGTGGGAGCGATTTCGGTCCCGCTCAAATTTTAAATACGTATAAACCATTTAGTTTACGCCTATTTAAGCCAAACCGGCACTCCGGTTTAAGGCTTTCGGCATACAACCATTCTGGCATAAACCAAATGGTTTATGCCGGAAGGATGAATGGAGGTTTTTGTTGTTTTTATTGACTAGTTTTTTAAAAAGTCACAGTACATTAAGCGCAGCTCTATGGAAATGTTTTAGTACTCCCGACAAGCTCGGTAGATATTATCCACCTTTGAGAAAGTATGGGTCTTTTGTGAGCTATCTCAACAGAAGTAATCGATGAGGCAGTGTAGCCGTAATTGTTTCGCAGTAGCGGAAGCTCAGAAGAATAGATTGCTTCGCTGAGTTTCATTTTTCTGAGAACAAGACGGTGAATCATTTCCGAGTTTATGTTACGCAAAAACAAAGCAATGCCACCGTTCCTCAAATTAATACGCGCAAATACCGATTCCCACTTTTCCGCCTCTTCACGATACTCTCTTTCATCCTAGATGGCCCTATTTTAATTTATTCTGACGCAAACCATAAGAGTGTCGACCGCGAGAAATCTCTGCGCCTATTCCGAAGCCTGTGCGCGTACTTCAATGTCGAGCACATTGTTACACATTAAGAAGGTAGCACAAACCCCAGGGGATGTACTCGACAACGTTTTCTAAAACGGTCAATCAGCCCTATTATTTCTGTCAGTCAACAAGTTCGAACAATCAGTCACTGAATAATGTAGTTCGGAGGCCCTGGGAGGTAAAAAAAAAAGCTGCTCGTAAGCTCCGAACATCCCACCCTCTACTCCCGCTTCCCCCACTTGACCTAGCGTCTTCCTGATGTAATAACGCTATCTCCTCCTCCGTATTCTGAAGGCTTGTGCAGTGACATACTCAAAGCACATTCCCGTAGAGGTGCATTGGACAACGCTTTATATGCAGTAACTTACGCTGAGTCTATCTAATGCACACACGTTGAAGAGAAAAAGCAAGATCCATTTGGACCCGCTTAATAACGTAAATGAACCAAGTGAGGCTCGCTTGCGTACCTCTCCGAATTTCTTTGTCGTAACAACCAATGGAATGTGTATGCGTAATTTACAGGAGCATGCTAACCTCGGTTATGCCCTTTATTTTGCTCCAAACGAGCTCATAATTTCCTCTGCGCTAAATAATGTTGACATGCATGAATCCTGCCACCAGTGCCAGTAGCTGGGAAAGTTATTTGCCTATAGTACAGAACTCCTTTTTTTCAGGCGCTGTTGTTTAGCCGAGATGGTGCGCTGAACGTGATTAGGAGGAAGAGATGCCAGTTGTTACAGTGTAGAGCTGTGAGTGGTTGAAAAAAGTTAGAAAGATTTAGAAAAAAAAAACATTTTTTTGTTTTTTTTTCCCAGCCACGATAACATAAAAAAACAAAGACCTTGTGAGGGGAAATTTGTTGTGATGCGACCAATCTGTAGTGAGGAAAACGCTTTCTGAAATAAATGCCTTGACGTGAAACCGTGCGCAGATTTTGGGAGCGGTAGCTCTGCTGGGACTTTTGTGATGGACTTTCGTGATGGACTTTTGTGATGGACTGTTGTAATCGACTTTTGTGAAGGACTTTTGTGCAGGCTTTCGCCCTTAAGAAGTATGTCAAATTTTTGACGATCTGTTCGGAATCGTCTTTTTTCAATTTTTCGTATTTTTCTGAAAAAAAAAACAACTTTTTTTTTCATGCCCCTCAAAATTTCATGAAAACTTACATCTCTACTCCAGTGCCTCCTCTCGCTTTGCACAGAGGGTACATCTTGTCCGAAACTTGTGTAAAGCGTGTCGGCTGTTCAGACGTGATGACCTAATATGTAGGTTTCCCTTCTGAGACACGCACACGAGTACCCTGTGTCAGAAGGCCGTTACAGCGAAAACGTTCCTGACATGAAGCGACAATGTGCCGCTCGCTTTAAGCCACTCGATGTGTTGTGACTGAAGAGAAGGGAAGAAAACCGAGGCGTGCACTCACTGCTGATCTCGAGGAGTCGGAGGTTTTTCAGCACGGGCGCCATGGTGGCCTCGGAAAGCGTCATTAGGGCGTTGTTGCTCAGGTCGAGCAAGGTCAGGGCGGGCATCTCGCTGAACATATCCTCGGGAATAGATCGGATAATGTTGTTCCTGCGTGAGAAGACGCCGCAGAGGAAACCATGAGCGTCGTCGAACGCAACGTCAGAATTTTCTGGTTCACAGGATATGCGCCGTTGCCAAAAAGAAGTGCAAGCCGCGCGAGTTAGTACACTCGTCGAGCTCAGTCTCTCAGCTGTAACTCAAAAATTAAAGCATTGCATCCGCGCGGAATTACGTTTACACCAGATTTTCTTCGTTCCCTCTTTTAGCCTCAGGATCGCAAAAGAAAGGACGCATTTTTAAAAGATCCACAAATAGATCTTCTGTTAACTTTGTTCCCCGCTAATCACTGTTTCCAAAGCCTATAGCCGGCTGACTGTCTGGGAGGCCTCTCATCGCAAATGCGCTCGAATACATAACAGCAGTCTAAGTACGTATCCCAATTCCTTTCAATTCCAACGAATTCAAGTTGTTCCGAGTAATTATGCCCGCATTTCTCTCAAGCGAAACAATGCTTTGCATCTAAAAACATCCATCACAGGTGAGGTCTGCCTTAACTATTTTTTTTTCTTGGCAGCGGACGATTATCCGTGTAAATATAGCAACAGCCCGTTTATGCTGCATTCATTGGAGGCAAATACTACGAAACATCGATAAATTATTTTTTTGCCTTCCGAAGTTACCTCGTAGTGTTAGTTACATAACACCAAAGCGATTGTGTCAGCGTGTATGATCTCCACAAAAGAATTAATCGAGGTACTGGACGATCACAACTACTGACAAAGCGTTTTTTTTATATATCTGAAACAAATAGCTCCACTCGCGTGAACACAAAGCGAAGAGATACACTTCATAAAAAGTAAAAAAAGAAAAAAAAATCGGAGTAAACGTCGGCGCAACAACTTCCGGAATCTCGTTCCGCTTCGCGTTGGTAGTAAAAGAAAACCCCAAAGACTCCTAAGCACTTCGTAGGAGTTGTGACGGCCAAAGTCGGATGGTCCAGCTGAACCCCTGAGACGCCTTGATTCCGCCTCGCGTTGTCGAAGGGCATTGCAATATTGTCTCTGGAGACCCCTTGCTTTGCGATCGCCTTAACGCTTTTGAATGGCTTCGATACATCTCCTACGCGTTGCGCCACCGCTCATTTCTGCCACCGTGTTGTGGAAGGGTTGAAGACGATGGCGAATTTCAATTCTTCTTCCGCTCTCTCCATCTGCGGTGCACTGGCGTGGAGGACCACCTCTCGCTAACGCCGAGTTTAAGCTCGCGTTGTTGAATGCCTCGTGGTATAGAATGCCTCCGAACGAAACTTTTTTTTATATTCCTAAAGCTGACGCAGCACGCCGGCTTTTTCGTTCAAGCTCGTGCTGTAAAACGCCACCTGTTAGAACGCCTCGTGATGAAACCGTCTTTCTGTTACAGAGGCCCGACACCGCTCTTTTCGCTCGAAGGGCCATTTAAGAATTTCTCCTTAAAAATTTCGGTAAGCAAACAATCAACGTCACGCACAGTGTAAGGAAATTGTGTACGCAGGCGGAATTTCGGGTGTAGAAATCTAGTACGTTAGCAACGCAGCGCGAACACTCCTCGTGTACTGGTGCGCGCAAACATCGGGGCGCTAACAGTCGTTTGGCCATGATCGCTCAGGAATCCGGAGACGGCTGTTCGAGTGGCCTTCTATCAGCCACTTCCTTAGCTTTGCTCGGTGGCTTACTTTTATTTTGGCCATTCACTCGGCGACGTCGTTTATCAGGCAACGCTGCCTTTATCGTGGAGGAATGCCATTACTCCCGCGTGTAAGCCAAGCGGTTTGCTGCAACCGTGTACGCGCGGAAAAAAGTTTTCGCGCCATGTGACACCAAACAAAAGCAGCGGGAAGGCGTGAGGCCTAAGAGGACTCCAAAAAGCGCTCGCCTGACTGATTCTCACCGAAGGGATGCAGTCAATGTATTAAAGCGAAGCTTTCTCTGTCTGTTCTCTCGACTCTCCAGGCGCTGCTGTGGTATTGCCTCGCATGCGCTGGGTTTCTTATAACACTACTAGATGGCGCTCGCCTCCGCGCATCCCTGCTACCATGCGTCAGATTGTTATCACATACACCCAAATCTATATCAGGGAAATATTCGCCTTCACGAAGCCCCCGGAATAAAACAAGAGAAGAGGTAAATTACGAGGCTGCATGGTTGAATAAAAGATTTGAATGCTGTTGGAAGAAGACCAGACAGGGTATATAGCCTTGAGCCTGCCCTATAGAAGCAGCGCTAAGATCAAACCAGCAGTACAGCATAAACCTGTTAGCTTGTTTGAACAGATAACACCCCTTTACAAAGAGGATACCATTCACAATCAATCAATCGAATCAGCGTTGGCACGCCGCTGGGTTCCTTACAACACCACTACATGGCAATCGCCTCCGCGCATCCCGGCAGGCGTTTCACAATTGGTGCGTACGGCACGTGCTGCGCGCTTGTAGCTGGCGTCTTAACACTGCGCTGGCCGTGTGTGCACAAGTAGCACGCAAACACGTTTAAGCGATATGACCCCGAAACGTTCACTGAGAGTCGGGGATGCCCAGGCCGCGTCGCACGGAGCACGAGCGTCCCCGCTACGCAGCGCAACGGGGTGCAGACCGCGATTGTATGCTGGCTTGCAGACGTCAAGCAAGGCAACGACGCGTGGCGGCCACGGAAGACGACGAGCGTCGCGAGCACTACGCACAGATGCGACAAGCGGAACAACGCGTGGCGGCCATGGGAGACGAGGAGTGTGATTTTAAAGCTCATTCCCAGCCGTGCGTGAGAAACGCCAATTTTTGTTTGTTTCTTGATGCGGCATTAGACACTGAATATTCCGAGACGGTAGGCAGGATGTCGGAGCCTAGTTAGATGGAAAAATTCTTGTATCGAGGAGATAATGAAGGTCGGAAATATTTAAAGCTTACGCCGCTGCTTGGTACGTTATTTAGGTGCACGTTAAATATCTGCAGATGTCACTGGCGTGCCCGTGCCTTCCCCAACTCACCCAAATTTTCAGAGGGGGAAGGGGGATACTTTATTGATGATATGTACAGTCCACTGACTGTACACATTATTAATAAAGACTACCCGTGATTCTTTCAGCGCCGCTAGAGAAACATTTAAGCTTACGAGACTTCTATGCCTGGGAGCGTCACGACAATCAACCATTTTGAAATTTCAGTGGGGAAAAACGAACGAAGAAAATAATTCTAAGAGCATGTACAGGATGCCCACGATAACCCTAGATTCCTTATTTTTACAATTCACGTTATTTGTTCTTTTATTCATCTCCTTTAAATCGCGTTGTTTTGCTTCTTTCACCCACCCCCCCTCTCCCTCCTCTTCTGTCGGGCAACTAAATACCGTGTACGGCTTTCCCAGATGATACCTATTAATTCAGTCTTTCACTATGGATTCCCTGATAACCCACGTTTGGGCTAAGGGCGTGAAGTTCTAATATGAGTTTTTTATTATCTTAAAGACAAGAAATAGAATAACGTGAATAGACAATATTCGCGAGCCTGTAGCTTTTGCCTGTGCACGAATGAGAAAAAAAAATGGAATTATTAATCCATAGGATAATGCCACGATGAAATCACGCTGATGCGACAGTCGTCAAAGTTAAAGTTCGTTCGTGCAAATCATCTGAAGAGAAGGATTCGTTTGAGCCAATTTCGACTATACAGGTCTAGTGCCGGAGCTCTGTTACCATCTGCGGTACGGACAATATCAAACTAGTCGCAAAGCCTGGGGCTCTTCGATTTAAAGTATCGAACTCACCGCGGATAGTCCGCGGGTAGTCCGAGGATTCCCCGAGGCCATAGGAATACACGGGAAAATCGAATACCGGACTGCTTCTCGGTGAGGCCGCGGTGAGTCGCAGACTGGAAATCGAAGAGCCCCCTCTGTTCCCTCTTTTGATACGCTTAGCCACGAAGTAGAAAACTTTACGACGCAGCGTTTCTATTCAGGTACGTCGTGATTATCTTGTGCCCTTGCCCTGTTTTAGTATTTTCGAGTGGTTAGGGAAGAGAATACTACAGTATAAATCGACAATTTATAGAGCTTTTGAGCGACTGTGTTTCGGCGTCATTTCGTAATGCTCATCGACAGCAGGGCGTTCCTGAGCGTGATGACGGCTCTGGCCAACGCGTCGATGGCGCACAGAGCTCGTACGTTCCCGCAAATTGCAGTGCCCAAACGCGAAGTCTCGGCTTCTATGATTCCCGAAGTTTAGGGAGCGTTCGCGAAATGTCTTTTCAGTTACGTCCAAAGTATGCGGTTTGTTAGCGTTGCCCTGCCAAGTTCACAAGCTGTTACGGGGGGAGGTGGGGTCTCGTTTATGCATCAGCTAACTAAATTATATTATCCAAAACTTAACTAACATATCTGGACAAATTAGCGTTCCTCTGGCGTCGGGTGATATGAAGGTTCACAACGTGCCGCTGCTGCGTACCCGTTTGAGTTTGCTCTTTATTCCTCCGAGCGTGTATCTAAGCAAGCTCCAGAACACAACTTTATCGCTGTGCAGGTGTAAATGGTGCAGATACGGGTACGGCTACGCAGAATGCTTCGTACTTCAACGCCAGAAGCTGACGAGTTTGAGGTGCAGCGTCCCGATACCAATACTCAAGTCACGAAACATGAACTGGCTCCAGGGGCCCAATTCTCTAAAGCGAGAGGCCGTCGTTTCGAAACGACGGGGTAACGCCATGCAAATGCGCGTGTTCTGGGTGCTGGGGCGTCACTTTGAGACGACAAGCGAAACGACGGGGGGCAGTGGGTGTCGCTTTGCGCCCCTGCTACGCTGCTTTTCTGCAGGGATTCTCACGTCCCGCAACAGCTCAAAGCGACGCCCCAGCACCCAGAACACGCGCATTCGCACGGCGCTACCCCGTCGTTTCGAAACAACGGCCTCTCGCTTTAGAGAATTGGGCCACATATCGTTGCCTTCCCTGCATACACGCCTCGAAGGATCGTGTTCTCCTATAGTCCTACACAATACCTGATGTTTAATAAAAATGTTAAAAAAAAAACCTTAGTGTTCGTATACTATTTTTGGACAATGAACATTTCACCTGCTGCGAAGACGTGGCTAGGTATATTTCACCCATTGTTCGAACCAGTAAACTCGCCCGCATCGTCGCCTGGCTTCTGACACAATGCAGTTTTATTTTTGCGCGTTTTTATAATAACCTGGAGGGTATACGCCTCTCACGAAGAAGTACATTTTACGCCAAGATTCCGGGAATGTGCGGCGGCCCGCTTTTCTGATGGAGGCGAAAAGCGAAAACGCCTGTGTTAGAGATTTCGGTGTACGTTACAACATCCCCAGATGGTCAAAATTAATTCGGAGCCCTCCACTATAACGCCCCTCATCGCCAGTGTAGCGTCGGCGTGTCAAACCTCGCAATCAATCAATCAATCAATCAATCAATCAATCAATCAATCAATCAATCAATCAATCAATCAATCAATCAATCAATCAATCAATCAATCAATCAATCAATCAATCAATCAATCAATCATCAATCAATCCAATTCCAGAAATGTGAAAACCAACATTTTTAAACATTCTTTTACTGATTTAAACGCAGTGCAAGCACTATGTTGTCAGGCCGGTAAAAAAGGTTAACCGACACGTTCAGTTTCGCGCTAAATGGCCCATTCAGCAGAAAAACCCGACATCTGTAGCAGCTAAACGCCCCATGAAATGGCTGATGGTTTAAGGAGAATAAAGGGAAGGTAATTAGAGAATAAAGGGAAGGTAATGAAGTTTAAAATGAAAAAAAAAGATGAATTCCACGCATAGCTGGGAATAGACGTGAATTACAAATCCGTATTCTCCCCTTACAAACTGCTTTTCGAAGTATTTCTCTGCGACGACAAACTAGACACGCTGCTCTCGTAAGACCACGATATACTGTTCTACCGCGCTTCCTCTGGAACCGTGAATTGCTTCTGTCGGCGGACGAAGCGTGGTATGAGGCGCTTCCGTCGGCGCCGCGAAACCTAACGAAGCGCTTGCTTGACCTTGGCTGAGCTTGAAGGTCAGAAGGACGCTGCGAGGCATTTTCTGGGTTTATACTGGGAGTAATAAGCATCGCTTAAAATTTTCATACTGGATAGGAATCTAACCAAGGGCCCCAGGAATACGAGACGGGTACGCTGCAACTGAATAACGGTGAACATAGTATATGCGTTGTGGCATTCGATTTGGCGAAACGCAACAACCGGTTACACGCAGCCGGACGTGCAATAAGTTTGACGTTGCTTGGAACGGGGTTACGCTCAGCGTTCGGATAACCACCCGTTAAAGCTGAGTATAGGCATCACAACATAGGGTATTCACTCAAATGCACTGGCCCGCGACTATGACAGCTGCCGTCAGAAGATCACGACCGTTTAACAACTCTCATTTGCTGTGAAGTCAACATAGCCACCCAAAATTCGGACCCGTTCAGTGGAATTGGCCAGTGACAGTAACCGTTAGAAGCTCACGGCCAATTCACCAATTCCCATTAACTGCGACGTCGGCATATCCTCTCGAAGTAGCACGCCGCGCCGTTCGATTGGGAATTAATGCTTTCGCATTCACAACTACAAGGTGGTGCCTTCCTCGGACTTTTTTATGCTTCATTTTGTCGGGTATAAGATTTTGTCGGGGTATTACAATCTGGGAGAGACCGTTGTTCTGCTGAGCCCAAGGACACGGGTTAAATTCCAGACCACAGCGGCCGCTTTTATGATGGAGGCGAAAAGTGAAAACGCCCGGGTGTTCGAGATTTCGGCGCACGTTAAAGAACCCCAGATGGTCAAAATTAACCCGGAGCTTTCCACTACGGTGCGCATCATAGCCTGTGTAGTTTCGGCGCGTTAAACCCCACAATGAAATGAATGAATGAATGAATGAATGAATGAATGAATGAATGAATGAATGAATGAATGAATGAATGAATGAATGAATGTCGGCATCGTTTGGCAGCCAATGCCAGCTGTTCGAGCAGGCAGCATTTCCGCGAAGTTGCTAGAGGGATTGAGGTGATGTGAAAACTTTGAGAACGGAGGCGTGCTCAGCCTAGATACACAACGTGACAAAAAAACACAATTCAACGTTTCCGTTGGTGTCGAGCAACTGCGAAAAGCAGGTCGTAAAGTAATTTTTTTACATTTTATTGCGGTGTTGTACAAAATCGTTTTCGCTTTTGTTACATATGTTGCAGACGGGTGTACAGATCTTTTCTTTCATTTTTTCTTTATTGCTCCTATCGATTTTCATGATTTTGTGTACGTTGCGCACATGCTGTACCCACTATGACATTTATAAGACCATACAAGCCTGCATGAAAATTGTTTGAATTTAAGTCACGCGCAGAAGCTAAACTAGATTCTGAGGGAGGGGGGCGGGGGCGTAATAATTGTCTGCATTAATCCATACCATTTGTACACCCAACAAGTTGCACGCGATTTTGCCTTCCTGAAGAAGTACAGCACGTATAGACGTATATAAATAGTACGCAATAGGAGTAGGCCTGGCGACACTAAGCCACGGTACCCGCACAAGGTGGCGCATTGACTTACACGCCTTCGATTATTTAGCACAAGTTAGTGGACAGTAGCGGTAATTTTGTTCTGGTAGGGGCAGAAAAAAAATCCCGGGTCATCTCCACTAACGTGAAACCTGGGGAGGGGTGAAGCATGCAGTGTATAAGTGTATTCTTGTCGCCTTTGCGTTTTCGCCAACTGAGATGAAACCTTTGGGGAGTAGAGGTATACAGCTTTGCTGTAAAGTCTCGCGTCTTTGAAGCACGAATCACTCTAGCGCGAGGGTAAACGAGTGTCCCGGTGTTTTTGTAGTACGCGTTACGTTCTAGCGTGAGGCATAAGCGAGTTTCCCGGTGTTTTTAGTACCGCGAATACATGAGACGAACGAAGATTACGACGACGACGACAGGAGACGCCAACGGCCCTAGCCTCCAAAAATTAACGCTTGTGCGCCGTGGTTACGGCCCACTACGAAGATTTCTGGGTGGTGGTCTAAACTATAGGCCGTGATCCTCCACCACGACGCCTGCCACATAAGGCCAAGCGGAACCTCGGTCGCATAAAAACCACAAATGAACGCGACTCTAAGGTGCACGCTGGCAGGGACAGCGCACCTGGTTGACTTTTCGTAGGCAGTAGTGCCCATTTTGTGCCGCGGGTGAAAGCATGGTTTTAGTGTGACGTTTGCGCGTAGCCACTCCAACCTCCGCCAACTTTGGCTACTCCAGCTGTCGGCGAATTCGATTCTAACAGGGAATAGCGGCGCTCACGTGTACTCGGCAAACCTAATTGAAATTGGCGTCGTTATTGGACGGCTGTATGAAGTGTTTCTAGCAATTTTAAAATTAGAAACGCTGAATTTCCCGCATCAAGGTATTCAACAATCATTCACGTTGGCGTACACTGTGTCACTCTATATTTACATTTTTATAACATAATTTACAACACAGTTACAATTAGGGCAGTTACGCGTGGCCAAATTGAGGTGGGTCACCAGGTCCCGCTGGTCTGGAAGGATGACCCGGGTGGCCTGCCACTCATTTGTGCAATGCGTTCTGCAGACAGCCGTGTTCGGCCAGTCCCATAAGAAATCGGGCAGTCAGTCGGTTGTTGATTCTACGAGGTACTACAAGAAGTGGTCCTGATTGGTTGGAACTTTAGAATGCGAGTATAGGGGAGGGGGGTCGTATGGCGGAAGTATTAGAGACAGAATGCAGGTGTCACTGCAGGTTTGGGTTGGCGCAGTAACATTTGCTCGTGCCTAGTTTGTTCGAAGCGCGTCTTCGGGCAGGTTCTCAAGGCCGCAGCTAATGCTACAAGGGCTGATTCTTTTCAAGTTCAGCCTAGCTTGAGTGAGTGGTGGCAGGGTCCGGCAGGAGCTTCCTGTGGCAACCTTATGAGCTCGTATTTTCTCTTCCATTCCAGTGCGTATCCATGCATGTATCTGGTGCACCTTGACGGGTACCTTGACGTGTGCCAGGAACGCTGTCGCCGAGGGGTACGTTAGACCCTGAACCGGACGATAGCAAGCGCATTTGGTGTCTGCGTAAACAGTAGCGATATTGGTGGGGGACGTGGTGTGGTCAGCGGCCAGGGCTGTTTGGAGTACAGCGGATTCTGCGAGGACAAAGCTGTCCCCGATGAGCGATTTCAGTGTTAGTTGTCCGTGGAGATTATTGCGCATGCTTGGGATTGGAGAGCAGCGTATCTTAAAATATGCCATTGCTGGGTTTGCGGGAAATATTTTTGTGCAATATAGGCTAGTTGCTTTGTGCGATAGACCTTATAGCGCGGCGGGTGGGGTGTCGTTTTTGTCTACGAGTGGAGGTATGGGCGCGGTTGGGCGTTAGGTGCGACCTCGAATTTCGGAACGCATTACAGCGTGCCTAAAAGAGGTTTGTGATGGTCGTGCAAATGTGGTCGGTAGTACAATACAGGCTGCCTACGAAGGCCATGAAGACAAAAGTTAATTTCAAAAAACTAGCCTCTGATAACGCTCAACTGCGCTCCGGGCCCGAAAGCTGTTCTTTAATCGGGAAAAGAAAGATAAGCGGTATCAAAATTTTCAAAATTTATATATGTGCAGTGGCGTCTGAGGGGGAATACTAAAAGCAAAGTAATCAGCGTGTTGCCGTTCAACTGGGACGATCGACCGGAACTAGAGGCGCCATTACAATCGCACAGTCGTGTTTCTTGGCGGTGCCTTAGGTCAGCGAGAGCCAATCAGGGCAAACAAGATTCTGTGACGTCATTACGACCCCGCCAGAAACAAGGCCCGCGATTGGTGGATAATTGGGCGAGTTGGTGTCCTTGCATTGTGGGGTACAGCGCGAAATAGCGGGAACAAGAGAAGGCAAAGAAAACAAACAGAACGAGCGCGGAGTTGCTATTACTACATCTGTTTTCCTTCCTGTAGTTTTCATTGAAATGGACATCGATGTTTTTAAGGCAAAAGCGTCTTTGATTGTCAATAAACCAAACTTCTAGTTTGCCTTCAAGGCCCCTTATTAAACAGTTTTTTGTTCTTTTGCAATCGAGGGTGCACTAGTGCCGGTACCGGATGATAAACGTTCCTTTATCTCGGGCAGGACGAATGCCATCGCGATCGTAGACACAGTCAACGCGTGACAAATCAGATATAGTCCTACGAAATATCTCTCTTATATACAGTCTAACTTATTATAATAACACCGGTTATAACAATATATTGGATATAACAATGAACAGTCGAGGTACCATCAACTTTGCTATATGTTATATGGTAAAATAAACCGCTTATAACAATTGCCATTTTCGTTATTATTGGTTATAACAATTAAGCCTGACAGTATGAGCTTACCTAAGTTTAGCATCAGGAGATCTGTGAGAGATCATGGGTGTACTGTGTGTGATCAAGTATGACCCCTTTAAGCATGAAATAAGTTGCGGCCTCTTCTATCTTTACAACACTCATAAAAAGTTGGTGCCTTTAAAGTAGCCATCTATTCCTGAAGGAAGAGACTTCCTGACTGCCCCTCTTATCCTCTGCTGTAAGCTTGCCCAGGAGATAAGACAGGCAGGGGGCAGCTCTTCAACACTGTCCATATTAAAATAAAGCCTACAGTGGGTAAAGGCTACTGTTGACTACCGATGTTAAAAAAGGCAGAAAACACCGCCACTTTAGTAACATGCAATATGCCAATCGCTAAAAAAGAAAGAAACAGTCAAGGATTTGATGCGGAGACTTCCTCCTATGTGAAAGACAATGGTCCTTCCTTGGAGCCCTGTGGAGTCGGTTGGCACCCGCATGGCTAAGTCTGGGTGGTTGGCCGTGCAGTTACATTTCCGTTTTGTAAATACTGGGGAAAACCCCTAAATGCTTACCGAAGTAACTTTTTCTGCCAAACCCTGTTATAACAATTACTGATTATAACAACGGCTTTTTGGTGGCACTTAAATATTGTCATAAGTGGGTTATAGATAAATGTGACGCCACCATTTCCGTATTGTCGCAATTTCCGCAGCTCTGACGCGGCCCGTATTTCGCAGTTTCGGCGTAGACGCAAACAGAATCGGCTACGCACGCTGAAAACACTTCAAGTCGGACTGCGGCCACTTTGGAGAGCTTCTGAGGGCTAAGCGGATTTTTCATTGCGTCCAGGGAGCTGAGACTCCGGCATAGATAGAGCTATCGCTGGAACCGGCGTGCGTAAGCACCAGAGGGTAAAACCATTGATACATTCTGCACTAGATCTTCTGTGCGTATCCCGGTGAATCGTCGTGAATTTAAATAAAAGCGAAATATTTTCGATAAAATCGGAAACACCGGAGCTCGTTTGCGCATTAGTTTTCGTTTTGTTCTGCAAAGAAATGTACGCCCAGAAATTTGTCGTACAAGAAGGGCAATCCAGATGAGTACGTTAAGTTTAACAATTAATTAGTGTATATTAGAAAAAAAATACTGCGAAAGAAAGTGTTTGTTTAAAGACAAAGGATCGTCGGGGGATGGTGGAACGCTTGTAATTTTAGATAAAACAATGGCTCGAGCTTTGCTCCAAATTGTAGTTATCAATTGAATTTCCAAACGGGTTTTGGTTTACCTCTGAAACAAGAACGAAGCAACAAGCGGGTGGGATGATAGTGATCTTATTTTAATTGGTCCACGGCAGTCGATACACTGAACAGCTGTGTCCGGCGCCCCAGTTACAGTCTTATTTCGCTGAGACCCGATTTCGATTTGAATGAAACACGTTGACATTATTCTGCCAAAACCAAAAAAATCGCTCTACATTAATAAATGTGGATTGTATCTTTTAGGCACCTCACGCTTTTGTGACATCGAATAGGCTACGCACGTGGCCCGTATAACTAGGCCGCTTTCTATACTTTTTTTTTCGGAGCGACCTATTTTCTATACGGCACTTCCTGTGGCGCACCCTCTTTCGTGGTTGCTTCGATGACTATTCTAAGAAGAAAGTAACTTTGTTTCCACAACGAATTAGTAGTCAACAGGGTCATCTATGCGCGTTTAATCAGGGCCCTTTGCACTGCAGCCGCACAATAGTAAGAGGCCAGAACAAACAATTTAACTTTATGCAGCCTTGCACATTTGCTGTTATGATGGATAAGAAAAACGATTATTATTTTATTATTTGTTATTTTTTATCATTAATATTTTTATTACTATTATTATAATTACAGTAAAAGCTCATTAATTCGAACTCGAAGGGGACCATAATATTGTTCGAATTAGAGGGCGGGTGCTTGAATGAATGGAAATCGCGCCACATTGCGCGGGCAGAAAACACAAAGAAGCCACCTCTGGACACGTTATTCCGAACTAGGCGCTACTACACGTTTGTGGCAGGTGATTTAGTAAATAATGTTTTGCTTATAATAGTGGCATGCGCCGGAGCACTGGCGCCGGTGCCGCGGCGCCCTGTGTAGAAGCCATATAAGCTGTTGCAAGAGCGTAGAGCGCGCGCGCGCCACGCTATTGTTTTTCTGTTTCGTTGTTTTGCATCTCTAGTAAATTTGGTTTGGTTTGGATTTGCAATACCTCGTAATCACTTTGTGCCGACGTCTTCGGCCAGGAGCGATGGAAACCAAGGAGATCGTAGTTCGAATTAACCGTTCTGGTTACCGACGCGTTCGAATTATCGGGAGCTCTCCCCCATTGAAACATACAGGGCTGCGCCGAGACAAAGGCGTCAGTTGGATTTCACCGGAAGTTTGAATTAACCGAGTTCGACTTAACGAGCTTTTACCGTAATATGATCGAATAATCAATTTACCTTTCTGCAGAGTTGCACATGCGCTGTTATGATGGATAATAAAAACGATTATTATTTTATTATTCGTTGTTTTTATCAGTAATATTATTACTATTATTATAATTATTACTCAGATCGAGAGTCTCATCCGCGCGTGTCACTCAACAAACTGAAGAAAGTGAGGTTACAGAATTCGTAAAGCGGCCTGCAATATTTCCCCAGAGACAATAAATACAATCGAGAAAAAAGCGCTTACACTGAAGAAGCCCCGTTTGCAGGTCCAAAAATAAACGACAAAAACGCGCAGTGATGATGGGCATCACAACACGTGACTGCGTTTTCGTGCTACGAAACAATACTCCAAGCTCGAACAAAGATGTCCTAGGGGTGATCTCTGCCTGTCGCAGGTTCAATGTAGTTTCTTTCATTTAAACAAAAGATGATAGCCGAAATATTTTTGGTCAAGTTATTAAAATTCGTAACAGAGACATTTGTAGAGTCAAGTCACTGAACACATCTCTTTTACCCACTGTTCAAGCAGCTAAACACATATCAACGCGCCTTAGATACAAGACAGACTATAGATGTGCTCCCGTGGAGCTGTTCCTGCTCGTCCGAATTTGCTCCCTCTCCTTTGTCCTTGTCTTGTCTTATGGAAGACAAATCACAAGAAGCCTCACTCCACTTTCTTAGTATTTGCGTCCCAGCATTGCTCGGGGAATAAAGCTTGTGGATTCCAGTGGCGGTCATGTTTTCGACCTCAATAGAGAATGCCCTTTGTTTAAAGCTTTCAGGCAGCAGCGCCTGTTGCTGACCGTATAATAGTTCTACGCGGAAGCTTCCGAGAAACCCATTTTAGCAGCGAAGCTGTGTAGCAAGTCGTAATTTTTCGTGTCTGCAGGTAAAAATGCTGAGAAATTGCCGAGCGTGCGTACGTGAGCGCGGGCCTTACGGCGAACGCGCGGCAATTGACAAAACCAAGAAAATGCCTAGCGCTCATGTGTGCGTGCCTCACAATGATCACCCAGCGTCCTCTGCGCATGTGTGTTAAGCCGAGCATACCGACTTATCAAGGAGATTGGCTAAGATTGGCCATGTGGTGTAGGGCGCCCGGGGCAGCGCAGAAATACTGCGCAGGATAAAGCAAGTGGAGTTTGGTCGGGTGAGGACAGGTATTTGCTTGAAGGAGCCGGAGGCGGTTTTATTGTTTTATTGTTTCAACCATCTGCTTCAACATCAGCTTTGAAACGTGGTTGTCCACGGAAATAAGAATAGCGGTAGCGGCGAAACGCTGCCAAGAGAACCACACAAGCGGGCATCCAAGCGCCAAAGAATGCGAATAAATCGCCCACTACCAAGAAACCGTGAGCGGAACAGCGGAGACGGCAGGAAGGCCGAACCAGGAGGTGTGACAGCGAAGAAGCTGAAGCTATAGTGCGATGGACCTCATGGTCTAGGCGTCTGCCTCAACAGCAGCTGTGAAACAACCGCGATCGTACGGCGCTTCCACAACAAATGGTAGCGCAAGAAGTGCTGTGTACAAGTGCTGTGTACTTTTTTTGGGCCTATCAGCCCATTTTCTCGCAAGGTTCATACGGTATGCGGATTCATTGCGAAACCAGATACACGTCAGGAGGGACGGGACCAGCATTAACGTCGCACGTCAGTATGATGTCAGTACCAGGGACAGTAATAAATTGACGCTACAAGTTGGAGGGCAAAGAAGATACATTGAACAGGACCTTACGATGACCACGACCGGTATTATAGATGGCGGCCTGCCCATCCCAGTCGGCAACAATGGGAGCCAGCGTGCCGAAAAATTGCCGTGTAGGGACGGCACGCTCCGTCAGATGGGGCTAAGTGTAATTCCCAAACACGCCGGTTTTGCTTCGCCCGCACGGTTTGCTTCGCTTGCCACGGTTTTGCTTCGCTGCGACTGCTCACATATAATGTAGCGGTCGTACCAATCTATGCCGATTGTACCAGTCATTACCTATAATACCGGCGAGCAAAGATATTTCCCGGCTAAATCTAGACCCGTTTCTTGGCTGTGGAAACGTCAGCGTACACATGTAAACGACGTTGCTATAACATCTGCCTGATCGACTAGCATTCTTTATTTCCGAGAATTTTCGTTCATGTAAAAGTGGAAACGTGGTCGACTGTCTCTTTACATCGAAGAGCTTTCTTATTACGTGAAGCTCGCCTGTGGATGTGCAAAAGTTCACAGGGAAGGCTTGAATCAGCTCCATCAGGGCCATTCTGTGCGTGGAAGCGCCGTAATTCTTGCGGAAAAAAATGCTTTTCCAGCGAAGAGAGCACTAATCGGCGGCATCCTTATCAGCGGCCGTGGCATTTTCACCATAACTGAATCTCCACGCTTGCAGGAGCTTCGTCGGGGTGGCTTACAAGCCCCACAAAAGGCAAAGTTGGGTATGGCAGCCGTCCGCGGTCAATGCTTGCTGTACGAACCGCAGTTATCTTCGAGATATCTTTTTGAGTCGCTGCCCACGTGTCGAAGCGATCGGATGAAAACAAATTGGCTTTACCGTGCGCTTGCCGGGCTTGCTCAGCTGTACGCGACAAATACCATCGCGTGAGATATGTTCAGTGAAAGTATACACTACAAAAATATTGCAGGACCTTTCAGCATATTCTTTCTTATAGGAAAGCATATGTTCTTGCTAGGTTTGTCTCCGAGCCGAGCTCCTGCCTAAGTCGCCCAAAACCTACCACCTCGGCATCGGACTCACTGCAGCTACTTTTTCGAGAATTACTATTCATGCTGCTACTACACTGCTTACACAGTAGCTGAAGAGCAACTAAGACTGCTCGGTAAATTCGTGACGCACGGTCGTTCTTCTTTTGTTGTTGTACTCGCGCTATGCGCCGTAAGCAGATGGGATCTGAAACACTGCGCGCAAAGTGCTTCTTCCTGTGCATTTTTCCTGATCCATGCTATAAAACAAAATGCGCTGAATATTTTTTGGGGTTTTATCGTTCCACGTGTACGCGTGCTATCAAACTCGTAGAACGCTATGAAACGCGTTAGCAAAGTATTAGCAGCTGTGGACAGTTTTTTGAGGACGATATTTTGGTGGGTGCACGCTCGGTGGACTCCAGCCGTGTGCGTGCTTTCGCCACCCTAGTCAAGGGAATATTTCGCGTTAAAACAAGTTATTTAAGCACACGGTCGAGCCCACGGAAGGTGTGCAACTATCCCAGTGGGAATCGGCAAAAATTGAGCGCTACTTTCCCAGAAAAAACTGGTTGATTTCCCTGCCACAGCAATCGGTAAAACACGAAAGTTAAATGTGCAGCGAAATCTGCAGCTGAGCATGATTTGCGGGTCGGCGGCTGTCTTTTGGGTGTGCTTTTTAAGTGACGTACTGCTGGCGGGTAGCTTCGCCAAAGGTGCGCTGGCGTAATTTTTCTGACAGATATGACATCAGTGAAATCTTGATGCGTGCCGGCATAAAACTCTTTCGTGTTAAAATATAAAACCCGAAATCGAACAACCCTAAGCATAGCGTACTCTTTAGTACTAAAGGTTGCTTCCCCGCAAAAAGACCCTGTGTGCAGGGGTGCACCCTTTACATGCCTATTGTTTCGTTCTATTGGCGTCATTTTCGTGACGGATATGACGTCACTCAAATGTTCGTGTATCCCGGAATAAAACACTTTCGTGTTAAAAGACGAAAGAACAACGATGGCAGGTCGAGGAAAAGCTTATACAGCGGAGAAATGGGGATTATAAATGCAGCGCCAGCCGGTACAGTGGTGTCGTAAAGGACTAAAACCAACCAAACAAGCAGGAACAAATTTGGCACGCGGAATCGGCGCGCATGGGCAGGTCGCTATCAATAAAGCCGGTCGTGATGATGACCGCGACCGGCTTTATATATAGTGACCTGCCCATCAGAGCCGGCGTCGTGATGATGACGACCAGGAATATTAGTGTCCCACGCATGAATCCACGACATTGATATCACTCAGAACAAACGCGTGTCATAGTCATACACTTACCGACATTCAGAGCTCTATTCTTCGGTTCAGCACCAACAAGTTGCCCCGCCACATTAAATACCACCCCCACCCCCTAAAAAAAAAACAACAAAAAAGAAAAACACGTGCCTCCCACCATACACTATTAGTAACCCTGTGATAGGTACCTGCTCACCATGACATCGCAGGGAATACTGGAACAAAGGCGTTCGGGCAACACTCTGAAAGAACCGCGCATTCCTCGAAGCGCTCCGATGCCGAACGACCACATCCCAAGCCACCCCAAACTTCTCAGCAGTCAACAATAGGTCACCGTCAGGATCGCACAAACACATTCATCCGAGCCAACAAAGTTAATGATAATATCATGTCCCTGTCCCTTTCCATGACGTAGCACCATAGGTGTCGGAAATATAAAGAGGTTACCCCAAGGCCATCCGCAAGGACGCTGCGAGATCGTTGGCTCAGAAAGTGTTATGTTTAAAAAGAGGGGGGGGGGGGGGGGGATGGAGTTTTTCAATGACAGATGCGACGTCATGGCCGAAAGTGATGTCATCACTGATAGGGTGGCAGAAAGTTATGTCGGCTTGCGGGTTTGCGACGACACAGATTCGTTGCAGTTGTAGTTATCAACAAGAACGCCAGTGTAGTGCGGTGTAGTGTAAGTGGCATGGCCCCTGAATTAGGCAAACCTGCGCGGCCGGGAAATAACTTAAAGTATGATAGATAGCTCGTAAGAGGAGCCCTGCAGAACCACATCACCATGTTCTTTGGTTTGACATCACGTCGTAACCAGTGAGTATGGGCCGTAATTGTTTGATGTACAAAGTTATTTGCAGTGTTTCATTATATTAAGGGTTTCCATTCATTAAACAATCGAACAAACGTTTTTGTTGAACAAATGTGTTGGGCCCAGACCGAGTTTACTGCATATAAAAAACTGGCTTCGTTATAGGCAATACTTATCAAAAAGCGGATTTGATTTACTTTCTGTGCTGGGCAGAGGGGACCGTGAAACATTTAGGATAAATCGATTTTGTTGTAAGGAGACTTCACTGAGTTTTTAGTCGTTTCTGCTGCTGAGTGTTTCATAGCCGTTTTGTCGCGTTCCTGTCAATCCCTTGCGAGGACGCGTTCGAAACCATACCTAGCATACCCTTATCCACAGTTGATTTCCCGTGACCAACAAATGTTACTTCGTGAAAATGCTGGTTTTACTACCATTGAGCCAATAACGAACGCAAACAAACACTTCTGACTACTGTGGCTATATTGTGTCAAACTTCTGTGACGACTTCTGTCGCCCTTTTTCCATGAAACTGGGCTTGTAAAACATGTTATGTGAAAAACCCCCAGAGGAATGCCATTTGATAAGGAACATCGAGGTCTACCCAAGAACATAGGATGGATGCACCATTTACGTCTAAGGACGCCCAAGGACGGCGTATTCGGTACGTTATCTTTGTGCACTTAATAACGACGTTTATAGAACAACATGTGCACAAAAATGCTCGGAGTTGGCGGAAGGGAGCAGCCATAGTGAGTGTATTTGGAAAGCACGGAAAAAGCCACTTCGTCAGGAAAATGGACTCCAAGGGTCGATTTTGCAGTAGTTGCTTCTACTTCCAACGTAGCATTTTCTCTTGTTTACTGATGGTTTGGAGCCTTCGCCAAGGTCGCCCTTCGTCAGACTAGCCGTTGCAAATCACTTTCCGCAGC
The DNA here is from genome assembly GCA_013339765.2 of Haemaphysalis longicornis. Taxonomy (NCBI): domain Eukaryota; kingdom Metazoa; phylum Arthropoda; class Arachnida; order Ixodida; family Ixodidae; genus Haemaphysalis; species Haemaphysalis longicornis. The sequence continues at coordinate 42,079,719 of CM023456.1, forward strand.
ATTTTTCCAACTTCGTGCACTAAAAGCTCATCAAACTCTGTGTTTGCTTTGGGGTGTATGCAGCTTGGATTAATGGGTAGAATGTTTTCAGGTCGATGTTTATCAGAGAATGGGCACAGCCGTGTTGTAGACACTCAGATACTCCTGGGTACTCCTAGAGTAGCTGTTCACTGGCCGAAAACTGTATGCAGTGTCGCAGCCTCTCGATCGCAGTGGCAGAGCCGTTCGATTGCCTCCCCCATTTTGTCGATCGGCCGTGAAAGTGTTTTCGACGACGCGCACGTATGGCTCTCAAGGCATCGCTCGTGCCCTGTGCGTTCCTGTTGTGTACTGCTCCGCGCAATCGGGGTTCTCGCGCGAATACGCCCACGCGTGCCGGTCGCTCGAGCACCCGATTCTGTTGGCGGCCGGCAGCAGTTTTTGGAGTGCGCGCGCCGTGAGTCCTCGTTGCGCCTATCAGGACGCCCCGTGTCTCCGCCGGCCCCATTAACTGCTGCCGCTGACAGAAGACTCGCGGCGACCGACTCAGCGGACCAGCGCCCGCGCCACTGGTCTCGTCGCCTTTCCTCTTGCACTGAGGGCTTCTACAGACACTTCGACAAAGCTCTCGCGGGTATATACTCCAAATATATTCAACATCTTATGCGCATCTGCATCTTGAAACCCTTTACACACCTTTAATGGTGCGAAAGTAGTCTTAGTTCTGTTTTCCAAGTAATTTGAAGGAGCTCAAATATATAGGTCAAGTGACGTGTCTTAGAGCGAAAAGCTCTCATAGGTATTTTTAGCTTGGTAACCGCAATAACCAACTGTCCCGTCTTGGCGCGTTGGTTCTACTTTCCCGAGAGAGAGAGAGAGAACAAAACTTTATTAAAATGAAAAGAAAACCGGGTTTGCGAGGGGGCGTGGCGGAGGACCAGAGGTACTTTCCCGAGGTTTCGCTAGGCAGGCAGCAAACACTGACGCGACCCAGAAATAGCATGGCGTGACCTTGTCCGGCTGCGACGCCCCTAGTGGCGTTCCGCGTACGACGCGCCGTCGACAGGACACCTCGCGTTGCATTTACGTACATTCGCAGGTGCTTGGAACTCTGCATGGAAGCACGTTCCCGCGCGCGCGCGTGTGTGTGTGTGTGTGAGAGAGAGAGAGAGAGAGAGAGAGAGAGAGAGAGAGAGAGAGAGAGAGAGAGAGAGAGAGAGGAGAGAGAGAGAGGAGAGAGAGAGAGAGAGAGAGAGAGAGAGAGAGAGAGAGAGACCTTCCTGACCTTAATTATGGAACTGAACTGATTGAATCATGTAACTTAATGAAACGGGAAATTGTGAAACAAAATTGAAGTGTTTACGTACTGTAGTGTAACCTCTTCCCAATAGTTCACCTTCGGAGAGGACTCGTCTAGGCCTTTCACTATGGATACTACGGTGGCGATGAAGATGGCAATGTCTAGCTGTGCCTACGTAAAAATGTACACTTACTTACGAATAAATATTTACTCAGTGCAAGGCATACCTAATATTCAACGATAAAAATATAAGGACCGAGACATCGACAAGATAAACATTTTGTTCTCTAACAAAGCCAAAATAAATCTGACAGGACGATAAATATAGCGTAGCGAAGATTGTGAACACCAGAAGATGGAAACTTTCCCAGTGGCTATGTCGTACCATAGGATAGCAGTTGGTGTGGTCTTACCAGAAGGTTATGTCGCATGCGGTGCTTTCTGAAGAAGACGAAGTGTGTGCTCGCTCAGCTCGGACCTCAGCCTCTGTTTTCTACGCTCGCTCGGACTCTGGCCTGGCTAGACGACGTGACCGTTTGTAGGCGGTTCTGTCAATAAACGCCATCCCAATGGGATGTTTTTTTTTGTCATTTCAATTGATCTATTATGCCTGAATTCATTTTCTCTCTCATAAATAAACTGAACTGAATGATGTATCAGGTATACTAGTGCATAAGTCTTGAATAACCATGTGACAGTTTTGAATGGCCCGTTTATTCGAATTTTGAATCCTTTCATGAAGAGCTCAGAGCGATCTCATTACATGCAAATATGATTGTTAAGTATATTAGAATATGGCACAATCATTAAACTATACTTCAAAGGAATCTCAGCTGCATTTCTCAATGCAGTTTAGGATAGCTTCATTGGAAAGTGAGAACCTTTTATTAAAGTTACCCTACATTTCCGGAAGGTGAAAACTTGATCTCGTATCTGCACCACAGATGTGCAAACATGGCTTGTCCTCCCTCGAGTGCACTCACAGGGGGTGTTTCTTTATTTGAACAGCTAAACATCGACTTTCTGCTATGTGGCGCTGTCTATAATATTCAGCGACTCCAATTGAAACGTCAATGCACTTTGGTAGGTCCTTGCTCAAGCTATTATCTTTAGTGAAGGAACGAGACGAAAAGAGGAAAATTACCCATGTGGTGATGATCCTAGGAGGCTTCAGGGTACCGTAATTTTATGCTGCTCCAGTGGGCGAAATTTTAAATCTGCCTTGAGGTGCCCACGTTACACCTGGGAATTATGAGGCACGTTCAATAGCGAACAATGCACAGATGATTAGTGCATTTGATGACCCTCGCATTCTGCCAAAATATTGTGCGGACAGCGTTTTTGCGATTTTACTTAAACAGAAATGACGTTTTCAGGGTTAAAAACTGAACTCGCGAACTTGTGGGCACACCCCACTCCTTAGCGACTACGCGTCGGTCTTCTTGTACGGGTGAGAACATCGGGTTTAGCCATGGAGATCTAAGATGTATTCGGTGACAGAAGTACGAAAAATATTCACAGAACTACGCTAAACTAGAGGACTAAGTGCGGCTTTCCAGTTCATCGCATTTTTTGACGATGTTGAGTGTTCCACAAGGTATTTCCCTCTAATTGAAATTAACAGTTTTTTTTTTCGTGTGCCATGGGGGTCGTTCCACCAGGTCCTTGTGTGAGAGCTCATTTTTGTCCAGCGCATCGGTGTTAAAATCGCTTTTGCCTTCTCTTTTTTGTGTGTCACCATTTTGCAGCGTTTAGCATAACGTTGTTCCCTTGTAGTTTTATGGTCTTCTGTGCCTCGTCAGGCCCTTCATGTAGTGATGACTGATGGGCAGTTGGTATGTTGACTTTATTCGAAGAAAGTCAAAATACCAACTATTCAACCCGATGCACAGAACACAGGGACTATATACATGCTGCGTCCGCGCCTTTCTGTTGTTTCCAATCCTCTTATGTATCTTTGAGCTCGAGGGGGGGCGGGGGGTGCAACTTCACGAATAATTTTACTAAGATTCCAGGACATACTGAAAGGTGCATTTGCAGTATTTAAAAGGTTGCTGTAGGAGCATATCCCGTCTGTAGACTGATTTAACCGTTTCTTAAAATTTCCCATTGTGAGCGAGATTGCCGTGGACGTTGCTCTTTGCTAGAAGTGCGAATTTCGTTCCACCATCAGTTCCTCCTCTATACGCTGGGTCGACAGCATGAAACAAAAATACCGTGACAGGTACTACATTTTTACCCACACATGTATGGCTTAACAAACAAGTATTTCCATGAATGTGGCCGTGACGCATTCGCGGACAATAATTGCGACGCCCACCAAGGACGACGACCTTGTTCTAAGCGAGCACGCGATAACCAGAATTAGCAGATCACGTGACTGCGAAGGCTGCTTTATCTTATGCTAATAAAACTGTTGCGTAGGCACCTCGACGTGACATTGTAAGCGAAGGGAAGGATGGAATAATCGCGTGACTAGAGCACGCAACTTCGCACCGGTGCACTGAAACCTCCCCTGTCTGATTATCTTGAGCGACGATTAACGTGCGAATCTGAAACCTATTTGCAGAATGATTAACGACCGACATCGCAATTTCTCGCCACACCGCTTTCTGAACGTGCGAAGTTTCTATTAAGTTCATCCACTCCACTCCCCGTAAACGGACGAAAACTGACGAAGATAAATCCTTGTGCCGAAATGATGGCATAGGGCTGAGGCCTCCCCTTTTCCAAAGTTTTGTCTCCTGTTCGCGCACCATCTTCTAAGCTTTATTATCCTCTCTAAAACCAGCAAGCTAGTTAGTTCCAGCAACATCCCACTCATACATGATTCGCTTTTCTCTCGTTGCGGATATGAACGTCACAATTACCTGATAGACCTAAACCTACGTCTTTGCGTTGTTTTGCCAAGGCCAGCCATCGAATTTTCTGTTTCTGCCCACACTGTAATCTGTCCTTGCGGTGCTCCAGTTTGGTGCGGTGGAGAGATTGACAGGTGGGGAAAGATAAAAAGATGAGGAAAGCTGGCCAGACACTCTGACAATCTTAAAGTAGTTTTAGTTGGATGATAGTGCCCGCCAGGGCGATAATACTCTCGGGAGTGAAAAAGAGGGGTAACATTCTGTAACCTCCTCCTCCTCCTCCTCCTCCTCCTCCTCCTCCTCCTCCTCATCATCCTCCTCCTCCTCCTCCTCCTCCATCATCATCATCATCATCATCGTCATCATCATCCGACTCCTCCTTCTCTTCATCCCCCTCAGCTTTTACAGTGTTGAAAAATATGGCGATAAATGAGCCTTGAGAGAGCGATTACACAACAACGATATGGATCAACAAGAGCGAGGTATGCGTCGTTTCCTCTTCCATCCCCTCCCTCTGCGGGTGGGTGTACAAAAAGTCGCCCTCAAAACGTGGCGGTTGAACGCCAGGCTATGAGATCGGCCGTATCAACCGGATATGGATAAACGTCACTTTTCTTTTTTAGCTGTGTTATATACAGGGTCCTTTTGTGTTAACGGTTGGTTTTTGTTAGCGGCGCAGTATATAAAGCTGTGCCACCCTACACGCACCTGGCGGTGATTGTGAGAGCACAGCTTGATTGACAGCTGTCATTGGCAACTGTCGACCAGTTTTTGTGCCTTGATTGTTGATAGCCGTCATTGAAAGCTGTCAGCCAGGCCGCTCCCATTTACATCATTGAACGTATAGCATAAACGGTACTGATTCTGACGAAAAACTTGTTATTGAGCCCTAAGATGGCCTGCCGCGGCAGCTCAGTGGCTGAAGAGTTGTGCTGCTGAGCCCAAGGCCCGCGCGGTTGCCAACCCTGCGACGGCAGCCGTTGTTCCCATGAAGGCGAAAAGCGAAAACGCCCTGTGTGTCTAGACTTGGACGCACGATAAAGATCGCCAGGTGGTCAAAATTGATCCGCAGGGGCCTCCAATGGAGTCCTGGACTGAGGGCCCCACACCACACTAAGATGCTGTCAATAAAGTTTATCCTCCTCCTCCTCATCCGGAGCCCCCCATGACGGCGCCCCTCATAGCCCATGTTTAGCTTCGACTCTTACATACCTCCCAAGCAAAAAAAAAAATATATAAAAATTACCATGAGATGGAAACCAAAGTTTGAACTTATCGTCTCAGAAAGAAGCATGCATTTACTTCTCCTCTACAAGGCGTGAGGGCAGCGAACAGGGAACATGCTATGGGAATGCTTGGTGCATTCGACGTCCGTCGATCGCGGATGCCATCGGACAAAGTGGGACATATTTGTTTCAAGCGAGATGCGGAAAACAAACTAAAAAGGTCAAGTACCCGCACGCACTTATCGCGCGGGCGACTTCGCCACGCCACACAGCGTGTCGCGGTCGGCCTCGACAGCTTGCCGTGTACAAAGTTCCGAACGAATGGACAGAGGGAATAGGAAAAAAAAATCATTGCGTCAACACGGCAGAGAACATGGTGCAAATCTGTACTCGAGAATGATGATTGTTTGGAGATTTCACGCCTTAAACGAGTGCTGATCGGCAAGAGACCGGCAACACTTCTGGTATTTCCTCTTATTTCTCGCTTGTTGAACATGAAAAAACGAAAGAAAGTACAACGAGGATGCCCTCACTGTTTGTGTTTGTAGAACCACCGAGCTATGCTGCCACCTTCTGTAAGTTTAATAACTGTGATACTTGCATTAAACTTCCTTTCGGACAGTGTATTCATCATCATATCATCAGTTTCTTTTTCTTCTTCTTCTTTCCCACCCTATCACCCCCACCACTTCCACCACCACCACCACCACCACCACCATCATCATCATCACCACCACCACCACCACCACCGTCACCATCACCACCACCATCATCATCACCACCACCCACCGGTTGGTGTCGGCTGCAGGACGACAGCCTCTCCCAAAGATTTTAGGACGCTCCTATCACGAGTTAGCCGAGAAGGATCGTTTTCCCCGGAATTTTTTGGACCATCCCTGCATTGAGCATACTTGGTCTTCCCTTATTTCATTTGCCATCCCTTCGCAACTATTAGTTAACGGGATGACTGAAGGCAGTGCAAGGAAGAGACCATATTTTACTGTTCAGAAATTAGTTTTCTTTTGTACTGCTGCGTAGAATTGACATGGCCGACTGAGGACATGCGTGCATACGGCGCACAGAGACGAAAAACGTCGGAATGATATGCGCGTTATCTTTAAAACGTGTAAGTAACTGACACAGCCAATGTATATCAGTGCCGCCTTCTTCAGCACTCTAAAACAATGAGCCGCACTGGATATCAATGCAGCATATCTAATGCAGCCACACAAGGTAAATGCGGAATGTTACCATGCTTGACTGCTACCGCACGGAGTTGGCAGATATATGCACACATGCCCAAGATGGGCCCCAAAGGGCTTTAACAGTAGGCACAAGCTGTTTAATCTTGCACGGGATAACGACCAAATGATAAACCGTGTTACTCGTAAGGCCAGTAAACAGACCGGTTGAAGACGCCTGATATTGTTTTTTTTGTTTTGGGTAACTTGTTTTCAAAGCTAAGCTTTCTATGCGTCACCTATGCCGTTGTTTCGCCATAACACACTGCAGGAATGCCTACTGACAGGTACATCAAGCTCCCCAAGAGAAAAAAAAAAGAATGAAAAATGCTTCCCGTGGTCGCAATCGAACTTGGGTCCAACGCGTTATTTAGCCGACATCTATCCGATTACGCCATCCCGACACGGTCTAAGTGTTTTTAATTTGGGATTTTACTCTGACTCAGATTGCACTAAAGAAAGCTTCGGGTTTTAATTATTTTTCTCTGATGGCAGGGGCTTTGGTTTTTTGTTTAATTGATGGAAGCATTACAACAGTAATATTCAAAGGCATGATGTCTGTGTTCTTTTACGGCTCCGTCCGTCACCACTGATGAGTCAGATGATACGATTCCGTCCTCAGTTCGCTGTTTAAGTTAGGGAGGAATAGTATGAAAGTCCACTGCACCCCCCCCCCCTCCCCCACACACACACACGCACACGCACAAAAGGACAGAATTTCTTCATTGCGAAAGACCCACGTATTGCGTCCGAATAGCGTGTATGTATACACGGTATTGCTAGATAAGATTTCACAGTTATTTTGCACTTCTTTCACGGATTGCTTTACATTCTGGACGCAGAGCATTGCGCGAGAACACCACTGCGGGGAGCTCGTCGTTTGCGGAACCTTCTTAACGGCCCACGTGGTTGCCTGGTCTACCAACGCGTTCGGGTCGGCCGTTTTCGTACTGGCAAGTCCTAACACGCGTCACTTTTTAGATCTACCAATGCTCACAGACTATTTCAGGAGGTCAAGCAAGACCAATATGCCCTTCCCGCTCACCGGAATCGCGTAAACACTTCAGACAATTTGAGCAAGAAACAGCGTTCGCAAAAGACATTTTCCACATTCATCGTATGCGCTAGAAGATATTTGTTACTAATTGACAATGAACACGACACATTGTAACATACCTGAGCGATAGGACGCTTAGAGAGGCCGCGGGCATGGGGAAGATTTTTCTTGAGATCGTCTGGAGCTTCGTGAAGGAGATCTCTACATCACGGATGTCCAGACCGTGGAAGGCGCCATCCTCAACGAACTCGAGGGTGCCCCCCTGAATCATGACACGCGTGAGGGACTGGGGCATGTGCGAGAAGCTTCTGTCCAGCTTCGGGAAGTCCGAAGAAAACACCAGCAGGCGTTCCAGGTTCTTAAGACGCCCAAAGGCGCCCCAGTTCAGAAACTCGAGTCCCCTACCGCGCTTTATCTCGATCATGGTCAGGTTATCGTCGAAACTGTCGAACAGGTTGTTCGTGGTCGACAAGTTGGAGAAATCTGCGAGGTAGGTGTACAGTTCGCTGATATGGACACTGTCGAAGGCGTCCGCAGGAATTTCCGCCATGGTGTACCTCGTCAGTTCGAACTCGAACACGAAGGAACCGCGGAGCGCGGTGAGAGCAGTCTTGAGCGTCCTCTGGTCCGCGGACTTGCACTCGACGCGCTCGTAGTTGTGGAAGTTGAAGCATGTGCAGGGCCGTATAGCTTGTTTCCTGGGACACGCAGCGCATGCCGGGCTCGGGCACAGCAGCTGGAAGGCGACGAACAGCGGCGGCACGAGGAAGGTCAGCTTAGCAACAGAGCGGCGACGCGATCGTGGCTGAGCATCGGAGGCGGCCATGAGTGCACCGTGCGGCGGCGGCAGAGGCGGCAGTTTTGATGAAGATAGCGCGGATTGGGGCCTGCGTGTCTGCACAAGAAGTGTGGCGGGCCTCTGGGCGGCCGTCCTCGTTGTCGGGTCGTGCTGAGCCGCTTCCCGTGCTTTCTGCTGTCGCCGGCGCTTGCTGTCACAGCCGGTACCGAAAAGAATCGCCGGCGAGGAACGAGAGGGCGAGCGCTGGCGGACCTCGCTGATAATGTTCGAGCCGCCTCACCTGGCTGCTCCGCTGTGTGCCGCTCTTCTTTTACCTTCGTTCCCGTTCGGACTGCGTCCTTCGCTCTTTCGGACCCGGGGAGTTCCGGAGCTCGCACGCGGCCGGAGCGGGCGAGCGTGTCGCCCCCAATGTCCGGGCCGGGAATTAAGCCTCCCGCCGATAACGGGACCGCCGAATTTCGCAGATACGGCACCAGGTAGCGGAAGATTGCGGATGAACGGCACTTCAACACTGCAGGCGAGAGCTCGATAAAGGAAAAAGAAAAGGAAAGAAGCGAGCCTGCCGGTCTCCTTTTCTCTCTTTTTCCTCCCTCGTCTGTGCCTTAACGAATCGCTCCTTTACGAGTCTACGACAAGAAAAGCAGCCAGAGCATGCCGGTGTTACGCGTTCGTGAAGACTGTCGGTGGCATGCCTGACGGCATTCCCTGATATCTGGCGCGCCCGGATCTACGTGCGTGCGACGTGGGTTCAGTGTGTGCCCGAACTGGTCGCTGTATTTTGTGCGCTGCCATCGAACTGGTTCTATGTGGCGCATCCGGTTGGTAATTTTATGTCGTTTCCGCCACGCTGTACATTCTTTAAAATCGCCGTCGGTCTGGTTAACCACAACGAATCAGAGGGGCCAATTATATGCCGTCAAACGCGCGACGTATAGGCTAACGCGATACACGGCCTATAATTTGATTACAAAGAAATATCATCTGTGATGTCACATTATGGAATGTCAACCTGACGTTTTGAATTGGTGCTGCCACAGTGCATGCCAGTAGCGCTTTTGCAGAGATGTACGATATGCTTAAAGGAAGTGTCTAAGATAGTAAACCAAAAATTACTCACTGAGCTATTAAATACCCAAATTATCAAATTATAAAGGTACCCAAGTGGCATGCGGATTACTTAAGGAGTATTTCATTGCTTTCAAGCCGAGGTGGCTCAGTGGAAGGCGTTGCGCTGCTGAGCACGAGGTCGCGGGTTCGATTTCCGGCCGCGGCGGCCGATTTTCTGATGGAGGCGAAAAGCAAAAACGCCCGTGTGTACGAGATTTCGGCGCACGTGAAAAGATCCTCAGGTGGTCAAAATTAATCCGGAGCCCTCCACTACGGCGCGCCTGAGGGTTTTACGCACGTTGCGTCGGCGCGTAAAACCCTACAGTCAGAAGACAATTGTACATTTCAAATGTTGGATGAGCAAGAAGAAGCTGTGCATCATTATTACGCTTCAAAAGTAAAAAAAATAGGAAAAGCAGTGGACTTAATTGCCAAAACACATTTGTGCCTTTTCTAAAAGAGCTGCTTTAAACATTCGCTCGAGGCAGCCTGTACCTCTTTGTGACAATATCGCTGTTCTTTTCGGACGCGCCGAGGGCCACAGCGGCCTCGTGTTTGAGAAGAAACTTGGAGAGGCACGGGTCCTTCAATACCGACCTCACATCATAGTCGCCACTGTTGTACTAAAAGTAGCCGCGTAATTCTTTCACAAGTGCACTTTCACCCTTGTCCACCAACGGGTTGCCGAAGGAATTAAACTGGTCGCCTTGTGCCGGGCCTTATCGACTCAACAAATCTTGTTGCTGAGCTAGTTGGTGAATACTTAATACTTGGTAATACTTAAAGAAAGAAGGAAACGGGGCGCGAACTAGACGTGGACGAAGAAGACCAGATGAGACATATACGGGCACCAATATGTCTCATCTTGTCTTCTTCGTCCACGTCTAGTTCGCGCCACGTTTTATTCTTTCTTATCGACTCCTTTCCGTTCGGACCTAATTTTAGGTCAGACCAAGGATGGGTCAGGCGCCATGGTCAACTGTCATGGCCGTCATGATTATGGTTTTTTAACATTACAGCACACACAACAAGGGAGACACTTAAAAAAATCATAAGCCGTTCCCCCCTGTGAAGAGGCATGACCAGCGAAGAATTTAAGCACACGACATAGAGGTGACACATAATTAGGCACAAAGTTTACGCGGTTGAACGGTGTTAAACCAAGTTCGTCGAGCGTTAGCTCGGTTTCTACGCCGAGAGCGCGCAGTGAACGTGCTCACAACTGTACCGCAAGATAAAACACAGACGCTGCTTGGCATTGTCGGCGCTGTAGGCGCGAACAAATAGTGAACTTGGATGCAGCCAGCGCCCCCTTGTATCATTTTCTTATGGCACTGACCCTTACTCTTTCCCACCATTCCCCTCTCCATACCCCTCCCTTGGAACAAACGAACAATTAGAGGCTTTCACTGCGTAACTGCGCAAGGCGCTGGGTTGACCTTGGCTGATCTTGAAGGTCGGATTGACGCTACGAGGAACGAGTCGTTTTCCGGGTTCGCTTAATACATCTTTACACCGGAAAACAGTCCACTCTGTTAAAGTGTGCTTGAAAAGTATCTTTCAATTAGAAAATACCACCTGAAAGTATTGAAGTTGACAAAAATAATAATGAAATATAAAAATGTTCGCAAAAGTATTCAGAATGCACTATTCTGAGTAGACTATTTCAGATACGTACACGTCAGGTGCACGAATGGCGACATCACACTGTAGCATGAGGGCGCATTTTCTTTGCGACGAAAGAAAGTCCACGGCTGCAGTACAAGCACAGAACGTCGCTCTAGTTGCGACATCTTCGGCCGCATGAACTTAGAAGCACCCGTCACTGTAGAATCTACGTCTGCCGCTACTTCGAAACGTTAACATGCGGAATCGAGTGTCTGAACGCAACGAGAACAAACGTGGAGCTGACGACGAGCACAGCTGCAGTAGCCAGCCCACCGATTCCGTCACTTCTACTTCTCGGGCGGGCAGGTTGTTCGGGAAATGATTGACAAACTATGAGTCGGAGTAGTGACGTAGTTTAACCCCGTTTGTGCGGAAGAGGTCCATTCTGCTCTCTTGAGAAGCAGACTGGAAAGAAAAAAAGCGAGTGAAAGGGAAATTTACATTAAAGCACAACCCATGCTCAAGTAACAACAAATCCACCGGTCTCTAATCCCATACAACCCTTAGGAAAACAATAAACGTAACAGCAACCCCAACTAGACAGTTACGAGACGAAAAAGGGCATTCCCCTTTAATAACCGATTATCTCTTTCAAGGTTTGCACCGCAGGCCGGCATCCTTTTACTTGGAATTCACACGCAACTACCATAAACCTTCAAGGCTTTATTGAAGCACTCTGATAGTACTGTAACGTCCACATCTAAACCGAGCAGAGGTAAAACAGAATTCATTCATTATTATGAGTACAATTCATCCAAGTGCCACTTTGGACGGCAATTGTACTGAGCTTGTGTGTGTAGTGAAGGCAGTGAGCGGTTCCAACGAAGTTCATAAATAACCTGTCAGTCAGTTGGATTCATTGAACGAGGTATGCTCCGTTCTACGTGATTTACGTGCCTTAACTAACAGTCTCAAGTTGTGGGTGTAAAAATGGGATTTGACTGTAGTGAAGTTAAACAACCTGGTTTTGTGTAAGAAGAAGCAAGTCGGAATAACCAAGCACCGAGTTTCTGAGTTGGAAATATGCGTACCGACTAATTCCGGCAACTCTGTGCACGTGGAGCTGGTTAGTCTAATGCAACAAGCTACATGATGGGTTTTACAGAATGCACTCCTTTATTAATTAACTTTTATTCTACGCCCGTGTTTTAGCTTTGCGTGAGTGGAACGCCGAAGTATCGTGAATGCTGTAGCTTCCTAAGTGCATTGTCCTAGTAAGCCATCCAACGCCAATGCCCCTTGCAGGCGATGCTAAGCTCTGATTGGTTTCTTATTAACTACGAGTCGACTACCGCATGCCAGGCGGCGAGCTACACGATACGAGAAATGCAACCATTTTTACGAGCTCAAAGAACAGGTTGCTGATTTGGAAGCTGGGCTGGTTGGTTCATGATTTAAAGGAAATAAAACCATCCCCATCCCCCATTAAGACATAGAATCGTAACAGTATTTCCCAATCAAAGCAAATATTTCCTCGACTGAGCGAATAATATTTGAAAAATCAACAAAAACCTTCTTGGAAGTGGGTTTTACATTCACATGCTTGAAAATAATGGCCAAAACATGAGCGCGAACATCGAGGAAATTTCCGGGTAAAGTAAACAGAAGATGACACAACGACGCCAGCCATAAATCGGAATTTCAGCGGATTTCAGTCGTGGAACGACGAAAATGGCCGGCCGAAAACAAAGAGATTCTGCGATTTTGATACATTCGTTTTCACACTGTCGCCGTTTCTTTCTTGTGTACAATACACAATTTTCGCCTTTGTAGAGATGGTGAGACTACATTGAAAACTATGTTTTTTTTTGTTTGAGAGCGAGAGAATAGCTTTGTTGCCTGAGGGGGCATGAATGCCCTGGTTGGGGGGGGGGGGGAGACAGGGACACAGAGAGAGAGAGAGAGAGAGAGAGAGAGAGAGAGAGAGAGAGAGAGAGAGAGAGAGAGAGAGAGAGATACAACCTAATTTTTTTCCAGGAAGTCCGAAGAGGAGGAGTGTGATTTCCCCTTCCCCCTCTTTCAGTCGTCGGCCATGAGTCCTGACCTCTGGGCGGCTTCTTCAGCTTCTTGGATCAGTAGTTTCCTGTAGTAGTTTTTCGGGGCTGAGCAGGCGCCATCTCCATTGTTCTCATTAAAGACGTTTATCTTCGTGTGTCTTTTTGCTTTTCTGTGCATGCCCATATTATGTGTTTGAGGTCTGCCCTTTGGCCGCATGTTTTACAAAGATCGCTGACTACCTCCGGGGTAAGTAGTAAGCTATCCAGAAGTTGGGTTAGGGAAGTTCCTGTCTGTATTTGTCGCCAAGCGATGGCCTGGGATCTATTGAGGGACACGGAAGGAGGGAATTATCGAAGAAGTATCACGGTTCAAGGTTGTGCGGTTTGTGCAAGGTTCGTGAGGTCACCCAATCACTTGAAGTGGTAGAGATAGATTTTAAATTGATGGGTTCCGCGAAAATCATTTAGTAGTTTGCAGGTTCTGCAGAGAGACAAGGGCGCAAGAATGGTTATGACAGGGGTCGGTCCAGGTTGTTACGCCAGCGTGCATAGTCCATTAGTTAGTGAATCTTCATTTATTCTCTCTGGCAACGCGAAGGCCTGCTCGAACGCGTCTGCAGGAGGGGAAGCGAGTTCCTATAGTGGCTCGCCACCAGTCGTGAAGTGCGTACAGTGCGATATCAAACGATATAGATTAGGGGTGCATGTATGACTACTAGAGACCGGTGTTTATACAAACGCCTATTCTGTTCTTTGCGCTCCTATCGCACCATTTTGATATATGAGCACGAATTAGAAGTTAAGAAGGGCTTTTATGGTGTTTTTATAGTGCCTATAAATACTTATTTTACTGTTTGTGCCAAAATGCATACTAATTCCTATAAATGCCTACCTGCAATGCCTATTTTCAATAGCGGCGCCTATGTCAACACAATTTAGCCTCAAATTTCGCTTTCGGGTGCACTTCGAGGTCCTTATTTACGTTTTTGCGCAGCATTGAGCGTTCAGAACTCCATGGGATTCAACCTAGTCCTCCAGTCTCCTCATCTGTCTCTCTCTCTTTTCTCTCTCTCTCTCTCTCTCTCTCTCCTCTCTCTCTCTCTCTCTACAGTTCAACCAACTCCCAGAAAACAACCGCTAGTACCAGAAGAATGGGACGATCATTCTCAGCGACAAGAGGCGCAATTTTGAATAACAAATCTGGAGATGGTAATAGTTTACTATTGTTTCCAAAGTTTTCCCAGTGATTCTTAGACTACGTTCCTTGTGCTGTCCAAAGAGATTTCTTGAAACATGCGCACTCGCATCCTCGTTTTTACAAGCACACTCAAATGAATTTACTTCCAACGCAACGATTGAGCATCGAAACGTCTTTTGTTAGCGATCATCGTTTATTGAAGAGTCACGTGCGAAACATCCCTGCGCAGCTTACATTTTCTTTACGCCTTCAAAATCGCACTGCTGGATGGGTTTTAACACGCGCTTTTCAATCAGAAATCTGTTCCTGTGCTGAACACCTTCTAAAAAACGCTCTTCAAGTGTGTGAAAGTGTGTTTGCCAAGTTGGGGCGTCTTGATTGTTCAATTCTGTATATAATTGTACATGAGAAAATTGCTAGAGATATACATAAAGTCCTCACGTAAGAGAGTGTATTTTTGATAAATCGTGATCTCTCATTGTGGTTATTATTTCTGTCTTTTCCTGATGCGTCGTAATTAGGTACATTTAGTCTGGCCGACACAGTAGTGCGCTGTTTTTTAGTCAGCATTCACAGCTAGAAGTAATTTTCATTCCGGTTGTATTATATGCGACGCCCGAGCAAGCGACAGTGGCCATGGAACGTGAGTGTCAGCAGTGCACTCATTGAATTAAAGCAACGGATCGCCATTAGTTCAGCAGTTTTATTGGTCAACCGAACGCCTATTGTTCAACCGTTGGCGGCTTTATGCCTCATTAACAATAACAATTTTGCTTTTTCCTGTAGTACATACAGGTAGCGCATGAATTATTCGAAATTATTTGCATTTATGTAAAGAAAATATGGTACCTATATTTCCGACGTTGTAAGCCTGAAACTGTATTTCCCTGCCTATTTTAGGCGCTTAAAGCGCGCTTTATTAATGCGTAAAAAGTAGGCCCCGAGGTTGCCAATACAGGGCAACGTTGGATATGCGAGCTGGCTCCGTGGGTGTATTGGTGTACTGCATGACCGAGTAGTGCCGTGCTGCATGAACAAACGAACAAAAAAAATAAACGCTAGCTTGGGAACTATCTTCAAAAAACCCGGTATCTCCCCGTTAGCAACACTGAAGGACACCGCTCGATAACGGCTTCTCGAATTCACAAACCAGAAAACTCAGAAACAATGGACCCTAAATACACCGAAACACAGTAATAGAGCCGGCAAACTTTATGTGGCTTTGGAGGCCTCCGCGCCGATCAAAATCAAGCCCACGACTACATCAACGGGTGAATGTTGCAAGCGCTGCACGACAAGCGCTTCATGTGTGGCGACTACCTGGCGTACATTCAGCAAAGCGGGCGGAGGTGAGCTCAACTGGATGAGATCAGTGGTCGTGTAGTACGGCAGAGCAGACGACCATTAGTTTTGTGCTCACACCATGGCACACTCAGTTGTGCTATTAATCCCATGTGGATGTATACCTATAACCTGTCATGCTGGCCACCTGTACACAACACGCTGTGATCACGCAACAGGCTGTGATCAGCCTATTTGCTTTCTCGCACCAGTAAGCGCGGCTCTACAGTGTAGCTGATGACAATAAACCGCCACATTTCGTCGCGTTCGATTGTATAGCTGGTTGGTAAGCGCAACAGAACCAAACACTTCAGACATTACCTAAACGTCCACGCACCGCAATGAGGCCCCTTTCTTGCGCGTTCGAGTTCAAATGTGCGTTCTTATAAGGGGTGCAGGCATTGGAATAAAATGCGCATAGAAACGTGCAAGGCGTGAAACAAGAAGGAAGCATCGGAGAAAGCTATTTTGGGTTACACTCTTACACGAAAAATAACCTTCTCAGAACAGCGCTGCAGCCGTGTGGGCTGTAGGATGACGGATAAGAAAACTAGCTTGCGAGATAGAAGATTAGCAAAGATTTCTAAGGGATAAAATAAATCCAGGAACATTCTGAAAAACACGGAAGAAATTCGTTTAAACTAGCAACCCGTTTCGGATATTGAGAAGGCCAACGCATTAGGCGATTAACATTGCTGCGTATTGGAAAAAGCTTCCTCGCGAAGGACAATGAGCATTGTGCTCAAGAACATCGCGATGCAAGTGAGCCCACTAGGGTGACGACTGCAAGAAAGCAAGAATAAAGCAATGCGTACAAATAAGCACGCAAAGAACACTCAAGCGCAATCTGTACCTTTGTAGTGACGTAGGAAGTGCCTTCTTTTGTCGCTTCGAGTCCACGTCTCGATATTGACGTGGACAGCAGGGTAGGAGGCCAAAAAGGGAGCTTGACTTACGTAAACGCAGCAGTAGAAGAATATGTATTCTTCGTGCTTCAAGCTTAGACTTTTCAGCGAACGGAGGCTCTTTCTCTCTGTGTCTTTCAAAAAAAAAAAAAACAAAGACCAGCTCAAAAGTACCTCGTAGGCAAGTTTTTGACCAAGTGTTTTTATTGTTTTATTCCTTCCTCTCTTTTGTTCTCGAACGAGCTATCGGGCCCTGTATAAATACCCTCTCGGGGCGGGCAGAAGGCACTCTTCTGCAGGCTCTCGGCTAAGAGAAAGCAAGCAGACCAGTGCAGCCATGAACCCCTTCATCACTATCGCCATCTTGGCCGCAGGTGAGGCTTCTCGGATTGTGCGCTTTGGTTTCGCTCAGCATTCGTGCGCTACTGACGACACTTGGATGATATTGCGCTGAAATTGACTTTAGCATAAATTCTAACACGCGGGCTTAGCAGCGGTGCCAAATACGAGCTGCATCGGTAACTAAAGGGCTAGGGAACAAGCTTTAATACCACCAAGGTATGAACTCATCGGACATCATTAAAGCCTTTGATGTACCGTGTTGCGCGTAAGGAAGGTATGAAAAAAGGGAGGGAGGGAGGGAGAGGAAAAGCCATTAATAACGATTATTCATCATCAAATGTGTGGAGCAGGATGAGCGAATAAGCACTGGGTGAGGTGTTGTGCATGGATGGTGACTCTATTACACAATGGTTCTATTGGTTTTTATTAGCGTATGACAATCAAGGAATTTTCCCACATGGCACATCAACAGTGCACTTAATTGTTTTCCGACATTTGAGATTTGAGATTTTTAGGGGCAAGGGAGATTTCGACTTTTTCATTGGCTACTTTTGACTAATGAACAAACTATTCCAATAAATGAACAAATGAGCAAAAAATATGCCACACCATTTTGAGGTATTGAACGTAGCTCTAGCTAAACAAGGGGTTATTGAGATTGGGGACGTTGCTATCTTCGCCGCATTTAAAAAATCACCAATATCAGCTGACACAACGTGATGTAGAAATTAAGTAGACACGTGGCCGCACACGGGCAAGTTATTCATAGCTGAAACCCCCTGGAGTCATTGTTTTGACAATGCTGCTGTACTTAGAGGTTATTTAGTTAACGCAAACAGGCGTTCGTCTTATTTAAGGGACATGCTACAACAGAGGCTCAAGTCGGTATGTTTTGCCACTACTCACTTGAAGAACCAATCGTTGCACATAAATAACCCGTGTGCGAAAATTGAAAGATTAGATTTAGAAGGCTATTTGCATTGTGACGTCGCCAAGTGCAAAACGTAATGCTCACACTGCTGAAAGTCCCACGACTGATACCCCTGAAGAGAACTCGCCAGTAGCCGAATTCGCTTCGATAAGCGCTATGGCGGGTCATTGTGTGAAGTTGTGGCGAAGGAGATCAACGAGGACCTCTGAGAGTGTCCTTTTTATGCTAGGCGAATTAGGTTATTTGCTGTTCAAACCATTTGAGTATCATGTACTATGTCTATGTCAAGGAACAAGCTACCGTAAAATTAGGCTGGTGGCATCCAGGAAATTTTCATGGTACACCTCAGCAGAAAAGACAAGGACATGTGCCGCTAGCTTATTATTGTGATCGAATTGGGGACGGTGTGCCTAGTAAGAGGCAAAACGAAATTCACATAACGAATTCGTATGTAGTCAGGCTGGGAACATGGGTTTTACAATTTTACCAGGAGAGGAAACTGCAGCGCTTCAATCACGTGACTTCATGGGAACAACTGGTAGTGTGTGAAGTGGATTCGCAGCTAGTGATTACTGCATTCCGCTAGGGAGATGACCTGTCGGTGCTGAAGAGTTTTTAAATTGCATTTTAGGCATGCGCTGACGTTTCATCAGCCATTGTATTTTCATATCGCCCTGTCCTATAAATAAGAGGCCGCAAAGCGCATTCATGGCGCAAGGCCCAGCGTAGTGAAAGGGCGGGTAGCGTGTTTGTAATGTTGCCGGCTTCCGCGGAGCTAGCAATTTTTGTCACCTTTCAAAGCGAGCAGAGGTGGGCGGAGTGCGATTCGGTAGAATAAATGTATGGTATCCCATAGCATTAAGCCGTGCAATAACTCCGTTTAACTCCTTTGCGCTCGTGTTGGTGTACGTGTTTATGAAGGTAATTTGTCAAAGGGCTAAGTGTAACCCAATCGCAATTGTCGTCGTGGATGAGTGAACATTTGGGAGTATGGTGTGGCATTTCGTTTTTTTTTATTGTTTTGTGCAAAAGTAGTAGTAAAGAACAATTATTGAAAAAAGGACCACTTGTTACGGTGAAATAAAGGGGTGGGGAAGGAGAGAAGGGGAAAATAAACACATGCTGGTAGTCTCAGTTGATTGAATCAATGCGCCAGTTTTTTTATCTTCCAAAAAAAAGTGTTCATGGACAGCAAGGGAAAGGTAGTTATAAATTAAGGGCCGTATAAAGGGTTTAATTAGTCGTGTTATCACTAAAATGGAAAAATATGGGAGAAGTAATAAGTTGTAAGTTGGGAGGCGGTAAATTGGGGGTAGGGGAACGCGAGAGCACAAATACGACATAAGTTTCAAACTTAAGGCTAAGACAAATTTCTCTGTGCAGAGTATGATTGATTAGCGACGCCACATTTCGACTCAGTTTCTCAGACAAAATAAAAGATGGCGTTGGCTCAAGGCCGTTGGCAGCTATGCCATTGCTCAGCTACACACTACTTGTGATTTCCTGGCAGGCGCTGGGCTCTTTCCCAGACTCCCCTCGACACCAGCTACAGATTAGACCCTAGGTAAGATTGACAAACTCTACGGCTCCCAAAGTTCGTTATGGAAGAAGACGATTGAGAGCTAGTAAGTCTGTTTGCTGCTATGTGGAGTCGAAATTTTAAGTTTGGCCCCCACTGACACTTGTAAGCTTCATTTACGAGATATATTGCCTACTATAGACTGAATAGGCTATTCTGCTTACGTCATTATCTTTAGTGCGTTTTCATTATTTTGCGGATAAAATAATTAAGCGTTGCAACAAACCTAACGTCTCTGAAGATTGAACCTCATTTAATTGAAATTTAAATTTCAGCTTCTCTGGCGAGTGCGTCAAGCAAGCAAAACCTAAATGGACCCGCTGGACCTTCCGTTGGAAGTGGCGGCAGCTATGGTCCAAGCTCCAGCGGTCCCCTTGTCAACTTGCAGAATGGCCCTCTAGGTGCTGGGCCTAGTGGTGGGCCAAGTCTAGGAAGTTTCGGCGGACCTGGCCCTGCCGGCCCTGGAGCAGGAGTTTTCCCAAGCGGACCAGCAAGTAGCTTTGGACCAGGGCCTCTCGGTAACGTCCCCAGCAGCGGAGCTGGATTCCCTGTTAGTGCACCAGGAGTCTCCAGCTTCAGCCCCGTTAACGGTGCTGGAAGCCCTGGCTTAGGCGTACCAGCTGGATTGCCCAGTTTCCACCCTGCACATGGACCACAAGGAGCCACTTTCGGACCAAGCAGTGCGCCAGGAAGCCCCAGCGCCGGCTTGGGACACGGAGCTGTAAGCCCTAGCTCCAGTTTGGGAGGAGTCCCCGGAAGCAGCAGCCCTGCTGTAAGCGGTCAGCCAGGACTCGGCCACCGAAGCTTCCCTGGCGGACTCTATGGCTCCCTCTGGGGTGTTCCGCAAGGATTTTATGGATATCCAGGATTGAGCTACGGATTCCCCGTTTATGGCAACGGTTATGATGTCTACGGATTGGGCGGAGGACTCGGCGGCTACGGCCCCTTCGGTGTCAACGCTTTCTACTCTCCACTCGGCGGCTACGGCTTCGGCGGCTATGGCCTCAGCGGCTACCCGGCCCTCGGCGGCTACGGTCTCGGCGGCTACGGTCTCGGCGGCTACGGCCTCGGTGGCTACCCCTTCCTTGGTGGATTTGGAGGAGGTTACGGCTTTGGCCTCTCAGGTTTTCCCGGTAGCAGCGGAAGCCAGGGTGCCCTGGGTGGTGCAGGTCTAGGTGCATCCGGCGCTTCTGGAGCGGCAGCAGGCTCCAGGTAAATATTTCATCAGATATTTCGTGTAACTATTTGTTTATGCATGGCGAAAGATTCAGCCTTTTAGAACAGATATCGTGCAGTGATGTCAAGGTGCTCAGTATATTTTCCGGCTGTTGTTTTTGTTATTGTAGCAAACTTAAAGAAACGACAATATGTTCCGTCCGAACGCAAATTAAATGTGCGCCATTTTGAAATATGGCAGAAGCACTTAAGTATTAATTTTCGTGCGGTAAAATATGGTGAAACATCCATGTTGTAGGTAGCTTAAAAACGAGCTGCTGGCCTGCTTTTGCGAATAGTTAAAATCGCTGCGACATTTCAAGTAAAATTTTAACTGGGAAACTTTCAACTGCGTCTGCAATTCGTATACTTCGAGTACGATGTGTAATTGTTAGACTTTGTATTAGTGTTAAGAATCGGTAAGTACACGGTGCTGAAAATTTTGGCGATGAAGAAGCAAATAACATCTAGGTTGCTATTTCTCTTCCATGTACCACATCGAATATATAAGCCGAATTTTGCTTGTATGGCTTCATTCCGAATTGTTGCCAGACGCATTATAAAACGCAGTATAATGGGCAATCGTCTGGGAAGACGAGTCGAACACACTCTGGTGTTAGTTAACCATATATTTTTTTTTCATGGTGTACATAAAATTTGATCAGCAGACTCCCATTTACGAACAGGCTTGTGTGTGGTACCCGCGATAACGCCAGTTCAGGCAACTGGAAACATGTTTATTTTCTTGTCGAGAGAACGTCAGACACCTTTTACTTCCTGGTAGTTATAACTTTCAGCACTGGTTGTACGTTATAGTACACATTACACGTTCATCTCAGTTATTTGTCAGCATTCTCTTATAACGTTGCTTCTCTAACTAAACCTTTTGTTCCGAATCTGAACTTTTGTATGCAGAAAATAATGCCACTGTCTTTCCTTTGAGTACTTGCGTAAAATACTGAGTTGCTTTCGTTCTCTGTTTTTAGCGCCAGCTCCAGCTCCAGCTCCAGCAGCGGGGCTGCACGTTCATAAACGTAACATCTCTCTTAACTAAGGTCAGTCAATCCATTGGTTATGAGCATGCTTACATAGAAGTCCAATCATAATAATAGCAAACGGTATTCACTAAAATGGCGGTAACAATAATGAAAATATTTCTACCTTCAAACGCTTCTCTATTTCAAGGGAAAGCGCAGTGATGTCTGACGTTATACTGCACTTTTTTTTACCTAAAGCTGGTAAATTAGTAGTAAAGGTACTACAGCTGCGAATTCCCTTATGTACTTGCGTATACTGCTTTCAGATTTGTCTAACCTGAGAAACGTTTTAATGCTCGGAAAATCCCCACTTGACGAGGTCATGTCATCCGAATATGTTGTCTACTTGGGGAGTCTGCTTTACGATTACTCCCTTCACTGGCGCAGCGTATTAGCTACACAGGCTTTCTTCGACAGCAAATTTCTTGAAGTTAGCTTGCCACTCACAAGTTTTAGCGTAAATCATTTCACTTCTCATCTAATCCAGCTGTCGCAAGAAAGCATGAGCGCAAAAATGCATGAAAAAAATTATAGCAGTGCACCTAACAACGACTCGCTTTTTCCTGTACCGAAATAATTAACTGGTTTCTTTCTGTTTCTTTGCAGTTACGACCAAAACTTATCTTGACGGGCTTTCAAGACTGTTCATCTGGCTGACCAACCTGCCGATTACAATGAGTCTAAAGACGAATAAATTATGATCGTTCAATTCGAAACAAAAATTTCTTCGTCTTGTTATTTTTCTTCGGGGCAAACGCAAACAAACCTATCTCGGGCGTTTTATTTGGTCGTGCTTGCGTTGATGTCATTTATGCCACCTGCAAAAGCAGATCTAACTGTACACTCAGCCGAATGGCCTTTTTCTCAATAGGTCTATCCCGTTGGCCTTGAAATACAGAACCACTTTAGCTTTATGATGCACTGCCAATATACTGGGACACAAAAACATCTCAAGAACATTGAAGCGACATCGAAACCTCTCGAAACGCAACCTTGTTAGTCTCAAATTAGGATCCAGCACACCTAGGACACTAATACTTTAAGAGTGTAACAGCAAAGCTTGCGCCAAAACACGAAAAAATTGGAGACGTTTCATCTCTTCTGGTTTGCCCGAATCATATTACTACAACCGTCATTATTTTATACAAAATTAGACACAAATCTTAAAAGGGCACTGACACAAAATTTTGAAGGCGAGATAACTTCGGAGATAGATTGGTGGGAACACATATACATCATCTGCAAAATATCAGCGCAATACAGCCTAGAACATATTTAAAATCAATTTTAAAGTGTGCGAAACGCAAACGAGCAGCCAGCAGAGGAACACGCGCATCGACATCCCGAGGATATTGTGTAAATAAACAACATCCAACACGTCACGAGTTTGTGTTTGCCGCTTCCGCACTGCCGGCGTTTTTCGCCGGCTCGCCGCTCCAATCGGAGGGCCGGAGGGCGGAGCTTCTGCTCTCGAGAACGAACGACCCGATCGTTGGCGGCGGAGGCGCCGTGATTTCGTCAGCTAATCTGGCAGCTGGCCGCGACCAAAGTTCTACAGCGATTCCAGGCACTCTGTTTCTATTACTGTTTATTACCATTGGATGCGAAAACGCGCCGGAGGCACGAAAAGCCCACTGAGCTAGCCGCACGGTCGCTGTGCAGGCGGCGGCCACGGCCGCGAAGTGGCCCAGGCCGGCGCAGGTAGCTCGAGTGATAGCTTGTTACCGCTGCACGAAATTGTCCCCAAGTCCCGACCATGGTGGCTTACATGAGAAAGGAGTTAATGATGCGATGGCGGGTTGCATTAAAAATTGTCATCTGCACCGCTTACGAGAGCGGCACTCGAATATCCGCCGCAGTGCTAAGCCGAACACGTCTGTAGGCGGACCTGTAGGCAGACCGGCCGGCTGCTCCCAGCGCGCGTCTTGCCACCCACCGTCTCGAGCGTCGCGCGTCGTTCTTTAGCCGCGGTGGTAGCATTTGCAACTCGCAGCGCCTGCGTCACATCCACGGTCGCTTTTTAATTAAGCGCCTCGCGAGATCAGTACGTGGGGGCATTCACAAAAACGGCTCTGCTCTGTGATATCCTCCGACGGTCACGTGGTCAGCTTTGTTCACACAAAATCCACAAATCCGTCGTTTCGCGGCACTCGCTGAAACCGAAACTGCGACTGGCCGCATTGAAAATGCCTCTAATTAAACAACCGTCGCACGCTGAAGCAAATGAGGTTTCTACAGGTTATAAGTAGGTCACTAGCTACTTATCGCAACAAAAAAAAAATCAAGATGCAAATTTTTGTGTCAGTGCCCCTTTAACAACTCTCGCTATTACGAAATCGTCGGGACAGGAAACAGGCTGGGTTATAGCAGTACTTCGTTAAAGCGTAGATGACTTTCTTTCAATGTACTGCTGCATGTGGTAACCTCGAAACGATTCGAACAAAGCAAGGTTTTGAATAAAGCGAATTCGTTATTAGGAGTGTTTGCTGTTTATATAAATGGTTTTGTGGAAATTAGCCAACCAGTCATTGTTACCCACCTTTTCATTTCCTGTTTTTCTACTACCCAGTTAGCCACGACTGTGCCCTTACTCCTCACTAAAAAAATTGCGAGCGATCAGTGTCATTTTCGTGGTGGCATAGACGCTACTGGGGCTATCCCGGTTGGATGAGCTGGATTTTGGTTGGCGAACTGAATTTACTTCCCCTCTCTTCTCCCTCCACTTCCTGCAGCCCCGTCTCCACTTTGTTCTCATGTCCGCTTTCGCGGAGATTTCCAATCGTTAAGAATACATAAGGCAAAAAAGGCTGCAAGTTTTCTTCTCTGCGGTCAACCCTCCGTGGCCAGAAAAAATACATATTGTAAGGGAATGCTTTACTGCTTATCGATAACTAATACCAGAGTCCTTCAATGCTTTTGCTAATACTTTTTGAAGGTCACCCACAAAAGAAATATGCGATGAAAGGTTGGTAAAATCTATATGAGCTGATAATGGGAATGTAACTCTGGGCTAATTATTTCCCTTTTTTAAAGCGATAGCTGGGAAATAGAG
This sequence comes from Haemaphysalis longicornis, assembly GCA_013339765.2. Classification (NCBI taxonomy): domain Eukaryota; kingdom Metazoa; phylum Arthropoda; class Arachnida; order Ixodida; family Ixodidae; genus Haemaphysalis; species Haemaphysalis longicornis. Next base: position 42,104,554 of record CM023456.1, read on the forward strand.
GTAATACAGAAAGGGGTGTTTTTGTAGTCGGGGGATATGGACACAGTTAGCGCTCTCGCTCGCAGGACACCGATTGCAGGCCTTAGAGTGGGAAGAGGAAAACGATCTCCAGCAGAAGAATATAGCAAAACTTGCGAGCAGCTGCGTGCCGTTTCTGGCAAAAATGTAACGCACAGAAGTGTATCGACCCCTCCCTCCTTACACGTGCACGTGTAATTCGTTAAAGGTGCTTGCCATGATGACAAAATAAAGCTTTGTTCAATTTGAAAAAAAAAAAAAAAAGAAAACTAGCCTCTGGCAACTTACTCAGCTCCATTCCATCCGGAAAAGAATTTTTTAACCGGAAAGACGCAGGACATATAAGAAAACTTTCAAATTTCGCGCTACAGGGATGCATTATGGGCAAGAGTTACGTAATATGACCCAGAACTGAAGACGTAGTTAGTAGTTAGTTAACTGCACTTTAGCATCCAAGCGATACGATCAAACGTAACTATACAGGCTGCATTACAATCACCCAGTGATGCTTCTTGGTGGTGGTTTAGGTCGGTGGTCTGTGCCGTCACAATATCCTGTGACGTCATAGAAAAATCGCCGAAAAGTCGCCATGGAAAGGCCACTGCTTCACCGGTTTTCCTTAATGTTCCCGCTATTTGTTGGAAGTTTGCGATGAAATTGGTATCATTGTTATCGGGAGAAACCCCTCTATTTTATGTACCATAGTTGTGTTTCGTCTTCATGGCCCCTTTAAGTGTGGCTGAATGGCGGCGTTACGAGCCGTAAATGCGCGGTCACGTTAGGCTGACACGACTTTGTTCGGCGTTTAAAACTGTCGCTGCGTGTGCAATAGCCTGCAATCGTCGCGTTAATTCTGCGCACTTTTAAAAGGCCTGAGATCAAAGCGAAATGGCCACAGTAGCATCCTCGGCCTGCCTCCTAACTGCGCATTTCAGCTCTCCCAGGCTGCAGTAGGCTGACAACATCTCCATCATAACAGACGCGCTTTATCTATGTTTAGTTGCCAATATGAAATAGCAGGAGGTGGAGGTGACAGGACGGTCGCTTTCATATGTCCCCTCCTCCTCATCAATTGTGTCACGTATGTGGCCCGACAGAAATGTAGCTGACTCAAGCTGTTCAGCGTACACAAAACAGCTGGTTTATTCTTCCTCCACCAATTCCACCAGCCCGGCTCCACTGAAGACCATTTTGCTCGCAGCAGTCTATAGGTGGAGTTAGTAGTTAGTGGCGCTACTTCTGGCACGCCACTGCACTGAATATTGTCACACTGTATATCGAGAGAAAACGTCCCAAAATCACCAGGGGAACATGCTGATCACACAGATATACATACCTAGGGTTGCTTTATTAGGCCTTTATAAAGAACACATATAGTAAACCTAATGCTAAGATTATTGTTTTAGCGCGACGTACTCCTGGAGGCTTCGTCACAGTTCAAGGTCTAGGCAGCGGCATGGCTGTTGGGCTGCGAAATTTGCAGCCGTGTGCAAGTGAAGACGTGGTGGAAAAAAACTTCATGGAGGTAAAAAAAGGAAAAGTTGCGAGAAATGACGGAATAAAAGTAATTCACCTTCAGTGTTGGGGAGTGATATTACGCGAAGAGCTGACAAAATACGTTTTTGAATGCCTGAGGACTTTAAAAGTACCCTGCTTGGAAAATTGCCAACCTAATTCCGATCAAAAAAAAGAAAACGAGAGCGTGAAGGAGCTTAAGAATTACAGACCCATTAACTTACTCTATGTTAACAAGTTGTTTACCAAAACAGTTACCCAGTTAACAATTGCGTTAACAACTGCAGAGAACAGGTATATTTAGGAAAGGATCTTCAACAACTGATCGCATTCTTGTCACCAAGCAGGTAATAGAAATGTTACGAGTATGATAAAGCCTACAGCTGCATTTAGAGGAAAGAAAAGTTGTTTGATTGTGTAAACAGCGATTCAGTATGGAAATATTGAAATACAAAGCAACCTTGGTCCAGACAAGAACATTCCTGAAGAGGCGGACGAATTTAAAACTTGTAGACAAGTCTTCAGTGTGGATCTCAACAAGGAAAAATAAATCCTTCGTACGATAAGTAAAGACTGAGGGTATTTTCAGTGAGAGGGTACCGTTGTCACTGTAAAGAAAGGTATACAGACAACGCGTACTTCCAGTTATGACTTCATTGGCAGTAACTTGGCGCTCAATAAACACCTTGAAGGAAAACTTGGGTCAGTACAGCAAGCATCGATATAACAGGAGGAACGATTAGGGATATTAAAAGGTCGTCTTCGGTTACGTTACAAACTCGGATAGAATACATCATAGCTGAAATTGGGAGAAAGAAGTTAATTGCGTTATCCGGAGAGCGGACAACAGGTGAACCAGCTGAAGAACAGAATGGCTACCGAGTGACTGGACTAATAGCAGGGAAAGCCAATTGACTCGATCGAAGCGGTGGAATAAGACAATTCAGGGCCAAATAATGAATTTAGGAATCGCCAGAAGGAAAGGTTGGAACGCTATTGGCGGTGAGATGTTTGAGTGGCGCCCCCTGGCTTTGACGTCGGCTTATGGACTCGAGCCGCTGTCGTCTGCTACACTCCGCTTGTGAGGGGCAAGCAGTGGCTGTGCTAGAAATCACCCGCTTTTATACTTTCGTGCATTAAAAGGCGCATTTTTAGTAATTCAGTTATTTTTGCCAGCTTCTGAAGCATCGGAATAATTTCAAGCTGTATCCCCCACAACTTTGCAACACACGAGGAGAGAGAGAACAACTTTCTTCAGAGCATCGGTCTGAAGATCGTGTGTAACTCGTCCTTTCTAGCTTATTCACAAGATTCAGCGCTCAGAGCTCCTCAATAAGCATTCAAAATGCGTAGGCTTCCCTACAGTATTTTTGAGATGCTCTTAATAGTCAACAGTCTAATGCTACGGTACCAAACAGCGGCCCCTACACACGCATCGCGCAGCAGGAAATAAAGCGGCTCTCTTCTATTTCTTTCGTTGTTGTTGACTTGTACCAGATGCATTTTTTTTCTGTGCCCAACGCATTAAGTTTTCTGAACCGTCAAAAACGTTTTATTAGTAGGTTTTGGGAAGTTTGGGAGGCTCACAAAGATCGTGTGGATATTTTCTTCGGGCTGCATGGCATACATTCCCTTCATCACAAATTGGCTTTTGTTATGGCTGCGTGCAAGAAGGTGCGTATCAACAGCGTGCGTTGTTTATTGACATGGAAATACAATGAGAAGGTTTGTGCTACGGCACCGCTATCGCGCCCCAGACAACGTTGTCCAGAGTACTGGAAGGCGGTTTTTGTGCTCCGCATATCTATCGTAACCATCGTCAACATAACGACCTGACTCTCAGCCCGAAAAATTATGACATTATTACGGTGTTGAACGCTTGCTAGAGACGCTAAAGAACACAATTATAGCATACGTGCATGTATTGCAAGAATCGAAACCGATGAATATTTCCAAGCAGCTCTTTATTGTTTACAACCCTTTCAGGCGTAAGAAGAAATCCTGGCCTATTCGGGATGACGTTCTACTAATATAAGAATATTACTCTTATTCTCTTATCCTGGACTGAGGACCCGGTCCACTAATCAGCTCGATTTTACTATTAAATAAAAATTCCTCCTCCTCACCCTCCTCCTCCTCCTCTTAAATGCAGTTTTGCTATAACGCATATCTGAATATTTGGAAGATATGGCTGTGGGAAATGTACGAAAATATCCCTCCAGGTCCGAAAAACCCAGTGTTACTGTATCTTCACCGTAGACGTGCCTCTTTTTGCTCAATAAACGTGGTATAAAACCAGCGCGCCTATGCACACAGTGAGGTAATTGGAACTCAACCTACTGTTTTTGCAGCCAAAAGTGCATGTAGGCATACTTTCATGCCATACCAGCGTAAAGGGATGTGATACAATACTTTCAAGCGTTCAGGCAAGGAAACAAAAACTGTTTTACTTTACATACGATTACCGGGAATCGTAATGCCTTCTGCCAAAGCCGACAGCCCCGAAGTCCTGAAATTTGTTTTGGTCTTGCATTTTCTCTGTTGTCGGTTACTAGCAGCTGGCTGCTCCCTTTGTTCGAAAGATTGCTTAATACAGAGGCTGACGCCCAGGTCCGACTCTTCGCGCTTCGCACAGGAGGGCGACGCCGACAATGTTTCTTCCGCAGCGATATCCAAAGCTATACTTTAACTGATCACACCTTGAGCTAGTGTATGCAATTTTAAGTCTATTATTATGACAAAAGTTACGCACACGCAAAATCTGGTGCGTGCAGAGAGAGAGAGAGAGTAAACGTGTTTATTGCGAAAAGCAATGGGGAGGAGCCCTCAGTCCAAGACCCCTTGACCTTTCCCCGCCGCAACAGCCCTCAACACCAGCAGACGCTGGTCATTGAGGTCGGAGCTGGTCAGAGCTCTCTCCCAAATCTCGCGAGAAGGAATGGAGGTATTTCTCGAATGTAGTGGGGCGTGCGCGCAGCCCCCTACCATATGAAAGAGCGTCCCGGGGCTCCGCAGAAGCGGCATAGTGGGGAATATACGGTGGAGTGCAAGATATGGCATTTAGTGGGATGGGGGACAGTATTCGTCTGGAGTGCACGGAGCTGCCGTTCCTCCTCTTTCGTTAGGTGTTTATGCGGTGCTGGGTAGGTGATACGTCCCAACTTGTAGTGCTGTGTTATCTCGTGATACGTGACCAGCGGAGTTGGCCTCTCCTGCTTGCTTCCCGGGGCCCGGCGGGATAACTCTCGGGCCAACAGGTGGACGGTTTCGTTGCCCGCGACGGCAGAGTGGGCGGGTGCCCATGTGATCACGATAGATCTGTCTGGTGGACGCTGGCAGATGATTTGGTGGGTTGTCCGGTGAATTCGTCCGCACGAGAAGTTGCGGCACGCGTGCTGCGAATCTGTGATGATTACGCTGGCGGTAGTTTGCGTTATGGCGAGAGCGATAGCCGCTTCTTCCGCTATTAAGGGGTCGTATCCGGGTAGGGTTAGGCTGGTGACGTGCTTATTGTTCTGGACAACCATGGCTGTCATTGCTCTTATGCCGGGATAGGAAGACGCGTCCGTGTAGGCTGTGGTTGGTTCCCTCCCGTAGTATGTGTGGATGGCCTTGGCTCTTGCTTCCCTGCGCCCAGTGTGATGCACAGGGTGCATGTTTCTAGGGAGCGGTGAGACGTACAGCCGCTTCCTGATGTTGTGGTCGAGAATTCTCATTTGAGATGCCTGACGCTGCAGAGGGGATGTGAGCCCCAGACGAGAAAGAAGAGTCCTCCCTGTGCTTGTGACTCCCAGCCTCAACCTTTGGCTCTAAAGATGGGCTTCTATAAGCTCGTCGGCTGTATTGTGCAGGCCCAGCTTCAATAGCTTGTCGGTGGCCATGCTGACGGGAAGTCCGAGTGCCTGTTTGTAGGCCTTCCGAATGATGACATCCAGCCGTTCCATTTCTGACTTGGAGAGAAGAGCGTAGGGGTATGGCGTATGTAATTCTTGAGATTATGAATGCTTGGACGAGGCGGAGAGTGTCCTCCTCGGGCATTCCCCGTGTTTTGGTGGTCACACACCTGATCATATGTGTGACTTTGTCCGAGGTATGTTTCAGCCTATTTATTAGGATGGAGTTTGTTCGATCGGCTTGAAAGGTCATACGAAGGATCTTGATATGCGAGGAGGGTACGATGGTGTGGCCCTCTATGTGGATGGTGACAGTGGGTGGCCTCTGGAGGAGTTTCTTTCTTGTACAAACAAGGAGGAGCTCCGATTTTTGTGGGGCACATTGGAGGCCGCAAGACTTGGCGTAATGAGTTACTGTGTTGGCTGCAGTTTGTAGGCGCTCCTCTATCTCGCCTAGGGATCCTGTCTTCGACCAGATGGTAATATAATCTGCATACACGCCGTGATGTATGCCCGGAATAGAATCCAATGAGGGAGGGAGACCGATGAGCGCAATATTGAACAACAAAGGGGAGAGCACTGCCCCTTGTGGTGTGCCGCGGCTGCCCAGCAGGATGGGATCTGGGGCTAGGTCTCCCACTTTAATGTATTGCCCTACAAGCATCATAAGTCAACCGAGCGCAAAGATAAAGCAGGGAAAGCGAGCTCGAGTGAAACAGACGACAAATGCGAGATTCCCAAAGCCGACGTCATGGAGGCGCGCTTTGCAGCACCGGCCGTGGTCGCGCTCAGGCCTTCGTCTGCCATGAATATAAATATTGGTTATAATGACCATTAAGGACGACATATGGACGTATTTATAGGAGGGTGGGTTGGTGTATGGATGGATGGATGGATGGATGCATGCATGCATGCATCGATGGATGCATGCCGCATGGATGGATGGGATGGCTGGATGGATGGATGGATGGATGGATGGATGGATGGATGGATGGATGGAGATGATGGATGGATGGATGGATGGATGGATGGATGGATGGATGGATGGATGGATGGATGGATGAGTGGGTGAGTGAGTGGGTGAGTGGGTATGTAGGTGGGTGTATGTATGTATGGATGAGTGGGTGGGTAAAGTGGCAGGGAATGGATGGATGTAATGGCAGGGAATGAATTAAATGGTTGAAATATAAGGTATGAAATAGAATGGATGAAATCTACGATTGGGTATGGGGGTTAACGTGCCGAAGCTACACCCGGGCTATGAGGCGCGTCGTTGTGGAGGGCTCAGGGTTATTTTTGAGCAGCTGTGGGTCTTTAATGGGCTGCAAAATATCGACACACGGCCGTTTTCACGGGTTGATGCCCGTTTTAGGTTTTCGCCTCTATCTCAAAAGCCGCCACCGTGGCCAGAATCGAACGATGAAATGGACGGATCGATTCTCCGTTCGCAGTCGCTAGGCTAAATTATTACGGCATAAAGATGGACAAAAGAAAGTAGATGTCAGCAGAGCGCTCAACATTTCTATATTTCTAGCAAGTGCCCTAAGCGGCTTTAAACTGGGCCACAGCATAGTGCAGCGAGAATAATTTTTGCGGTAATGGGAGCACACGTGGCAACACCTGAGGATGCGGTGACACAGTGACCCCCTTCAGGTGGGTACATATGTAGTCAGGAACACCCGTGGGCATGCATTGCGACATACCAGTGAGAGCCCAATACACTGCCCACTTCTTCGTAGTTGACGGGTGCGTATATAGGCCGCTTTTGAATCTTGGCTGCAAAGCCGCCTATTTTTTGTTTGAAAGTGTTTCAGCAGAACTAGGCGCGGTGGGTTACTCACTGCCCAATGTTGCTTCAGCCATCTCTATATACGTCTTTTTTGTCACAAAGGTATTCTCTGGGACGTTCCCAAATTCAGCACAAAGAGGGAAATATTTATAGTAGCGTTTTATAAGCTCCGCTGTTGCTAAGTACGACCTCCAAGCATGCACTGAGACAGACGAGCATAATTCAAAAACGAGATTTTCTATAGCGATTGCGAGAAGGAATGAGCCTTAGCCTCCATGATACCAGTAAAAATGAGACGTTGGAGTGGCGTTATCATAAGCGAACATTCATCCCTAAAGAAGCCGCCTTCAGTGCGCACATACATGTTGTGGAATGTTTTGTGTTATCTCACCGTACAGTGATGTTTAAAATGTACAAAAAAAATGAAAATGCGAAAACGAAAAGGGCTAGGGTTTTTTTTTGGGGGGGGGGGGGGGGGAGTAGAGCACGCCTGTTGTGGAAAGGAATGAGGGACAATAGTTGCTTGATAGTCCACTAAAAAATCTCGAAAAATCTAAAAACAGGCGGTAGTACCGGCATCAATGGAACTGCTTGTGTGAAAAATATGTCCCGTGAACGGCGTGCCTTATTTTTATGCTGCTGGCTCAAATTTTCATTTATGCGTAATCTTAAAAACCGGTAAATTGAAGATAAGAGAGATAGAAAAGACAGAAGTGGGGCAAACAAGCATGAATAATTATGTTACAGGAATTAGGCGGACCCACTTTTCGGACAACCTTTTTCGGCAGAAACCGCCATGAAGCTTGCGTTCTTACTTGCTGTTGCCTGCATCGTCCTTGTTTGGGAACAGGGCTCCTGCGAGGAAAGTAAGTCATTAAATTTTTCATTTTTTATTCAGCTCGCGTGGTTTGTTCCAGCATGCGATGTTTGTTTTAATTCTCGTGCGAAGAAGCCTGCTATGATTATGCCGACGGAATGACCCCCAAAAATGGCGAGAATCTGTGCGCTTTCGTGCTTTTAAGGCGAAGAGTCCTTTTACCGCCTGTTGGTGAAATTCCGCTAGTGAAAGAATGTATTTAAAGTTTTGCCCACTCAAGCTCCGGATTTTAAATGTTGAAGCGGGCCACGCGCTTGTTAACCCATTTTAAGCACGAAAACCTAACTAGACACCCGAACCCAAACAGTAAAGAACCCCACTTTCCAAGCAGCTACGATCCCCGGCATCAGTATCAGTGCTTGCAACGTATTTTTTGTGGGGTTCACTTTGCGCAACACTAAGTCAGAGTTGAAGGTAAGCCGCGGGCTCATCTACAGGAGCAAAGTGGCTGTGGCATTGCTTGGAAGCAGGACACGTCTTGTTGTCTTTAGACAGAGAGTCGGTTGTCAAGCTTTGAAGGTGTCCCCAAAACATTTAGAGCCATATTTAGCCCAGGTTTATTTTCTGAACATGGCTGCAAATAACGTTTATGTGGTATTAGGTTTATGTGTCATCAAAAAGTGTACGCCATAAGAGCAATTATGAAGCTTATGAATAAATGAAGCAAACTAAACCAAGAAATTGATTGAAACTGCCTAAACAGCGTCTTTATCGTTACTTCATCTTTCGCCCTTCTGAACGCACTGGCAAAGCAGACATGCGGGCGGAAGTCCACATAGATGTTTGTATGTTTTTCATCATGACCTGAGTTCACGCTGTATGTAATCTCCGCACCGTATAAAATCGTCATTCAATTTTTGCCTTTTCTCAAGCTGTTTGCCATGATGTCATAGTTTTTGAAGAAAGCACTGCATTTATATGCGAAACAGAGGCCAAAAGTCGGTTGAGTATTTTTTTTGCCTTTTTATGAGCACTAAAATAATCATGGGGCAAAAATACCCATCTCTACAGTAAAATAAATTCAGCGCTGAACGCGTTGGGATTCACAGCAGCTAAGTTCTGACATGACGTTCGGCATTTTTGTGTAACATTCCAGTGAACAAAATAATTGAATGTTGTGTCGGGTACAAAGTGTAATTGACTATTTCTATTTTATTGCGTGGTTTGCAGCTGAAAGGAAGGAGGAAAGGTGAGCACGCATTATCACGTTGAACATACGCTCGGTGAACGGGAGTTTGCAACTTTTGGGATCGACATGAGCATTGCGATGCCTTAAGCGCAGCCATCAAAACTGTGGCCTTATATTGTTGAAAGAGAGTGAACTTAAAATTACGCATGGGGTCTTGCAAATGTGTAAATTAAGAAAACAAATGACAATACTCTCTAGACCACGTCGTATAGGGAGGAAGCAGCTTGAAGGCGTTTGACGGAACTATCTGATTCTAATTCATTCCGCTTCTATGTTAACTTCGCAGATGCCATACGAGAAATAAATGGCTTTTCGATAACATAAATGCTAAAATGCAAATACAGTTAGGTAAAATTCAGTTAAACGGGGGGACAAGGGCAAATACGAAGAAAATTAGTTGCCCAAGCAGCTTCAAAACTTCATTCCTTGGGCCGGGTGCTTCTCCAGCTGCAACATTTGATTCTCATTTATAGCCCTAAAAAATGCTTCAGACTCTAAGCTCTATAGTTTCGAGGGTTACACAATTAAATTTTGCAAGCTGTGCACCGAGAATAAAGGACTGTAAACACAGAACTTGGTTGTCTATTCATGTTTCGAAACCCTATAGAGTTAAGACCTCACCATTCTTTTGGTTTTGGAGTACTGTAGAGAATCTTGACCATGCAAATTTTAGTGTGGGCGCAGCCGTCTTATTCTGAGCAATGCTAAATTATTAAATTATGCATATTGTTCGCGGCGCCATGTAGACAATATATGTTGAGGTGTTGAGGTCACCACTCTCCGGAGATAAGTACATTTATGTCCATAGCTTACAGTAGTAAAGAGGGAATTGTTGAATTGACATAGAAAGAAAAGCCTGCAGTCAACGGTGAGGATCACTTTTTCGCCGGGAAATTAGAAATTTTAAATGTTAGGAACGAAATAAAATGAAGAAAAGTGACCATGGGTAGGCTCGAAGCCAACAACTTTCGGAGAACGTGTTCCATTCTGTACCTACTGAGTTACGGAGGTGGCGGAATTCCCAGGGCTATATTTTCAGCTGCGTATATGACTTGTAAATGTAACTCGGACTTGTGGGCTCGGGGAATTCGAACGGCAAAGAAAAAATGTGTACTATTGACATGTTTAGCATTACACACGCACACGTGCTCCCGAACACACACGCACACGCACACGCACAAGCACAAGCAGAGGACATGTTTCCAGAAAAAGCGAATGATTGAGTTGATTTTTTCATGTTTGATTTTTGTTTGTCTGCGCCTGTATACTTCATACTTGAGCTTACACGCATGGTGTACATTATATTTTAATAAAATAATAAAATTTTCCTTCACGTTTTCTTTTACAGCAAGGCATCTGCTCAAGAAACTAAAGAAGGATCACCAGTAAGAAATGCACACTCTACATCACAATAACCTCGAAGTGGCACTGTTTCCTTTATGTGAACAGGGATTGCATTGTTGCTCATTTAAGTAGCAAACTATAATGATGATAATGACGATGGGGATACCACGACGTACGTCCTTACGTACGCAAAGCAGGATCGGTTGACCTGCCACTGTTTCCTATGAGAGGTGGAACCATGATACCCTGCAGGGTATCGATGGTTTCTTCGTGATGAAGAGCGGGAAGCCGTGATGTGCATAGATGAGTACGCATGAACAAGCCAGGGGAACGTGAGTGAGTGAGTGAGTGAGTGAGTGAGTGAGTGAGTGAGTGAGTGAGTGAGTGAGTGAGTGAGTGAGTGAGTGAGTGAGTGAGTGAGTGAGTGAGTGAGTGAGTGAGTGAGTGAGTGAGTGAGTGAGTGAGTGAGTGAGTGAACACTTTGCCAGGAACACGTCGTTAGTACAAGGGCTTGAGAACCCACCCCCTCCACCATTTCTTTATACCTCTGGTGTTTAAGTTGAACAAACTGGGGGAAGGCTACGGAACTTGCGACGATTGATTGATTGTTAGGTTTAATGTGCCGACGCTACACAGGCGGTGAGGCGCGCCGTAGTTAAGGGATCCGGATTGATTTTCACATCTGGGGATCTTTAACGTGCGCCAAAATCGAAACACACGGGCATTTTCGCTTTTCGCCTTCATCAGAGAAGCGGCCGCCGCGACCGGGAAATCGAACCCGCGCCCTTGTGCTCAGCAGCACAACGCCTTAGCCACTGAGCCACCGCGGTGGGTGGAACTTGCGACGAGACCTCAGCATCAAATGTGTGTGCGTGTAGTTGAGTAAGGTCGCGTACAGTGTGCACACAAATTCTTTTCAGCGTGATCCCTATACTTAATGATCACCGAAATGTTAGACGAGACGCCAAAGACCCTATACAAGATGCCGCATGTTACAAAATACAACCACTGGTACATTTACAATTTCTGGATCGCTCCTGCAAGTACGTCGACTTGCAGACCATGCACAGCTTTAAAGATTATTTTTAGCTCACACTAGTCAATTTTGCGTGCGACGATGTCCCCATACCGTCCAAGTCTACTGGAGAATAAACCTAAGATAACTATGCATGCCAAACTGGGCACCTCAATGCATCAAGCGTCGTACCAGCTCGAACGGTATTCGAGGACACATCAGCCGAGGCTCGGGTGACCCGCTGATGTTTTTGGGTAGAAATGCCATGAAAGCCCAACACTTTTCATTAACTCAGGTGACACCTGCAAACATTTTCAGAGTATGATAAATAACCTCGGTATCCCAGTATAACTTCGTACAGAATTTGTTCTTGCTTAATCCAAGTGACTGCGGGCAGCGAGAAAATTGGGGCAACATTAGTAAAGACCATGCACCTGCATCTTCAAAAGTTTGAGTGGATTCGCTGAACCGGTGTTGTCTACGTAAATTGTATCAGAGCCATCACGCGTTCGCTCAAGTTGGCTCACCCCGATTCCTTCCTGGGGAAGAAGCAACCAGGAGGCGTGTAAATGCCGCGTGAAGTTTATGCTGATTACATGCGTGAGCTTAGAAGAGTCTGAGTTCGCATGGCGTCCGGGCCTATTTCCCCCTCCCCTACCATTTTGGGAGAGTATTTAAAGGAATTGTACGGGGCATTTAAAGCACGGCCACGACATCCCGAGTTTTTTGTAACATTCGAGTGATTTCTTGATAAAACATCGTCCTGTTTTCGTTTCATTTTTTTCTTACTTTTTCCACCGAGTGACGGCTCAACAACAGCCGTTTGCTCGAATAAACGTTTATTCTCTGCGGTATGGAATCCGGCGCACGCCTATGGCTGTATGTACACATTCGTGGGTCAAAGAAAAAGAATGGAAAATTCATGCGATGACCCTTCATTGGTGACTCGATAAGTCCGTACAATACGCGGCAAATGAAACGCGAACACGAAAATATGAATTAGAACACGCAAATAGCGCGATTTCTTGTCATACAAGTCCGAATGACGCGTGGCTTGGTTACAAAAACAAAGTCTGGAAATGTGGCTTTCCGAATATACCAATAACGCGCCATTATTAGACCCCAACGAACAGTATTTTTCAATTTTGCGTGTTCTGATTCATATTTTCGTGTTCGCGTTTAATTTGCGGCGTATTGTACATATCACCATGATGCATCAGAAGATCCCAAATAGCTATTGCACGACATGTGCTTTCCGCTTACGTCGTGTTATATACATTAAAATTCTGGTACATTTACGCTCGACTACCGCGTTTTTTGTTCCCGTGCGGTATTTTTCCCCCGTAAATTCACAAAGAAGGTTTGTTATGATGCTCACCAATTAATTTTTACATGGTTCAGTACTGAGACGAGGTACTTTCCGCGGGACGTCTGAGGATACTTGCTTCGGGCGTAACACAAGTTGTAGTCATGTAAACGTTTTGTGTTCGGTTTGTTTACAGTACCTTAGTTGTAAAGGCATTTCGTAGTAATGTGACCTCAATGTAGTTTATATTTATTCATTATTGTTCGCCTTTCGTTGCGTTTTGCCAAAACGGTTTTTATTCTCGAGGAATATTTTGTAGTACAAATTTCACTTACTCCCCCCAAGAGTCATTCACTTTGGAAATTACCGTTACTCAATTTTCTCTTATCTAAGTTGACAACAATCTTCAAATGTCACCGCTGATTTCTTTCCATGCACAAGGGAAATGCGGCGACGGCATGGAAGTATCGGGCGGCAGAGCTCAACATTCAAACTTTCCGTTGGCAACACGCCAAAGCCCACTAGGGACATCCATAAGAGCAAACGGGTGTCAGAAACTTTTGCAGGCTTACCAATTATAAAGCTCTCACAGTTTTCCAATTCACTAATCCCATAATTATGTTGCGGTGAAAAGACATCAAGTATGTATGGCACATCCTTTCTTCATTTGTGCTGTTTTTACGTGATTCAAAAGCAGTGTCCTTAAGCCCAGAAACATGTCTTGCGCATCGTCTTGCAAATGCCTTATTGAAAGGCTGTGGATCCCAAGAAATTTACTAACGATAACAAGACTTACAGAAAGCGGTTGGTTTATACAAGCGTTTCGCTGATTATAATATTACACGATGAAGCCATTCTCGCTTTCAGGTATGTAATGATACTAAAAGACCTATTCTCGGAACAACTTGCACCTGTAGCCACATATCGAGAAAAAGTGGTCCGTAAAGAGGGGGGCATGGCAGTGATTCCGACATACTATTATAGCTTTTTTCGCGGTGTTGTGAAGTCTCAATAAACGGACGCCTTATTAATGTGAACGCGTTAGATGACTCCTTTGGTTTGAAAAAATCTGATTTCCCTCACAGATGGCACTGTAAAACGGCCGAGGGGGCAAAGAACTATAAGTGTACAATAATTTAGGTGATAACATAAGGCGGTAAATTTGTATCTGGACGCGAATCAAATCCATTCCCAATAGAATGCGAGACGCGCACGCATCCCCTATACGCTACCATGAATCGATGGCTCCATCTGGCTAAAGGGGTACCTAGTAAATGCGCCGTGGCCCTCGACTTAGAAACGTGTGTCTTATACCTGTGCTACACGGTCGTTTCAAAGGCCTTCCAAAGACCGTTGAACCAAATCGCCTATCGAGTGTCGCATTGTAATTACATAGGGCACGCTGTGATTGAGCGTTCAACTGCCAATGGAAAGCTACCGTTTAGCACAGACATTAGAGACATGTACTCGCTACTACAGGATAACTCTGGGCACGGTAAATACAAAAGTAGCAATAGGAGGGTTGAAAATATTTTCTCGCTAAATGTCCTTTTTGCTTGGCGATGCTGACGCGGGTATGTGCCGGCTCTTTGTTACCCTTCGAGCTCTAACGTCGCTAACCAGAACACGCACACAATGAGCCGGACGTTGTCGGGCACGCCGTAAGGCTCATCGTTACTGCTGCCTTAATGCTAATCCGTACGCATAGGACTACCAGGGGTGATTGGCCAGGGCTTTCAGACATAGTAACGGAGCCAAGAAAAAGATAAGAGGAAAGGATGTTGATGAGAATGAGAGAAAACGTAATTTAATCACATGCCGCGCTGAACTTGGCGCTCACGCCTCTGCCTCACACTGCGGCGCAGCACTCACCAGAGACTCATGGCACCAACAACACTGGCATATATCCGCTAGGCAACTATGCTTTCTCACTTGCTACACCATGAGCAGCACTTAGATGATTTCAAAATTTTCGCCTTCTTTTTTACAACCTAAACATAGTCATTTCGGCCATGTCTCGAAGATGTGAAATCGTGTCCTGTTGTTTTCTGTTTACCCCCGTGGCTATTTCTAAAGCTCACCTTGAAGTTGTTGACAAATTTTGTTGCATTGTTATTGCTTTTTTAAAATATCGAGCCGGCGTGGAAGTGTCACTATAGCTTGTGATATTACATTCTTTTCACATTTTCTTTATATCTCGCAGGATTTTAGACGGGAGATAAAAAATGTGGTGGAAAAAATTAAGGAAAGGGTGCAAAAAGCGATGAAAAGCGCCTCCTCCGGGAATGGACAGTCTTAAATGCAGGTCAACGACGGCTCAACAAAGTGCACTGTTCGGGTACGTATACGGTTAAGAGAAGTATAGAAGGTTAAGAGAAGACAACACACAAAGCGCTTTTTCGCATTTTTTCGCAGAGCGCTTTTTCGCATCGTAGCGCTCTGTGTGTCGTCTTCTGTGTTTCTGTCCCTCATCTTGTGCTGCGCTTCGATACTTTGCTATGTACCAACTCGCCCAAACCAATACTCCGCTGAACGGTTAAGAGCACTTTACCGATTTAGGCGCTGAAGCCACAGAAGTAAAAAAAAAGAATATTAAAAAACGGAAGAGAAAAAAGCTGCTTACAGCAGCTATCGCAGATTTAGGGCTCAAGAACCCAATTTCTCTTTACAACCTTGTCACTCGGACTCCCCAAAACTTCTTTGGGCAACACGAGAACGCTGCTCACTAGCTTTGTTTGAAGTCAAGGGTGTGACGGAAGCCCGTCTGGTCGGGATGCATTTGGATGAAGAAAGACAAGGACGCCGATCACAACTTGTGGTCGGCGTCCTTGTCTTTCTTCATCACTAGCTTTGTTCAAACTTCTGCGCGTTTTCTACCTTTGTATGCGCTTCCGGAAGGAGGGATGGGGTGTAGGGGTCGGTGTAAGGGGCCGATGCCCACCGTTACCTGAATTCGAAGCTGTAGAGAAACTTACTTTCACAGCTATGAGCGGTTCAGAGATTAATTCATTGCTAAGCTATTGATTTTTTATTTCTTCTTAAGCGTGTCCGCTCCTTCCTTCTTGTTTGGTCGGTGCACCCCATGTACGGTATGCCCCCCTCACCTCCTCACCCCACCCCCCCCCATGACTTTCGAAAATTTCTGCGGATGCCCATCCCCTTATATGAGCATTTAAAAACAGAGGTGCCCTTTATATGATCGTCCTTTAAAAGAATTTCGGAGCTTGAGGCAGACGCCACCAGAAGCGGTACACACAATATTGATGAGGATAACTGCAGCGATGTGCAGCAAATGTATAATCATTCCGTGCTTATTCTTGCTTTTAGCTTTAAAATCCATGCCTGGGGACCCTGAAGGAATCGACGAAGGAATTACTACGCCCGAGTTGCAGCATCTTCCTGGAATTTAGGACGCTCCAAACGAGCTAGTCCATTCAGAACGAGCTTCTTTTTCTCGTTTATTTTTACCAAATGGTAGAGTGAAAGCATACGCTTTCTCCAATATATTCAGCATGTTTAATCGGTGTTATCGTGTTAACTACTATTATAGTCAAGAATTTTTATTCTCCATTTTGTGAAATTGTCTGTGAGTTGCTTCTCTTTGCGTGGCGATTTTGCTCAAATAAAGGAAATTACTGTGGTAAATGCTTTTTGTTGTTTATAATATTGTTGTTTGCATTTTTCTTGAAGCATATTCTCATCAATGATTAAACCTGCTAGTCGCGATTTGGCTTCTGTTTGTCTATGTCTTCACACGTTATTAAATCGCTTGAGATGGCTTTAGATTTGTGCCAAATTGTGGTGTACCATGACCCAAATAAACGTTTTTTTTTCTATCTCCACTTCCCTTGACTTAATTTCTTCGTTTTCAATAATAAATTTCTTTAGTGTAATTCTCAATTTTAACACTTACGAAGGCAAATCCCTATTTTTCGCAATGAACTAAGGACGGCATTTATGTACTGCCGTCAACGCAGCAACGATACGTTTTGTGCCTTGTGGACCAGATTTTCTTAAACTGGAAGGCGTCAGTAGAGAACTGCCTCGCTTACTACGATGAATAAAGTTCTCTCAGAATATCTGAGGCGACGCCATGACTCCTGAAAGTGCACAGCTAGCAAACTCAGATACTCAGAGGTTACAGGGAAGCCTCCTTCGTACTTCCGTCATAAATACAGTAGCAATACAAGGCAGCAGAACAGGGCTCGCCGTATTTTGCAAGGCAAATAAGCACACAGTAGAAGAAAGAGGGAATTTTTAGGTTAGGAGCCACCGGTGAAAATTCGGGGACTACAACACCGACGCCGTGGATGCCATCGCAAAAAAGAAACAAAGAAAGAAAGAAATGAGACTGTGACGTCTACTGCTATCAGCTTACAACATTTTGGAACCCAAGCCTTTAGCAATATGCCGGCGCACTAAACAGCTTTGCCGTTTTCTGGCTTTCTTGAATAACTGCGTGCACTTGGTGACCATTGTAATTCTTTTTACGCCACCAGGACCAATATTGATCGCCCACATTACGCGTACATCACTCCGCGAAGATTCAAGTTCCTTAACGTGGGGCAAGTTAGTACAAGGTAACGTGGTCCGTCAACTGAAAAGCATAGTCTCAAGCGTGTAATCCACATATGTAACCCACCAGAGCCACTGAGATCGTTGACCATAGGAGATGTCTAAGCAAGAGTGTCATCTCACACGGAAGCAGCCACGTCTCGGGCTCACGAATGCCATCGAATAACATTTGCCTTAAAGGCCTTCAAATGGACAAACGTAGAATAGTTACACGTGTGCGCTTAGGCCCCAAAGTCAACACATCACGACCTTCCCATTTGAAGCGCAAGCATTTTCTTAAGTCAGCATGCTTGGCCGAAGCGTGTTGCGTCAAGAAGGTCGGTGTGTTCTCTTCACCGGCACCACCGAAAAAAAATAAACGAAACGAAACGGACGGCCCATTGGATAACATGATACGTGCTACGGTAACATGATAACTGCTAAAATGCAAATACAGTCCAGTAAAACGGCAGCACGAGGGCAAATACAAAAAAAAAAACTTTTTTACCCATGCTTCTGGCTTGAAAGCTTCACTCCTTGTGCCGGGTGCTCCTCCAGCTGCAACATGTGATTACCATTTATAGCCCAACACAATGCTCCTTACTTTAAAATTTAAAGCCTTAGAGCTTAGTGTTAAAAATATAAATGTTGCAAGCTGCGCACCGAGAATAAGTAACTGTGAACAGACACTTCGTTGTCTATACATGTTGTGAAACCCCCAAGTTAAGACCTAACGATTGTCTTGGTTTTGGAGTACTGTAAAGAAGATTGACCATGCAAATCTTAGCGTGAAAGCTAGCATTTTTCTCCTGAGAAATGCTAAATTATTAGAAACGAATAAATGAGATAGAGGAGTGAGTCCTGGAAATCCGCTTTGGGCGTCTTTAGGAAAGCACATACGTCAGTTCTCGAAGCTGTTTTACGGAAAGGTTCGTAATATCTCTGACTTAAAAACATTCCTACTCCGTACTTCTCATTATGGAGAATCCTTGACTTGTTTACTCAGGCATTGAGTTATAGTGCATGTGTTACAGGCATTGAGGTTATATAGTGGTTATGGGGATTTAGGCTTTAGTTATGAGGATTTAGTGTGTGTGTGTGTGTGTGTGTGTGTGTGGCGTGTGTGTGTGCGTGTGTGCGTGTGTGCGTGTGTGCGTGTGTGCGTGTGTGCGTGTGTGTGCGTGTGTGTGCGTGTGCGTGTGCGCGCGTGCGCGCAAGCACGCACGCACGCACGCACGCACGCAAGCACGCACGCACGCAAGCACGCACGCACGCACGCACGCACGCACGCACACTCGCGCATGCACACACAGAACGCAGAAGCAGACAACACGTTTCTCGAAAAAGCGAATGATTGAGTTGATTCTTTTCTTGTTTGATTTTTGTCTGTGCCTATATACTTCATACTTGAGCTTATACGCATGGTGTACGTTATATTCCAAAAATGAAGGAAATTTTTCCTTCGCGTTTTCTTTTACAGCCAACATCTGGCTCAAAAAACTACAGAATTGACTGTAAGCAAGTACCACGCTACATCACAGTAGCCTTGAATGACATTGTTTTCCTTTATGTGAACTGGGGCTGCATTGCTGTTCATTTAAGTAGCGGGTCAAAATGATGATAATGACGATGTGGGATACCACGACGTACGTCCTACGTAATGCAAAGCAGGATCGGGTGATCTGCCACTGTGTGCTATGAGAGGTGGAAATCATATATCCTCTCTAATTCTTCTGTTCAGGGTATTGATGGTTTTCGTCGTGATGAAAATGAGGATGTCGTGATGTATATAGATGAGTACGCAATGAACAAGCCCCGGGAATACAAAGTAGTGAGTGAGTGAGTGAGTGAGTGAGTGAGTGAGTGAGTGAGTGAGTGAGTGAAGGAAAACGGTGCGAGAATATGTCGTTAGTACATGGCTTCAGTACCCACCCATTCTGCCCTTTCGTTAGAACCTTGTTGTTTTAGTTGAAAAAAACTAAGAGAAGGCTGCGGAACTTGCGACGAAAGCCTAGCATCTAATGTGCGTGCGCAGTGGAGGAAAGATGCGTACAGTGTGCACCCACTTTTACACTTTTGAATGGGATTTGTATGCACCCACCTACACTTTTATATGGGATTTCAGTATTAACTCACCAGTGTACACAGATAGCGTCCGTGAGAACAACTCCGCAGAATCCATGAAAATGTCCTCTCCCCTCACAACACTGCTTGCGTCTCCTGAATATCAATGCAAGAAGTATCATTAAAAAAAAACCCCGAGCTTGAGAGTATTTTACTAACCCAGCACCCCCCTTTAACTATCTCAACGGAAACATGGCTTCTCAGTGACAATTCCGACGAAGATATAGTGCTGAATTCCTACAAGTGGTATCGAAGAGACCAACCGTCGCATGGCGGGGGCGTTGCCATAATCTTAAAGCAGGAAATACCGCTTGTAGTACTTGACCAAATTGAAGATCACGAAAGTCTGTGCGTCTCGATAGATTGTTTTGGTAATAAGTAAGTATTTTCCCAGTGTATCGATCTCCCTCTTCAAACCCGGGTTTCTTGCCTAAACTTTATGATAAGGCAATCAAGTTCTCGAAAAATCGCTTGTTAATTGCCAGTCATTTTAATTTTCCTAAGATTAATTGGACAAAATTATCACCCCCCTGTCGCACTGATCATACTTTCTTTGAAATGATGCTAGTATGTAATCTCGGCCAAGCTCAATACCCCTGCCCGTGAAATTCTAAACACGTCCTCCATTTTAGATCTAGTCTTCCATTCCAGTTCCCTTAACGATGCATGCGCTACGGTCGAGGACGGTTTATCAGACCACAAATTTGTGCTTTTTCCGTGCCGTCTAAACAGCCACTGCTCCCCGATTAAAGAAGAACAAAAATTAGTCAAAGGCTTTTCCCGGGCAAACGACGAATCGATGCTCGATTACCTCAATCTGGCTTTTGATTGTTTTTGTGGAAATGATGCTAATTGTATGTGGGACACATTTAAGTCAATTTGCCATTTCTGCTTGAAAGTTTTGTTCCGAACAAAAAGAAAAAAAATTCAGAAGGCTAGTCCCTGGATTAATAGAGATATTATTCATCTGGTACGAAATATTAAGCGAACAAAATATTAAGCGAACTACTAACACACCTTCATAACCTAAAGCTCTTGCTTCCTCAGAAAATTTGTGCAAGCAAAAAGTTTTACTTCTCCAATACTTTTTCCCAGTTTTTAAAAAAACAATCCATCTAAATTCTGGCGCCTCCTCAGCTTTAAAAAAAAAAAGAACTATTGACCGCATTAAAATAGGCGAAAGGGTCGTTCGCGACAAACTGGAAATCGCAAATGAATTGAATGCATACTTCCATCCCGTTTTTTCAAGGTCCCTTCCTTATGACACATCCAGTTTTAACATGGTAGATATCAGAGCATAATTTATAACATTTGAACGCGTTTTTTTTATGCTTCTGAACTTAGATTAAAAATGCTCGTGTTGTCCGGATAACATTCCTAATGTTTTTCTGCGCCGCTACGCTGAATCATTAGCTCACTGTCCGGTTGCTATTTTTTGTTTATTTTTTTCAACTGGCATTTTCTCTTCAGACTGGCGCGTTGCTCGTGTTCTCCCAGATTTTAAAAAAGGGGGTAACGAATTGTTTCTAAATTGCCGGCCCCTATCTTTGATAAGCTTTACTTGTAAGCTCATGGAGCACATAATTGCTAACTACATAGTTGATTTCCTAGATAAGGGCAACATTCTTTCCCCCCTCCCAGCACGGGTTCCGCAGGGAATTTTCCTGCACCACTCAATTAATTTCCACTATTCATTCCTTTTCTTCTGTGATTGATGCATCAGGCCAAATTTTCGTATTATTCCTTGACTTAAGTAAAGCTTTCGATAAAATCTCTCGCTGTGGACTGATCTTTAAACTAAACAAACTCGGTTTTCCTTGTTGGCTTGTGAAATGGATTAAATCTAGCTTAAACTGCGCGAACAATTTGTTGATTTAAATGGCTATCACTCTCATACCCTTCCCGTTATTTCCAGCGTCCCCCAAAGAAGCGTACTCGGGCCGCTGCTTTTCCTCTTTTATATCAACGACATAACAAAATGTATAAACCAGGACGTAAATATTCGTCTATTTGCGGATGACTGCTTGCTGTTAAAAAATATAAATGTCAACTATCAGGTCTCACTAAACGAAAGTCTCGATGGCTGCATGGTTCAACCTGTGGGGCATGACACTAAAACTCGATAAAACCGCGTTCATCCATATAAACAAACAAAAAAACCCTTTGAATACCAGTGCACAATTAACAATACCCCTGTGATTTTAACAAATAGTTATAAGTACCTTGGTGTCACGATTACTGGAAACCTGCCCTAGTCGCCTCATGATGATGGTATTTGCGCTTCGGCCAGAAGGAAACTGGGACTCTTAAAACATGAACTTAAACACTCCCCTCCCAGCATCAAATTGTTGGCTTAAACTCATTAATCCCATCGCGCCTTGAGTACGCTTCAGTAGTCTGGGACCCACATATAAAAAAGATATATTGTCAAGCTCGAAAAAATTCAAAGGCAAGCTGTTCGGTTCATTTATAAGCGTTATGAAAGACACGATTCTCCTACAACTCTCAAGCAGAACAACGGAATTCCAACGCTGCCACCCCGAAGACGAAGCAGCCGATTAAAATTTCTAGCGGATCTTTGCAACCGCAAACGTCGCATTGACCCATCAATATAGCTGACCTTTTTTTCTTCCAGGACTACCAGGCAATACCACCCCTTTAAATTTACCCCATTCTTCACCCACACGAACACTTTTAAATATTCCTTTTTCCCGAGAACAATACCCGACTGGAAGAGTCTGCTTGCCTCTGTATTCACTTCGCCAAATCTGCATGCATCAATTGATCAGCTTTTTCACATGCAGATTTTTTTTTTGTCATTGTTTTGTTGATGTTTCTAAGATAGAAATTGCATAATTACATTTGCCTGATATGCTATGCATTTGTCTTTTCACTCCTGCTTGGGCCTAATTCTGGCCAGCAGTATATGATTTTAAAAGTGCAATAAAAAATGTATAGACCACCCCATCGCGGAAGTTTGGGGCATGATACAAAGGCCACTTGGGACGGAACACACAAATCACCCTGGTTTAATATTAATCCCCCTGTGAAGCCCTCTCTAACTCGTCAGTTTTGGTTGCCTACTAAAATATATTCAAGTAAGTTGAAATAAAAATAATGGATGTCAAAAGTGTTGCAAAAAAAAAAAACGCAGTGCTGACCTGTTTCTAAACAAGTGAGAATACACCCAAGTGAGAATAAACAAGTGAGAATAAACGAGCCCACGGACAAGGTTTCGTCACCTGTGCCTAAATAGCGGGTTTCCGTCGGCTTCCACTCATACGCCCCCCCCCCCCCCACCACACACACCACACACACACCCTTTTTCCGTCCTTCCAGGTCATTAGTTACTCTTAAAAACAGTTATGTGAAAGAGTGTTTGTAAATACTTGGGAAGCGAACGCTCTAGAATACATATAGCGAGTGTTTATTAAAAATTCCCTTTTGTCTTTCCGTGAGTGCCTGCTTTCATCAACACTTCCCTCTCCGAAGGGCCACTATATATGTCGGTGATATATATGCGTATGCTTTGCGCACTTTTTCCTCCATATGTGCGTCAGTGTGTCTTTTAATGGGTACTCTGGCATGCATCACAGTTTTTATGCCACATGATATATGGTCTCAACGCTCCGTTTTAATGCGCAAGCATTCTTTGGCGAGTACCCGAACGCGAACCGTGGCCTGTCTTGTATTGTATACTCGGTTACAACTTAAAAACTCCGCGCGGCGCAAGTAGGGCGTTACTCGGAATATATATATTTTGAACATGACACGAGCCGTTTCCCCGATTTTTTTAGACTTAGTATGCTTATAAATGACTCCAGCTACGACAAGCAAATTTCGTGAAAAAAGGCATACGATATCATGCATTTAGCAATCCCTTTTCAAAACACGCGCGCCCGTTGACATACGGGTCCGTCGCTTAGGCGGTGTGATACCGCACATGACTATTGCTGTTCTTAACTTGTTCCCGAGTATAGCAAAAATTCTTAATTGGCGGTTATGAAATTTAATTTTTAATAACACTAGTGTAAATGTAGATAACTGTAGAAAAAAAAAACTGGAGAATAATACTAGTGTAAATGTAGGTAATTGTAGGAAAAAAACTGGAGAATAAGAAAGAACACACCCAAATGAAACGAAGTGTTCCAATTCGGCTATTGATATTCAAATCTCTAGCCATCGTAAAAAATATAAAAGAAAAACGGAAAATGAACACATGAAATCTAGAAATATCTCGAGGCTTTGCTCGTTGAACTAAAAAGATATAGAAAAAAAACAAAAAAACAAAGCAGCAAATACACCATCTGAAGATGAACTAACGAAATAACATTGGTGCATCTAATTCAGTGTTTTCACGCAGTTAATATTAAGAAGAGAAAAAGACAAAGAAAAAAATTGGCCGCGTATCTGCTCCTTTTGTTGCAAATGTCGTCAAAAGACGATAGTCTTTGTAGATATTTACCAAGTAAATTCCCCTCTTTGCTTTCCCACTCACCTCTCATGCTGTCCCTGTACCGTCGCGCTCATCCCAAAGTAAACACACTAAAGGTTTTCTCAGTGTGATTTGAATTTACCGCGTTCCACTGCTACAGGCGGGGTTCCTCGATGCCAGCGCTGCAGTACGTCGGAGAGAGAGAAAACTTTATTTTGTACATTCTGGGTTACTGAGGTGTGGTGACCGACAGCTGCATCTTGCCGGTGACCTCGGCCGCTCGTTCCGTTAGATTCTTCTGAACCTGCAGGTCTGAGCTGCCCAGCGCCTCCTCCAAGGGGCTCGCCAGTTGGGGATTAAGGGAAAAGGGTCCTTAGGACAATTCCACATAAGATGTCTGATGGTCTCGTGTGCACCACATGCAGGGCAATTGGGTGAGGGGTACAAAGTAGAGTAAATTAAATTCAGCCTGGCGCGACATGGCAATGTGTTAGTTTGCATGAGGCGCCACAGTCGCTCCTCGGCGTTAGTCAGTTCCGATGAGCAGGCGGGTATCGACGGCGGGTGAGGCGGTAATGCGCAAAGGGGCATCGTGGAAGCTCAATAGGCTGTCGCGAGCCGACTGGGCTCCATGGAGGGGGACAAGACTAGGTCCTGCTCGGGGTGGGAAGCTCTCGAGCTGCTTGTGTTGACCGCTTCATTGCCCCCCAGCCCTGTTTGGGCAGGAGTCCAGATCAGCTCCACCTGGGAGGTTGGAGGATTTTGGAGAAGAAGTTTGAGCGCCAGGGGAGAAATACTCCCTTTGGCAAAATTTTTGATGGCCATTTTCGAATTAGAAATTATAATTGCCGGGGTCGGCCGATGTGATATAGCCAGCGCAATAGCCGCCTCTTCCGCCGATGACGCGTGGCGCGTACGTATGGTGAGAGAGTTGAGGGGGGGTGCCATGAGGTCATATATAGCCGTCACTGCATATGCTTCGTGATGTCTGTAACTAGCAGCGTCTACATATACCGTATTTTGGGCCCGATGGGGTACTTTTTAGCCAATGCCCGTGCACGCTTTCTCTCCCCTTCTGATTGTGCACTGGATGCATATTGCGCGGGAGTGGGCGCACACGTAGCAATCCATGGATTTCTTGGGGAATGGGGACACGCGCGTCACTTATTGTTACGGCGGAGACGCGCGTGAATCGAGGCGGCCGACTTCAATGTTTATAGAACCGCGTTGCCGTGCTCCAGGTGCGTTCCAAGCAGAACGTAAACTATAGCTACTGGAACCTTTCTTTGCTGTTGCCGCGTGATTTCTCATATGCCGCCAGGAGGGGGCGTGGGCAATAGATGTTTTTCTGCAGCAGATGTAGAATATCATTTGCTATCAAAAAACCAAACACAGTGAATTTTTTTAAAAAAGGAACCTGCAAATAGCCCTTGTGTACTAATTTTCTGTCTTATATTTGCGTAATGTCATGTTCTTGTTCTACAAAGTTGACAAGTACGAACATATAACCCGGCTTAGACGTTTATGTTTGGCTGTGAGTATATAAGACTATTGCGCAGTAAGCATTTTACTTTGGCAGGGTGGCTGAATCGAGTTACAGACCGACAGACGGACGGACAGATACACATACAGACAGACCAAAATTTCTGGGTTTAAGTAGCCCAAGAAAGACTGACGTGCACTATCAACACTACCAAGGAAGCGTGGGTTTGGTGAAACGTGGAAGCGGTGTAAGAGTGCGTACACAGTAGTAGACAATTCTCAGAATTTCTGTATCTTTCGGCCTTTCTATTATTCTCGGTAAAGAGCAATCCTAACTTCCAGCCACTTTCCCTGAAAGCCCTTCGCTCAACGTACTTCGAGTGTTTCTGTATGAAGCGCAAACCAGTATCCTGTCAAAACTACAATACCGAAAATATTATTTTAATCAAGGTGTCATGCCGATGGAAATAAGTTACAAAAAGACTTCTGTGGTAAATATGCGTGCGCGCGCTCATCTTCTACATCATTTTTGTTTCGTCCATCGTAAGGCTGAAAGTTATTAGCATTGCCCTGTGAAGCCAGATGGTAACTGATGTTGATGCTTTCTTTATGGTAACCCATCGTCAGAGTCAATATCGCTCACCACAGCTTGTTAGGTCGGCCAAGGTGATGCCGTCAACGCTTGGGGCACTTTGTACGATAAAAGTGAAACCATTTTGAGCTCGAGAAGGTCGAATATCCGACTTTCACAGATTTCAAAGATTTCAAAGATTTTATTTCCTCAGAAGTACGAGGAGGCAGGCTGGGACTAAAGGATACAAAGCCTAACAGAGGCCCCAGCTCCTTTGTTACAGTACAATGATGAGGCAAAATCAAACCAGCTAGAAATTTTAATGTGAGTTACAAAAATACAAGCAACATGTAGAGCACAAGACATTACAGAACAATATGGGAAAGGTACAGTAACGTAGATTAGAGCACAAAGGAGTAAATTAAAACAAAATACAAGTGGATAACCAGAGTACAACTATGATTGAGTTTTCAAGATAGACACAACTACAAAACCTGCGCATTTAACAGGTCTAGACGACATCCACAGTTCTAGCCATTGAAGCAGATATTCTGATTTAAGAGGTATTCTTTCGCCTGTGTTTTAAATATGTTTCTACTGCATTTGAAATCAATGTGGTCTCTAACTTTGTTGAGTATGTCGGTGCGTTGAAACAGAGAATACTGCCTGCCATAGTTTGTTCGCAATTTTGGTGTATGTATTTTGGCACACCTAAGATGGTATATATTGCTATTGTCGTTATGTTTGCCATGGAGATTTTCTTTGTGTATAGCTTGTAAAAGCTTCATATTATAAATTTGGTCAGCCTTAAGCATACTATACTGAACAAATAGTGGATCCGTTTTCAAGTCGGCATAGTGCCCGTGAAAATTGGCGAATAGACGGATAACTCTTTTCTGTAAGACGATCAGCCGTTTGTAATTTGTTTTGTTTGTTGTTCCCCAGACAAGAGTGCTATAAAGCTGTGTTTTCAACCAAAGCGGTATTAAGCCTCTCAATCTGTACAGAACGCCGATATTTTTTGAAATTTAATTTCCTAAGTCTTCTATATGAGGATGCCAAGATAATTCTTCATGAAACCATACTCCTAAGAACTTCTGTTCTTTGACTTGGTTGCCTTGATCTATCTTCTTATTAATTGGTCTAAAAATGATATAGGTAGTCTCCGATGCGTTTAGCTGTAAGTTATTTTCGTGCAACCACTTTGACAAGATTTCTAAATATCTATTTACTTCATACTGGAGTTCTCTTATACTGCTACCGGATAAAAATACGTTCGTGTCATCTGCATACATGGCTATCTTGGGTGTAGAAGGTATGTTTGGAATATCATTCACATATATTAGGAATAACAACGGTCCCAGCTTTGACCCTTGCGGAACACCCTGTTCTATGGCCAATAACTCCGATAAAATACCGTTAAATTCAACAAATTGCTCCCTATTACTTAAATAGCTCCTTAATAGGTCAGCCGCTATTCCGCATATTCCTATTTTTTTTGTTTTCTTAGCAATATTTCATGATTGATACAGTCAAATGCTTTTTGTAGGTCCACGAATAACCCGAGTGTAAATTTCTTTCCCTCTATATTTTCTATTATACTGTCCTTAATATTAAGCAGAGCTTCCTGCGTTTACTTGTTTTTCGAAAGCCGTACTGATACGGTAAAATGACCTTGTGTGTGTTGAAAAAGTTTGTTAGTCTATTATGTATCACATCTTCAAATATTTTTGAAAATACAGTCAACACAGAGATTGGCCTGTAATTGGACAACTGGTCATCGCCACCACATTTGTAAATTGGCTTAACTCGTGCTACTTTCAATTTTTGAGGAAAAACTCCAGTAGATAATGTCAAATTAATAATGAAAGCTAAACCTTCACTAATTTTATAAGCGATGTTTTCAATAGGAAGTGGTGCAATACCATCGATGCCAGATGCGACGTTGTTTTTAAGTTTAAAAATAAAAGTTTTCACCACACTCACGTTTGTCGGACTTAAAAAGATAAAGTTTGAAAGGTGTGACTTCCATATAGCGCTACTTTTATCTTCATCGACCTCCGAAATGTAAGCCCCTGCTTTGATGAAATGCTTATTTATTGCGATTGCCATTTCGGCTGATTCTACCCGTCTACCGTTCAAGCGAGCAACATGCGACTGCGTGCTCTTCTTGCGGCCCGTTATCCCATTCACTGTTATCACATCAATGTTTCCTGGGACAAGGAAAGAAAGGTACGCGCGGACTCTTCGGGATGCTCAAGCAGGGTGTGGTGGGTATAGATTCTGATAGGCCTGATGGTTCTGATGGGTCTAATGTGGCTGCTACCTTTCAAGCGACGGTGTATGCATGTTGCCCAACGCTTAGAGCGATCACGCTTCTTTACGAACGCAATAAATATTCCTCTGTTGCATTTATTTCTGTTAGGTATAGTGTACAGCCTCTTTTCAGTTTGTTTCGGGCTTTTGATTAACGTAAGTGAAGCAGTGTGGAGCCAATTTATCATTTTTTGCGCGCTTGTTATTGCTTTACGTTTGAAGAGCCATGCCTGTGGATTCCGAAGGAGCGACGAAACGGCACTGAGATTCCATTGCAGTATCTTCCAAGAATTTTGGATGCTCTAAAAGAGCACGTGTATTCATAACGAGCTTCTTTCATTTTCATTTTTTACTCCGTGGATTGATTGATTGATTGAATCTTTTATTGGAGCGAGAATGGCTT
This sequence comes from Haemaphysalis longicornis, assembly GCA_013339765.2. Lineage (NCBI taxonomy): Eukaryota > Metazoa > Arthropoda > Arachnida > Ixodida > Ixodidae > Haemaphysalis > Haemaphysalis longicornis. Next base: position 42,133,385 of record CM023456.1, read on the forward strand.
ACGCCTTACGGGGGGAGGGGATGAAAGGAAGGGCCTTATTCAAAAAGAGGATTCTTGTTGAGAGGCTTGAAAGTCTTCCCCGGGGTCAGTGAAAAAGTGAAGGCTTGGGTTGTTTCCAATATTGTTTCCAAGGTAATAAAAAATCTTTATGCGGTGCAATCGCTGTATCTGTTGTTGATAATGTAGTTTATTTTCTTTCTTTTGTGTGCAAAAAATATTGCCTGTGAGATGATTCTTTTGAAGGGACGATTCGCACGAAAACATTAGCAGTGGCTTAGCTCGGCTATGCCAGGATATGCGTATCGTGAGCTAAGGCTCAGCTGGTTATTCTTAGGTTTCCTGGTTGTCTAGGATTAGCTGATTATCATGCTTACTGCTGCTCAAATGATTTCCAATCCAATCCAATCCAATCCAATCCAATCGGATCCAATCCAGTCCAGTCCAGTCCAGTCCAGTCCAGTCCAGTCCAGTCCAGTCCAGTCCAGTCCAGTCACTGCTCCTCGCGCATGCTCAGCACGGCTCTCCAGGAGCCACGCGAAACGGCTATGAAGCGGCTCCGGCGCAGCGTCAGACTTGGCTACTGCGCAACGGAGGCGCACAGCTGGGCACGCGCCGGCGCCAGTGCGTCAGCCGCGGCTATGACGTCACTCCTCTCGAATGCGCAGGCCGGCGAATATACAGACCCAATTCTCTACAAACCCGTACTCCAATCCAATCAAATCCAATCCAATCCAATCCAATCCAATCCAATGCTACTCGCGCTTGCGCAGCACGGCCCTTCAAGGTCCACGCGAAACTGCTCAACCTAGGCCAGTGTAGCTTACGCGACAAAAAGGAAAAGGAATACAGAATAACCCTAAACAGTTCTGGAAAACAATTCATCCGAACCATTCAAAATCGATCTGCTTGCGTGACGAACGCAATTTATGTTGCCAGGAAATTAAACTGCATTTTGGCCTCGGCGTGCACCAAAGAACCTGATACAGAATTACCCAACTTTCTACGATCACCCCGTCATGCCGGGAATTACCTTTGAAGCTAATGGCATAATGAAACTGATTGAATCGCTCAAACTCACTTCGTCACCGGGAGTTGATGACATCCATTACAAAATCAAAAAAAAAAAATACTAAATACATATCTAGTGCTATACTTTCGCTTATTTTCCAGCAATCATTGTCATCTGGTGTGATCCCACAGGACTGTAAGGTGGGCAAGATCATTGTAGTACCGATAAAAGGTAGCCCATCATCTCAGACGAGGTCGTGGGTTCGATTCCCGGCCGCGGCGTCCGCTTTTCTGATGGAGGCGAAAAACAAAAACCTGTGTACGAGATTTCGGCGCACGTTAAAGATCCCCAGGTGGTCAAAATTAATCTGGAGCCCTCCACTACGGCGCGCCTCATCGCCTGCGCTACGTCGGCGCGTTAAAACCCTACAATGAAAAACCATCGTCTCAGGATAGCTACCGTCCCATCTCACTCACCAGTATACCGTGTAAATTAATGAAACACGTTATTTATTCCCACGTTAGAAAATTCCTAACTTCCCAACCCTTTTCCCACCCCAATCGACATGGATTTTTAAAAGACTATCGTGCGACACTCAGCTTTATTTATAATTAAGTACCAACCTGGACATTAATTTTTCTAGAGATTCCCTATTTCTTGATTTCGAGAAGGATTTGAGAAAGTTCCACAAAACAGATTTCTAAAGCTATCTCGCCTAAACCTTGATCCCGCTGTATTCCCTTGGTTACAAAATTTCTTAACTAACCATGAGCAGTTTGTATTCGCTAACTCGCACTTTTCTAGCTTGTCTCACCTTCTCTCAGGAGTACCTCGAGTAACAGTTTTAGGGCCTTTGCTATTTCTCATTTACATAAATGACTTGCAAACTAATATCCAATCTAATATACGTCTATTTGCTGACTATTGCGTCCTATATCCTCCTATCTACACTAGTAACGACAATTTAATTTTCCAGTGTGATTTTAGTATTATTAAAATTGATGTGATACATGGTTAATGTCTCTAAATGTCCCTAAAACCTCATTACTGTCCTTCCATCGCAGGCCGACGTGAGTCTCGCATCGCTACGTAATTTGTAGTTCTAACGTTTCATCTATTCAAACCTATAAATACTTAGTTGTTTCTTTAACCCAGGATCTGACTTGTTCAACTCACATTTCGAACGTGACTAACTATGCTAATCGCGTTCTTGGTTATCTGCGCCGTAATTAACGTTTTTTTCTTCATTTGTCAAATTGCTAGCATATCAAACATTGGTCCGACCTAAACTTGAGTACGCATGTGCAAAGTGGGATCCTCACCTCTCTAACTTATCTAAGAGACTCGAATCTGTAGAAAATCGTGCGGCAAGGTTCCCTTTCCCTACCAAGCAAGTGTCACAAAACTAAAAGGCCAAGCTAATCTTCCTCCACTCGAAACAAGGCGTAAAGTTAAGCGGCTATGCTTGTTTCATAAGTTTTATTATTCATGCATTGCTCCGACAGTCATTGAAGAAGTTCATCGTCACTCTGACCGCATCAACCAACTATTGGCTCTTTATCCAGAAAGGACGCTCACCTCTATGCATCAGCATTATTTTTTATCAAAACAGCATAAGACTGGAACGAGCTGCCAACCGACGCCGTTGTCCTCTCCTGTCCCATTCATTTTCATGAAGCTGTCGAAGGCATTCTGTACTGACCATCAACCACATTGTTATATGAATGTCCACCACTTATGTAGAACCCCTGAATAGTGGTTTTACATGAGGGGTGGACAGTCAGGGGCCTTTGAGGTATAATAAATAAATAAATAAATAAATAAATAAATAAATAAATAAATAAATAAATAAATAAATAAATAAATAAATAAATGTAATTTTATTAGGAAAAGGGCTGGCTCAGAGGCCTATAAGGATGGTAGGGCAGGAAAGGAGGGGGTAAAATTAAGTCCGGCTCAGAATCTCAGCCTCGCGTGCGAAGTCCCAGAGGGAACGCAGGACGCGGGCTGCGTGTGTGTGCTGTGGTGGCGAGATCCAGTACCCGAACGTCGGAACTTGGCGGCGATGGCGCGCACGAATAGTCTCAACTCCGAGACACTCCCACACAGGATGCTGCGTAGTGGGGCGGTCCCCCATGTCGCATGTTCGACAGGTGACGTCGGGATGGGAGGGCTCAACGTCTTCAGGTTGCTGGCGTCCATGACGAGGGATGTATGCTCGCCATTTAGCAAAACCTCGGCAGCACGCGGCAGTCCACTCGGCAATGGATGGGAGTCAAGAGGTACCGATGCGAGAAGCACTTGCCATCCACGTTGCTTCAGGAAGTCACGCTGGTCGTCGGGGTCCTGGAGTGGACGGACGGTAGTGAACCCGTGTTCCAGCGGCGGCGAGCGGAAGTTGAGAAGCGCGCTCGCCAAAGCGTGAACGGCCTCATTTCCGAAGCCGCCCGCGTGGCCGGAAACCGATGCAGGTCACATGTACGTCCACATTGTTTTGTACGCAAAGCGCATGGTAACTGCTCTTAATTTGATGAGTTAGGCAGCCGTGCCATGGAATCTTCTGTAATTTTTGATGTCCTGAAGGTAATCTGTGTATATGGTCAGGCGCTTCCCAGGAGGAAAGGCGCCTTGAGACAGTTTCTGCGATGAAATGTCCAGGGCCATGTGAATAGCGCGCAACTCCAGTTCACAAGACGTGGGGCATTCCTGGTCATTGTACTGGAGCACCAGGCCACGGCGTACGTCACGCTGGGGGTGGTAGAAAGTAATGCCTGCGGGGTTGGTGGTAGATTCCCAGGAGGCGTCTGTGAAAATGGTCCCAGGATCGGCATCAGCACGGGAAGCCTGAGCGGATCGCTGGAAAGCGTGGGGCGCTTTAGTAATCTTTCTGGTAGTAGTATTGAGCCGGCAGACATTTTCATCCTCCCATGGTGGAATCTTTGGAGGAATGTTTGGCAGGTCGGTATGGTGCACGGTGGAGTGTAGCAATAATAAATGTTGACCAGAAAGAGTCCATGTGCGGCGCCTTGAGTGATTGCTCCTGCACTCTTCGACAGTCGCAGCTATTGCAGGAAGACGAGAGAAACGATGGAGCTCTTCTACTCGCGCGTGCCGGGGAAGGCCCGTAATAACACGCATGGATGCTCGGTACAACACCGCTAGTTGTTTGATTTGAGCCTGAGTGAGGTCAAAACACGAGGCTCCGTAGCAGGCGCGGGAAGTTAGAAGTGGTACTATTAACATGCGGGCGACCTTCGTACCCGCACCCCCACTTCGATGGGAAACCCTCTTAATAAGGTGAAGAATCCTCATCCATGTAGGCGCGAGCTATCTAAGCCATGCGTCGGCACCTCCGTTCTCGTGAAACGGTACGCCCAAGATGCGAACCTGGCGAGTAGGTGATCTGATGATTAGTTGATCCCCGAGCTTCAGATTCACTTTGTCTCTTTCTTCCTGTGACCTTCCTAGTAGAATGTACTGGGTTTTCTCAGCCGATGGGGCATCCAGTTTCTGGAAGATAAGCGAATAACGCATTCCGGACAGTTAGAACGGCAGTTACTGCTTGTTCTGTTGTGGCATGCTGGTTAGTCCAGATGGTCACATCATCGGCGTACATAGTAAAACGAATGCCCATAGGGTGGTCGTGAAGGCAATTTGCAAGCTCTCTCATCACTAGCTTGAATAGGGTTGGTGAAAGGATTGCCCCTTGGGGCACTCCTACCCTATTTGTGTAGTGACGTGGTTGGCTACGCCCGCTACATATTTCGAATGTGCGGTCATGCAAGAACGCTTTTACCATGTTTACGATTCGTGTGCCGGGACGAGCTTCTTCCAATGCTTGAATGATGGCTTCGTGAGAGACTGGGTCAAACGCTTTGCGAAGGTCTACGGGGAGCAGGATGCTTGGTACGCCGGTTCGCCGGCCGCGGCGCTTGTTTGCCAGACGTCGCAGGAGGTAGAGGCTGTCGTGTGTGCAAAGGTTTGGTCGGAACCCCGTTTGCGCTAGATGGAAGTAAGCGCATTGTTCCTCACGGTGGTAATTTAGACGTGTAAGAACCATTCTCTCGAGAAGCTTGCAAAGGCTCGAAGTCAGTGAAATTGGCCGCATGTTGCTCAGCTGTTTTGGGGACTTGCCAGGCTTATGAATTAGGTATTACGACGGAGTGCTTAAATTCGGGCGGAAGGGTACCTGGCATCCAAGCGTGATTTAAGTTTTCGAGTAATTGGTGCTTGCCAGTGTGGTCTAAATTGCGGAGCATATGCCAGGTTCTGCGATCCTTTCCAGGTGCACTACGCTCATTCACGGAATGTAAGGCGTGCAGCAATTCCTGTAGCGTAAATGCGGACTCTACCCCGTCATCGCAGGCTGGGGTACGTTTTCGGTATAGGTGAGGTACCGGGGGTGTACGAGGCTGGGGGAAAACGTAGATGCAGCCAAATCCTCGAATTCTGCACTGGTAATGCGTTCCTTAAGAAGTATTGCTTGCACTGGGTTTCCATGTTTGCACTCACCATTGATGGCGCGAAACGTTTGCCAGAGGTTTCGAAGGCCCGGTTTTCTCCGAAGGAGGCGCAGTGTTCGAGCCATCGTTCGCGAGCAAGTTGCTTTGCGTAACGCCGAGCTTGCACCGTCTTGTCGCGTACCTTGAGAAGGTCGTGCTTCAGCAATAGGTATTTGGAACGGGAATACGGGGACTCTCTGCACATATACACTGATGTATGTATCGGTTTACGCAAAAAGGGGGGTGTGCGCTCCGGCGTTTTAAGTGCGAATGCACTTCTTAAGCGAGCCTGAATCGTCCGCCGCCGTAGTCCGCATAGCAACAGTCGGGTGCGCGCGCTCCTCGTCTTCCCTAGCAACGGGGGGAGATGGGCGCGCGCTGCCCTGGCCGCGTCCCCATGGCTCATTCTTGTTGTTGTTCCTGCTGACATGGCACATACCCACGTGGGGGATTGGCCAGGAATCGGGCGTGAGAAGGGCTAATGCACCCGCTTAAAGGAGTACTGACACGAAATTTCAAAGCTGAGATCCGCTCTAGCAATCAAGTACAACGACAACACAAATAGGTGTCTGTGAATAAATGCATCTTTCTTTCTTTGTAGTTGTGTGGGTGTGTGTGATCTCTCTTTCGCGAACATTACCGAACTGCGCAAATTCAACTCGTGCATTCGCACTTTCATATTCTTCCCCTCGGGGGAAATGCGGGGAATTTTTTTCATACCCAGTTTGAATATTTCGTGGGCTGCCAGGGTGACGCCTTTGGTTTCATCTACAGCAAGTGAGTGTGTTGCCATAGAAGCTGCGTTGCGCCAACTGTCATCGTTTGAAAGGCAAAAAGTCACAATATTCAACGATTCAAAGTCAGCCCTTCACCTGTTGCAGCGGGGTATACCTGTTGAAGAGACCTGTCAACGATCCGTAGTTCTACTAAAGCGGCTTAAGCATGAAGGCTTCCCCGTGCAATTCCAGTGGATCCCGTCGCACGTCGGTGTAGCGGGAAACGAACATGCTGACGGCTTAGCCAAGGACGCCTTTTCTTCTACAAGGACGGTGCAAACGTGGTGCGGTTTCCAACGCATACAGAAACAGACCGTTCGCGAGCACTTTAGGCAGCTGTGGCGACCCGGTACATCAGCCAGTCGTGACGAAAGGCCTGAAAAGAGCCGAAGCCTGCCTGCTCCACCGAGTGAGAACAGACTTAGCCCGTACACCAGCTTGGCTGCAGAAAATAAACATTGTTTCATCCCCTTTGTGCCCCTCGTACAGTGTGACTGGTGACATTGATCACTTCATTAAGAACTGCTCCAAAACCAACCCTGAGCGGACGAACTTTTTTCGTGATCTCCAGAAGTTAGGAGTGCCCCATGCTACATGGGAGGACATTATTTTTCTTAGGGACCACTGGATTGTGTGAAGAGAGGTGTCTCATCTCCTACTCGGATTCTTGCAGTCCACAGGACTAAGTGAGGTGTGGTGACATTGTGTGTCTGTTATTTTAGGACTAAGGGAGGTGTGATGACTTTGAGAGTTTTGATATGGTATTGGGGACGATTAGGCGGAGCAATTGCCGGCAGCTATGCAAGGCTAAGTCCGCCTTATTCAACAATACTTACTACTACTACTACTACTACTTGAGAAGGTCTACGTACCGCCTTCCACCGGTGAGTTAAGCATGGTGCAGCTGCTGCCTAGTATTCCACAGGTTCAGTAGATGTTGCTCGAGCGTGGGCAGGTTCTCGTTGACAGGGATATGCCGAGTTGAGTCTTTCGCTGCACGCAAAATTTGGACGGGGAATGGCATGTTCATTTCGTAACGCTTAAAGTTAGCGCGAAATTCGTCCCAATTGACAGCCTTTGTGTGGCACGTATGCTTTTTTGAGGTTTCAATGTTAAGATCCAACCAAATTCGGTAATGGTCGCTACCCATGGTATCGAGCCCGCATCGCCACTCACTCACAAGACCAGGTGTGCTCCACGTTAAGTCAGGGGATGTGTCCTGCTGGCCCGCGTGAAGCCCATGTCGAGTTGGGTAAGCGGTGTCGTTCGCCAATACGAGGCCAGCAGCCTCAGTTTCGTCACTAAGGCGCTTCCCACGAACGGAGTCCCCAGCATATCCCAGTCACGATGCTGGGCATTGAAATTCACACACATGAGTATGACGTCAAACGGATATTGAGCACGAAGATCCCGTAGCCACGCGAAATTTGCTCGTCTGCGCCCACTTGTGTCTGGACGTATGTACACCGATATTGCTAGCATTGTCTTGCGTGGTGTCAGTTTGCATCTTACTGCTACCACCGCCTGGTAATCTGTACAAAATGCAGCTGTGTTCAGTGGCGTGTGAGGTACATCACATCGAACAAACACTGCGGCTTGTGCCGAACCTATCTTTCCGAACTGTCGTGTCTCGCGGTATGCATGATAGCAGGTTGAAAGTAACCGTCTAGCCTCTAATTCCCGGTTGAGTACCCTTTGTCTCTTGCAGTAGAAGGAGAGCAGGGTGCCCGATATGGCCATACAGCAGGTTCAGTTCATTGGCGCATGTCCCCAGGCTGCGGCAGTTCCAATGGAGGGCGTCCGGACATCTTGACATAGTGGTTGATGCCAGATTAGGGGTAGAGGTGTTGTTGAGGTGGATGGTTCGGCTCTTGTAGACTGGGTTTGAGTGGCTGAAGCGAGCTGTGGCAACCGAGCAAGTATCTGCTGCATGAATGGCTGCATTGTGTGCTATTGGTGCTCCATAAGCTGCTGTATTGCTAGTTGCTGCTGACTTTGCATGGCTGCAAGAAATTGCTCAAAGTGTATGGTGGAATGAACACTTCCTTCTTTGGCGGTAATGAATACACTGTGCACACAGTTCAGTTTGCTGGCAGCATTTTCAGATTGGGAAAGTCGGGTGGTAGTGTCAGGGGATCGTGACTGAAGTGGGTCATGCGCCTCGATGTGGTCCCGCTCTTTCCGCAGTTGTTCCTCTCTGCGTTGCCACACCAAGCGGCGCTCTTTACGTTCCTTGGCTGGGTTGGCAAACTGGGACTTCACAGTTTCAAGAGATTTTTGGAGTTTTGAAATTTGTTTTTGCAAATGCCTAGTCGTCGACGCATAGTCCCGCTCAGCTTGAGTTTCTTCTAGTGCCGGTTCCTGCAATGCGTGGTCAATCTCAGCGGTAGAGGCGTATGCCCCATCCTGTGAGACCTCAGTAGTTTCTTTTAACGATGCTGGCCTGGCAAGTGAAGATGATGTGCAAGAACTCTTGCCAGTCTTCTGGTGCTACTTTGGTGCTGTGAGCCGCCATTCAGAGTTGCGGATACGGGACCTACCCTTGCTGGTGCTGTTTGCTTGCCTGTTAAAAGCTTTTCGTTTCGGGCACTTAGGGTCCCTGGCGAGGTGTCCTCTTTTATTGCAGTATGCGCAGAAGGGCTTTCCTTTGTTGGGACACTCATGTGGACTTTCTGGGTGAACAGTGTCGCACGTGTGGCAGACCGCTACAGCTTTTGGGCATATGTCCTGTTTGTGCCCCGGACCATGGCATCGGAAGCACACAAAGGACGTAATCTTGAAGGGTATCACTTTCCTGGGTGTTCTCCAATATTTGGTAATGCGAGGAGGTCGAGAAGACTCGAACATGATGAGGGCAGACCCACATTTGCCCATAGGTCTCGCAGCTAGAATTTCACACTTTCTGTTGTATTCATTCGTTTTGTACCGGCCAGCAAAACGAGCTGCGCGCGCACCTTTTCTTTTTGGCCCTGTGCGCCTTCATTCTCCCTCTCTCCCCCCCCTCACTTTACCCTCTCTTGATGACAACGCATATAATCACGCTTCTGACAATAAACGCTGTCGTTGACTGCCCGACCACCGTCCATGCTGCTACGCTGCGCGCCTGTGTTCTGATTGATTGATTGATTGATTGTAGGGTTTAACGCGCCGACGCAACGCAGGCGATGAGGCGCGCCGTAGTGGAGGGCTCCGGATTAATTTTGACCACCTGGGGATCTTTATCGTGCGCCGAAATCTCGTACACACGGGCGTTTTTGCTTTTCGCCTCCATCAGAAAAGCGGCCGCCGCAGCCGGGAATCGAACCCGCGACCTCGTGCTCAGCAGCGCAACGCCTTAGCCACTGAGCCACCGCGGCGGGTCGCGCCTGTGTTCTCCAATATTTGATAATGCGAGGAGGTCGAGAAGGCTCGAACGTGATGAGGGCAGACCCACATTTTCCCATCGGTCTCGCCGATAGAATTTTCACTTTCCGGGGTAAGTGCAGTCATGAGAGAGACACTAGTTTCTCCCTTGTCGCAGCCATGCGTGACTCCACGAGACATGCCACGTCCCGGCGCCTGGTTCACCGTGACTGGAAGTGGAAGGGCACGTCCGGGTAGGGGCAGTGCCTTTAGTCGTAATAGTTTGCCTGCCTGTGCTGAATCACAAGTGTGTACGATGACCGTGTTGGCCTGTTCGCTAACCTTGATTGTCAAAAAATAAATAAATATAGTTCGTGCCTTGTAACCCACTGGATCATGCATGCTTTAACTGGGAAACCTGTGTCTGAACTGTCTTGCCGCACCACGATGGAAACAGCCCGTTGGGGTTTCCTGTGACGTAATGTTTTGCGTAAGTGCAGGGCTAGCAAGGACGCTAAGGTGTTACAGGGAAGCACAATTCGTACTTGCATCAAGGATTTTGGGAGCAACGTCAGGCAGCCTAAAAAGGCTGTAGCTGCATTTTATAGCAAGTCATGCTGATGAAGTCCTACTTCTCGGATGCTATTGCCCTCCCTCCCCCCAGCCCACGCACACGCAGAAAAAATTGAAACGGTGGTATCTAAAGCTATCAGTTTGCGATGTTTCGGGAGTGCAGCCTGTCGCAAGATGCTGGCGTATTCAATAGCTATTAAGTTCACTTACTGCAGCACTGAACAACTGTAGTGCATCTGGTAACCATTGTAATGATTCAAATGTCACCGCGACCCCAATTAATCGCCCAGAACACAAGTACTATATTCATCTTGAAGTGATGCAAGATAGTACAAGGTCCCCGCACGGGGCACCTTGAGTATTCATGGTGACGGTGAGCAGCGACACCGCCGCGGCCCCCGAGCTCCCAGACATAAGCCGTGTCCAACCGTGGCGAGGTGTTGAAAGGTGAAGGGTAGAAGCCGTAAACGGTGGCCGTCGGAGCCTTGGTCAAGCTCCGGCCCATGGGCTGCCTGCCTGTCTACCAGGCAGGGAGCTGCGGGACCTCTTTGACTACCAGGGTAAGGTCAAAGAAGAAAGTACCCCCGTCTCCCTGCGTTTTATACTATGCTATATGGCATTTTCAACCACCCCCCCCCCCCCCCCCCCCCAGACGTGATCGGCCCCCGAAAAGGGGCCGCACTGAAGTTTCTTTTCCACCACTTCCTGACTTGAGGCCCCCGAAACCGAACAACTATCCTCGCTTCCTCGTGATGGAATCTGTAGACCAATCAAAACCTCTTGCTTCACAGTCGCAGTCGGTATTTCTCGTTTCAAAGTTTCTTGACGGTATTGTTGGAGGGTCGTATAAGGCCAAAAGACATCGAACCGGTGAAATTCTTCTCGAGGTCAGTAGCCAGGACCAGGCCAAAAAACTTCTTGCTCAAACCAGCATCGCCGATCTGCCAATCCGAGTCACGCCCCACCGAGCCTAAACAGCTCCAGGGCGTGATTTCCGAGTATGACCTACTAAATTAACCTGAAGCTGACCTGCTGGAGGGCCTTCGCAGTCAGGGCGTAACAGCGGTCAGGCGCATAACCATCCGCAGAGACGATAAACAAATACCGACAAAGCACCTCATCCTAACCTTTGACAAGTCCACCCTTCCAGAATTCATCAACGCAGGTTACATCCGATGTTCAGACCGGCCGTACATCCCGAACCCGCGGCGCTGTTTCAAGTTCCAACGGTTCGGGCACGGCACAAACTCTTGTCGCGGCCGACTTACCTGCGCAAAATGCGCCCAGCACGACCACCCGTCCGTCAACTGTAACGTTCAACAATTTCTTTGCGTAAACTGCCAGGGTCCACATGCGGCCTACTCCAGAAAATGTGAAAAGTTTCAATTACAAAAGAAAATAATCAACATCAAAGTCACTGAAAACATCACCTTCCCAGAGGCGCGAAAGAGGTTCGCCTCTTCCCCCCTGGGGAGGTACGCCGACGCAGCTCGCCGGGGGGCGGAGCGGCGTCTGGTTGCGGCGGGGACCCAGTACCGCGAGTCGGGATTGGTCTCTGATTTCATTAGCGGTCAGTGTTTTCAAATTCACGCGTGGTAAAAATATTATGGGTGCAAATTTGTGAGCTCAAACTCTTGCATTCGCCACGACATGACACCGTAGCTCCAAAATTTTTGTTGCAGATTTAATACAGCTATACCTGCTGCCCATGAAAGTAGCGCTGGTTGGAAGCGTATATATTTGGATACCAAACTCTTGATGTAGGCTCCGTGTTCGTGTTCATGACAGAGGCGGTCCAGGCTCGATGGTGTGCTGGGTCCCCAGGTCGAAACAACCAAGATTGGGTGAGGGGACGTGCGCTCACTGCTCCGTTCATTTATGTCGAAGCTGTTTAGGGTTACGGTTCCGTGCATTCTTGCCCTGCACCCTGAAAAAACGCCTTGTGTCAAAGCGAACTGTCCCGCGAATCTCTGAAGCGCGAGACGTCCATGGATATACCTTTGCTGTTTTATTGCGCAGCATTCTTTGCCGAGTACACCCCTCCCCCTATCCCCGCCATGATCTTGTAACGCCCTGCATATACACAAAAATGCAGATATCACGGAAGTTTAACCTGTAACCATTATAAAAGCGTAAATGTAGAGAATTGATAAAACTAAATGTTAAAAAACTAAGAAAGAAATAAGAAAAATATCGAAAATTGCGAACCGTGTAACACGGGAGTCATAGATCGTCTCAGATTGGGTGAAAATGCAGAGAGGTGTAGCGCAAAAGAATGTGGGGTATCAAATTGAGGGTCTCGAGGAAGGAAATCACATGGGAGAAACAAAAAAGTGCCTCGTTGTTTGCTGAGGCACTTGTATTAGTTTTTATTAGCATTTGCTAGGTGGATCAGCTGTCGTAGCTCGGAAAAACAACACGCTGTCGTTGTAAGCAATGACCGCCACCGTACGCAGCTGTTAACATCCATCATGCACGCGTGTGTGAGGTGTGTGTGTGTTTGAGAGAGTGTGTGAGTGGAGAGGTGTGTGAGAGAGAGTGAGCGAGAGAGAGTGGAGGATGGAGAGTGAGAGTGAGAGAGTGTGAGGTGGTGGGGAGGAGAGAGTGTGAGAGTGAGAGAGATTGAGAGAGTGTGAGTGAGAGCGAGAGAGTGAGAGAGAGAGTGTGAGAGACAGTGAGGTGAGAGAGTGAGTGAGAGACTGAGAGTGAGTGATAGAGTGAGAGTGAAAAGAGAGAGAGTGTGAGACAGAGAGGTGAGAGTGAGAGTGTGAGACAGAGCGTGTGAGATTGAGAGTGTGAGTGCGAGTGTGAGAGTGAGAGAGTGTGAGAGAGTGTAAGAGTGTGAGATTGAGAGAGTGAGAGTGAGAGGGCGAGATTGAGACAGTGAGAGAGTGAGAGTGAGAGGGGTGAGAGTGAGAGTGAGAGTGAGTGTCAGTTTGATAGTGTGAGAGTGTGAGTGTGAGAGGGGGGAGGTGAGTGAAAGTGAGAGTGTGAGTGAGAGTGTGAGTGAGAGTGAGAGTGAGAGTGTGAGTTGAGAGTGAGTGAGAGTGTGAGTGGGGAGTGAGAGTTTAGTGTGAGAGGAGTGAGAGTGAGAGTGAGAGAGTGAGAGTGTGGGGTGTGAGTAAGAGTGTGAGTGAGAGTGTGAGTGTGAGTGTGTGTGAGAGAGTGAGAGTGTCAGTGAGACTGAGAGTGAGAGTGAGTGTGCGAGTTAGAGTTGAGTGAGAGTGAGAGTGGAGTGAGAGTGTGAGTGAGAGTGTGAGTGAGTGGAGTGTGAGTGTGAGTGTGAGTGTGGTGAGGGTGTGGGGTGAGTGTGAGTGAGAGTGCGAGTGTGAGTGAGAGGGAGTGTGAGAGTGTGAGTGTGAGTGTGAGTGAGAGTGAGAGTGTGAGTGTGAGTGAGTGAGTGTGAGTGAGTGAGCGTGTGAGTGTGAGTGGGAGTGTGTACCTTTTGCTATATACCTTTGCTATATCCTCATAATTATAACCAGAAAGCATTTTTATATTTGTCCCACGTGATCCCCCCCCGACGAGACCTTTAATTTGATACCCCACACACCCTGCAGGGTCATATGGAATTCATACCAGTCAAACTAACCATGACTCTCATGACTGTAACCAGGGCGCATTATTTAAGTGTCCGACGTGATTCCCCTAACTGGAACCTTCAATCGACGCCCCACATGCTTCAGCGGCCTCACCTTGAATTTAACCCAATCTATGACTCATAATGACTATCTCATGATTCGAACTACGAAGCCTTTTTTTATTTGTACGACACGATTCCCCTTGTCAAGACCGTAAATTTGATACCCTACACGCCCTAGCGGGGTCACTTCGAATTTTACCTCAATATAAGACTCGCCATGGCAATCTCATGGTTATAACCAGGAAGCATTTTTGTATTTTCCCACGTGATTCCGCTCATCAAGACCATTAATTTGATACCCATCACATCCTAGCGGAATCAATTTGAATGTTAAACCAATCAATGACTAATCATGACTATCTCATGATATAGCCCTACCACATTTTTGTCCCACGTGATTTCCCTTATCGGAACCTTCAATTTGATGCCCCGGACACCCAGTGGCATCATTGTGAATTTTAACCTATTTTATGACCCATTTTGACTGTCATGATAATAATCAGGAAGCACGTGTTTACCCTCATCGAGACCTTTAATTTGATACGCCACACGCCCTAGCGTCATGAACTTGAATTTTAACCGAATCTATGACTTACCATGACTACGTCATGATATATCCATAACGCATTTTCGTCCCGAATGATTCCCCACATCGAGACCTTGAATTTGATTCCCCACATGCCCTCGCAGCGTCATTTTGAATTTTAACCCAATCTATGACTCATTATGACTGCCTGATGACTACAATCAGGAAGCATTTTTTTATTTACCCCGCGTGATTCCGTTAATCCGGACCTTTCATTTGATACCTTACACGCCTTAGCCTCATCAGTTTCACTTTTCACCCAATCTAATGTGGTCATTATTCTGTTTTAAGGGGCGCTGCCCAGTCAATTCAGTAATTCATTTGAAACAGCAGAAAGGACAGCCCCGCCCCCATTTCCCCCCGGCTCTCACCTCTTCCTTTGTGACCCCTAGTATATCAAGCCGTTAACAGTAGCAGGCGAACAACCAGCACGCCAGCGCCGCCATGTGCTTTCCCACCACCCTTTCCCACGCTCTTAGTGGATCCGTCAGGAGGAAAAGTTAAGACAACCCTTTTTTATGTCCTCACCAGTCAATTATCACTCACGCGCCCAGCCGCGAAAATTAGGTATACAGCAAGTGCTTATGGCCATGAAAATTCAACAAGAAACTAAAAAAATCAGACATCCCTCCCTCCCAACTGATCATTCAGATCGCGATTGGTGCCATACCCGCAGGTAACCTGAATTCCGAGCCCACAGTGACGCATGAAACTTAACAGCCAACCATAGCTGCCTGCTAGGCTACTCATATGTACTCAAACTCAAAATGGACTCAAAACTCATATGTACTCAGTACTCAAAATGCACTGAAAACTCAATATGTAATCAAACTCAAAATGTACTCAAACTCAAAATTTACTCAGAACTCAAAATGGACTCAGAATTCACTAGGTCTCAGGCGTACTCAAACCCAGTCGGGATCACCCGGCTCAAACTCACTCAAGCTCAAACTCACCATGCCACACTAGCCTCGCGCTCACTCAAACTCAAACTCACGCATGAGTTTGAGTCCAAATGAGTCTGAGTGAGTGGACTCATGAGTGAGTTCGCCGACCTCTGGTTGGCACACCTTCTTGACATCCATAAACTCTTACACAGACACACACAAAGTCTGGACACGAATAAGAAAACTAAAAGGACAACAGACACACAGCCTGCCCCGGGTTTAGTACAACAGGAGACACACTAGAAGATGAGGCTAACACACTTGCACAACACTTCCAACACGTTTCCAGCTCTGCACACTACACAAACACTTTCCTGAAACATAAAACCGCTTGTGAAAAAAAGTCCCTACATGACAATTACAGGTCAAAACATGTTACAATTCTGAATTTACACTCTGAGTTGAGGGTTGCCCTGAGCACATGTAAACCTTCAGCTCCAGGGGCAGATAAGATTACATACACCATGATACAACACCTACACCCAGACACTCTTGAAACACTCCTACACCTATACAATAAAATATGGCTTTCGGGGCAGATTCCACACTCTTGGAGGGAGGCCATAGTAGTGGCGTTCCTGAAGGAAGGGAAGGACCCTTCCTCTCTCGCCAGTTATCGTCCCATCGCTCTGACAAGCTGCCTGTGCAAGCTGCTCGAGAAGATGATAAATCGCAGCCTCGTGTACTTCCTTGAGTACAACGGTCTTCAGAAGAGCTGCCAGGCAGGCTTTAGGGTGGGGCGATCTACTGTTACATAGCCGGCGCACACACGGTGCGTGGACGACAGACGAGACAGCGCTGGGGACTGAACCACTTATTCGTCCGTGAACACAGTATTTAAAACATAGCAAGGGAGAGGGAGTTGGGAAGGAAGAAAGGGCGAGGAAAGACATGACGCTGAGTTGTTGATACGTCATACGCCTGGCTCAGGCGGCGGGAGATACCAAAGCAAGCCGATTTACAACATCTACCAACGATCAACTTGTTGCGTTGGAATCCTCCATAAAATATGCATTTGCTCATAAGCAGTTCTGCCTTACGGTATTCTTTGATCTTGAAAAGGCTTACGACACAGCCTGGCGATATGGCATCCTTAGCGCCCTGAAGTCCTTTGGTGTGTCAGGTAACATGTTAAATACCCTTTCTAGCTACATTTCCACGAGGACATTTCGTGTTAAGGTTGGGTCATCCCTGTCCGGGATACATGTGCAGGAAAATGGTGTGCCGCAAGGCGGAGTTCTTAGCTGCACATTGTTTATAGTTAAGATGAACTCCCTCCGAAAGGCATTGCCACCAACCATTTCCTGTTCACTCTATGTAGACGATGTTCAAATATCTTTTAAATCCTGTAACCTGTCAATTTGCCAACGTCATGTACAGCTCGGTGTTAAGAAGCTTGCTGGATGGGCGGACCTTAACGGTTTTAAACTGAACTCGGGCAAAGGTACTTGTGCTCTATTCTCCCACAAGCGCGGGCTTAATGCGGACCCTGATATTGCTCTTGGCCGTGCATCTATTCCTGTTAAAAGGGAGCACAAGTTTTTAGGTGTCATATTTGATGACAAGCTCACGTTCACACCTCACCTCAAAACACTTAAACATAAATGCCTCAAAACACTAAACATTCTCAAGGTCCTCTCCCACCAATCCTATGGTGCAGACAAAGAACTACTTCTCCTGGTCTTTACCGCCTTAGTCGGGTCTCGGTTAGACTACGGCAGCGTCGTGTATGGGTCGGCATCAAAAACCGCACTAAAAATGCTTGACCCAGTACTTCACTTGGGCCTCCGCCTTGCGTCGGGTGCGTTCCGCACTAGCCCTGCAAAGAGTCTATACGTTGAATGTAACAAATGGTGCCTTGAGGACCAACGAACGTACATGGACTTGCTCTACGCTTTCAAAATTTCATCGATGAATAACCATCCTTTTAAACCTGTTTTTAATGATGCATCCACATCGCCAGTGTTTGTAAATCTCCCGTCCGTTCCTTTGCCATTCTCACTTAGAGTGAGACAGGAAGCTTCGGATTTCAACATCTCCTTTTCAGACATTTACACATCTTCTTTTACTGACGTTTTACCACCCTGGCAGCTTCAACCTGTGTGTTGTGACTTGTCTTTCGTGAATATTGATAAAACCAGGTTTCCACAAACTGCAATTTTGGAGCACTTCTTCTCCCTTCAGTACAAGTATCAATGTGCAGAGGTTTTTTAGTGACGCATCAAAAACTGCAACCATAGTGTCTTGCGCTGCTCATGGACCAAACTTTGATGCATGCAGAACCATGAGCACATACACCACAATTTACTCAGCTGAAGCATATGGCATCTTACTCATTGCACAACACATTCTTGAACACAAAAACTCGAAGTCCATCATATATACAGATTCCTTGAGCGTTGTGCGCGCATTGGCATCATACAAGCCATGCAAAAATAGAATTGTCCATATGGTTTTCAACACTATCATGTCTATATATGCCCAAAAACTTGTTCTGGTGTTGTGCTGGGTTCCAGGCCATGCTAGGATTGCTGGCAATGAGGTTGCGGATCAGAAGGCCGCAGTTGCTGCACTCAGGAACACAGTAGATATAACAATACTACCAAAGAGTGACCTTAAGCCACAAATTCGACAATACCTTCGTAGGAAATGGCAAGCACAGTGGAATGAACAGACAGATAACAAACTACACGTAATAAAGCCACACTTGGGACGATACGCAACTGACTCACACAACAGACACACGGAAGTCGCCTTGGGTAGGCTGCGGATAGGGAACACCCATGCAACGCACTCGTATCTGCTGACGGGATCTTCTAGACCCCAGTGCAGCAGGTGCGGAGAGGCCCTATCCGTAGTGCACATAGTAATCACATGCAAGGCACTTCACACAACACCACATAAACACTTCAGAGAACTCTACAGACAACATATTCCCCTACATCCATCGTTTTTTCTAGGTGACGATGCCATTGCATGGAGGAAGAAAAAAGTTAGGAGAAGGCGCCACCGGAAAAACGTGAAGCCTATGCATAAAAAGTAAAATCGAAGTCGGCCCATGCGTCACTGCACCACGTGACCCCACCGCGCCGCCGCCGTATAGGCCGCCGGGCACTCTTCAATTTAGTCTGCTCGAAACTGCTGTGCGGCCCGTTGTCGCGAAGCCTGCTATATGTTTATTTTTTTTCTCACGGCTTTTGTCTTTCGCACGTACGCGGCACTCCTGCCCGTACGCGGACATGAGATCGCCGAGCAGACAAATGCAGGAAGGACGGGGAAAAGCTACCGCCAACCAAACACGAGAGATGCGCCGGAGTCGGAGACCGCCGCCGCCGCCGCCGCCGCCGGTTCAGCCGACCGTGGAGGTCACGTGCTGGGCCGACTCCGGCGGCTTGAGAAAGGGAAACGGCGGAGGGAGCGGCTTCAACGGAGGTGGGCTTGCGAAGGCTAGCTGCGTGACGTCATGCCGTCTCCTAACTTTTTCTTCCTCCATGGGCCATTGTTTCCGTGAAACGTGCGTTTGAGTATTTGTCAGACGTCAAGTTTTTAAACCTCATTTCCTATCACGCATAATGAAATCTGGCCCTATACACCAGCCATGCTCATGGTCGTTTTGTGATTTTACTTTTGTTTTTGCCGACTTTACTTAGTGTTTAAGGTTTCACCCCTCATATATGACTATTGTTTTGGCGCTCTTTGCCCCAGTTGGCCTTGCGCCATAAACATCCAACCATCATCATCATCAGATAGTACAAGGTGGATTGGTGAGTCAGTTGAAAAGCAAACCAACAAGAGCCACTGAGGCTGCTGTCCATAGAAGATGCATGGGCAGGAGCTCAAGGGCCATCAATCACAGAACAAGGCATGTCTCGGGCTCACTGACGTCATCGGAGGACCTTTACCTGGAGGGCTTGGGGGTGGGAGTAGATGAGTTCCCCTGTGCACTCAGGCCCGAGAGTCTACGCATGGCGACTTTTATGTCCTGGGCGCTTGGAAGCACTAGCGTTTAGTTGTATCAACACGCTTTTCCCAGAATGTATTGTGTCAAACAAACAGCTGTTTTCCTTCTGCGGCAACCTGGAAAAACGTTATACAACGAAACAGATGGTGAATCATGGTGGTTCTGTTTGATTTTGCAAGTAATTTTGCTCACGGGCACCAGAGCGGAGGCTTTGACTCTTGACACTTCGCCGCGGCACAAGTAAGGGATAAACGCATCTTCAACAAGCTAAGAATTTACCTGAACCCGCTCCTAAAAGAGTCACGCCAATATGTGCTCATGTACGCAGTTCAAATGCGCTCATAGTTCTCCGCACGCACACATACACAGAAATACATCTACTTATTAATGCAAATTCATTAAGTGACTCATTGAGCTGAACAGCCGACGTCCTGCGTCTGCAGCAGAGAAACTGGTCCTAAAAGTAATTTAATTCAGTCGACAAGAAAATTAAATAAATATAAGTATGGTTGGGAGTCAAACCAGGCTTTCAGAATGCGAGTGAAGCACACATTCCACTTCATCAGTTCAGCCCCAGGAGTATAGCTTCCTAAAAGTGGGTCTAGTGCATGCGTCGTGTACTTCCAATTAAGAATGCTTGACTTACTGTGAGTTTTAGAGTTTTATCTTTCTAGGAACGTTGGTAGCCGAACATTGTGGTGACCACACGTTAAAGCCGCATATATGCATAGCCGAAACACAGTCAGTTGGATAGGGCCCGTGACGATGGCTGCTGCCGTCAAAAGAAAAGAACCCTTTCAGCACTTCCAGTTTGGTTGCGACGTCATACTCACCCATATTTTCCGCATTACAAATCAAGGAGATTTGCCGATGACGAAAACGACTGCCCTCAGACGCTGACGAGCAGTCAATCAGCCCGATTTAATTTCAACGTCAACATAATGTACCGAAATTCCTACATACCTATACGACAGATTGGTTACGAGGCCTAACACAGATATCCCCACAGGTGTATTGCCAACGCATAACGCCAGCACACAACACAAAGGACCGCACGCTGCTGGGAAAAGCTTGCCCATGGAAATTTACACCGACAGGTTGGACGGCGCATGTCCTGCATTATGCTGTTAAGACAAGAGTGCCGGGCCTATCTGTGCCACTGGCACTATGAAATCTAAGCCTGCCTATCGGGTGATGAAGACATCGTGGCCCCAAAGTAAGACTTCGAAGGAGTGGATCTATATCAGTCGGCGTTACCGAGCAACTTCGCGAAAATAAATGCACCTCAATTATAAGCAATGCCGTCCAAATTATTCCGGTCTACGGTCAACTTCTACCGTGGATGCTCTGAAAAGTAACCCTCATCCAGTTAACCTCGACGCTGCAAGACAAACACCTCGAAAATGTTACTTTTGGCACAAAACTCCAAGCAGCACTCAGAGGCGTTCGCATTCGCAACTCATAAATGCGTTGGTGTTCTCGAGAACTTTTTGTCTGGCTCGTTCACTTGCACCAACCACTTACAGGTACATGAGTCTATCGGTCCCGTTGTCATCTGTGGGACGAAACGTTACGTGAGTACGAGGAGAGCGCATGTGCCATCCTAGTGCAGACGAAAGAAATCACTTCACGGGTCACTAAAAAGCACGCCCAATGGCAGACGCGGTACCACAATAGAATAAAATAGCCGCACTAGGCAATAGCCTGCAACTTTTTAGTGACGTGGAAAAGTTTCCTTTCTTCTCCTTCTTACTTTTGTTTAGTAGAAGGGGAACCAATGCACTTCTTGGTATTGGCGTCATCTGCAAGGCAGTTGTCCAAAAATGTTACAAGGAAGCTCACAGAAGAATACACATTATTCAGGGGTTCGAGCGCAAGCTTTCTTGAAAACGCTGTATATGGTGTGAACGCATATTTATTTTTTTTTGTCGCATGCATAACAATGGACAACAGTTTATGGGAGTCATTTATCAGATGTCTTCATTCTCTCTTCCTTCCTAGCTTTTGCGGAACCGATTTTTCACGCACTGTATAAATACCGGCTCGTGCACAGCAGAAACGGCACTTCCGCGGGTTGTTGAAGAGGAGACAGCAAGCAAGGCAAGGAAGCCATGAATCCCTTCTTCGCTATCGCCGTCTTGGCTGCAGGTGAGCCCTCTGTACTTTGTAATTTAACATTGCTTCGTCTACAAACGCTTTAGCAGAACTAGTTATATGCTTGGACATCGTTGCACCGGAGAAGAATTTGTCGTGAAGTTAGCGTGCGTTCTAAGCAGCTGCCACCAACTTCCCGGGGTCTTGTAAACTACAATCAGAATTACCGTGCTCTGTTGTTAGGAGTGCTAGCCTCGTTCGCTTTTACGCAAACATTTTCTACGTGTACGTGTAGCTCTTCTTTTGCATGGTTGTTTTTAGTCTCCTTAATATTTCCTAGATAGAGCTTGCAAATACCATAGGGAAGAAGAAAAAGGAAGAAAAGGGAATAACTATCATCAAGTAGTCTACAGAGTAAGATTCAGGAACAAATAAAACTGCACGGTCTCTGCATGCATCTGTTATATATTGTTCCAGCCGCAACATGAAGCGATTTTGTGAAACATACAGCTTCATGAACTGAACTTTGTGCCCACACCAATCAAATAAGAGGTCACTCACATGGCACCAAAGGCGCGTGGCATAATCCCTATCAATCCACCGTTTTTGTTTATTTAACTTTGCATAGCTGATTCTATTATCTTGTTTACAAATGTGTCTCATCAAAAATAGGTTCGAGATCAATCTTAACATTTTTTAATATTTTTGTTAAATTGAATTAAAGACGGCCTTGCTAATTTAAAATTTTCTTTAATTGATATTAAAGACATCTTTGTCCCACGCATAATAATAATGGTCTGGAGTAGTTTACCCACGCAACGAATAGACGTCGATATTTAACAAAAGTTGCTAAACACGCATTCAATACGTCAAGCTCCGCAGTGTTTTTATCGTGTACGTGGTACGTCATGTTTTTTAGGTTTTATTAACGTATCGCTAAAGGGTCATTAAAGCATAAAAACCATCCATCTTTCCTTTACCAAGAACAATGCTATAATAGTTTTATTTGCAGCCTTGTATGAGGCAACGTGATCTATATTGTCGTTAACCTGTATAATTGAGTATGATATAATAAGATGGACTTTTGCCCTGCAGATAAACAGGGTATGTTTAAATACTATCCATGATTGATAAGTAAATGAATAATTGAAGCGAAACCTCAAACTAGGTTAGTTGTATGTTGCTTAGACACGGTGTATTATGGAGTTCAGCATAAAATAATATGAGCGTGGTAGCTTTAATCTAGAATCTGGCCTTAAACATGGAGTCACGGAAGCAACAAAACCCTGCATCATGGCATAAAATCAGCGAAAGATGAGCTGCTAAAGGTCGCGATGAAAGTAAAGGGTATAAATTACACCCGCATTACCTCCCTGCTGTTGTGACATTATAACCTTGAGCCTTCAACTCTCATTGCCCTACTCATATCGAATGAAAATTCTAAGCCAGAAATTTAAAACATAGAACAGTTTCTTCTGCCAGGTTATTTCTTAGCTTTTGCCACTGTTTTAAGAGAGATTTAGTGTTACTATAAACAGCTACGAACACCTGCCATTCTTTTATTCAATATCAGCCTCATGGACGAGCGCGGCAAGCCTTCCCGGAGCCAAGGAGTCTGCAAGTGGTAGCAGTGTGGTCCCCGCTAGGCCCAGCGGTGGATCTAGCCCAAGTGTATCGGGCAGCTTAGCCAGTGGTCCATCTGGAAGACCCGCAGGTGCAGGCCAAATTGGCGGAGGATCATTCAGCGGAGGATCATACGGCGTAGGACTAGCACCCGTCGCACCATTTGGTGGATTCGGAGCTGGTGCATCTTTTGGTCAACCAAGTTTTGGGGGCTTCTTTGGCTCCGTCCCCACTGGCCATGCTGGATCTCCCTTCAGTGGAGTTGGAGGACACGCTGGATTTGCACCATCCAGCTTCGGCTCCGGTAGTGTAGCTGGAAGCACCGGCCCCACCCCCGCCAGTGGATCTGGATTCGGATTCAGTGGTCTTGGTGCGGGACGTGGAGCACCAAACAGTGTTGCCGGACCAAGTGTCGGATTTGGAAGCTTCGGAGTGGGAGGTGCACCTGGAGCTTCCGGCTCTAGGTTTGGAGCAAATGGCGGAAGCAGCAGCCATGTCACAGCAGGCTCCCCAGGATTTGCCGGGAGCTTTGGGGCCGCACCCAGCCTTTTCTGGAATGGCCCGCAAGCCAGCTACTACCAAGTACAACCAGGTTATGGTGCTCCACAGTATTTTGGCTATGGTTTGGGCAACGTATATGGTAGCTACGGCCAGAATGGCGCCTATGTTCCGTACGGCCTATACGTTTATCCATCTGGATTTGGAAGTAGTTACGGCGTGGGAAGCTCAGGTCCCTTTGGTGCTTCTGGATCTGGTGCTCAGCTACCTGTGGCGCTGGGAAGCCGAGCGTCATCCGGCGCTGTCAGTGGGGCTGGCTCAAGGTAAATATTTTTTTTGCCTAATTTTTAAAGCTCCTTGTTATATCTTCAATCGATTTAGTCAGATTGCAGACCATCAAACTAGAGATTACATGAAGCTGATTGTATTTTTCTTTCGTAGGATGTTCTTCATTTTATTTCGCCAAAAGTACGTCAACAACAAAATAGTGTAGTTTAATTACTACGAACAAATGTTACGTTCCCAATATGGTCGGCTGTTTCTATATTTAATTTTTGTTTTCTCCATTATTGCTACCTCCCCAATCTCCCGCAGTCACCCCAGTTCATTCAAATCATTCCCATCTGGCGTATCAAGCTCTGCCGCTAGCAGTGCTGACCTCTACAGTTAACAACAAAACAAGAGTTATATTTTTCTTTGTCGCTGGTTTCTAATTCCACCCATCGGTGCGTACTTTAGACACCAGACAGGGTAAGTTGGGTAGTTACTACATGTGAGCCCGATATGTCTCCGCCCAGATACTTGAAGACCATGCCTAAGCAACACCTAGATAAATGTGACCAATCAAGGGTGTTACATATTTTATGTTATACGGACACGTAATTGTCTGGGCGTGGAGAAAGAGTCTTAAATTATTTAAATTACGCCATTCAAGCTAATAGGAAGACATTTTAAACTGCTGGTAGAAGATACCGGGACTTTTCCCGGTATTCGGTGCAGCCATTGGGCCTATTTATGTTCGCTAGCTGCATGCTATAGAAGCCACAAATCAAAACTCAAATTTACGTTCTCATCTTTTGACCTCCCCTGAATTACCACAATGTCTAATCAACACCAGCACCTCTACCTGGACAGGGAAGTATACTGCTCGCGATATGAAATTCTAAAAACGAGTATTAAGGCGAACCTTTCTATGCCTAACTGATGGCGACCGTCCCACCAAGACGCGCTGCAGGAAAGCCAGCTTTCTCTGTCGACGGTGATGATCGTGGAGAGAGTGAGAGATGGTTAAAACACGAAGCTTTTTCTGGTCGAAAGCAAATGTCTTCGAAGTCCGAAGTTAAAGTCCCAAAAAATGGCTGCGGCTTAGCCCAGTGTGCAAAGCGAAAGATTCGTTTAGCCTGGTTAAGTCTTGGTTTTACTTGGTTAACCTTTGATTTAGCTGGAATTATTTTACTATTCGACGAGCCTGCCTTTGTCTACGGTTGTGGACTCGCTTATGGCGTTTTCAGAGCCGTACGGCTCCGTCTTCCTCAGTCTCTAATGTTGGGTTTGCACGCTTGGCATTCTGGACCCTGTCCAGGGAAGCAGCTCGCCGGGCGATGTCCGAGGGATGGTCACGCGCCGTTTGCCGACGACGGCCTTCCGCTCCCGTGCAAAGCTCGGAGAAGAGCCCGACCTCGCATTTACCCACGTCCAAGGTCGCACTGACTAGTCGTGCGCAGCGCTCCTCTTAGCCAGGTGCACGGCGAGTCACGTCGCCACGCGGCGACCCAGCTGCGGAGAGCGCATGCGCCAAGACGTCAGCGGCGGAGCCTTGCGCGTCAATTCATGTGATTCGTTACCATGGCTACGGCGTGGCTGCGGTCAAACGAAAGTCAAAAACTCGGGTCGACAAGTTTAGTAAAGCTTCGCTTTAAAATCACAATCGTTACGCTCAATACGCACTACAGGAAAGCCAACTTACACAATGGGTTTCCACAAAGGAACATCAAGCGCCTCAAGAAAAAATTCAGAGCCCTTCCACCCCGTGAAGAAGGATGGCCAGCAAAGCTGCGGTGTCGAGCCTCCACGTGAGGTTTGACTGGGTCGTAGTCCAAGGGGTGCACGAAGCGAAACACGTTTGTTTGTAGTTTGTGATTGAGCATTGTTCCTGGTTATTAACTGAAAGTCCAGTCCTGTCCAGTCACTGCTCCTCGCGTATGCTCAGCACGCCTCTTCACGAGCCACGTGAAACGGCTATCAAGCGGCTCCGACGCAGCGTCAAACTTGGCTACTGCGCAATTGAGGCGCACACCTGGGCACGTGCCGGCTCCAGTGCGTCTGCCGCGGCAGTGACGCAACACAATCCAACACAATCCACTTTAATCCAATCCAGTCCAAATCCAATCCAATTCAAGCCAAGCCAAGCCAAGCCAAGCCAAGCCAATCGAATCCAATCCAATCCAATGCCCCTCGCGCTTGCGCAGAATGGCCGTTCACGGCACACGCGAAACTGCTCAACCTCGGCAGTGTAGCTTACGCTACAAAACACACAGGAATCGTGGGTAGAAATTTATTATAGCGTGGGTATGGTAATCACGGCGCATGCTCTATGAAAGCCCTCGGACCTTTTTAGTTTTGTATTATTTTTTCCATGCCCCGGGGGTGTGGCGCGCAGTTTTACGATTCCGGCGGGGATTTGAGTGGGCTCCGCAACGTGGCGCTACGCTCGCTAGCGATTCCTGTCTACATCGCTGTGGGACCGGAGACGATCTGCTGGATCCTAGCCATTTACAGCTTTACTGTAAAAACGCTTCCAGGGGTTGGAGTGAAACCTGGGCCCCTCGTGTTATGAAGCCGACGTCTATCCGATTGCACCATTCCGACATGGTCGAAGCAGTTCGGATTTTGGGCTTTCACTTTTACTCAGGTTGCATGCGAGAAAGCTTCGTGTTTTAACCATTTCTCTGTTAAGAAAGATGCTTTGATTTTTCAGGTAATTTGCCGGAGTACATAGCGGCAGAAGAGCCTATCGTGTTGCTGAAGAGCTAACGACCGAAAAAAAAAATAACACTATGATATCGAACGAAGCTTACATTAAGCTTATAACAATGAGGCTGCATGTGGCTGCGCTTAAAAAAAAGCTGATTCTAACATGCGTGACCCTGTCACTTTCCGAAATAATTAATAGCTTTTTACGCGCTAGCATCGAAAATGTGCAAGAAGTGAGAAACTAGTTAACTTCGAAAGCATGCAAAAAACAAAAAAAAAAAGGAAACAAAAATAGGAAGCTATCACGCACGGCATTCATGTCATCTTTAGTTCCAGCCATCAATAAAAACCGTCTTCATTTCAATCCAGGCATTTAAAACGGGTATTTTTGCTGGTCAATTGAGATATGCTCAGACGTAGTAGAAACATGATATGTTTATTTTTAACTTCCCATACCATAATAAAATAATTCACCAAGTTTTAAACACTATAGATAAGCTCACCAGCAATGTAGTATTTTCGGTAGTGCTTGTCACTAATAAGTTGTTTTGTATTCTTTATCGAATAAAATCATTTTCCGCTTTTTCTGTTTTGCCATGCCTTCATTTGAACTACCCCAATGGAAACCGTTTCGGGCTGGTAACAGATCGGGCTGGTAACAGATCACAAAAAAAGGATTACATAACATCCTAAAGTGACCAATATTCGTTTTTTTTTTCTAGCTCAAGTAGCGCCAGCGGCAGCTCTGCTTCTTCTTCGAGGTCTTAAGTTAAAAAAAGGTAAGCCGGTCCACCACACATAAACGTGCCCGCAGAATCATTTCGGCTTTAGGAACTACTCACAGCTATGATAATGTACAGGTGCCATCAAAAGTAATTGGAACAAGGTCTCGTAAATTTACAGGAATTTCTTCTTCTGGTAACGGCCTTGCTGCAATGGTGTGCGCTTAAAGGAGTCCTCCCTAATAGAGAAACCTTCCTGTAAACCACCAGAAATGGCTGTCCTAAAGCCAGTAAGAGAAATATTTTTCTCATTCACAAGTCCTTGTTACAATTACTTGATTGATTGTGGGGTTTAACGCGCCGACGCAACGCAGGCGATGAGGCGCGCCGTAGTGGAGGGCTCCGGATTAATTTTGACCACCTGGGGATCTTTATCGTGCGCCGAAATCTCGTACACACGGGCGTTTTTGCTTTTCGCCTCCATCAGAAAAGCGGCCGCCGCGGCCGGGGGTTACAATTACTTATGACGGCACCTGTACAATGGTAGCAAAACTGCAATAAATGGTTCCGAAAAGACCCGTTTGATCTGAGCTATGTAACAACATTACACACAAATTCACGAAAGTTTGGCCCCAAATTCCCCTTTAGCGAAACAAAAGGACCTGCATAGCAAACACAACGAATCTTTATGCACGGATGTACTTGCTTGTTCGTTTTCTGTTCAGTCTGGTGAAAAATTATCTGAAGTTGCGAGCTTCAGAGATTGGAGCCCACATAAAACAAACATAAATTATACTTTTTTTTTGTTTTTTTAAGACGCTATTTCAGAAGCAGGGAACCACGAAATTCTTCCTTGTTTTATCCATAATGCCTGGTCTACGCTTTTTCTAATGCATGTTGTTTCTGGTTTTGCTGCTAATGCTGAATCTACGTATTCGTTTATGTAGTGTTTCCCGCTAGCATGAAAGTAGCTAACCTTGATCTGCGTGATTTCTAAAAGCGGGACAAAGGCTAATGGTATGTCTTTGTTTGTTTCCAGATAGCATCAACAAATGATTCAAAAGGGCTTTCAGGGGTATATTGACTGTGCAAGAACCGTTCAGCGACAGGTTACAATTACTACAATAAAAATAAATTATGCTGGTTAATTTTTTGTGAAAAATTGTGCAGAAATCTTTTTTTCTGTCTGAAACATTCCATAATCATACAAACGATTATTAGATGCGGAGCATCTCATGCTCGGGGCTGTGTCCCTCCCTCCCTTGTCGTCCTCCGCCCTCACTCTACTGCGCATGCGCGTCTCTTCAGCCCCGTCAGCGTAGTCCACTATAAAAAGAAATAGTTAGGCGGTGCCCGGTTTCGATCCCAGGTACGTGGCGCTGTTCCCACTGTGCTACAAACCGAGACGGGAGCATGTGCTACGAACGCGCCTTATGTCCTTCACTCATTCAAAGTACGTCAAGAAGCTACTGATACAACGAAGGCACGCGAAGCTGAACGTCAACGGAAAAGACGAACTGAAAACTAATGGGAACTTCAGTCGACCCCATGGCTGCTTCGCATACTATTCAGTGTTCCCCTACGGGAAGATGGTGTAATTTTTCACGCCATTTGCTCCTTCGAGCAAGTGGTCATCTGCGAAGTGCCGTGCTTGAAGCACCTTACAGCACAGACAGCAGAGCAACCTACGCCTTGAAACTATTTCAGTAGCGTTTAAGAGCAACCTGATCTGCGTTTGGCATTGCGTGCACAAAAGATGAAGACATATGTTTTTAACATTCCACATGTTTCACGACTGGTCTGGACATACATAGGATGTGCCTTAGGTTTGGCTTGTCGGTTCATACTTCGAGGTAAGTCAAAGGAGAAAGCTTTACACAAGCGTTCTAGTTTCTTCCGTCCTATCTCGGTTCCTGCGCTTTTTCTTGTTACTGTAAACTCAAGGGCCGCCAGGGGGCGCCGACCAGGGCGGAAGTGGAAACTTCGGCTCCCGCTTCTGTAAATATTTTCGGTCGGAAAATTGTGATCCTTGTGACTAAATTGTGCATCACTCGTCGTCGCTCCTTCTGAGGACCACGTTGATTTGCTCTTCTGAGGACCACGTTACTTTTTTCGGTGAGTGGTTCTTTTGGCGAATTATCGGAACTTTCCTCCTGGACCAGGCCGCGACTCAGCTTACCCTAAAGCGCTAGGCCTTACGTCGGTGGTGGGGCGCGGGTAGGCTGAGGCCTAACCCGGTGAAGTGGGGCACCATTCCCGAAGTTGAGATGGTGGAAGGAGAGGAAATCTCTCGCGAAGAAGCGAATAGCCCGGGTTGGAAGACATGGCTGGGCAGGAACAAGAACGCTCGTATAGGAACGCCAGTTTCGGCGGGTAACGCATCACATGTGGGCTCGAACGGACGCCGCCGCACGGCAGCCACTCAAGGCGCGATGAAGCGCCTCTCCGCCGCATCGAGGCTCCGGCAGCCACGGAGGAAGAAGTATAATTCTTGCTTTGTGCCCGCGGCTACCGAGGGACCACATACGAATTATCGTCAGACCGAGGGACGGACTTGACGTCAGAAAAGTAAGCAAAATTAGGCTCGTACAAGCTCTCGCCATGGCGGCTGCTCTAGCCCCGGCGGAGACCGAGGGTGAATCGTTTGCCCTAACGTCGCCCAGAACATTTTAATCATTTTCACACCGGCGACGAAGAATGCAAACGCATACGCTGGGATCCAAGAGATTCGCATAAGCGCAGGATTGTACAAGGTGGCGGCATATATAGCGGCCCCCGATAACACCTCTAAGGGAGTCATACGAAGAGTCGACGTAGAGATCAGCCAGCAACGCCCAGCTCCACATGATGATCGTCAACCAACGGAATCCGAAGGCCCTAGAAGCCAAGAGGATCAAGAAAACTACCACAGTGGTAGTGCTTTTCGACGGCATGAAGGTACCAAACTACGTCATGTGCGCCGTCAGCTTGCTCCACTGCACGTTCTACAAGCGCCAAACAGACGTGTGCTACACGTGTGGAGGCCTGGACTACAGGGCTGACGTCCGCCCCAACCCCAACAAGAGGGTGTGCAGAGACTGTGGAATCGCCTCCCCACCCGAAGATCACCGGTGCTCGCCGAAATGTGCCCTTTGAGGAGGACCACATCCTACTGCGGACAGAATGTGCCAGGACGCTTCAAGTTCCTTACGTCGTGCGACGGAGAAGACGGCGCCGGCCGAAATCGCGCCAAAAAGACTCAGCAACAGCTGGCCCAGGAGGGCTGGTCACGTGATTCCAGCGTCGCTAGTGCTCCCAGGAGGGGACGCTCCGTTACACCAGCTGGCCGCCGACACGGCCATTTCAGGGGGCGCTCTCACTTCAGGGTGCGGATCCAGTTAGCGTCTACCTGGGCGGATATGGACAAGTTGAAGCAAGCGGCTCCGCCACCAAAGGTAACGCAGGTTGCATTGCCAGAGCATATGGAAGACCCCAGGGTAGCTAAGTTGATCTAAAAGAATGCTCGCTTAAAGGCTGAGCTTCAACAGATAAGGGCTGACTTTGTGTCGTTCCGCAAATCTCATTCCTCGCAGGGCGAGAGACAGCAGATGCCTCCGCCTGGGGAGGCACAGGCGCGCTGAAGTAAACGTAGGGCCCGCACCCGGAAGGGGAAGGAGGCCCTATGGAGACCGAGTGCAACAGCAAGGCTCTGGAAAGCATGCAGCAATCGATTACACAACTTGATGATACCATGACTACCATACTGAAAAGGATGTCGTCTCTTGAAAGTACTTAGGCAGCACTGGCTACATCACGCTCGTCTTCAAAAGGCCCGAGCAGGGCACAGTCGCCTGCAGGCGCGGTAGCACAAAACCCGGCAAGGGAGTGGCTAATTCAGAACAGTAACATGGCGGGCAACATTAATGAGCTGGTCGTGTGGCAGTGGAACTGTTCTAGCCTTAAAAGGCGCAGGGCTCCGCTGCAGCAGTTTGTCGCTTCGCATGCGTTCAAACCGCACGTAATTATGCTGCAGGAAACTCTCGGTGATTCGTTAACCTTCCCGGGCTATAGAGTCGTCTCGGCAACCTTGATCGCAAGAAAATGCTCCTTTCAGAAACACATACAGCTGGGAAAAACCCGGGCGGAGGTTATTATGGTCGAAATCATCCCCAACAGCTGGCTCAAAAACAGTGTATTCATCCTAAATGTCTACAGCTCGCCGTCGGACAACCGGCAGGCGTTTGCTTCGATCATGTCAAAAGCGGTGAGTCTGGCCAAGGGGGCCCCCATCGTGGTAGCGGGAGACTTTAATGCTCCGAATGGCGCCTGGGGCTAGTCGAGGCAATCCACCAAGGGCAACAATCTCCTAAAGGCGGTATCGGACTGTTCGCTGGAACTGGTTACGGATTCGCACTACCCGACCAGAACCGGCACGTAGTAGTCCGAGACACAACTCGGGACCTGGCGTTCGTCAAGAACGTTCCCGGAGCAAGGTGGCAAAATTTACAAGAGAATCTAGGTAGCGACCACTTCATAGTGGCTATTACCCTAGCAATCCACGCAGCTCTCCTCAGGGAATAGAAAGTAACGAACTTGGATGCCTTTCGGGAATTGCGAAAGGAGGACGAGAATGAATACGACAGCTTGGACAGCCTTTTTGCAAGGCTCAAGGAGGATGCAAATTCTGCGACCAAGGTTGTCAAAACGGACCAGAGGGTTGATCAAATAGATGCGCGTCTCGCGCACCTCTTTGAGGCCAAGAATTCCACCCTAGCCCGATGGAGAACGCAAAGGCTCAATCGCAGACTACGCAAGAAAATTGCGGAGCTCAATTGCGAGATTGAGGCCCACTCTATTGAAATGTCCAAGCAGCAGTGGAACGAAGTATGTGCTTCGGTTAACGGACAGATGAGAGTAGGGGGCGAATGGAACCCCCTCAAACAATTACTTGATAAGTCGCAGTCCAAGGGTAATCAGAGATTGGCTATCGACAGAATCGTTCACAGCCAAAAGGCAAAGGGGGTGTCCGAAAAGTCCCTCCTGCGGGGGTTAGGGGACAGATGTCTTCCTCTGGGCCCTTCCAAGAACGCGGACTATCCTCTTTAGCGGGGGGGAATAGTGGAGGAGCTGGACGCACCTTTCCCTGAACCCGAAATTTGGGACGTCCTACTCGAGCTCAACAGGCGCTCTGCGTCGGGCCCGGATGGAATCTCAGATAAGCTCTTACGTAACTTGGACGGAAAATCTATTGCGAAGTTAACTGAGGAAGTCAACAAAATCTGAGAGATCGGGCTCGTTCCAGATTCCTGGAAGGCGGCATCGGTGGTGCTCATCCCAAAGACAGGCAAACCTCTAACGCCGGACAACATGCGGCCCATTTCGCTTACGTCCTGTGTGGGCAAGGTGGGTGAACATGCGATTCACACTCGGGTTTTCTGATACATAGAAAGCCAGGAGCTGTTTCCCCACAATATGGTAGAATTTCTACCTGCACTATCCACACAAGACGTCACGCTCCTTCTCAATAAACAAATTATTGACAACTACACCAGGGATACTAGAGGCATACTCGCGCTAGACCTGCCTAAAGCTTTTGATAATATCTCGCACAAATTTGTGCTTGAGGCGTTCTTGGATACGGGCCTGGGACAATTTTTCCACGCATATGTTAGCTCCTTTCTCAGGGATCGCAAGGCTATCATCCAAATCGGTCAAATTAAATCTGAGGAATTTACCTTGGGAGCGAGAGGCACCCCACAGGGTGCAGTCATCTCTCCACTTCTCTTCATTTTGCCATGAAGGGTCTTTCGGAGCGACTGGCCACGGTGCGCGGGGCCAACCGTGCTCTCTACGCGGACGATATCACCGTGTGGTGCATGGAATGGTCCGACGATGAGGTAGAGCAGGCGCTTCAACAGGCATGAGACATAACGGAAAATTTTCTAGTCGATTCGGGAATGAGCCTGCACCGGCCAAATCCGAGTTATTACTCTACAGACCCACTCGACAGGGGATGAGGAACCTCACTTCTTTAGAGCAGATTCCCATAGCTATATATACACGGGATGGGCAGAGAATCCCCAGGGTAGACTCCATCAGGTTCCTCGGTCTTCTATGGAGTCAAAGGGGCGCAACTCAAACTATAGCCCGCATCACCTCCAAGACGGAGAACATGCTTAGGCTCATACTCATAGTCTCTAACCGCAGGAAAGGGTTGAGCGAGAGCAATCTCGTTCGGCTCTACCATGCGTTTCTTATGAGCCACATTAATTACGTCGCTTCGACTCTGCACTGGTCCAAAACGGAGGAGGCCAAAATCGATGCACTAATGCGCAAAAGCATAAAGCGAGTTCTAGGCTTGCCTTCTCAACACAAGCACCGAGAAGCTCATGCAATTGGGAATGCATAATTCCCTCTCGGAGGTGATAAGGTGATCGAGGCCCAGAAGACGACTCAGGTCGTGCGCCTATCGTCCTCGTGGGATGGTAGGCGCATCCTGGAATCCATTGGCTGCGGTCTTAAGAAGCCTAACGAGCATAAAGTGGCTTTATCGCCCTCGATCAGAAGTACGTTTACAATACATCCGCTTCCAAGAAATGTCCATCCGCAATACAATGTAGGGCGCCGCTTAGCTCGGGCCCGCTCTTTATTGACCTCGGTTGCAAGGAGTCCGGAACTCGCGACCTTTGTCGATACAGCCCAGTACGAGCGCTCCGACTGCTTCGCAGGGGTCTTGGTCGACCATAGTGGCAAACTCCTATGTTATGCCTCACTTAGGAATGTATCGGCAAGGGTGGCGGAGAAAATCGCCATTGCTATAGCAATGAAAGACCCATCGCGTCCAGATATCTTCACAGATTCGCGGTCCGCAACTAGGGCTTTCGCCTCGGGCTCGATCTCGCGAGAGGCAGCGGCCATCCTCGGCAGCGAGGGGGCTGCCGGTTTTCACACCGTAAAATGGTTCCCGGCCCACATGGGGGTCAACGTACATCCCGATCTTCCCAACGCTAATGAGTTTGCCCATGACCGTGCGCGAGGTTTCGCTCACCGCGGCGGTCCCGGCGAATCCGCAGGCAGAGTCGCCGGGAGGTACAGGGACTCGCTCCTCACCTTCCACGAGGTCACGAGTCATTATCAACTTTCTCGGAAGACTTTTCTGCTTCCTCACCCTCACCTCACTCGAACGCAATCGTCGGCACTCAGGATGCTCCAAACGGGATCTTTCCCTTCGAAGGGAAGTTTTAGCCACTTCTCGCCCAACATAGAACCGCATTGTCCGGACTGCGGGGATGCGCACTGCTCACTAGCTCAAATGCTCTGGCAATGTCCTGTGTTACGCGGTGCAGAGTTCACCAAAGAAGAGGACTGGGAGGAAGCCCTTAAGAGTGGTGACCTTTCGGTTCAGCTTCGGGCTGTCCAGAGGGCCCTCGACAGGGCGGAGGGTCACGGCCTTCCGGTCCTTTCGTGGAAACGCCCGCGACTGTCACGGACTCCCCCTGAAAGGGGCGGCCCAAGGCAGTTCCTCAGGACATGAATAAAGTTGTCTGTCTGTCTGTCTGTCTGTCTGTCTGTCTGTCTGTAAACTCATTGAGGCCTTGCTGGCGAAGCTTGTGGTGTTAAGCCATATGTATGTGTGTACAGACTCGACAGGCAGCGCTCGACTTACTCAAAGAACGCCTGCCATCCTGGTATATAACTGCCGAACCGATGAGTGTAAAACAAAGCTTTACTTAACAGAATACAAAGCGGACACACATATACAATTCGGGCCGTAGAAGAGCAGTGGTGTGCGACCAGCTTCCACACCTAGCTCATAGTCTCTGAAGTGGAGGCTGCCGCAGCCTGGTTCAAAGTGCCAAGAGAGTGAGGGTTCGTCCTAGAGTTGGTTGACGGTAAGGGTAATGCGCCAGATGACGGCTAACAGTCGGAAGAAGACGGTTCCTGTTTCGTTTTTAGTGCGGTGGGTGGAGAGGGAGAGTTCGGGTGCCCCCATGGTAGCGATGGACAGCACGATGTGGCTTTACACTAAGCTAACGCGATGTTAACGTAACGCGGCGGTAATGCGTGGTCGGCGACCACCTTTGTGAGACATTTTCCCCGTCAACGTCGTTAATGGTGCAAATGACAAGACGAAAAGAAGCGCCATTGATCGTTTATTCGTGCGAAAAGCGCTAAAAACATTGTTTTACATTATATACGGCCTAGGTGTGTTACTATTGTAGTTACATGCCCTTGTTGTTTGCAGACACAAAAATGCAGCAGAAGAAGGCAATGTTTCCCTACGGATTTTTAAAACTCCCCCAGAGACGGTTTTTGCACGCCTAATTCATCGATGCCGTTTAATCGTGCACGTTAACTTCATTGTTTCGAAGCCAAGTGCAGCCGGAAACGGTAGCGCCTTTCGGATGCCCTGTCGCCGACGTTTCTATTGTTGGTTCATGCCTGCTCGTAAGTTACTCTCGTCACCACGTTACGTTTTGCCGCAGCTGCTCGTCACAGGGGCGAAACTTGCAATGTGTGCTTGCCCGCTTCACCAATAGAATGTGCAACAATTATAATTATTTTGGCAGCTCCAAGGGTTATTTTATTTATTATGCTCTTTATTAAGAACTGTTCAATATTTGAAGGTTTAACAGGCTGAACCTAGCCCTGGGCTATAAGGTGCGCAGTAGTGGAGGGGTGCGGATTAATTTTGACCACCTGGGAATCTTGAACGCGCCCTGAAATTTCGGCACACACGCGTTTTTTGCTTTTCGCCTCTATCAGAAAAGCAGCCATTGCTTTCCGGGATCGAACCCACAGCACAACACCTTAACCACTGAGTCACTACAACGAGTTCCTTGAAGACTGTTAGTGGATTAGCAGGCTTTTGTGATTTTCATTCGTTCGAGGTCCCAAATGACGTGCTTACGAGCTTTACTCAATGGCTATATTTCCCTTCCACGGCCTTTCGCCCAAACTTTCTGCGTTCTTCATTATGAAGCTGTCTAATCAGGCCTACATCAAACGGAAGTAGTGAGAAATTAAGAAAGTTCCATTCATAATTCAGCCGCGTCATCAATAATAAATATCATCCCACAGCAGAAGATATTATAGCGAAAGCTGTTATATGGGAAACATCCTAATTTTAACGCCAATCATCTCCGGGAGGAACGAGAGTATAACGCCGAGTGACCCCTTAGTGTTGCTAAAACTATAGAGGAGGAGCAGCAGCGACGGTTCCAGTACCGACCGGCACTCCTCCAGACAGTTCCTTGCGGAGCGGTACCAGTATGAATGACAATGCAGCACACAACAGACGCCCGCTAGTGTTTTCTCAGCTTGACGACAGTGGCCGTAGGTAACAGTGGTAGAAATAGAATACGTAGTAATTAAACGTTTAATTGAGCCCTTCGAGTAGGAGCGGTATGCTATTACAAGGATCCATGAGGTGAACTGGCAGCATTCACTGTGGAGGACAGGAGTTGCTGAACGTCCAGCTGGCTTACGTTTACCAGGTTCTTCCGCAGGTCAGGCGCCAGTGTTGGCCTCGGACAAAAACACCAGATCTCGCTTAGTCCACAGATGGCCTAGCGATTACTTAAGCGACACACTCTACACTTGTGGCACGCTTTTTAAACAGGCATAGATACATCACCTGACAATATCAGAGCTCAAGTTTTCGTCGCTCCTATGAAACACGACTGGCAAAGCAAAGGACAGTGAGTACGGCTGTCAAATAACCCAAACGCCAAGTTGGGGCTTGTTGGTCTGCCTTATTTTCAACTTTATACCACTTTAACTCCTGATGCTTTGACATGGGGCTATGGGAAATTTTGAAACCATGACATTATCATCTACAAAGAGTTAGCATTAAGTAGGATGGTGTTTAACATCTTCAGTAAATGAACTGCTGGCTACTACACAAGTTTTCAAATATTCATTAGGTGATCCATAAATGAATCCACAGGTGATCCACAGGCTAGAACAAAATTCCGTCTTAAATATGCTAGCGCCCAAGCGTTGTGGTTTGTGGCATGCAAAGAACGGATGTCGTGTAAACATCAGCTGGACGTAAAGAAGGACAGAGCAAGTGCTGTTCGCATACCGAATCGCACGTAAGAGCTTTACTTGGTCGAAAGTGTATGGTCCCTCATTGCCACAGCGACACATACAACGTTCTGTCCCTTATGCAAGTAGGTTTTCGTCGCGGGCTCTGTCACCCTCTGTGCGCAAGATATTCTCAGGAAGCTTCATGGCGATGTTTTCGCGTACCCTAGCAGCGCACAGCTCCGAGTGGTAGTTGGCGTAGACGTGAAAAGATGTGCAGAAGGGTATGTGAGAAGCCACTGGACTCGCAAAACTGCGTGGCGTGCGAAATAAACTTTTAAAGAAGGGCGATGACCCCGCGCCGGCGCCGGTGCCCGCGGAGGCCGCAGACGCGGCCGCGGAGACGCCAGCGCCATCTCTCGCCCCCGCCGCGGATCCTCCCGCGGCGAAGTGCGAGGAGGTGGCGCCGCTCGTCGGCACCCCAGCAAAGAAAGAACTGAAACTAAAGCGTGGCAAACTGTTCGCATGGCGACGCAGTGAAACATCCCCCTCGCGAGGGGCACGATCAAATGCAGAGCATTTCCGGGGGCGCACGACGTTAAGTAGTTTGCGTTAAGTTAATGTTGTTGCACTTGTGGCAACTGCTGACGAGAGAGCGCTCGTCAGCAGTAATTTGAATGAGTCAACGATATAAGGCGCGTTCGTAGCGTCCCATTCTGTGTCGGCTTTGTGGCGCAGTGGGTAGAGCACCATGTACATTGCGTTCCGCCCGCAGGGTCGAGGGATCGAAACCTGGCGCCGGATAGTATTTTCTTTTATATAGTGTAGGGGGAGGGGTGCGGACAACGACGGTGCGGACTACGACGGGACAACGCGGGTGACATCGTGAGTTACTGAAATGTGTTTGACTCCGTGCCCCACTCTGCCATACTTAACCGGCTCCAGGCCATAGGGGTAGGCGGAAACCTATACCGCTTCGTGAAAGCCTTCCTTGCGGACAGAACCTTCTCAGTAATATTTGGGGATACTCAGGGTGAATGGCAGAGCAACCAAACAGGCGTCCCACAAGGCGCTGTCATATCCCCGGCTCTATTAAATGCAGAGCATTTCAGTAACTCACGATGTCACCCGAGTTGTCCCGTCGTAGTCCGCACCGTCGTTGTCCGCAAAAAAAAAATAGTATCCGGCGCCAGGTTTCGATCCCTCTACCCTGCGGGCGGAAAGCAATGTACATGGTGCTCTACCCACTGCGCCACAAAGCCGACACAGAATGGGACGCTACGAACGCGCCTTATATCGTTGACTCATTCAAATTACTGCTGACGAGCGCTCTCTCGTCAGCAGTTGCCACAAGTGCAACAACATTAACGTAACGCAAACTACTTAACGTCGTGCGCCCCCGGAAATGCTCTGCATTTGATCGTGCCCCTCGCGAGGGGGATGTTTCACTGCGTCGCCATGCGAACAGTTTGCCACGCTTTAGTTTCAGTTCTTTCTTTGCTGGGGTGCCGACGAGCGGCGCCACCTCCTCGCACTTCGCCGCGGGAGGATCCGCGGCGGGGACGAGAGATGGCGCTGGCGTCTCCGCGGCCGCGTCTGCGGCCTCCGCGGGCACCGGCGCCGGCGCGGGGTCATCTATTTAACATTGTCATGTAAGGACTCCCACCAATGCTGACGTCGATACCCGGTCTTAATTTTGCCGTGTATGCAGACTACATAACCCTTTGAACCCATTCGGGGTCCCCCGGAGAGCAGGAACTAGCCATGCAGCCAGGCCTGAATGTCATTCATGACTACATCCAGCAGTGCGGCATGAAAACCTCTCCAGGAAAAACCGAATACGTGGCTGTCATGAACACTCCGCGACTGTGATCCGAGGCCGAACGAAACCTTATCTCCCTTCTTTTAGGGGGCTCAGTCATATGCCGGAAACCAACAATTTGTATACTCGGCATGCTGACGAGGACTGAGGGCTTAAAAGTTGGCTTCATAGCACGAAGAATACTTGCCATCAGGCCTTACACCTTATGCGTCGCGTCTCCACCCGTGGATGGGGAATCAAAGAAGCGGGGCTCCGACAGATCACCCTAGCCCTCATGACGTCAAAAATCCTGTACGCATATTCGTACATGAGACTTAACGCTACCCAACGCCTTCAGCTTGAGAGAATAAATCGCAAATCGATGCTCTTAGTCACTGGGCTACCGCAGTACTGCCCAGTAGTGGACCTGCACGCATGCAGCAAATCAATGCCCTGCAAATCAATCCCCCCTCCTTTTCTGCATATATATTGAGACGTTTTGTTTAAGTGTCATTAAAAGCAGGAACATTCAACGTTTTCGGTTGCATATGACGGCAGTTCGACTACTAGCGTGCGCGGATGACATTGCAGTATTCTGCACTACTAAAGAAAGCATTTTCGAGGTTGTACGAACCGTGAAACATTTTTGCTTGGCAAGCTGTATAAACTGGTCTAAATGCTTAGGCTTTTGGCATGGCGAATGCCCAGCGCGTCCGTCTTTCCACAACGGTGGCTGGCCGTCACATCTTGCGGGCATTGGGATACGACGTCGACAACCTGGAACCGCTCTCGTCTCCTGCCCCACCATGGGAACTCATCGACTTAGTGGATGGTATACCATTACCAAAGAACATGAGTTCAGCTAATTCGCAAAGGCGCAAACTGCCGCTAAACGCCACATGAAGATGTCACACAAGCTATCCCTTCCCTAGGAGGGACCGTCCAACTATGCACGGATACCGCCGAGTTCGACTGTAGTTCAACGGCTCACCGATGAACACACGGTCACCAATCTTGAGCTCATCGCCATACGCCTTGCGATTACTCGAATAGTGGAAAAACGGGATCCGTCATCTCGCACCTATTATATTTACACCGACTCGCAAGCAGCGTACACCGCCTGCCGTGCAGGAGGAGCGGACTAATCTGTTCTTAACACAATTCGGAAAGA
Organism: Haemaphysalis longicornis; assembly: GCA_013339765.2. NCBI lineage: Eukaryota > Metazoa > Arthropoda > Arachnida > Ixodida > Ixodidae > Haemaphysalis > Haemaphysalis longicornis. The sequence continues at coordinate 42,173,614 of CM023456.1, forward strand.
AGCCCGTTGCCTACGGGAGGAAGGCTACAACATAGTCATCAAATGGATTCCTGCGCATGAGGGAATTACTGGGAACGAAAAGGCACACCAGGCAGCGCGTGCTGCAGCTTTTTCCGCACCTTTGCCTGGATGCGCTGTCGTTTCCACTTCTTCGGCCATTGTCGATGTTGCACACCCACCGTCGCCTCTAATGGATAAGGCCGAGACATGGCATCGTTCTCAATGCTATCGCCGCAGCTCTCTCCGGCACTTGGCGAACCCCGAGAATAACTTGACAGAGAACTTAAATATAAATTTGTCTACCTCTTCATCTGTGAGTCTGAGAATGCTTACGCTTTAAAATGATTTACACCCTCAAGGCCGTAGATCACTGTCTATAACTAACACCCTTACCTCCCGCAACAAACAAAAAAAAAACAAAAACAAAGCAGACACCCTTTAAGGGCATGCCTTCCTTGATTGTGGGGGAAGTGTAGCAAAATTAAGACGTTTCCCTACTAAGCTCGGCGATAGCTCCATTACGCCCCCTCCGCTAAAGGTCGATGTGCAGCAGATGGAGGAGGTGACGCAGGCGTGCGAAAGCGCCTCATAAATATATAGCCTAACGTCATGTTATCAGGTGAACACCGACAGCCGTTACTCACAGGCCGACGTAGGATGAGAATGGCGTTGCTATGCGAGACGCGTAATGCTGCTAGCCACAAGACGTTACGCGTAACTTCCCATTTTCAGGTTTACGATGTTAGGGTTAACGCCACATTTTGCAGTGCAAGCCCTCATTCACACAGCCGTTTTTCACCCCGTCACGTCACCGTCACGTCACCGTCTTCCGTCATGGGCGACGGTTTTTCGGGCGATATCTCGCTGAAAACGGTGCGACGGTGACGGGAGGCCGAGCTCTACGGATCCGTCCCGTCAACGCGACGGGCCCATGCCTCGCGATAAACCAGCGAATCAGAAAACAAATCTTTTTGGCTAAATTTAGCGAAAAGTGAGCACAAGCCATTTTCTTTACTTTTCAGTTTAAGCACGCTCAATTCTAGGCTAAACTGATCACTGGGCAGACGACCCTGTACTCTGACGGAGAGCTCCAGTACGAGCGCTACTCCGTTTACGGCTCCGTCGCGGTTTCTTGTCGTGACGGTGCCGGGGCGGAGAAGGTGTCGACTGTGTGAATGAGGGCTAACACATCAAACCGGCACCCACTCAAAGCATTTTTGGTAGCTCGGACAAGGGCCGCTTTAAATGAACTCTGATCTCTTTGTCAAAGCAGCAGGTACAGATTCGCGCCGTGCACCCCAAAACCAAACGTTACGCCTTCGGAGTGCACACCCGAGAGTTGCTGTGCGTATTCTAGAAAAGTGGTGCGTACCTCCAGAGTAGCACATACTCGCAGTGTGGGATTGTCGAACTAAAGAATCCATGACGAGAAAGCTTTGTGTTTAACCATCGTCGTCATTATAGACGGAGGGGTGCATGATTTTTTTTGTTTTTCGATAGGGTAAAAGAAGGTAGTTATAGAAAAAAAATAAAGCCGTTACTCAATGTGAAAGCTGTCGGAAGTACAGAGCAGTGATTCGGGATAATGGGCTGCAGCGCCGTTATCCGCTCACTGCTGCCACCCAATGCATTTCGAATTTCCCGCTTTCGCAGTGCTCCCGCGCCCCCTGCCTGAAACTGCACTCGTGCGAGTTCTGCCCTTTTTGTGCTTGCTTTAATTTCGTATGCTGAAGCTGTTTTGCATCATTTCGAACACGTAGTTTTTTTTTTCTTGCGTGGCTGGAGCCTTTCTGCGGCATTTCGAAGGCGCCATTTTTTTCTTGCGTGGCCGCTTATATCGTAAAAACCAACCCAACGAGCGTTCCTAACTAAATGAACGCGGGGCTGCCGGTTATATACACGGATTTTGCCTCCGATGTACCTGCAGTTTTCTTTGCGCTAAGCAACGGGGAGATGTACGACAAGCGCCAGTGGTTCACGAGATTCGAACGGTGATGACTATTTAAACCACGTGGTTTTTAATGCCTAAGCGTGACTCCGAGCGAGCTGCGTCAGCGGCCAACGCAGGCCGTGGTAACTCGTTTTATGCCGTTCTCAAGGACTACAGGATTATTCTGCTGCAAATACCTTCAGGAGAAGAAATGAACCGCACAGTTGTGCTGCATTGTGACACCAAGGGGCGACCGTGCAGAATAGATTTTCGGCAGCCGCTCAAGGACTTAGGTGTCATTCAGGAGGTGCGTGGCCTTGGCGCATTCCAAATGTCACACGTGTGGCTTGTGAAGTTTTTCACGGACGACGCGAAGAAGAAGATTGTGGACGCAGGGGACCTAGACGTGCAAAAGCGGGTGTGTCTGGTGGTTGACCCCAACAGACAGAAAATTCGCGTGAAACTTCATTGGGTGTCATTTGACGTGACGAACGACACTATCCGACGTTTATTAGGGGCGTACGGTGAAGTCAAGGACGTGACCAGTGACCGCTGGAGAGTAAAGGACTTTGAAAACGCCGACTCGACGACTCGGTTCGTACGTTTGGTTCTTCGAGAGGGCGTGACCCTGGACTGCCTCGCACACCAGCTACGGCTGGGCAAAGGTACGGCTCTTGTGGTCGTGCCTGGAAGAACGCCTATGTGCCTACGCTGTAACACCGCGGAACACATTGGCAGGGGATGCTGGGTCCCGAAATGCGGCGAGTGTCACGGTTACGGACATGAGCAAGCTGAATGCACGTGCTTGTACGCGGGCGCAGCAAGTCGCGGCACCGACGACGGACACACTGACTTGGTGATGGACGAAGAAAAAGCAGAGAATGTTCCTTCAGCTTTTAAATGCAGAGCATTTCTTTTACTCACGATGTCACCCGGCGTTGGCGTGCCTCGGCGTCCGCAACAGCCGTTCCAGGTGCGCCCTCTCCCCCACTCTTCCTCTCCCGCATCACGCTACCCTCCTCGCTCTCAACAACAGGTCCGCACCCCTCCCCCTACAGTATATAAAAAAATAATACTTACCGGCGCCTGGTTTCGATCCCACGACCCTGCGGGCGGAACGCAAGGTACATGGTGCTCTACCCACTGCGCCACAAAGCCGACACAGAATGGAAGGCTACGAACGCGCCTTATATCCTTGACTCGTTCAAACTACGTCAAGAAGCTGCTGATACAACGCATTCACTACCTGTGGGCGGAACGCTAGGTACATGGGCTCTTCCCACTGCGCCACAAAACCGACAGAGAATGAAAGGCTATGAACGCGCCTTATATCCTTGACTCATTCATACTACGTCAAGAAGCTGCTGATACAACGCATTCACTACCACCAACTCCCCAAACACTAAACGTTAACGCAATACACCCACCCCCTATGCGACGCATTTACTCGAGTCCCCCTCACGGGGAGATGGTTTCAAGTCGCTCGACTCCTACCTCGTAGGCCCATCGCGTCTTGTTTGTGACTATGCGCAGCGAAACATTGGAACCACCGCAGTGAATATCGAAAAAAAATTAGGCTACGAATCTGCACGTAGCGCAACTAAAAAGTTACTTTTTCGAACAAGGTGAAGGGGAACGGCGACGTGAAAGCTACAATGGAGACTGTCGTAATCGAGGTGGCAAAAACATACGCAAAGGAGCTATCGGCGGACGCCACATCCACAGGCGATAACGCGTACAGCCGAACGCAGCAAGAACCAGCGGCGAACGGAACCCAAGGAAGCAACGCGGAAAATATGGAACACCAAGAGGGCTCGTCAAAGCGACGAAGGGAGCAAACTACGGATATGACGGATGAGCAGCGGCTGCGACACCTAGAGCAGAAGTGCAAAGTCGTCGTAGGCAAGAAGAGAAATGTGAACAAACAACGGTCGTCGTCGCTTTCACGCGACGAAAAGTGAACTGGTTCAGTGTCATTGACTCACATGCCATAACTAGAAAGGTAAGCGCAGTGCTCTTTGCCTGGTTTTGCTAATCAACTATGCCAGTAGAAGTAGCTAAACCGTTGCGATTTGCTACGCTTAATGTGGGAGGACTGGCGACAAAAAAAAAGGCAAAACCAGTTATATCGAAGAGTCACGGAAAAGGACATCGATGTCTTTGCTGTTCAAGAGACTAAAAATTGACCGCGAAGACGAGACAGACAGCATGGCGCAACGGTTTGAAAATCAGTATAACATTTGTGTAAGCCACGCTGTTGAAAATTCGGCAGGGTGTCTTCTTTTTATTCGAAAGAGTATTGGCGGTGTTATAGGAAGTGTTACTGCATGTGTGAATGGAAGATTTATTGTGTGTGAATTCACGCTGTCAAATCAGGAATGGACAGTTATATGTTTATATGCGTCAACTAAAGTTCAAGCGTGAAAGGAAGATTTCCAATCGGTGGGAAACTATTGCAAATCGGATCGTTTACTAGTATTATTGGGAGACTTCAACTGTATTAAATGCAGAGCATTTCTTTAACTCACGATGTCACCCGTTCTAGTTGTCCGTAGTAGTCCGCACCCCTCCCCCTACACTATATAAAAAATAATACTTACCGGCGCCTGGTTTCGATCCCACGACCCTGCGTGCGGAACGCAAGGTACATGGTGCTCTACCCACTGCGCCACAAAGCCGACACAGAATGGAGGGCTACGAACGCGCCTTATATCATTGACTCATTCAAACTACGTCAAGAAGCTGCTGATACAGCAGCAGCAAGAACAAGAACAACTTCAACAATGACGTCTCCCGTCGACTCCCTCGAATGGGGGGACTAACTCAACCAGAGGCATCTAGACGTCGACGACGCAACAACAACAGCCAGAGAAGAAAAGAGAGAGAAGAGAAGAGAAGAATAATAATCATACCCACCTGCTAATAAATGATGTCACGTGACCACGTAATTACGTCTCCTCATTTCATTACAATACAACAACCAACAGCAACAAGTGCAAGAACATTAACGTAACGCAAACTACTTAACGTCGTGCGCCCCCGGAAATGCTCTGCATTTGATCGTGCCCCTCGCGAGGGGGATGTTTAGTTTCCTGCCGCAGCAAGAACCAGGCGGCCTCCTTTCTGTGCTTGCGGGTCTTGCTTTTAAATGCAGAGCATTTCAGTAACTCATGATGTCACCCGCGTTGACGTCCGTAGTCGTAGTCCGCACCCCTCCCCCTACACTATATAAAAATAATACTATCTGGCGCCTGGTTTCGATCCCTCGACCCTGCGGGCGGAACGCAATGTACATGGTGCTCTAACCACTGCGCCACAAAGCCGACACAGAATGGTCGGCTACGAACGTGCCTTATATCCTTGACTCATTCAAACTACGTCAAGAAGCTGCTGATACAACGCATTCACTACCACCAACTCCCCAAACACTAAACGTTAACGCAATACACCCACCCCCTATGCGACGCATTTACTGGAGTCCCCCTCGCGGGGAGATGGGCCCTATTTTTTTTGTTCTTCGCGCGATAAAACGAGTGCAACGCCATTTCGAGATGCAAGTACAGTTATTTTGAGTGGTGTAATTAATTAAAGTGGTCTAGAAGATGTAGGAGCGACATTTAACAATGGCCCCGTATTCTTTACACACTCCCACGCTAGCCACGCTAGACTGGACAGAGCGTATCTATCCTTAGAATAGATTCCAGATTGTCGAGAATACAAAGTTTGCCCGGTGACTTTCAGTGATCACTGTTTGATTTCGTTTTGCATTGGCAGGAAAACAAAATATAAGAGTGCCTTTAGTTGGGAAGGGTGGAAACTAAACGGGAAACTTTAAGAAGATGATGTGTTTGTAGATAATACGCTTACGTTGCTAGCAAGTGGGAAAAATGAGGGCAGCTGCTTTTGTGAAGGATGGGAACTCTTCAAACAGAGTGTAAAAATCAAAGCAATTGAAAGATCGAGCCTTCTAAAACATGAGGCGCAAAGCAAGAAGCATTATTGCGGGAAAACTTGCAAGCCTTGTTAGCCGAAGAATGCATCAAACCTGGCGAGTACCAAAATGACATACGAACAGTAAGCAAAAACTTGAAGATAGACACAGAACGTTACCAT